>CM076580.1:938761909-939361909 GCA_034641835.2 Pinus albicaulis
CTATGGTGCGACGGGATATAAAATTAAATGGGGTGAAATCCATGCAGTTGTCGCTTAAGAGGGAGTTGGACTTGCATGCGGAGGAGGAACTATTGGTTCCCAAAGATGAGTCTCTAGATGTGGATCAGCCATAGGAGGAGGTTCATGGAGTGGAGGAGTCCACTCACATAGATCCAACCATAAGAACTAGCAGAAGGCACACCACAGAAGCTGATTGGTTGAGACTTGATGCTGCATAGAATGTAAGAGTCCCTACTTTACAGCGCAGGCAAAGACAGTCTCCTGACCGATTTACTGGATACATGGCCCTCATGAGAAAATGTATTGTGACTTATCTCTTATCCTATGGAGCTTGTCCCCTTATAAAGTGGATCTTACCTTAGTTTAATAGATCTACAACCTCCTCATTTCTCATATAAATTCATTGCCTACTATTAGTATTGGGTTAGCTTTTGGAGACTCTTAGTTATGCCCTCATTCTTCTCATTTAGGTCTAGAGGTCCATAATCCATCCATGTGCTTGAGGTATGATTGAAGGCTTGTTTTTGTGGCAAAGGAAGGATAAGATATCTGGGAAATATCTACAAGGTCAAGGTCTTCAAGGGTTTTAATATTCTCCTACTTTTATTAATACAAAATTCCTTGTTTTCCTATGCATTATGTCTCATTTATGCATATGTAGAACAATGACACCTTGGCTTATTGTTTAGATATGTTTGTATATTCTATTTGTATGTTTTGGTTCTCTTACTTGTTTTACTATTTTGAAGGTTCCACTTATAGCATTTGGAGTTGGAGCTAAAGCTTGCAAGTGGCAAGAAGTAGAGAGTTTACATTGGTTTCCAAGTAAGTCTTTATTCCATATTACAAAATTATCGAAGGAAAACATAGAAAAATTGTTTCGGTTGTTTCTAGATCAAGCCATTGGGTCTAGGGAGATCGCTTCTATCCACATACGGAATCCATCCATTAAACAAATTGGCGACCATACTAGGGATAATATGTTCTTTAGTTGTTTCATTTATCTATTCTCTTAGGACTCTTGAAAACCACTCTTTATTACTTGTTCAGACACTTATTGTACCTAGGAAAGCATAATTTTGAGCATCGTTAGGGTTAGTTTTGTGTGTTTTAAGGAAAAATTTCCCAGCTGCACTTGCTATTCTGAGACAAAGCGACCCAACGCACTTGTCTCTCTCTATAAGTGCGATGACTCACACTTTTTTCTATATATCACCTACGATGGCCCCTGTAAGTGCAAAAATTTTGCATTTCCTTGCCTTGCTTTGAATTATGTTTTGCTTGTAGTGCCTTCATGAGTCTATTGTATATGCAAGGTCTTTGTAAAGTCAGCATTTTGTTTGGAATTAAGTGTGATTTCCTTTTTTATGAGAGTTTATTTATTTTTGTTTCTTCTTGTTAATATGGTTTCTAGTAATTTTTTAAGAGACGTTTATGTTACAGTTTTGATATTTGTGAACGTTTTTTATTCAATAATCTAGTCATATTTCATTTTTCATTGCATTGAAAATTGAAAAATAAAAGAAAATAAAAAATCCATTTTCCAATGCATTAGGGCTTTGAATTTTTGAATTGGAATAGTAGAGTTTGAATATCTTGTTCGAAAGTTCTTGTTTTTTGCATCATTATTTGAAACTCGTTCCCTTCTTTATTTAGATCTTCATTGAATGAAAAGAGTTCATTTTCTCATGCTAGTTGCATTATTGGAGTTCAAGTGAATTCGTTTTGATCCTTGAAACTGAAACCTTAATCAAGATCAACATTAAAATTTATCAATTAACCTAAGGAGAATTTGGAACATTAATGACACATTTAATGGTCCAGGTTATAAGACATGTTATGGATTTGTTGTTACTTGTCAGCGTTACATCCCAAGGATGGTTAGTTTTCCACATACATCAGACTATATCGGAACGTTCTTCCACATACCTTCGGGTGTATAGGATGGAACTCGATGTAAAACAAGTATATCGAAACTCCCCAATCGTACAATTACGCATTAGACAACACTACTATGGACTACGCTTTCACGTGCCTCCAGGTATATTTTGGAAGTCCCCACTAGGTTGTAATCTTATCATAGGTAACCGTGAGATTTTCTACACGTGCTTAACCGTATATTGCAGCTCACAGTGATTTTATTCCCTAGTTACCCCTCTTTGATTTTATTTTTGTTTTTAATTTATAAAATTAATTAATTAATTATGGAAGAACACATTCATCATTCACGTAGATTTCAAATATTTCCTCCTTTACCTCCAGAGGAAATACATAGTCATCGTAAGAATAAGAAAATGCAAACTACCAAATACGGTACATTAGAAGCTACCCCATCTCAAACTACATCCGAAATTAATCAACGAGGATCATCACTTCCTATTAGTACCGAACCTAGAGTTACATCCTTGGAAACTGGTGAGTTGGAGACAGTTGAAAGCTCTCAACCAGAAGTTGATGAGACATTAGAACCTGAAGTTATAGAACTCGAAATTGAATATTTATAAATATTACAACCTGAGGAACCATAATCACTTCAGGAACTTATTCTTACTCTCCTCTTCCTTTATCTCATCCATGATATTTGTCTTCAGGTGCTGAAGAAGAAGAAATCCCACCCATATTATTGAGTATAGAGGAAATTACTAAGGAAGAGCCTACTCTACCTAAAAGTCTTGTTCACATTATAGGAACTCCTATCCATAAATATTTTCCTTTTTTTACTCTTGATACTGAACTACAATATCCTTTACGTCAAACTCCTCGATTTCATTCACTCTTGAACTCCCCTCGACAAATTATTCCACACACTCCTTTGAGAAGTTTAGCCATGACAGAATCAGCGACAGTGACCCAACCTGTATTTTCCATTATGAGTGAATCAACTGAAGTTGCAGCGTCCTTTATATACATCACTTCACCTGAAAATCACCTATATTGTGCGTTAGTGTCCAATATTCAGTGATCAAAATGTGCTCTTTAAAATTTGTTTAGTAGTGGTCCTAGGTCAAAATTTTATATTTCCAATTTAGTTTTCAAATAAAATTTTGATGGCTATATATATCTAGGTCTTAAAAATATACTCCCTCTATTTTATTCATGGTCATTGTCATTTCATGGGTCATGTCCTTCATTATCATTTAGAATCTTAGGTCAAGTCACCATGTTTTCACCTAGTTCAGTGTCTAGGTGACTTTCTTTTCGCCACCATAAATGTCCAAATTATGTCATAAAGAAGGCGAAAGAAGGGTCATTTCCATCATACAAATTTATCTTTAAAAGGGAGTTATCTAAGGTAGGAAAATAAAATAATAATAATAAAAACAATTTGTCTTCTTTCAAAAAGTGTTCCTCAAAAAGGTAAAGTTTTCACTAAATGACAAAAAAGGGTATTTTTTTATGTTATAAGAGGAAAATTCATTTCCTCAGTTCATTCTATATTATTTTTCTCGATAGAGTTCATATCTCGCTTTTAGAACACTCTATCATTGCCAAAGGTGGAAGAAAACCAGAAAAAATTGCAAGAAAATACATTTTGCTACACTTTTGGAGGCATCGCGACGTTTCTAAGGAAGCAGCGTGATGTTTCTATGGCAGTGAGACGTTTTGGAGAGGTGGTGCTACGCTTCTGCCACATGCTACGCTTCTGCAAAAACTACTACGTTTTTTGTTTTCACTCCTCAAATCAGCTACTCAAGCCTCAAAACAAGTGTTCAAACCTTATGTGGCCTCCAAAACCAGTAACTAGACACTCCAATTGCCTTATTCAAGTCAATTCATGAGTGTATGAATGTTTTCTATCTTTAGGGTTTTTCTTCCACTACATCTTAATGTTTCCTTTCTTAATTTATCTTAGCCATAAAAAAAACCCTCAACCTGCCATCTTAAAACCTTCACTTATCATCCATAAAGCCTATCCTAAACAACCCCTACCACTCACAGACCTCCCTACCATTTTTTTATCAAAACCCTAAGTCCCCATCACATTTCCACAACAAAATTGGAAAATTCCTGTGTTTTCACATTTAGGTCCACTTCCCCATACCTATTTGGGTAATTTTCCTCAACTTTCTTGTACCTCATCAAAACCCCTAAAGCTACCCTCTCCATATCCCTTGTTTTCCCAAATTCATTGTCCCTACCCACTAATTTCATCTAGGAGGGCTTCTTTATGTTCACAACTACCATGGAGAGTGAAAAGAAGGCTCAAAAGGGAGGCCACCATTCTAGATTTGAGCCATCCACACTGAAAGAACTCAATGCCTCCCCTTATGCCAAGAGATATTTTGAAAACACTGGATGTTTGAGATTTTGTGAGAAGATCATGGAGGTAGGATGTCACGCCCCATTTACCACCCTTTTTTCTACTAACTTCAGCAGAGACAAGAACATCATAGCAAGCATTGAATTCACTCTAGCAACAAAGGCCATCACTTCAGCAACAAGGATTCCAAATGAAGGAGAAGTATGGTTCAAGGGCATGGAATTGGACCTTGAAAACTACCCAATGTTCCTAAAACCTCATTATATAGATGAACCTAAACATGTTTTCCCTTTTAGGCATTTAATTTATAATTATGCCCCATTAATGATCCTCATCATGAAATATCTCACATGTGAGGGAATATTTTCAAGACTGTACTAGTACCATGTCAGGTTTCTAATGCACTTCATAGCCACCAAATCACTCAATTTGTCAAACTATATATTTATGAGTTTGGTCAAGATGGCGGAAAAGGTATAGAGAAAAGGTATAAATCCCCATCCTAATCTATTTCGCCATGGTTTGGTTAAGTTGATTTTTGTGCACCAGCTCTCAGCAAACAATATGAACTAGGAAGTTTTCATGGATAAAATTTTTGGCGTCGTTGTCAAGGAGCGAAGGTTAAATCTTTCCTGGGAAAGAATGACAAAGACTAGCTCTGTTTGATGATGGTGAACAATGGTTAGGCACAAGAAGGTTGTGCATCTGTCACCTAGAGACTCCAGTGTCAAAGAATCCAAAATTTCATAGTTTAATTCATGGCAACTCCACTGTTCAAAAACTGGTAGCTTGAAGAAATTTTTGGTGACTTCATTGTTTTCAAGATGGATTCAACAGCTAGAAGGTATGCTCCTATGCATCGAGATCATGTTCCAGGCTCTCCAAATTGTATGCATGGGGTATATTGGCAAACATACTTTCCAAAAATCAGAGATGGAAAAGGTGATGATGCTACACTTCATTTAATAAGATTTCATATGCATGTGCGTAAGCTGAAGATCAATTTTAATGAATATTGTTCATGATCACATTAGAAGAAAAAACACATTTTTGGTATGAAAGCTTGCCTCCTGCATGTATTTATTCTCTCAAGGATTTTCACTCAGTATATTTTGAGAAGTATAGAGAAACCAATCCTTCTTTGCTTTTGATTGAGGATTGTTGTGATCACTTTGAGAATTTTACTCAAGATATAGAAATGATTATGGCGATGAAGAGTTTATGGATGATGAAATCTTGGATGCTTTGAATAAAAATCATTTTTGCCACCATGATAATATCATGGATTCTACCCTAGATGACAACGAACTTGACCATAATTCTTCAAAGGATGACATTGATCTTCCATATTTAAAAGTTGATGATAATTTGCAGCAGTATTGCCAATATTCAAGTGATAAAGATATATATGAAGATGTTATGTCCATATACCCTTCATCCCTATCCTCTTATGAGTTTTTAATTCAGGAAGAAATATGTGCAGATCAGAATTTTGAGTTTTCTTGTATAGAAAATCTAGAGAGTCGTGATTTATCCGTTGAGGTCAAAAGAAGTGTACAACAAGTTTTTTGTCTTGAGTTTGATGAACATGTTCAGCAGCCTTCAAATGATCAAGATATAGAAATTTTTCAAAGCCAAGAGAACTCTCTTTCTGATATACACGAAAATCCACTTGTAGATATTTTTGTTGATGTTGATTTGGCTACCTCAATTGAAGATCTGCAAGAACATAAAAATATTGAATCTGATCTGGATGATGTGGAAGATAAAATTGTTGCATTTTTATTTAAGAAGGATCAACCAAATGAATAAGAAAAATCATCCATTATATCTGAAAGCATCTCCCTTATTTTTACTGATCAACAAGAGGTAATGTTTCATGATTTTCAAGACCCCTTGGGCTGTCTTTTGCAAGCATCAGAAAATTTGGAGTTTTTTTTGTTCACCAACACAGGTTTTGGGATCAGATTTCATTTTGAGTTTCCATTTACTCAATCTTTCTTTATGCTTGGTGGAGATGAATACAAGCATCAGTCAGGTAGTCATTTACTTGATTGGTTACATTGGATCTTCGAATTCACTTGATCAAGTAATTTATGGATCAATTAGAGTAGGTAAGGTGTGATGAATAAGCTCAAGATTCTGAGCATCTCTTTCAGTTTCAGTTTCCAATAGAGTTTGCAGTTGATGATGTACAATTCAGCTTTCATTTTTATTTGAGTCAGTTTGAGGATTGTAGCTGCAATGACTCCATTACCCAATGGACGAGGCTACTTGGTCTACAGTGTTATTGACAACTCTTGAAGAAGCTTCCATCCCTAGTTGGAGCCAATGTTAGTGTCCAATATTCAGTGATCAAAATGTACTCTTTCAAATTTGTTTAGTAGTGGTCCTAGGTCAAAATTTATATTTCCAAGTCTATTTTCAAATAAAATTTTGATCGCTGGATATGTCTATGTCTTAAAAAGCTACTCCCTCCAGTTTATTCATGTCATTGTCATTTCATGGGGCATGTCCTTCATTGTCATTTATAATCTTAGGTCAAGTCACCATGTTTTCACCGAGGTCAGTGTCTACATGTCTTTATTTTCGCCACCATAAATGTCCAAATTTTGTCATAAAGAAGACGAAAGAAGGGCCATTTCCATCATACAAAGTTTTCTTTAAAAGGGAGTTAGCTTAGGTAGGAAAATAAATAAATAAAATACAATTTGTCTTATTTCAAAAGCTTATTACATTGTCAAAATATTCAAAAATCAAAGTGTTCCTCAAAAAGGTCATGTTTTCACTAAATGACAAAAAGGGGTGTTTTATTGATGTTATAAGAGGAAAAAGGCATTTCCTTAATTCATTCTATACTCTTTTTCTCGATAAATTTCATATCTCACTTTTAGAAAAATCTACCATTGCCAAAGGTGGAATAAAACCGGAAAAAATTGCAAAAAAATCCATTATGCTACGCTTATGGAGGCAGCGCAACGTTTATGGGGCAGTGCAACGTTTCTGAGAGGTGGTGTTATGCTTCTACCAAAATTGCTATGTTTTTTTTTTTCACTCCTCAAATCAGCTACTCAAGCATAAAAACAAGTGTGGAAACCTTTTGTGGCCTACAAAACCAGTAAGTAGACACTCCAATTGCCTTCTTCAAGTCAATTCATGAGTGTATGAATGTTTTTTATCTTTAGGGTTTTTCTTCCACTACATCTTAGGGTTTCCTTTCTTAATTTGTCTTATCCATAAAAAACCCTCATCCCACCATCTTAAAGCCTTCATTTATCTTCCATAAACCCTACCTTAAACAACCCCTACCACTCACATACCTCCCTACCATTTTTTCATCAAAAATATAAGTCCCCATTACATTTCCACAGAAAAATTGGAAAATTTTGTGTTTTCACAATTAGGTCCACTTCCCCATACCTATTTCAAGAAATTCCACATGTATCCTTGAGCTAATACATCACCCTACTTCCTCAATTTTTTGGAGAATTTTCCTCAACCTTCTTATACCTCATCACAACCCTAAGTCTAACCTATACATATCCCTTGTTTTCCAAAATTCACTATCCCTACCCACTCATTTAATCTTGGAGGGTTTCATCTTGTTCACAACTAATATGGAAAGTGAAAATAAGGCACACAAGGGAGGCCACCATTATATATTTGAGCCATCCACATTGCAAGAAATCAATTCCTCCCCTTATGCCAAGAGATGTTTTGAAAACATTGGATGTCTGAGATTTTGTGAGAATATCATGGAGGTAGGATGTCATGTCCCATTGAATACCCTTTTTGCAACTAACTTCAGCAGAGACAAGGCCATCATATCAAGCATTGAATTCACTCTATCAGTAGAGGTCATCACTTCAGCAATAGGGATTCCAAATTAAGGAGAAGTTTGGTTCAAGGGCATGGAATTGGACCTTGAAAACTACCCAATGTTCCTAAGACCTCATTGCAAAGCTGAAAGTGAAAATGTTTTCCCTTTCAGGAATTTACTTGATAATTATGCCCCATAAATGAAGCTCATCATGAAATATTTCACATGCAAAGGAATATTTTCAAGACTGTATCAATACTATGTCAGGTTGCTAATGCACTTCACAGCCACCAAATCAATTAATTTTTCAAACTATCTATTCAGGATTTTGGTCAAGATGGTGGAAAAGGTACAGAGCAAAGGTATAAATCCTCATCCTAGTATATTCACCATGGTTTGGTTAAGTTGATTATTTTGCACAAGCTCTCAGCAAACAGTATGACCTGGGAATTTTTAATGGATAACATTTTTGGCGTTGTTGTCGAGGAGAAAAGGTTAAATATTTCCCGAGAAATAA
Organism: Pinus albicaulis; assembly: GCA_034641835.2. Classification (NCBI taxonomy): domain Eukaryota; kingdom Viridiplantae; phylum Streptophyta; class Pinopsida; order Pinales; family Pinaceae; genus Pinus; species Pinus albicaulis. The sequence continues at coordinate 938,770,529 of CM076580.1, forward strand.
CGACAAATATTAGCTCTGATTGATGATGGTGAAAAATGGTCAGGCACAAGAAAGTTGTGCATCTTTCACCTGGTGACTCCAGTGTCAAAGAATCCAGAAGTTCAGATTTTTCATGGCGACTCCACTATTCTAAAACCGGTAGCTTAAAGAACTTTTTGGTGACTTCATTGTTTTCAAGATGGATTCCATGGCTAGAATTTATGCTAATATGCATCGAGATCATGTTCCAGGCTCTCCAAATCATATGCCTCAGGTAGATTGGAAAACATACTTGTCAAAATTCAGAGATGGAAAAGGTGATGATGCTACACTTCATTTAATAAGATTTCATATGCATGTGAGTAAGCTGAAGATTAATTTTCTTGAAGATTGTTTAATGAAGATGTTCATGATCACATTAGAAGAAAAAGCATGGTTTTGGTATGAAATCTTGCCCCTCCTGCTTGTATTTATTCTCTCAAGGATTTTCACTCGGTATTTTTTTAGAAGTATAGAGAAACCTATCCTTCTTTTCTTTTGATTGAGGATTGTTGTGATCACTTTGAGAATTTTATTCAAGAGCTATAAAGTGCTTATGGCGATGAAGATTTTATGGATGATGAACTCTTGGATGCTTTGAATGAAAATTATTTTCACCACCACGATAAGATCATGGATTTTACCCTGGATGACAGGGAAATTGAGCAGAATTTTTCAAAGGATGACATTCATCTTTCGAAGTTGATGATAATTTGTAGCAGTCTTGCCAATCTTTAAGCGATCAAGATATATATGAAGATGTTATGTCCAGTTTCCCTTCATCCCTATCCTCTTCTAAGTTTTTAATTCAGGAACAAATATGTGGAGATCAGAATTTTGAGTTTGCTTGTATAGAAACTCTAGAGAGTCATGATTTATCCGTTGAGGTCAAAATTAGTGTACAATGGGTTGAGTTTGATGAACATGTTCAGCAGCCTTCAAATGATCAAGATATAGAAAATTTTCAAATCCAAGACAATTCTCTTTCTGATATACATGAAAACCACTTGTAGATATTTGTGTTGATGTTGATTTGGCTACCTCAATTGAATATCTGCAAGAACATGCAAATCTTGTCTCTGATATGGGTGATATGGAAGATAGAATTGTTGCATTTTTATTTAATAAGGATCAACCAAATGAACAAGAACAATCATCCATTATATCTAAAATCATCTCCCTTCTTTTTCCTGATCAACAACAGGTAATGTTTCATGATTTTCAATACCCCTTGGGCAATCTTTTGCAAGCATTATAAAAGGTGGAGTTTATTTTGTTCACCAACACAGGTTTTGGGCTCAAATTTCATTTTGAGTTTCCATTTACTCAATCTTTCTTTATTCCTGGTGGAGAAAAATACAAGCATAAGTTAGGTAGTCATTTACTTGATTGGTTATGTTATCACTAAATTGAAGCTGATGGGATGATTCAACAGTAAACCTAAAGTAACTATTTCAAACCTAATTTTAGCTGGAACTTAGCCTTTCCGCCCTAAGAGGGCTCTTTCAAGGATAAAGATGATGTTAAGTAAATAAAGATCAACAGATGGCTAACTCTGAAATTGGTTTTAAGTGTATGTTTTGTGCAGGTGAAGGATGTAAATAGATAACTACCATTGGGCATATGGAGTCAGTATCAAAACTCAATGACATATGAAACTTCTATCATGGAAGCTGAGGCATGTGTATTTAAATGAAACATAACATTTACAGTAGACTAGATGCATGAAGGAAGTTGAAGCATGTTGACCATGAATTCAAATTAATCAAACAACTAGGATATTGAAGATAGAATCACAGATCATAAAATACAAACACACATAAGAATACCAATTAATCTCAGGTAAAAATAAGTATGTTGCCACTGTATATTACTAATAAAAGGGTTTAAAATAGTAGTCTACAATATAACATCCATCAACCTCCGCTCCATCTATCCAGCTGCCTATTTATAGAACTAGATATCTTTACATGAGGTCTGTCAGCTGGCTAGATCATTCGAATACTCTCAAAGACACCTATCTAAAGAGGAAACCTATTACAAGGAGGGAATCTAGTTATATTTATGTTTCTAGGAGTCCCAAACCTATTAGAACTCAAACTCTATTTATTTCACTAACAGCCTTTACATAATGCATTAATGATGAAATTATCGAAAATAACCACTTTGAGTGAGGTGGCATTGTCCATAACCAAACCAAATAACAACCAAACTGACATTGAGGGTCTGCTCCTCGAATTTTTGAAATGTATTGGCCTAGTTGATTATGTGTCGAGGGTTGATGAGTTGACAGCCTAATCATCCTTTTTTCTGAGTGTTATGCCCATTCAATATCTTCACTAATACTCTTTGACTACTCCACGTGTTTTATGTGCTTCAAAACTTTAATAGATGCTTGAAAAACTTAGGAATTTCTTTTCGCTGCAAAAACAGAGGATTCTAGGCAAGTTCGTAGTGAGAAGTTCGAAGTGGTCTTGTTTTGACCTTTTCTGCAACATGATTGACTTATTTGTTGATTTAAAGGTGTCGAATAAGATTAAATACTTAAATATATGCCTTTACCTGATCCCTTTGAGAAAAAACTTGATTTTTATAACAAAAAATCATCTTCAGCGAGTTCGTAGCAAAAACTCAATTTTAAGCCTGGAGTACGCTACGAACTTGCCTGATAATTGCAGATTTTGAAAATTTCACTTCCCACCTTCCAAAAATTGTCCAAAACTATGTGAAATTTTGGTATGAAATATGAAAAGGAAAAATTAACTGAAAATATATCTTACCCTCCTCAAGAAGCAGCAATTTCACCTTTAGCATGTTCATCTACCATTACAAATGGACATGTTTTTTTCTGAAAACAAGGGGTCGAAAATGAGCTCCTATCTCTCGATCCTTGATAGTTGTTGCAAAACCAGAGGATTTTTTTCGTAAATAATATTGCTATAAATAAAAAACTCCATTTTTTTTTTGAAAACCATCTCCAGATGTATGGAATATGCAATTTGTAACCCTGAAAATAAGTGAAAAAAAGAACTCTGCAAATAGATCCCAAATAAATCTTCGAATCTCCCAATTTGTAACCCTTTTGAGAAAATTGAAAGAGGTTAATGTTCTTTGATCTGTGCTTGAAAATAACCTCTCTCATTTTTTTATAATTAATCTTATTTTACTCAAAAACTACCCTTGAAGTTTACTGCTCAAAAAAACAAAAAACACAACAATCTCCTTGTATATTCTGGCAGAAATGCATGCAGCCAGCGTTGGTGAAGGCCTCTGCAAAACTGGTATCTTTCATGACCAATTTAAGGTCCATAGTCTTATACCTAACCACTTAAGCTAATTTTTTGGTTATCTTATATGCGGCCATCTCCTCCAAAACAGTGTTGCCTTCTTTGGAAGTTGACACCTGCAAAAGATTACTTTTGACAACAAGTTGTTTGTGGAAAGAATTGAAAGATCACCTTATGGGAGCAGCTAGATCGAAATTAAAACAGGGAAATGGTGGCAAAAGCAGCCAACAGGGATTGACAATGTAAGTGATTAGGCTTGAATGCATTAAGGCTGGATAAGGAAAAGGAAAGTGGAAGAGGAAAACAAAATGATGGTTATGTAATGATGGCTAAACATGTCATACACTGAATAATAACTCGTAACAGGTAGGCACATGGTGACATATTAACTCTAAACCACCAAAAAATGACAGCTCATCGATCTCCATACTGCTTGCAAAAAAAACATGAGTTCGTAGTGAATTCAATTAGAAAGTTGGCAGATTTGTTGCGGACTTGTCAGGTAAGTTCGTAGCGAAAATCGCCTATTTTGCATAGAAATCGCTGCGGACTCAGGCAAAAGGTGAAAAATGTCAAGAATGAGTTATTTGACCTTATGTATGTGAATTTTTGAAATTTTCTTATGACAAGACCTTAATTATATAACACAAAACACCTTGGACCCTTTAAAACTATAGACTAATCATGAAATTTTAAAATTTTCATGAATTTATTTGATCAATGTACTTGACCTAACTCAAAAATTACCTCCATGACCAAACTATTTGTTATTGATGATAACAGTGGCTCCACTAGGGATGATGTGCCCCTGAGGTACATCTAAGAACCTGTAGCTCCTGGACAACTCATGTATGCTTTCTTTAGCAACATAATATTTCAATTGTATGCTATCAAACTCATTTTCAAAAACATTACATTCCTTCTAAATCTCAAAATAAAAAGGTAGCACCACCTTCTCTTTGAATTTTGGCATGAAAAATCTTTCAAAATATTGATCTTGACAATGAATACTATAGGACTGAATTTGATCTGCTAAAACTTCAATGTCTTCCTCAATTTTCTTAGAAAATTCATCCAAAAAATGAATATTATCTTATAACATTATCGAACATAACCAATTTTAGTGAGGTGGCACTGTCTATAACCAAACTGACATTGAGGGTCTGCTCCTCGAATTTTTGAAATGTGTTTACCTAGTTGATTATGTGTCCAAGGTTGATGAGATGGCAACCTAATCATACTTCTTTTTTAGTGTTATGCCCATTAAAACTATTCAATGATACTCTTTGACTGCTCTAAGTGTTTTATGTGCTTCAAAGCTTTAATAAATGCTTGAAAAACTTAGGAATTTCTTTTCGCTGGAAAAACAGAGGATTCTAGGCAAGTTCGTAGCGAGAAGTTTGTAGTGATCTTGTTTTGACCTTTTATGCAACCTAATTGACTTATTTGTTGATTTTAAGGTGTCCAATAAGATTAAATACTTAAAAATATCCCTTTACCCACTCCCTTTGAGACAAAAAATTATTTTTATAACAAAAAATCATCTTCAGTAAGTTTGTAGCGAAAACTCGCATTTAAGTCTAGAGTACGCTATGAACTTGCCTGATAGTTGCAGATTTTGAAATTTTCACTTTATACCTTCCAAAAATTGTCCAAAACTGTGTTAAACTCTGGTATGAAACATGACAAGGAAAAATTTATTGAAAATATATCTTAACCTCCTCAAGAAGCAGCAATTTCACCTTCAGCAAGTTCATCTACCATTAAAAATGGACCTGTTTTTTCTGAAAACAAGGAGTTAGAAATGAGCTCCTATCTCTTGACCTTGAAAGTTGTTGAAAAATGGGAGGAGACTTTGGTAAATAATATTTTTATGAAGAAAAACCTCTTCTTTTTTTTAAACCATCTCCATATGTCTAGAATCTGCATTTGAAAAACATGTCTAAAATAGGAAAAAATGAACTCTGAAAATCGAGCCCAAAGACATCTTCGAATCTACCAATTTGACCCTGTGAGAAACGTGAAAGATTTTTTTAGAATTCACCTCCGTTTACTCAGAAACTACCCCTGAAGTTGACTGATCAAACAGTCAAAAAACACAACAATCTCCTTGTATCTTGTAGTAGAAATGCATGCAGCCAGCGTTGGTGAAGGCCTCTGCAAAATTGGGATCTTCCATGACCAATTTAAGGTCCATAGGCTCATACCTAACCACTTAAACTACTTTTTTGGTTTTCTTATATGCGTTCATATCCTCCAAAACAGTGTTGCCTTCGTTGGAAGTTGACCCCTGCAAAAGATGACTTTTGACAACAAGTTGTTTGTGGACAGAATTGAAAAATCACCTTATGACAGCAGCTAGATCTAAATCAAAATAGGGAAATGGTGGAAAAAGTAGCTAACAGGGATTGACATGGTAAGTGATTAGGCTCGAATGCATGAAAGCTGAATAAGGAAAGGAAAGTGGGAGAGGAAAACAAAATGATGGTTATGTAATGATGGATAAACATGTCATACACTGAATAATAACTCATAACAGGTAGTCACATGGTGACATACTGACTCCTAACCGCTCAAAAATGACAGCTCATCGATCTCCATACCTCTTGCAAAAAAAGCATGAGTTCGTAGCGAATTCAATTAAAAAGTTGGCAGATTTGCTACGGACTTGTCAGGTGAGTTCGTAACGAAAATCACCTATTTTGCATAGAAATCATTGTGGACTCAGGTAAAAGGTGACAAATGTCAAGAATGAGTTATTTGACCTGATGTATGTGAAATTTTGAAATTGGCTTATGACCAGACCTTAATTACATAACACAAACAGCTTTGACCCTTTAAAACTATAGACTAATCATGAAATTTTAAAATTTTCATGAATTTTTTTTATCAACATACTTGAACTAACTCAAAAATTACCTCTATGACCAACCTATTTGTTATTGATGATAATAGTGGCTCCACTAGGGATGATGTACCCCTGAGGTACAGCGAATAACTTGTTGCTCCAGTGCCTTATCCATTTGGACAGATCCCGAAGCTTCGACATACTTTCCTTCGGCCATGAAATGGTGACCTGTAACCTGCTCTTCAAAATTTTATACAAACCGATAATAAAATTGTAGACTGAAAACCAAACTTTCTCATTCTTATGATCTTATTTATGTACATGCAAATCTACCCTAATAGATTCAATCTTCATTCTTGATTCAAGCGACATGAAACCTCCAATAAAGCCAGTCAATGAGCTGATCTGATACCTGAACTCTTTGACTGTGTTTAAACCAAATGCAAACTGGATACTGTAATGACAAAGGCAACAGAAAATGGGTCTGATTTTCACAGTGAAAACATAATTGAAAAGTTGAAATGTAGAACTCTTCCATGCAGTCAGCTATGGGATCATATAAGACATAGTTTGTTTGGTGATTCTCAAGACATTCTATAGTTTTGGACAACTCATATATGCTTTCTTTAGCAACATAAGATTTCAGTTGTGTGCTATCAAACGCATTTTCAAACACAATAGATTCCTCCTCAATCTCAAAAGAAAAAGGTAGCACCACCTTCTCTTTGTATTTTGGCATGAAAAATCTTTCAAAAGATTGATCTTGACAATGAAGACTATAGGAATGAATTTGATATGCTAAAAATTTAATGTCTTTCTCAATTTTCTTAGCAAAATCATCCCAAAATTGATTCTTGTCTCCTTACTTGCACTCAAATGAATTTAAATAAGAAGACAAGGATGAAGACAAATTTTCATCCACTTCCTTATTATTGTGCTCATCATTCCATTGCTTAAAACCTTGAATGGAAAGAGAGTTAGCCACAAACTTTGTTTTTTCCATCCATGTTTCCAAAAATATAAGACAAAAATATGCAAATGACTTAATAGATCTAACAAGCAAACTTTCAATCCATTGTCTACATTTCCCTTGAAATGAATCATAGAACAATCTGATGAAAACATCTTCATGTTTGACTCTAATAAGCTTGGTAGAGTCACTAAAATTTGATATATGCTTCAAGTTCAAACTCAAATCTTCTCCATTAAATTTTGGACAATTCCTTAAAAAAAATGCATCCTTGGGAAAAGGATTTGGAATTAAAAATTCCACACATGTATACCTTGAAGAAATTGTAGATTTATCTAAGTCTCTCATTTCCCAGTAGTGTTATCATGAATCTATGAATTTCTGAATTCTTCAAGAATGGGGTCGACAAGGTAGAAGTATAGCCTTCAAATTTTTTGATCTCCTGCTACCTTCAAGAGTTCAGTATTTTTGATTGAGCACAAAATTTTGGGAAAATGTGTCTTTAGACTCCCGGAAAACGCACCAAAATGTTATCACTAAATTGAGGTTGGTGGGTTGCTTCAAAATTCAACCTAGAGTAATTATTTCAAACCTACTTTTAGCTGGAACTTATCCTTTCCAGCCTGAGAGGGCTCTCTCAAGGATAAAGATGATGTTAAGTAATAAATATCAACAGATGGCTTACACTGAAATTGGTTTTAAGTGTGTTTTTTGTGTAGGTGAAATATGTAAACAAATAACTACCATTGTGCATATGGATTCAGTATAAAAACTCAATGACATATGAACTTCTCTCATGGAAGTAGAGGCATGTGTATTCAAATGAAACATAACATTTACAACAGACTAGATGCATGAAGGAAGTTGGAGCATGTTGACCATGAATTCCAAGTAATCAAACAACTAGGATACTGAAGATAGAATCACAGATCATAAAATAAAAACACACATAAGAATACCAATGAATCTCATGTAAAAATAAATCTGATGTCATTGTATATTACTGATAAAAGGGTTTACAATAGTAGTTTTCCATATAATATCCATCAACCTCCTCTCCATCTATCTAGTTGATTATTTATAGAACTAGGTATCTTTACATGAGGTCTTCCAGCTGGCTAGACCATTTGAATACTCTCAAAGACACCTATCTAAACAAGAAACCTATTACAAGGAGGGAATATAGTGCTATTTATGTTTCTAGGAGTCCAAAACCTATTAGGACTCAAACTCTATTTATTTCACTAACAGACTTTACATAATGTATTCATGATGACGTTATCGAACATAACCACTTTGAGTAAGTTGGCACTGTCCATAACCAAACCAAATAACAACCAAACTAACATTTAAGGTCTGCTCCTCGAATTTTGGAAATGTGTTGGCCTAATTAATTATGTGTCCAGGGTTGATGAGCTGGCAGCCTAATAATCATTTTTTCTAAGTGTTCTATCCATTCAAAATCTTCATTGATACTCTTTGACTTCTCCAGGTGTTTTTTGTGCTTCAAAACTTTAATAAATGCTTGAAAAACTTAGAAATTTCTTTTCACAGAAAAAACAAAGGATTCTAAGCAAGTTCGTAGCGGTCCTGTTTTGACCTTTTCTACAACTTGATTGACTTCTTTGCTAATTTGAAGGTGTCCAATAAGATTAAAGACTTAAATATATGCCTTTATTCACTCCCTTTGAGAAAAATATTTATTTTTATAATAAAAAATCATCTTCAGCGAGTTCGTAGCGAAAACTCGGCTTTAAGCCTGGAGTATGCTACAAACTTGCATGATAATTGCAGATATTGAAAAAATCACTTCCCATCTTCCAAAAATTCTCCAAAACTGTGTTAAATTCTGGTATGAAACATTACAAGGCAAAATTGATTGAAAATATATCTTACCCTCCTCAAGAAGCAGCAATTTCACCTTTAGTAGGTTCATCTACCATTAAAAATGGACCTCTTTTTCCTGAAAATGAGGGCTCAGAAATGAACTCCTATATCCCGATCCTTGATAGATGTTGCAAAATGGGAGGAGGTTTTGGTAAATAATATTGTTATTAAGAAAAATATCTCTTTTTTTTTTTGAAATCCATCTCCAGATGTCTGGAATATGCATCTGAAAAATATGTCTAAAATAGGAAAAAACGAACTCTGAAAATAGAGCCCAAAGACATCTTTGAATCTCCCAATTTGTAACCCCTATGAGAAAAATGAAAGAGGTTAATTTTCTTTGATCTTATTTTGCATTAAAATCTCTCATTTTTTTAGAATTCATCTCCTTTTACTAATAAATTAAAGCTGACTGCTCAAACAGTCAAAAAACACAACAATCACCTTGTATCTTCTGGCAGAAATGCATGCAGCCAGTGTTGGTGAAGGCCTCTACAAAACTGGGATCTTCCATGACCAATTGAAGGTCTATAGGCTCATACCTAACCACTGAAACTACTTTTTTGGTTTTCTTATATGTGTCCATCTCCTCCAAAACAACGATGCCTTCTTTGGAAGTTGACACCTGCAAAAGATGACTTTTGACAGCAAGTTGTTTGTGGACAGAATTAAAAAAGCACCTTATGACAGCAGCTAGATCGAAACAAAAACAGGGAAATGGTGGAAAAATCAGCTAACATGGATTGACAAGGTAAGTGATTAGGCTCGAATGCATGAAGGCTGAATAAGGAAAGGAAAGTGGTAGAGGAAAGCAAAATGATGGTTATGTAATGATGGCTAAACATGTCTTACACTAAATAATAACTCATAAAAGGTAGGCACATGGTGAAATACTGACTCCTAACCACTAAAAAATGACATCTCGTTGATCTCCATACCACTTGCAAAAAAAACATGAGTTCGTATTGAATTCAGTTAGAAATTTGGCAGATTCGTTGCGGACTTGTCAGGTGAGTTCGTAGCGAAAATCACCTATTTTGCATAGAAATCGTTGCAGACTTGGGTAAAAGGTGAAAATTTTCAAGAATGAGTTATTTTACCTGATGTGTGTGAACTTTTCAAATTGTCTTATGACAAGACCTTAATTACATAACAAAAAACACCTTGGAGCCTTTAAAACTATATACTAATCATAGAATTTTAAAATTTTCATGAATTTATTTTATCAACATACTTGACCTAACTCGAAAATTACCTCTATGACCAACCTATTTGTTATTTATGATAACAGTGGCTCCACTAGGGATGATTTTCCCCTGAGGTACAGCAAAGAACCTGTAGCTCTAGTGCCTTATCCATTTGGACAGATCCCGAAGCTTCGACATACTTTCCTTCGGCCATGAAATGCTAACCTATAACCTGCTCTTCAAACTTTTATACAAACTGGTAATAAAATTGTAGACTGGAAACCAAACTTGCTCATTCTTATGAGCTTATTTATGTACATGCAACTCTACCCTAACATATGCAATCTTCATGCTTGATTCAAGCAACATGAAACCTCCAATAAAGCTATTCAATGAGTTGATCTGATACCTAAACTCTTTGACTGGGCTTAAACCAAATGCAAACTGGATACTATAATGAAAAAGGCAATAGAAAATGGGTCTAATTTTCACAGTGAAAACATAATTGAAAATTTGAACTATAGAACTCTTCCATGTAGTTAGCTATGGGATCATAGAATTCATAGTTTGTTTGGTGATTCTCAAGACAATTTGCAGTTTTGGACAACTTATATATACTTTCGTTAGCAACATAATATTTCAGTTGTGTGCTATCAAATTCATTTTAAAAAACAAGACATTCCTCCTCAATCTCAAAAGAAAAATTTAGCACCACCTTCTCTTTGTATTTTGGTCTGAAAGAACTTTCAAAAGACTGATCTTGGAAATGAAGACTATAGGACTGAATTTGATCTGCTAAAACTTCAATGTCTTTCTCAATTTTCTTAGCAAATTCATCCAAAAAATGAATCTTATCTTCTGAATTGCACTCAAATGACTTTAAATAAGAAGACAAGGTTGAAGAAAAAATTTCATCCACTTCCTCATTAGTGTGCTCATCATTACATTGCTTAAAACCTTGAATGGAAAGAGAGTCTGCCACAAACTAATTTTTTTCCATTCGTGTTTCCAAAAAGATAAGCCAAAAATCTGCAAATGACATAATTGATATGATAGGAAAACTTTCAATCCATTGTCTACATTTCCCTTGAAATGAATCATAGAACAATCTGATGAAAACATCTTCATGTCTAACTCTAAGAAGCAAGTCATGAAAATTTGATATATGCTTCAAGGTCCAACTCAAATCTTCTCCATTAAATTTTGGACCATTCCTTAAAAAAAAGCATCCTTGGGAAAATGATTTGGAAGACCATTTTTTGAACTGATGGTTAAACCCCCTCCTAGGGGAATTATTCATAAATCATCATTTAAACCTCATGGTACAGCTACACAAAATTATAACATAGTTGAATATCTAGCTCGGGATCCTTCAGCTATGTCAGCTCTCAAAGTTTTGTAGAATTGTCCTACACAAAGGAAATCACTGTTAGCAGAAATTGGAGTGATTCCTTTGGTGATCAGATTTGGATCAGGACCTAAGTGATAGCTCAAATTTCAAAGTGTTCAAAAGTGTTCTGAACCTGAGTGACCGAATAGATCTCTTCTTCCTGATTCTCGAACCGTGAATGGTTTGAAAAACTGACACCGTATGAAGAAGTTATCGCAATTTGAAAAGTCCAGTAAACTACAAATTTTGGCATTTTACTAGGGTTGATTGGGCAAAGGTACACTCAGAAAAAATGAATATTCCTCATAATATTCCCCCAGAATATTCCTTATGGGCCAATCCCAGGCTGACAAGTGGCATGATTTCATTTGTTGGATGATTTGAATGTTATTTTTTAAGGGTCAATTGGAGGGTGACATGTGGCCAGCCCTAAGGCCGCCACGTGTCCCCAGGAAGGTGTAATAAAATTGTATGGATCTATGCAGGGCTCAACCCTACGACCTCCATTATAGCATCCACCTGCCACACTTCCTGCACTATGCTATGATTCTTAACCTCTATAGCTTGTGGGTAATATTTGAATTTTGTTGCATTGTAGAGTGGGGGTTGGGAACCGCCAGCAGTCCCAACCTGCCAGCGGTCCCATGGAGCATTCACATGTTAAACCATTGCATTAAACGCTACCTCTGAAAGACATAAACTGTGAACGTTATGGTAAATTCTTCAACCTTATCACATGCTACCACTCCTCACGGTTAGTGTCGACGGTTTCGTTAACGTGGGTTTTAAACAAGTTTACCACAGTTCAAGCCTGAAGTTTCGCTGACATTTTTGGAGACCGAGAGTTCTGGGGGTTGGAATGTGGCCACCCCCTACCCATAACATTAATTTTAATGGTTATACTAGAGGTTTTAATGGAGTGCGCCCAAATTTGGGGCAGAAGTGCTAGTTTAGCTCCAGTTAAACTGAAGTCCTCCACATTTAGTGGAGTTGTTTTGGGTGAAACTGGACAAATGAGTTGGAGACTCATTTTTCGACCACTCTGAGAGAGTGAATAGTCAATTTCGACTATATTTTACATTATAGATCTATTGGTGAGGATTTCAAATCCATCAGAGAACTTATGAGTGTGATTTTTCTTCAGAGAAGTTATAGGGGCCACTAGGGGCCAGCAGCAGAATGAGGCCTAGCCAAGGCAGCTAGAGGCCTTACTTAGGAAACCAATAGTAATTTTTGGATGTTTCACACATTCTGGAACCATTAGTGAGGTTTGTAGAGCCATTTGAGGACTTTTGAGCATGATTTTTCTTCAGAGAAGTTCCAAGGGCCATGAGGGCCACTAGGGGCCAGCAGGAGAATGAGGCATATCCAAAGCAGCCAGTAACCATTCTCAGCAAACTAATAGTAAATTATAACTATTTTTAACCTTATGGATCCAATGGAAGGATTTTCAGAAGCTTCGGGGAATTTTTTAGTGAGCCAAGAGCCACAGGGTGCTACCAAGTGTTGGGGGCGTAACTAGAGCATCCAAAGGCCTTTTTCAGCAAGAGAATAGTCTATTCTAACTATTTTGGACATTATGAATCCAATGAAATTATTTTTAGATCCATTTTTATACTTATAGAGCTGAATAATCTAGAGATAATTTTCGGGCAGCCCAAGGCCACTAGGGGTTGGAGGCCTAGATTGGGGAGCCCAAGCTCATTTGGAGAAAATGATCAGTCTATTTTGGATGTCTGATATATGTTGGAGACAGTAGAAAAGGATTCAAGGATAGAAAAGGATTTCTTAAGGAGTTAGTGCCTTAGAGAAGCTCGGGGAAGCTTAAGGGTACCGACAAAAGAGGTCAAGTCTAAGGGAGCCTAGATCCATTTCCAGAGAGATAGCAACCATTCCAGGGGTATGATGGTATTCTAAACCCATTGGTACAGCTTAAAAAACCATTGGAGTTGATTTAGTAACTTGTAAAAGAAATTTTACTTCATAATCCCAAAGATCCAAGTCAATTGAAATAAGCTCAAGGAGACATACCCCTTGACATTTGGGTGAAATCCTTTATTAAATATGTTGTTATGTATTGATGCTTATTTTTTGGACTCTATTTTTGTTTTAAATTCTTAATATCAGCAAAAAAAAAATTGATTAATTCCTCACAGTTAAAGCATTAAATCAGTTTAAAAACACATACACCTGAATCAAGAATTCAACTATGCACAGTCAAGTATAAGCAAGATATTAATTTGTTTAACCGAGTGGGAGGTGCTTGCATAGCATGACAAGTCATCCACCCATTTCAAATCAGGTGGTATCGGAGCACTAGGTTTCTTTCTTGACAGATCACTAGGTTGCTTGCTTGACAGAGCACTAGGTTTCTTGTTTGACTTGAAATGTGTTTAACGGTGCAAAGAATTTAATTGCTTGAAAATTGACTGATGCTTACAAGTTTGAGTTTGCTAGACGTGAAGGGGAGATATTTTTAGCTAATTCTAGAAGAGGACAAGAAGGAAGAAGGTTGAAAGCATTCTCCTTACCCAAAGGACCTCAAGGCAACCCTTGAAGCACAAGAGGGATTTTTTGCAAAAGAGGTTGCTTGAAGAAGAGATACAAGTTGCAGAGAAGAGCTTGAATCTACAGCCATATTGCTAAGAAGCTTTATCAAATTTTTTTAAATCTTTGTGAATTTTTGTTGAATTTATTTATTTCATTTACATAATGATGAAAACTTCATCAAGTGAGGTTTCTAAATCCTCCTCCTTCACAAGACTCTTTGATTAAGAGATGAAGCGAGACTTATACATTCTGAAGGATATGGTGCAAATTCTATATGAAGATGAAAGGGAAAGCACTAGAATTCATGAGAAATTGGTTGCTATGAAGCAATAGAAAGACGGATTTCTTCAAAGAATGCATGAGATGGGGATGCAGCTCCTTCAAGCCCAAGATGCCTTAACCAAACAAATTCTCGAAGCAGAGGTAATTCACTCAAATTTGTCTTAAAATTCCTCTTTAGATAGATGTGTAGTTTCATTTGAAAAGCACACTAGAGGTATAGTGTCCAATTTGATGTTAAAAATGGGCTATGAAGGCAAGGGTTTAGGCAAACATGCACAAGGCCTGATTGACCATATTTTGGTTGAGGAAAGGCCTAAGAAGTTTGGTCTAGGCTATGTTCATTCTTATGGTGAAAACTCTAGAGCCATGAACGCATTTGAGACAACTTTAAGAAGAACTTTTGTTGCAAGTTCAAACCCACAAACATGTCAAGTTTGTTTTCAAGTTGAATGCCATTGTTTGAAGCCTATTTTGTAGCAAGATCTTTGTAGACATGCAACTTATGGATAGTAAGAGAGTTCTGACAGCTATCAAGACATGAACACTGATGTTGGTCTTCAAAATAAAGTTGGAACATCTTCAAGTTCATCTCCTAAAGAAGGTAAAAAACATGGACATGCAAAGCAACATTTGAGGTATAATTCTTTCCATAGTCAAGTTGATTATGTTTATGTTAAGCATGGAACATCTGCATGCATGAATGGAAGAAAGAGTTGTTGTTTCTATTGTGGTTTGTGTAACCATGATGTTTCAAGACGTTGGAACAGATTGAAGGCATATAGGAAACAGTTGAAGCGAAGGAAACTTGCAAAGAAGATGCAAAAGACTTGCACACATTGCCATAAGAAGGGACATTTCGTTGCCCAATGTTGGACATTGCATCCAACTAATCATCCCAAGAATTTTAAGCAATAGGATAAAAATACCAGCGAGATTGGAACCAAATATTCCATCATTGATGTGAGAACAGATGTTTCACAAGAAGAAGATTTTCAGCGGAAAAAAATCGCCATGGAAGTGGCTTGGTAAGAAGTGGTTTGACTTCTTAACTCAGTAAGGCATATATTCATTTGTACATATAAAAATTTAGTCATGTATGCATGTATTTATGTTGGAAACTTACGATTGTTTAAGCCACCTTTGATCGATGATCAAGGACATGATTTTCAGCTACCTTCTATTGAATATTTCTCGCTAGAAATTTTTGGATGAGCTCAAAGAAGATACAGTTCTTGACAGGAGGACAAGAGTATCAACAAGGGGAATTCTTGACTACCTTCTAGTTGGGGCTCAAAGGCACTAAGTCAAGCAAGGCAAAGTGCAAGGAGGTTGGAAATGTGATGGCGTTGTACTCTCATCTACTGAACAAGTTACCAATTTTTTTGGGGTCCAAAAGATTCCCAATGGGGAGGAGTGATCATATTTGGATCAGGACCTAAGTGATAGCTCAAATTTCAAAGTGTTCAAAGGTGTTCCAAACCTGAGCGACTATATATCTCGTCTTCCTGATTCCGGCACTGCGAACAGTTCGAAAAACCGACACCATATGAAGAATTTTTCGCGATTTGAAAAGTCCAGTAAACTGAAAATTTTTGGCATTTGACTAGGGTTGACTGGGGCAAAGGTACAGTCAGCAAAAATAAATATTTCAGAGAATATTCTCTTGAAATATTCCCCCAGAATATTCCTTCTGGGCCAATCCCAATCTGACAAGTGGCGTGATTTCATTCATTGGATGAGTTGTACGTTATTTTTTAAGGGCCAATTGGAGAGTGACACGTGGCTAGCCCTGAGGCTGCCACGTGTCCCCGGGAAGGTGTAATAAAATTTTATGGAGGTCCACAGGGCTCGACCCCGCGACCTCTGGTAGAGCATCCACCCACCACACTGCCTATGCTACACTATGAGTCTTAACCTCTATAGCTTGGGGTAATATTTGAAGTTTGTTGCATTGTAGAGTGGGGGTTGGGAACCGTCGGCAGTCCCATGGAGCATTAACATGTTAAACCATCACATTAAAAGCTACCTCCAACAAATGTAAACCATGACCATTATCGTAAATGGTTCAACCTTATCACATGCTACCACTCCGCGCGGTTAGTTTCGATGGTTTCATTAATGCAGGTTTAAAACAAATTTACCACAGTTCAAGCCTGAAGTTCTGCTGACATTTATGGATATCGTGGGTTCTAAGGGTTGGCATGTGGCCACCCCCTACCCATAAAATTAATTTTAACAGTTAGACTGGCAGGTTTAATGGAGCGCGCCCAAATTTTGGGCAGAAGTGCTAGTTTAGCTCCAGTTAAATTGAAGTCCTCCACATTTAGTGGAGTTGTTTTAGGTGAAAATGGACAAATGAGTTGGAGACTCAATTTTTTACCATTCTAAGAGTGTGAATAGTACTTTTCGACTATATTGGACATTCTGGAGCTGTTGGTGAGGGTTTTAGAACCATCCTAGAACTTATGAGTGTGATTATTCTTCAGAGAAGATCTATTAGAGGCCACTAGGGGCCAACAGCAGAATGAGGCCTAGCCAGGACAGCTAGAAGCCTTACATTCTGGAACCATTCGTGATTTTTTTAGAGCTAGATGAGGACTTTTGAGCATGATTTTTCTTCAAAGAAGTTCCAAGGGCCACCAAGGGCCAGCAGGAGAATGAGGCATATCCAGAGCAGCCAGTAACCATTATCAGCAAACCAATAGTCTATTGAACCTTCTGAATCCAATGGAAGGATTTTCAGAATATTTTGAAGACTTCTGAAGGTCGAGATGCTTCAAGGAATTTTTCAGTGAGCCAAGAGCCATAGGGTTCCACCAAGTGTTGTGGGCATAACCAGAGTAGCCAGAGGCCTTTTTCAACAAGTGAATAGTATATTCTGAATATTTTGGACATTTTGAATCCAATGAAATGATTTTCAGAGCCATTTGGAGACTTCTAGAGCCGAATAAGCCACAGGGAAGTTTCGGGCAGCCTAGGGCCACCAAGGGTTAGAGGCCTAGATTGGGGAGCCCGAGCTCATTTGGAGAAAATTATCAGTCTATTTTGGATGTTTGATATATGTTGGAGACAGTATAAAATTTTTAAGGGATAGAAAATGATTTCTTAAGGAGTTAGTGCCACAGAGAATCTTAGGGAAGCTTAAGGGTACTGATAGAAGAGGTCAAGTCTAAGGGAGCCTGGATCCATTTCCAGAGAGATAGCAGCCATTCCAGAGGTATGATGGCATTCTAAACCGATTGGTACAGCTTAAAAGACATTGGAGTTGATTTAGTAACCTGTAAAATAAATTTTCCATCATAATCCCAAAGAGCCAAGTCAATTGACAAAAGCTCAAGTAGACGTAGCCCACGACATTCGAGTGAACTCCTTTATTAAATTTTTTGTTATGTGTTGATGCTTATTTGCTACACTTTATGGTTGATATACATGCTTAATATCAGAAAAAACAAATGTTTAATTCCTCACACTTAAAGAATTAAATCAATTTAAAAACACATACACCTTAATCAAGAATTCAATTTCGCGCAGTCAAGTATAAGCAAGATATTAATTTGTTTAACTGAGTGGGAGGTGCTTGCATAGCATAACAAGTCATCCACCCATTTCATATCATTTGGATTCATGCCTTTTTGTGTTTATTCACAAAAACCATAAGCCTAAAATCCCTCCTCTACTTGCATACATGATTCAAGTTGTTGTTAGAAATAAAATTGTCTTCTGCACGATAGTGGATGAAGGTGCCTCTACTTGTATTATATCACTCTCATGTTGGAAATATTTAGGTTATACACCGCTTAACCAATCACCGAAAACCATTAAATCCTTCGAAAAAAAGAGGGTTCAAACATTATGGTATCTTAAACTCATTACAAGTGGAATTAGTAGGTAATAAAGTCTCATTATAGGTCAAAGTCATTGATGGACCATTATATTATAACCTCGTACTAGGTTGTACTTGGGTTTATGTTATGGAAATTGTATTGTTTTCCTATTTCTAGATGGTTTATTTTTCTCATCAAGGGGGTATTGTGGCTATTGATCAACTTTCCTTTTTCATTGTTGATTCCCAAACTAATGGTAACATACTACTTGTGGGTAAAACACCACTTCCTTATGATAATGTTGGAGTAGGATTACTAAATGATTCATCCTTAATGGGAACTTCCGCACTCACTCCTCCAAACATTTCCACTATGGTTTCTCCAATTAATATGATTTTGTCTAGTACTATTTCCTATGATCCCTGGATAGTACCTGACAGTTCCAACATCGACTCTTTTGGAGACCATTTGTCACTCAGTCCTGATGAATTAGCTTATAAGGCTATTCACCTAGTCTGCCCGTTCGTTTCTAAAAACAATAACTTAGTAAAATTGGTTGATTTTCCCTCTCAATATTTAGATTTATTTTCCCACTTTGACCCTTTTTACGACATGTTTTCCACCGATGAAAGCATCATGGAGATCATGATGTCAGATGCGAGACCCTAGTACGATAGTCATCATCATTCCTTGCCTCAACCATAAATTCTTGAGAAAACAATTAAAACTTTTTCACACCTAACGTTAATGAGAAACCTCAAAATCCCATCGAAATTTATAAGGTGACTTATGATAAGAATATGGAAAATATCGAGGAAACGTTTCCCCTCAATATCTCGGTCAAACTCAAAATTGTTGAAAACGTCCACATAGGCGCCTTATGTTCTCCATATGAGATTAAAATTTACAAGACCATGTTCCGTGAATTTTGTGACATGTTTGTGTGGACCTATGAAGAGATGTCAGGCATTTATCCAAACATCATGGTGCATGAAATTAAAACATATCAAGATGCAAAAATTGTTAGACAACGTCTACATCCAATCCACCCTAAGAAAGTTGTTGCGATTAAAGCAGAAGTTAAGAAAAAATTTTGTGTTGGTTTCATTTATGTTGTTCCTTTAACCGATTGGGTCTCGAATAAAATTATTGTGATGAATAAATAGGGTAATATCCGAGTATGTGTCGATTACCGGTATATTAACCGAGCTTATCGTAATAAAACTACCGAACCCCTTTTATCAACCAAATTGTTGATAATTGTGTCGGGAGTGAGATTTTCCCGTTCATGGATGGATTCTCTAGCTACAATCAAATAAACATACTCCCTTCATACCAACATAATAATGTGTTCATATGTTCATGGCGTACGTTTTCCTATCTCAAAATTCCTTTCGGTCTTAATAATGAAAGAGAAACTTTCCAATAATCAATGAACTATGCTTTTCACGACATTAATCATATCGTGCAACCATACCTCGATGATTTTCCCGCCCATTCTAATCATCGTCAAGACCATTCAATGCATCTCAGAGAAATATTCTTACGATGTTGACATTATAACATACGATTAAACCTACACAAATGTTTCTTATGTTTTAATTTTGGTCGACTTCTAGGATTCGTTGTGTCCAAGCAAGTGATTCATATTAATCCGCTAAAAGTTAAGGCAATCCTTGATTTTTCTACTTCTTCCACTCTCGTTCAGTTGCAACGCCTTTAAGGGAAGACTAACTTTCTACAATGTTTTGTTCCTATTTAAGCAAAACTTACTAAATTTTTCACTCGTTTATTGAAAAAATGGGTTCCCTTTCATTGGGATAATACTACTCAAAAGGATGTTGATGTATTGAAATATGTATTAGCTCAAGCATCATTATTGTATCCCATTGATTATCATCGAGACTATTTCCTATATATTTCTATAGTTGTTACCACTATCGCTATGGTATTGGTACAAGAAGATGACTTTGGTTACAAGCACCCCATTTACTATTTGAGTCATAATTTGACCAATATTGAAGCCAAGTACTCTCATGTTGAAAAGTTAAATTTGGCAGTTGTGCAAGTTGTTCAAATATTTCGCCATTATATTTTGTTTCACAAGACTATTGTGGTTTTTTATTGCAACCATATGACCTACATCCTGTGCGTCAATTGCTAGGGGGGATACTTGAAGTGGATCGTTATCCTCCAATATTTTGATTTAAAGTTAATTAAATCCAATTCTAAGAAATATTCAGTCTTTACCGAATTGATATGAGACCTTCCCCCTCTTGATTCAAAATCAAAAACTCATGAATTTCTCCCTAATTAAATTTTATTTATGATTGACTCCTCTAATCCATGGTATGGAGACATCATCATTTATCTCCAGACCCAAACTTTCTAGTCTGAAACCACTCATTATGATCAGCATCGAATTTGATACTAGGCTATCCATTACATCATAATCGGCGACACTCTTTATCATCGTGGTGTCAATAAGATTTTATGATAGTTCCTCACTCATGAGGAGGTCGAGAAAGATTTGAATGATTGTCATGTTAAAGCATGTGGTGGACATATGTATGGATGTGCTACCGCCCAGAAAATATTATGTGTCAGTTACTTTTGTCCTACTGTGCTCAAATATTGTATCTTAGTGGTCCAAAAGTGTCATGCATGCCATATCCATAACTATAAAGCACGTGCTCCATCTACTCCATTGCATCCATTTTTTTTAACCCTTACCCGACTGGGGGTCATCATTACATAATTGTTGCAATAGATTATTTTACTAAATGGGTCGAAATGATACATACATACGACAAAAGCGGAAAAATTGTTGCATTATTCCTATTTAACCATGTTATTGCAATATTTCGTGTACCATAAGCTATATTCACGGACCATGGCAAAAAATTTTGAAATTACATGATGTTTGAACTGACTACCAAGTTGGACTTACGGCATTATAGCTCAACTCCCTACTACCCACAAGATAATAGCTAGGTAAGAACCATCAATAAGGTTTTAAAAATAATACTTCAATGCATGGTATAGTTTCATAAAATGAATTGGCATACTACCCTTATTTCATATTTGTGGGCATACCATACCTCTATCTGAACCGTGACCAGATTCACATATTTTCAACTGGTGTATAGTTTGGAATTCATTATTGCAAATGAAAGTGAAATTTCATTGTTGAAACTTTTTTTCAAACTTATCCCTGCTACAATTTTTTCATTTAGCTAGTTTATATTAGACTTGACGCGATGCCGAGATGGACAACAAGGCTCACAAAAAATGTATCAAAGCACAATTTGACCAAAATGTTAGACCTTGTGGCTTTTCGGAAGGTGATTTGATCCTCTTGTATGACCAAGAGTCGATAAAATAGGAGTTGGGAAACTCGAACCAATGTGGTTAGGTCCATATATATTTAAACGTGTACTTTTGAAAGGGTCCTAAGAGCTTGTATACTTTGACAAAATTCCCTTGGCACAACCTAAAAATGTGTTGTATCCTAAAAAATACTCAAAAATTTTCTACATAGTCAGTGTGTATTTGTTGTATAGGATTGCCGGTGTGTTTGCAGTGTGTTTGCAGTGTGTTTTCTCTAGATTTTTCTACTACTTCAGCTCATCTTGGATTACATTTTATTTGCATATGTTGACGTTCCCTCAACCATATTTTGGTTATGACGATGGTGCTAGTCGTATTAATGAGAACCTTTCCTCCGCAGCATGGGAAATCTATGCTCCTAATGACGAGTTAGTGAGTTTGCAAGTGATTTGCATTAGTCGCTCAACTAATAATATCGTTGAGTATAGTGCGGTGATAGAGCTATTGTTTGATTCCATTTCACGTGTTATTCATCATTTGGTTGTTAGGTTTGATTCACAACTCATGGTGTTGCACTTGAATAACATTTATTCAGTAAGAAGTCCAACTATGTTACATATGTTCTTGAGAGTTCGCCTCTTAGAGAGACATTTTAATTACATCGAATATCAACATGTTCAAAGAATTCTAAATACATTAACAAATAAATTGTCTAATTATGTTTTAGACATACATTTTCAACATTTGTAAACAAAATCATCATCATCACACATTTTACAAGATAGGAGAATAAAGTAGAAAACATCCATAGATTATATCTGTAAATAGTGTTTGAGTTTTACAAAAATTGTGTCTGAGACACATATGTCTCATGGCCTACAATATTTTAATAAATGAAAAACACCAAATATGGCTCAAAATACCGAGGTGACTAATGACAGTGGTGATCACAATAACACATGACCACATGGGAAACCTTGCGCAACAATCAATTGATCTGAGCCAACACCCCTATAGTGTATATTTGTAAATGGATTGGGATGTCATCAACCCCAGTATCCGAAATAGTGTGGATCAAGCCCTCTACATGGTGCTAAAATTCGGCTAATGTCTCTTCCAAGTCTGGATCTCCTAGCTCCTCCATCTTTGCCCCACTGGCTCTAGCTTTTCCAAGTTGTGGTTGTGCTCGTTGATGGAGCGTGGACATTCCCACTTGTCACACTTTCCCAATGTCTACATGAAAAACTAATAGTTAGTCTCTGATACTTTAAAAACAAAAAATTTAAAACTTAAAAACCAAAAAAATATCCAAAATGATAATTATTTTATGTGCGTCACCACACTGCTCTCCCTCGGGTAAAATAAGCTTTGGAACTCCACGAAAATATGCTCCAGCATAAGGGTAGTCCTAAATCATGATCATTTTCTCCCACATCCATCTGAAGTAAGTAGGTGTGAACCTCATCATAAGCCCTCCTCCATGTCGATCCATCAAGTATTCTCATTGCCTCATGCAAGGCTCTCTAGGCCCAGGTAGCTCACGATATATCCTTTGACGTCGTAGTAATGGTACCCTCTAAAAATAAAATGATACTACAATGGATTCGTACCCAAAATATTTTAACCATGTTGTTTTTTCTCTATTCAATTGTTCCTTTACGTTAATAAAAATCCCTTCACACTAGTTGAAAATTGTGGGTGTCAGGAACTTCAACACATACTGCATTTGAGTCTTGGTAGCCATGTGAGGAGCGGCACTACTAGCCAATCGTGTAATGGTCAATAAAATGTTTTTGAGGGGAATTTTGCGAATGTATTTAATCTCAATATTCCCCTCTTCCTAGGTTGAGAGGTAGGCTAACAATGGATAGCTCTATAATCCCTCATTGTCTCTCCACCTCTCTTGTATCTAGACAAAGAAATAGGATTCCCTCTATGCGAAAGCCCTGTCAAGAAATATATGCCTTCAACATCTGTTGTGACAATATGCTCACCAACCTTGAATAATTTCCCATGTATGTCCCAAACTCTAACTAGATACTGCAGTAACTCTAATAGAGCCCTCATGACCAGGATCTGAAATAATTTCAATAGCCCACAGTTTCTTAATGCATGAATTATGGATGGATCACTTGTTGCCATCATTTCTTGCATCTCATGTTCCCTTTATCTCCATGATATCACCATTTTCACTCCAGAAAATACATGCAAATAGCAAGGAAAACACCTAAAATGAGCAATGTGAAAGTGGGAAAATAGGCTCAAAAATCAAATTTTCAAACGTTCCTGCACCCATCGCACTTCCCATTCCTGGACAGTGCATCTCATCACACTTACCCTTCTTGTTAAGTGTGTTGGGTCACACTTTTTAATGTGAATTAAATAGACCCATCGCAACTCCCATTGTAGGAAAAGTGTGTTGGGCCACACGTGATTTCTAGTTCCTAAAAATTTCCAAAAAACACATGAAACTTAAAATGAAAACTGTGAAACTGATGAGAAAGGATATATCTCTTACCTAGAACCACCAAATTGGCCACAATCCTTTGCTAAATAATCGGGGTAAAAACCACTCAGGGCCCTCTCAAGATGGTAAAATGGTAAATGGTAGAATTAAAATTGCTTTTACCTCTTTTATGGTCAAAATAAATCATTATTTTAATATTTTTTAACGTTTTTTTCCTAATTTTGCCATATATCATATATTTTTAAAGTTTTTATGATGTTATGAGTAGATTAAATGACAATTGGGGAACGTGATGCAAGTTATATATATTTTAATGCAAGTCGTTTTAATGAACGGGCACGCTTATCGCTTTTCCAAGCTCATAAAACTTATGAAAAAGGAACCCCCGAAGTCTTCTTTAATCTCTTTCCAGACCCAAAACATGAAAATATTATTGAGCACTTGTTTTTTCGAACTCGTTAAGGTAAATGAAAAAATGTATACCCAGTATAAGTTTAACCCTTTTCAGAACTGGATGGACTATTTATGAAAAAGGAATACTTTAGTTAAACATGGCTAAAAGGTTCTCCTAGGTATTTTTTTATGCCTTTTCGTGCCCAAGAGACAAATTTACGAAAAGGAACCTCTTGGAGTTTTCTTTTTCACCTCTTTTTCATCTCTTTTTCAAACTCTCTAAACATGAAAAATAATTTGAGTTATACCTTCTCTAGACTTGTAAAACCATTAAACAACGTAGGACTCATTGAGAATGACGAGGTTGAACCACTCCTCAAGGTTCATTAAAAATACTCATAAGGATTCATCTAAAGGATGGAATTATAAATCAAGCATATGTTAGCCTCCTCGAGCTTGTCAAAAATAAATAGGTATTAGCCAGAAATGGTTGGGAAATTGGGGAAATAGGGTATCATACCTAATTATGGCAGCGATTCACTCTTGAACATGACACTCTCTCACCTTCGTGACGATTGTGGGTTGGGGAATATGCATTCCTCTCTGTTGATCACATCTTAATGAAAGCCTTCATGATGGTTCTTTGAGTCAATGTTTCCAACTCCATAAAGTGTCATCGATATTTTTAAGAGAAATTCCAACCTCAGTTGAAATATCCTACAAAACCTTAATCCCTATTTCATATTTTTCTCCCCTAAACTAACTCTTAATCATCAACATTTTGTCTCAAGTCTTGATACTCGTTTCATGCCATTGATGGGGGATACATCAAGGCCCTCCTGCGACAGGTCGCCTCCTATCAGCATCAGCAAATTATCTAGGAAGTTGTCTTAGAAACTCCCTTTAGTGCCTTGGAAATTGCAAACCTCAATGGAAATTATCCTCGCTTTCGCGTCAGTTTCTCATCATTGGCCTTCGACCGGAAGATTTTGTGTGGTGTTCGACATCAGCTCATAAATTCACACTCATATATTGCGCTTATTACCTTGAGGGCCATTATCGTTATCATTGTTCCTCTCACATTTGTTAATGGATTTCATCATTGGTCTGTAATCAGATGGTTTTTACCATGTTCGAATCCAACACATCTATTCACATAGTTAGATTCGTATTATCGAGTGATGGGGTAGAAGACTCTAGATCTAGTTTCATCCATCCAGGCTGCGATTTCAGGATTCATACAATATCTATGAAGTACGATGGCTATGATCATATAAAATTCATCGAAGCATGGGTCCACAATATGTCATTACTAGACGTGAATTTGATTATTGTACATGTAAATTGATTATACGTTGAGTATGGATATTCCTACCTCGGCAATGATATCATGATGATAATGTATTGTAGCATTCAAGTGATGATCTCAACCAGTCTGTTGAGAAACCAGCTCCAAAAATAGAAGAAAAGAGATATCAATGCCTTAGAAATAAGCCACTTCAAGGGGGAAAACTCCAATACATTACATGAATGAACAATTCTTGGATGATGCAAATTACAAAACCTCCTTTCTATATATAGGAGTCCATGGAGCCATAATGTAATCCTAGCCGAACTAACAATAATAATTTAAGGGCACAATAATAACAATATGGGGGTTACAGGGGTACAATAATAACAATAAGCGGGTTACAATAAAAACAATAAGGGACTATAATAGTAATATAGGGACCTAACATGCCCCTCTCCTTCAAAAAAGTGTTTTCCTCAACGCTTGAGTAGCTCTGGGTGCTTCTGTATAAAATTCTCATCCTCCCATGTACAATCTTCAGTGGGTAAGTTCTTCCACTTGATGTGATACTCTAAAATTGATCGATTCCATAGTTGTCGAGTTCTTGTTTCCATGACCGCTTCAGGTTCCAATATGATTTTTCCTTCCTCATTAAGTTCTGGAAATATTGTTTGAACTGGAAGATTTTCACCTATAACCTTCTTTAAGAATGAAACATGGAAAACAGGATGCACTCGTGAAGAAGCAGGAAGCTCCAATTTGTATGCCATAGTACCAATATTTTGCAACACCTTGTAAGGACCATAGTACTTTGGTGATAATTTATTATCCTTCTTAGCTTGCTTGAGGGACATTTGTTTGTATGGTTGTAGCCATAAAAACACCCAGTCTCCTACATCAAAACTTCTCTCGTTGCGATGTTGATCTTCCTATTGTTTCATTCAATTTTGTGCCAAATTCATGTTATCCTTTAAGAGTTGGAGAACTTCTTGTTGATGCTCGATGTGATCTTCCACTGCTTGAACCTTCAAATTTTCTCTTAAAGATGATGTGATAGATGGTGGATGATATCCATAAAGTGCCATAAATGGGGTTATTTTTGCTGCAGTATGGAAGGAAGTGTTATAATACCATTCAGCGAGAGGTAACCACTTGACCCATTGTGTTTGTTTATCAGATACAAAAAAACGAAGATATCCTTCCAAACATTTATTTACTATCTCATTTTGACCATCGGATTGAGGATGATAAGATGAGCTATGAGCTAATTGAGTACCCAAACAAGAAAATAACTCCGTCCAAAAATTTCCAGTAAAAATGGGATCTCTGTAGCTCACAATAACCCTTGGGTTTCCATGTAGCTTTTGAATTGTGTCCATAAATGTAGTAACAATTGTACTTGCTTTAAATGGATGAGATAATGCACAAAAGTGTGCATACTTGGTAAGTCTATCAACTACCACCATGATGACACTCTTTCCTTCGAACTTAGGTAAACCTGTGATAAAATCCATTGAAATCTCCTCCCAACGTTGACTTGGAATGGATAAAGGTTGTAGAAGACCGGGGGTCTTAATTGTCTCAACTTTATTCTGCTGGCAAACCAAACATTCTGCCACAAACTTTTGAATATCAGATTTAAGGCCATCCCAAAAAAAATCTTTCTTCACCCTGTGGTAAGTTTTTAAAAATCTTGAGTGTCCTCCTAAAGGAGAAGTGTGCAATTCCAAAAGAATCTTTTATCATAGTTAGAATTTGAAATATATAAACGATACGTATTTTATAAAGAATCATTTTCCAGCACTAAATGTATCCATCTTCTGAATCTTGCTGCAACTTTTGAATGAGTGTCCACCTTGCTTCATCCTTCTTCCATTAATATATTACTAATAGTTATCCAATCAAAGTTGGATAATGAATGAAATATACAAACGTGTGCCTCTTCAGTATTTCTTAAGAGTGCATACGCAACAACATTTAGCTTCCCTTTTTGTAGATTATTTCAAAGTCATAACAACATCTTTGTGACCCACATTTTGCTGCTCTTAGAATGATGTCTTTTGTTCCAAAAGTGTTTAATATCATGATGGAGTTTTTTACCTTGAAGTGTCTTCCATGGTGGGTCCTTAAAACTGCCTGCTAGTAGTATTGCTAACATTTCCTTCTCATAAATGGTTCACAAAAATACTTTCCTTTGATTGGACGACTTTCAAAAGCAATGGGTCTTCCTTCTTGCATTAAAATAGCACCAATTCCATTTCCTGAGGCATCACATTCCACAATAAAGGTTTTTTTGAAGTCTGGCGTAGCTAAGATCGGTGCTAGGCACATTGCCTCTTTAAGTTGTTCAAAGGCCTTAGTTGCTTTAGGAGCCCTTGAAAATGCATCTTTCTTCAATAATGTTGTTAGAGGTGCTTCTATTCTCCCATAATTCTTAACAAACTTGTGATAATACCCTGTTAACTCGAGAAATCCTAGCAACTGCTTTATGGTTGTGGGGAATTTCCATTCCTTAATGGCTTTAATTTTGTTAGGGTATACCTTAACACCCTCGTGAGATACAATATAACCCAGATATTCCACCTCTTGTACTCCAAAGAAAAATTTGGATTTTTTTGCATATAATTGTTTCTCCTCCAATAGTTTGAGCACCCTGTCAACATGTAGAACATGATCCTTCCAAGACCTGTTGTAGATTAGTATATCATAATAAAATAATAGCACAAATTTTCTAAGGAAGGGTTTGAAAATAAAATTCAATAACCCTTGAAATGTAGAAAGTGCATTGGTAAGGCCAAAAGGCATGGCCAAAAATTCATAATGACCCTCATGAATTTGAAATTCTGTTTTTGGAATATCTTCAGTCTTCATTCTAATTTGATGATATCCTGAACGAAGATCCAACTTTGTAAAATAAATTGCTCCATGTAATTCATCCAATAATTCATCAATCACAGGAATGGGAAATTTGTCTTTAATGGTGAGCTTATTGAGCTCACTATAATCCGGACACATTCACCATGATCCATCCTTCTTGTGTACCAATACTACAGGAGCAGAGAAATAACTTTGACTGGGTTGAATTATACCCGCCTCTAACATTTCTGCAATCATACGTTTAATTTCGCTCTTTTGGAAGTAAGGATATCTATAAGGCCTGATGTTTGGAGGAACACTTCCTGGAATCAAATGAATAGCATGATCATGATCACGAATAGGTGGGAGTCCTTTGGGAGTTTCAAACACCTTGGAATGATTGTCCGAGACTTGTTGGAGATCTGCAGAAATAGATGATTTTGATGTTGGAACTTCTAGTGTGCATAATTGTGCAATTACGCCTCGTTGTTCTTTCTTTAGAAGCTTTGTCATGACATTAGAGCTTATTATCCTTCCTGGCTTCCCTTCAATACCCCGTAATTCGACTTCCTTTCCTTCTGAAAAAAATTTCAAGAAAGTTCTTGAAAATTAAAAGCTACCGTCCCCAAAGATTGTAACCATTGTACTCCTAGTACAACATCAGCACCTCCCATAGGAATGGAAAGCATTGGACTAGTCAATACATAGTCCCCCATGGTTAGCTTGATATTATGGCATTTTCCAGAGCAATTTATAGTTCCTCCATTTGCAACCATCACTTGACATTCTGGTGCTGGGTATAGGAAACAATTCAATTACTTGGCTACCTTACAATGAATAAAATTATGGGTGCTACCTGAATCAATCAACACTATTACCTTTTTCTTCTTGATATGTCCTTCTATCTTGAGAGTTTGAGGAGTGGTAATTCCTGCCAATGCATTACACGATATGGTCGGACTCATTTCTTCC
Organism: Pinus albicaulis; assembly: GCA_034641835.2. Taxonomy (NCBI): domain Eukaryota; kingdom Viridiplantae; phylum Streptophyta; class Pinopsida; order Pinales; family Pinaceae; genus Pinus; species Pinus albicaulis. The sequence goes on from CM076580.1 coordinate 938,800,081, forward strand.
TCTTCTAGGGCTAGTTCCTAGTGTATATCCTCTTCTTGTTCATTTTCTTCTTCCTCTTCACAATCTATGTAAAATAATTTCTTCTCAACACACTTATGACCTTTAGTGTATTTCTTATCACAACTGTAGCAAAGCCCTTTTGCTCTTTTTCCTTCCAATTTTTGTGGTGTCAACCTTGTAGGTTGTGGAAATCTAGGAGTAGCAACACTTCCATCTTTATAGAAGTGAGTGGTAGGCTTCCTTGTTGCCATAATTTTACATTCTATTTTTTCTTTCCAACCTGAATGCCTTCTCCAATGAATCGGGTTCCAAAACTCGAACTTCATGTTGGATGTTATCCTTTAAAGTACCTATGAAGAGATCAATTTTGTGTTCCTCTGGAATATCAGTTACCCTTATATTAATTTTTTGGAAGTCCTCAATGTGCTCCGCCACTAAACACTTATGTTTGAGATTTATCAATTGGCTAAAGAAGGTGTTGCTTTTTGTATCCTCATAATGTGCTATCATTTCCTCCGTAAAAATTGACCAAGTGACAATTTTTTTACGGGAGCAAAGCCATCGATACCATACAAATGTATTTTGTTATAAATGTAAAATTGCAATGCGTACCTTTTGTGTGTTTTGCACATTATGGAGATCAAAATATTGCTCCATTTGTAGTATCCATGTTACAGGATCCTTTCCATCAAACTTCCTCATCTCCATTTTTGGAACATGGTGGTTCTTCAATAACATGAGTTTATAGTACGATTAACATTTCTTTTATTCCTCATCATGGTTTACTGTCTACTATCTTTCTGTTAGAATGTTCTTGCCATCAACTTGACCAACCTTTATTAAAACCTTCATGTCTAACTGTCAAACCTTTCATTTTTTCTTCCATATATCTACATTTTATCTTCCATATAAATTTTTCAAGCCATCATCTGGCTTGTTGGCTTCCATGCCTTTGTTCAAACCAATACTTAGTTTCTTCTTTGTTAAACATCCATTTCATTTTTTGTTGCTCTTTGCGAGAGCGAATTTTGGTGCACTTGCTCTTGTAATTTTGATAGATCATGTTGCAATTCTTCATCTTCATGAGTCATAGTAGAGTACTCTGAGGGCTTAATTGGTGTTGAATTCTTTTTAGGAGGCATTTTAGAACCAAACACTGATATCTATGCTCAATAGGCCTTTGGAATCACTTAAAACTGATTTTTTCAAACAAGACTTTTGCAATTTGAAAAAAAAATACACACCTTTTTCTTGATTTTGAGGAGCTCGATATTGAAACTGAATTATCTCTATGATTTCAGATCTCCAATATCTGAAATTCGGCCCTGACGTAGCCCCTTGAATCTTCTTTCAATTTCCATAGGTCTGACTTGATTTGGATTCTTCAAGGCAAAGTTATTTCCAATTTCCCACAATGACCTAATTATGGACTGGTTCAATAGAGCGAACTTGTACGGCTTGCCACGTGTCACTGTTTGCTCCTTTGGCTCTGAAATTTACAGACAGGTAACTACATTCCATGTACTTCCAATCACTTTTTACAGAATTCCAATCTGATGCTCAGGGAGAGAGTTATGAATATTTTCCCACAGTCACCTCTTTGAGATGAAATTCAGGAGCCTGAAAAAGACCTAACTTCCATAGATCATATCTCCAAAAATATTGCGAACCAAGCTCTAAAATTTTGTGACGATGTTCCTCAGGAGTTTAGATTCGATTCGCACTCTAAAAATTTCAGCTTCTGAACCTTCATAGAAAAAAATTTATAGCGAAAATGCCACGATGACTTGTTTGGAGCAGCGAAACCCTAGAATCCAAAGCTCTGATACCAAATGTTGAGAAACCAACTCCAAAAATAAAATAAAAGAGATATCAATGCCTTAGAAATAAGCCACTTCGACGGGGAAACCTCCAATACATTACATGAATGAACAATTCTTGGATGATACAAATTACAAAAGCTCCTTTCTATATATAGGAGTCCATGGGGCCACAATGTAATCCTAGCCGACCTAACAATAATAATTTAAGGGCACAATAATAACAATATGGGAGTTACAGGGGTAAAATAATAACAATAAGGGGGTTACAATAACAACAATAAGGGACTATAATAGTAATATAGGGACCTAACACAGTCTATTATTGATCTAGACTTTTCACATGTTAAATCACTTAATTCCTTAGCCACTTCTTCTAAATTTGTACTTTAGGGGGAAATCTATTACAGGAAATTTTGTCACATTCAGCCAAATGACATTGAACCTAGATCAATCATCATCCATTCATAGCTTGCAATCATCCATTACAAAGATAAAAGCATCCCCTTTCTAGAATCTCCAAAAAAAATTGCATTATATTGGCTAAAAACCCTAATTTAGGTCCCCATCATACTTTCCTAGTTTAGACAGAATGTTGTTGTAGGTTAAATCAAAGGGAAAATGTTGGTCAGTGCAGGTTTTTTTCACTATAAGTGTGATGACCCTTGAAATGAGAAAAAATTAAAAATAATTTTGAAGCTTCCACTTCTAGAGGATTCTATCATGGAAGTTTCCATTCTCTGTTAAGGATGCCCTCGAATGAATCCTAAAAATGAGGTCTTATCTCTTATCCTATGGAGATTATCCCCTTCTAAAGTGGATCTTACCCTAGTTTATGGATGTACAACCTCCTCATTTCTCCTATCAATGCATTTTCTGCTATTAGAACTGGGTTGGATTTTGGAGACTCTTAGTCATGCCCTCATGTTGCTCATTTAGGTCTAGAGTTCCATAATACATCCATGTTTTTGAGGTATGATTGAAGGCTTTATTTTGTGTCAAAGGAAGTACTAGACAGTTGGGAGAGATCTATAAGGCCAAGGTCTTCAAGGTTTGTAATCTTCTCCTACTTTTATTAATACAAAAATGCCTTGTTTTCCTATACATTATGTTTCATTTATGCATATGTAGAACAATGACTCTTTGGATTATTGTTTAGAGATGTGTGTATATGTTATTTGTATGTTTTGGTTATCTTTCTTGTGTTAGATTTTTGTAGGTTCCACTTATAGTATTTGGAGTTGAAGCTAAAGCTTGCAAGCGAGGAGAAGAAGAGAATTTACATTATCTTCCAAATAATTCTTTCTTCCATTTTACAAATTTATCTAAGGAAAACATAGTGGATTTGTTTCGGTTGTTTATAGATCAAGCCATTAGATCTAGGGAGATTTCTTCTCTCTGCAGAATGAATCCATCTATTAAACAGTATTACTTGCGATTTTGTGTTTGATGTGCTTTAGTGTTTCAAATTTTTCGCTTGTGGTTATATGATGCACCCATGCTATATTTAAAATTTATTTCCAAATATAATATGTTGTATTCACTTTCATGCAAGTATGGAATTTCTATCCATATAATGGTGTTCATTCAAAATCATACTTTTGATACATGTTATTCTTCTCAATTTTTTATGTGTAATAGATTTTTGTTGCAAATTCCCTTTCTAGTTTGGTGGAGTGTAGAGAAAAAACTTGCATTTAATTAGTGGCCCAAAGATATTTTTCTCAAATTTAAAATCAAGCATTGAATCTTTTGTTATATGATGCCCATGAGTCCACCATTCCAAAAACTTGAAGACTTTTATTTTGCAATGGAAAAAATGTGGAGTTTATATTAAGCTGAAGTGAGAAGTAAGGTTGAATGGGAGGGAGAATTCAAATTTTGGAAGAGAGTAGAGAAAAATATAAGGGTGAAGGCAGGAAAAATAAACTCTCTTTGTTTTCCTTAATTTTTGAGTAGTAGGAAAAGGTAACATTTGGGATGGGGGGGTAGAGAACCAACTAAGAAAGGAAGAGGGAAGAGTCTCGTTACCCCACACTCCTTGAAGCATACAAAATTGGTGTACTCATTCCATGTATTAAGCATGTGATGTGTTACTCTACCATTGGATTCTTTTAAGAAGATAAGTATATTAAAACAACTAGATCTAAAAACCCCAATACTGTAATAAATAGAGCATAATTATTAACTATGTTAACAAAAGCTAATGGAAAAGTAGCACATGTCACATACACTAAACTAACGGGGATGTTTAGCCTTTGACCACTTCAATAAGACGTGAACAATTAAGAAACCTTATTTCTTTGTAACACCAATTGATATTATGATGAAAAATAGACTCCCATAGTTGTTTTATCAAGCTATAATGGATTTGAGGATTTAAATTTCAGGAACCTACCAACCATTGTATAAAATCTGAAATGATGAGACAAGGGATTTTGAGACTTGAAGTTGTGTGATAAAGAGAGATACATCCTTTCAAATTCTGGAGAATAATTAGGCTAAAAAATTGAGCATTCTAATATTAAATTTTTTTGAATTGTTGAATTTGCATTTCTTCTATTATTGTTTTCATTTGTTTTTGTGAATATCATGGCTTATGTTTCTTAACTTTGGTTTACAAGTATTTTACTTGCATTAAGTCGTATAAAAGTTGTAAATACTTGAGGATATTAAATATCCCTATTGAAAAAGGTCATTGTAAGAGGAGTATGAGGTTTAGGTGGAAGCATTGCAAAAGAAGTGATGTGGGGCTACAAAATGGTGGAGAGAGGAGGTAGACGAATTATTCTTAAAATAGGTCATGGAAGACACAAAATACATAAACAAATGGTGTTGAAGGCCATACCAATATGAAAATAAATTGTATTGGTAAAATGATGAAATTGAATGAGAGGAAGATATTATAAGAGAATAAATTCAAGTTGAAGTTGTAGTTGAAAAAATAATGATAAGAACCACAAAAATTTTGGGAGGCAACCCTAAACTAGAAACTCCTATGTATTCTAGAAGTTTGAATTTTGAAAAATTAGTTGATGGAGAGATGGAGAAATTTTTCAAGTTTGATATAATTAGGGATCCTTTAAGGTTAATACTTTCATGTATGAAGTTGAAGAGTCATGCATTTTTGTGCTAGGATAATTCATAGTTAAATATGCATAGTAGTGGCAAAGAGAAGATAAATACCTATTATAGAATGGAAGTGAATTTGAAGGGTAATTTTATGTCTATACACTGCTCTTTAAATCTTGTGAAGAATATTAGAGAATTGTAGCTGAAAATCACACTGAATAATTCTACATAGTTTCAATCATAGCTAGAAATAATGAAGAATGTCTAGAATCAATCATCAAGTATGTGAATGGTAAAATTGTGAAAAAAAAATTTATATGAATGTTACATATAAATCAAATTTTCATCCCAAGTCCTTGGATGGTTTTGATTGTAACCTCAAAAGTTGAATCAAATTCCTATTCACTACCTCTAATCGCACATCACTTATGGGTGGAATGTAATGGATCTCTAAGTTTAGTATCCAAATTCTCCCCAAATATGTATTGAGAAATCTAATTTTTCTATCAAAACAATACTCCTTGGAATCTTAAAGTGTTCCCAAACCCTTTTAAAGTATAAGGCCAGTGCTTCTTATCCTTTGATGGTATTTTGACATGCTATCAAAACACACATCTTACTAAACATGTCAACTATCACATATAGGTAGTAACGACCTCTGTATGTCCTCCACAAGCCTCTAAAAATTATTTTTGATGCTTTCCCAAGGCCTTGTAGGCACTGGAAATGGATTGTATAGTCTTTGACTCCTATTACTAGGCTCACTAGTACAACATAAAATACAAATTGGATTTATTTTATATTGATTTTCTCCCATAACACTCCTAACTTCTCTTACTTTATTAGGAGTGGGACTCTTATGTATGGCCTCTATATTTGCATAATCAATCTTGAACTCACATCAGAGAAAATTTGAGGTCTAAAATGGACCTCAAAACAAAAATGTACAACCAAAATCAAATTTATAAGAACCAATAGGATCCAAGATGATGTTTTCAACCATGGGGTATGATTCACCATTTTTGGAGTAAAAAAATAAAAAAGAATGAAAATTTGAAAAATAAAAATAAAACTATTTTTTCAACTCGTATTTCTTGATTTATCTCCCTTCAATTTTACTCAAATTTCGAGTGGAAGCACTCGTTGGATGCGGAATTTAATTCCTCATCCAAGGAGTACCTGTGTTGCATACTTTCAATGGACACTGCTACACGAAAAATGAGAAATACATGAAAAAACTTGCAATCATGTTTTCAATGTATTTCTCATTTTTCGTGTAGTATGATCCATCAAAAGTATGCAACATGGGTAATCCTTGGATGAAGAATTAAATTTCGTATCCAACGAGTGCTTCCACTCGAAATTTGAGTAAAACCGTAGGGATATAAGTTGAAAATACGAGTTTAAAAAATATGTTTTTCCCTCTAAAATTGATAATGTAATCTAATCTTATTTTATTATTTACACTATTGTTTTATAATATTCCTTAGGAGGCCCATTTTAGACCTCAAAATTTCTCTAATGCCTCCAATCACACATCTGAAGTCAAACAAACATTTCTTAGCAAACTCAAAGTTGTTTATGTTTTCTAGCAAAAGATGCTTCCTTAGGATCCAATACCTACATTAGATGTTCAACATGCTTGTCCCAACTAGATCTAAAGATCAAAAAATTTCCCATGTAAACGATGACACTGTAAACCTTGAAATGGATGGAAAAAAATATTCTTTGAATACATAAAAGCAACCAATACATTACTCAAACCAAAAATCATTACTAGGGCCACTTGTATATGACGTGTTTCATCTTGAATGTAGCCATCCAAGTGTATTTTTCCTTGATATGGACTTAATGATGACCCAACTTCAAATCCAATTTGGAGAATTACCTCTCATGTTCAGACTAATCTAACAAAACCTATACCAAGGGTAAAGGGTTTTGAATCTTGAGAGTTCCCTTGTTGAGAGCTTTGTAGAAAATGCACATTTCTTCAAGTCTCATGCTTCAGTACCAAAATGACCAAGGCTCTGCATAGTGAGGTGTGTATTCTTATAATTTGTTACTCCAACTAACCCTGCTACTTCACAATATCTTCCTCTAATAAGATATTTATATAGTCATATATTTTGTGAAGGTGAGTACAGTATGATTCATGCTCCATTTCCCTCTTCGACAACAATCCTTTTAGATCTAGGAACACTTCTATTTAGATCTAAAAAATCACTTCCAATTGACTTTTATATTCTTGTGTACATTATTTTAAATATGCCTTCACACATACGTTTGGTTTGTGTTGATCAATCCCTTAACGTGGTGTGCACTTATGTGAGAGAGTTTAGACTTCCCCTTCTATGTGTTGATGATAAAATACTTTCCATTCTCAATTAGGAAATACTAATTTTCCCTTCTCCTAAAGATAGCATCCACCATATACATTTAAGTATACAAAGCATAAAATAACAAACATCAAGAGACACTACAATGACTTCTATTTCATAACTAAAAATTTTAGTAGTAGAAAATCTAAGCGTATACTACTTTGAAACTTTTTACTCTACTCAAATCACCAAATTCAAAGGGTATAGATAGTGATGATCATGAATTTAAAAACAAAGCTTAACCATATCATTTAAAATGAAGTTTTCCTACAGATTAGAATTTTAAAAAAATATCTAATTTTTTCTTCTTGATTTAGATCTTCATAAGGAATAGCTTTATAATCTCCTCTTTTTGGTGGAGGCCACATATTCACCTCCTTCTACACTACTAGCAAACAATATTTTCATTCGCATTTTATGTTTGTAGTCTCTTTTCTCACTTCCACTAGAAGTTTATTCTTCTTGCACTTGTTCTTGCTTGTGATCCATGGAATTCAACTTTGGAGCGACAATTTCCAACATTTTATGTGATTGTTAATGTATAAATGATTGCAATGTTTATTAGTGTGCTTACACATGTATAAAAATCACAATGTTCCTTGCACATTTATAATCACCATAATGTTCATACTTTTCCCTTCTTTTTCTTTACCCTTATTATTAGAAGTTGCATATTGTAAAGAACCTCAAAAATACACATTAAACAAAATATATATATATATATTGTTGTCTAAGTTTGAGTGCTCAAATAATAATCCATGTGATTATAACTTAATAATATGACACAAGCTTGTTTATTGACCAAATATTTCTTTACAAAGTTTATATCACACGTTAATCACTAAGTCTTAATATAAGGTTAGCTCCCCTTATATTACAAACATTTTTGGCTACCCTTATTCTTTTCTAAGATACTTTTTAGTCTATGGTCCAGGTTGATGTCTTATTAAAATACAATTGTGTCCAAGTTCACAAAGGGGTATTTTAACCACCATGATCTTTCAATTTAACTATTTCCTTGTGCACTTATAATTAAGCTTAGACTTTTCTTTATGTCCTCTTAAAGAACTTACACAAAATCTACTCCTTGAAGGTTCTTACACAAGGTTTAATCCGAGATTTGTTTTGTATAAATGCTATAATAAAATACCATGGGGTTTTACACATTCTTATTTGTTTCTTTAAAATAGGGTTTTAACCCACTTTAATTTATATTCATATATAACCAAGGTATATATATATTCAAGTCATTTGCTTAATGTGCACTATAATTTAATATTTCCCTTGTTATATGTTCAATGTGCTCTATAGTTTAAGGCTAAACGTAAAGGTTGTATTACTATTATCACGCCATGGTGATTTGACCTAGCATTCATCCAGTTGAAACTTTATATCGCTATGTAGAGCAAATGTGCCACATGGACTCTTGTCATATTCCAATTTTTTGGTACTCCATGCTTGAGATAATGTACGAATTAATGTGTAGACCATGCTTGATTATATGGAGACATTCCATTGGTTCAGGACATGGCTTTGCACCTGGCCTTAAATGGCTTTGCATGGATTTTGATAGATCAATGGTGTAAAATGGTAGGGTTTTGTGTTTGGTCATAACGACCTTCCTTCCATCGGTTCACTTGGTCCTTTCTCTTTTGGCCTTCTGAAAGAACACGACTCTGCATTGCGACTAGGTTTTTCATTTTTCCATTCATTGTTAACTTGTGAATACCTGTAACTTTGACATTCTCCAGGCTCAGTACTTTCACCTTTGACGGGGATACATTATGAATCCATATGTATTTTGTAAGTAGAAAATGTTGGATTTCTTTGGCTTGACCCAGGTTCGATCTATAGTACGCACCAACAAAACCCTTGATCATCGGCCCTTTCAGCAACAACCTGAAAGCATATCGCAGTCTCACCCGAGGTGACTATGGGTGGTTGCAGAACCAGGTTTCTGCAGCCTTGAGGGACTACACGATGTGGTCAATCTATTACGACGCTATTATATTTTAACATACATAAATTGACTGAATTGTATAAAACCCTTTACTTAATTTTCCACATTCAATGGAACATATTATACAGCATCATAAATTGCACTGTTATAATGCATAACTGTAACAGTTACTTCGCAACAACTGATATTAAGAAAAAGACAAGAAACACATAATGTTGTCTCAAAACTTCTTCTTTTTTATTATGATGGATCTTTTAAGCACATAAAACTCTCCAACATGCACACACAACTGTAGGTGGTCTGTGCACTAAGTTGCAGACTCTTCCAAGTTCTCTGTGCACTCAGTTGTAGAGCCTTTCCTTCACTGGAAAAAGATAGATACTAAACTAACCCTTCACCATAGAACTTACAATTCTATATATATCATTACATCGACACAATACAATGGTCCAATTACCATGGGCTAAGAAAAATACAACCCAAATCCATTACAAAAAGGAGGGGCTTCGACCCACCCTGAAGCCCTTAAGATATCGCACGATATATCCATAATGCTTTGTTGTACAGTATAATTCGCGCTCCACTGCTCAAAATGCGGAGACTTATCCAAAATCGAAGCCAAGTTGGGTTGCACCTAATAGGCCCCCAACACTCACATGTGACTTGTCCTGAGTCACACAGTTGCTTTTCCCCTTGACCTTTATTGCTATATTGTTGTAGGCACTGTTGAAATTCTGCAGCACCTCTACACCCTGCTTCTCCTGACTATGAACTTCTTCCACTACTTCCTTTGTGATTGGTCCTGTAGTCCTCTTCAATTTTTCCTCTTCTTGTTGTCGAAACTCCTAGAGCTTCCCGTCCACCTGTTGTGATAGCTGAAGAGCCTCATCCTACCATGGTTGAGTTCTCTCTATCAAAATTTTCACTTCCTTCTTGAGTTCTTCAATATTATTTTGAAGAACCTTTCCTTCACTGATCCTTGCGAGATTCTGTGAAATTGGAAAGTTCTTCATCATTGTCTTGATTTCCTCCAACTTCTTCTGCTTTTGTTGGATATCTTCCTCTATCTTCTGTACATTTGGATCTTCCTGGAGTGAATTCCAAATCATCAAGTTCTCTTCCAATAATATTCTGCACTCTGCCACTGTCCTGGAGATTCCTGTCACTGCTTCTTTAGGTCAATCTCCCTATTTTCATGTACTTCTGGTGGCGTGGTTGGCTGCAGCTTCATTTGCAGCTCATTGATCTTTACTTCATACTCGAATTGCACGTCTGTAATCTTCTTCTTTGATTCCTTTATTGCAAGGTCGAGTTTCGCGGCCTTGTCTTCTAGTGATTCCTCTTCGCGGACATCCATGTCCAAAAATTCTCTGCAAGTGGCTTCGACCACCTCTTTCAACCTTTGTTGTTGTTGTTCTACTTGTTCCTTCTCCTTTATTTCCTAGTCGAGTTGTTTCTTCATCGCAGCTCGCTCCTATTATACATGAATATTTAATTGTGATGTGTGTTGATCCCACTCATTTATCTCATTTATGATAAGTCATAAGACATAAGTCAGATAGATCCATAAAAGGCTTGGGAGATGAGCATAAACTAAAAATTGTTGTCTACCATATAAGCTTGAATCCGGAAGAATTAATTGAAGGAGAAATGGAGAATTTTTTTGAGTTTGAGTAGACTAGGGATCCCTACGATTTTTTACTTGCATTGATAAAGTTGAAGAATCATGTATATTTGTGGTGAGATAAGTCATAAGTTAGATAGACATAGTGGCAAATAAAAGTTAAAGACCTGGAATAGAATGGTAGCAAAATTAAAGGGCGAATTTAGTGACCAAAATAAAATAAAATGACTACACCATCTCAATAATGAATTCTTTCAACAATATTGATATAGTAACCACGATAAAAATGTTGAAATATGTAACTAGGTTCGGTCTTCATAACAACATGTATAATCATGCTTCTATGTAATTGATGTAAAGAAAAAAAATAAAATTATTTTTGTTATACTTAGTCATGGGTTTCATGCTCAAGGAATTTTATTTTTATATAGATCAAGCTCCCATTGTGAACTCTTAGGATTAGTCATTAAGTCATAAAGTAAATTTAGTCTTTGTCAAGTATGAGAGACCCTTCCAGAGAATGTTACATATTTATTTGAGTAATTATAAGAGTCAAAACACCCTCCAAGACCTTGTCACAAGTACTCAAACATGTCAAACATGTTTTCCTTCCAAAGAAGATATAGATCGTTCTAGAAGGATATGTCGACCTAGGGATGAGGACAAGTCGGCTCATTTACATGGGCAAATCACTATCTAAAGGAGGACTCGGCCTCACTTGGGAGCCCATCAATCAAGCATCCAAAAAGGAAAAAGAAGAAAACCTCTCATCTAGCGAAGGGAAAGAGAAGAAGATCTAAGTATTTTTGGCATTATTTTTGGGTCATCTTCCTCACACATGTGACTGCAGCTAGGGTTTCGGTAGTTAGATATTGTAGACCTCAAGGAAATCGAGATCTAGTCCAAGTAAAGGGTATAATTGCAAGTTGAAATCACAAAAAGTAATCAAGAAAAGCGAAGGAGAAGACACTCAATTCTGCCCCAATCAGCTCACATGTGTGGGATCTCTAAAATTGTAGGTAGCCTGAAAATTGAGAAAAGAGGTTGAAATTCCAGAGAAGTTGAAATCAGAGGTACAGAAGTCAGTTTGACTAGTGTTGACTTGAAGAAGAAAAAGAGTTTCTCAAGGAAGAAAAATAGTTTCTCAAGGAATCCTTGTGACTTGGTCTTGTAGAGGTTCTTAGGTCAAGGGTCTTGGTCTTGGAATTCATCAATTGAAGATTCTTTAAGAAGAAGAATTAGGTGGGTTTTCCTCTCAATATTGGAGAGGTTTTGGAGGTTTTGGCCCTAGATGATAGCATATATCTTGTGTCCTTTGTCTCATTGTTCTTTATGGTTGTCTCATTTTTCTTTATGGTTTGATAGTTGTTTAATAGTTGTCTAATGAAGAAGAAAGCATAATAATAATAAAATCAAAGAACTTAATTAAAAGGATTAAAAGGTCTTCTCTAATAATAATCAAATCCAAGAATAACTTAATTAAAAGGATTAAAAGGTCTTCTCTAATAATAATCAAATCAAATAAGAACTTAATTAAAAGGATTAAAAGGTCTTCACATGCAATTATCATTGCCAGATAAATCTCCTACATTTTGCTGCCCTAGATTTCTCGACAACAGAAAGCTCAAGAGAAAATAAATGTCTTTCCTATTCTGCGATTTGAAGAGTAATTGTTAGAGGTTGTGTTTGAAGCTAGCTCGTGGATTAGAAAAGAAACCTACCATAAGCAATAGAGAATCAACAAAACCTTAATTTGAACATGCAAAAAAAAATGCAATAGGACTTCTGGAACTTAATCTAAACTAGTTTTTTTTGTAAAAACCATATTGTATGTTGAGTCTTTGCTTTATAATTTAAAAGGGATTATTATGTTGACCAAGGCTGCAAACCTTCAATACGTGAGTATTTTCTCTTTTTATTTATATAATGTGTCATAATCAACTATTTTGGTTAATCTTTGATTCCTTATAAGTGACATTGTTTACTGAGTTTTCGTTTTGACAACCTAAAAGGTTTAATCCTTTAATCTAAATAACATGTAACTTTTTTTCTTTTCTCTACCAATTGGAAACTATCCATATATGTTCTTATATGTTTATAATTAAGCTCGTTTGACATAGGGGCATGGCTCCAAATTCTATTCTTTCCAGCTAGCTCAACTTCACCATTGTATTTATTTAAATTTATAGTTAAAGTCTCGTTTTCATTGAAGTTTTATACAAGGATGGGGCGCTACCACCATACCCTATGCAATTATTTTATTTCAAATATGTGATTCTCTATATTAATTTTTCATGTTTGCATGTATCTAGAAATTTTAATTTGAGATTTCTATTAGTGGAATCAGAAAATAGATTTTTTTCATAGTATTGTACAGATAAAACCCTTATACTAAATAGGAAAACATATTATATTCGGTCATTTATAACATGTTCTACACTTCTCTTGTGTATAATACTTAAAGGATACACTGTTGTCTTCTTTTTCATTTGCATCCATAAAACATTTAGAAAACTTGCACACAATATAATAATACTTCTGCTACATATAAAAACAGTCAGCATAAAACAAATAACAAATTGTTTAGAATACTGACTTAACAAGTTTTTTTCCTAGAAAATAGTACTAGCTGCAATTCTCCCTGAAACCTTGACTTTGTAATGTCCCAAATGGGAAAAATAGGCTTAGTAGGGAATATTTGAAGATATTCCACTATGAAATCACAGCAGCATGGAAAACACACCAGCAACTTCTAAACCAGAGATAGACTAGTAGGGCATTTACTGGTTATATCACCTCTAAGGAGGGGATGAAAACCAGAGGCTTCCTGACCCGTTATAGACTCTATCTATAGAATACTGAGGAAACACAGCAAGTGTGGGAATGACAAACTCCTCTTAGAGTTTTCTTCCCTTGTGAACCTTAGATATACAGATCTAAAGAATGAATCCAAAGAGAAGCAAAAACTAATCAAGTGAGAAGCGGGAAATTCCACTCTCAGGAAAATTTGCAATAGGCTCAAGGAGGACGTTGTATAAGCAAACCAGTGTTAGAATAACGCAGACCAAGGATGGGTTCCCTTATTTTAGGCTATGTGGGACCTCCATGCAGAGTTTCAGCAAAAATAAATGAGTTTAGAGAGCTTAAACAGATCTCCCACAATCAACACTAGCTGAAAATCAGCTAAAGGAGAGCGCTGGGTTAATAGAGAAACCCTCCTCCTAGAATTGCGCAGTTTCTACTAGAAAACACTGGAAATCAGTCATTAAGCTCATATTACAATATGGCAGTAAGAAATCAGATCTATAATGAAGTTCCTTTGTAGAAGCATTGGATTTACTAGAAGCAAGAGCAAGAATCCTTCAGAAATAATGGCAGAAACACATGGAAAAGCTGCAGAAAGACTTGACAGCGTCCTATATGAGGAGCTTCAGCTGCTGCAGGTTAAAACTCAGATCTACAACTGATATATGACTGAAACATCAGATCCATACCAGATCTGGAAACTACTCAGCCTTCTTAACAAGATCCCCTTGGGGTTTTATCAAAATAATGCATAACAATTTGTAGATCTAGCTTTTAATACACTGAACTGCAGAAAACTTCAGATATTTCTGAAGATGGCTTTCATTACATTGAATATCATATCTAAACATGATTAGATCAACAAGCTACTTTACAAATCTTCAAAGTGAGAGGCAAGCCTCAATCACCAAAAAGCTAGTACAAAGAAAGATCTAGACAATAAAGAAGCAGTTCATGAAAGGGACTACGCAGTAGCTGGAATGAACTGATACAACAAATGAAGATTACAGATCTGAAATCAAAATGAGAATGAGATCCTCTTCCGGGTGGTCACAAGACACCCTCCCTGAGAGAAATCTCCTCTAAACAACTAGATATTGCAGATCTAGTTCCCCCACTTGTTGCAACTCAAAAACAGCTACAAAACCCTCAACAGGACCAGCGCTACTATAGAGATGTATCTTGGCCATAATGTCAAATAGTGGAGAGATGCACCACAATCTCCTCCAAAGAGCTACTCCATGGAAAGAGAGAGGATTCCTAAACAAGAAATCCTCTTCCCTTGAGCTAAACAGCCAAGAGACTAGAGTTGCTACAGCAACTTCTCAAAATTCTTCAACCTTTACTTGTTGCCTCTCCTATTTATAACATGAGGGCTTGTCAAAACCCTAAACCATCTTCTTCAACTTATCCCCTTTCACACATGTGATCCTCTTCTAGAAGTACATTGTGCTTGATGGATAAGCTTCCCTCCAAACTGCGATGTAAGTGGACCAAGTTGACCCATGCAAATGAATTTCCCCTTTTTCACACTTAGGGGTGTTTAATATAATAGCCCAGATTTGTCCCCTTTCACATTGGGCATGTATTTATTCTTAACTTAGGAGTTTAATAAACCTCCTTCACATACTTTTATTCATGAATAAAGAAAACTAAAATTAAAATGCAATGCCCCCCATCAGTTGCAAAAATTGGGAAATTACAAACTCTTGCTCTTGGATGAGTCCCCCCGAGCTTCAATGGAAAGCAAGCAAAACATTTTATTCCTTTCTTTCTTTTTCCTTTTTATCCACTATACCTCCTCACTCTAGCTATGCACTATGTGAGTCTAACTGCAACATAGGACAAAATACAGCTAGTGCTCAACTTCTTTGTAGCCATTTGCAGCCTAAATATTATTTTCCAGATTTTATTAATAACTTAATAAAACATATTTACATAAAGTAACTATCAGTAACAAAATATTGATAAACCAATTCCAACACACTTTGATATATACAATATTCAAAATTAAGACTACGTTAGAGGATATCATACATATTGGTCTCACTACTTAGATCCAATTTGTGATCCCATTTTATTTTCAAATTCAATGCACTTGCCTGGGACAAAATTTTCATTAATGACCTTGGACTTGAATAACGTAAATTGTTTTATTATGTTACTGTAGATGCCATCCAGATACTTTATAACCATGTTGGTGTCCCTGACCCCAACTAAATTTACATTTAGATATTTTTAATGTACTTCTACATATTGTATCCTTGCCTTTAAAAATAGTAGTGACATTGGATCCTCTAGTCCTCTTCATACCCAATAGGGTAAAAATATGAGTTGGAGAGGTCCTTGAATGCTTCCACTTACTCTAGGATCGAGACTTGACTAATATTATACATCAATTCTTCAAAGGATTTACATTGAGTCTACACCACTAAAAACTCTTACTGCTTGTCATTATAACATGAAGTGTTGTTGCGACAACTAAAAATGATGTTATGGGATTTCTTTTATGTTTAGTTGCTCCAATAAAATTCTTTAACTTCTCTTACATTATAAGGAATGGGACACCAATGGATGACCTTTATATGTGCATAACAATCTTTAACTCGCCTCTAATCGCACGTCTCAAGTACAACAAGCACTGCTTAGCAGACTCGATGTTTTATGTTTGCTAGCAAAAAATGTTTCCTTGGGGTCTGATACCTACATCAAGTGTTCAAAATTGTTCTCCGAACTAGAACTAAAGATTAAAATATTCCCCAAGTAAACTATGACAAGTAAACCTTGAAATGGATGGAACACATCAATAAAAGAAATGAATACATTACTCAAACTAGATGTCATTACTAGCCACTTGTATATACCTTGTTTCATCTTGAATGCAACCATCCAAATCTCTTTTTCCTTGATATGGATTTAATTGTAACCAAACTTCAAATCCAACTTGGAGAATTACCTTTCATGTCGAGATTAATCTAACAAATTCTCTATCTAGGTAAATGGTATTGAATCTTAAGAGTGTCATTGTTGAGAGCTTTATAGCTAAAGCACATTTCTTTAAGTCTCATCCTTTGGTACCAAAATATGTGTATACTTGTGATTTGTTCCTCCAACAAACCCTGCTACTTTGTTATATCTACCTCTAACAGGCTATATGTATAGTCCTCTATTTTGTGAAGCGAGTATGGTAGGATGTCATGCTCCATTTCCCTCTTCAGCAACAATCCTTTTAGATCGTGAAACACTTCTACATACACCTACAAAGGCACTTCCAATCAACTCTTCTATTCTTGTGTACATCATTCAAAATATGTCTTGGTGTTATTCTAGTTTTGTCTCAAGTAAAGAAATTCATACATTTTGGTTGTGTTGATGAATCTCTTAGCTTGGTGTGCACTGAAGAGAGAGAATTTAGAATTCTTCAGTGTTGATGATAAAATATTTTCCATCCTCAATTAGGAAATATTAGTTCTCCCTTCTCATGAAGTAATAATTCATCGTATACATTTAAGTAAAGCAAGCATAGAACAACAACATCCAAAGACGCTACAATAACTTCTAGTTCATAAACTAAAATTCACTAATAGAAAATCTAAGCTTATACTACTTTGGAATTGTTAACTTCATTAATTCACCAAACCCCAAGGGTATGGATGAGAGTGATCATGCATTTCTAAACCAAGCTTACTTACCATGTCATTTATCATGAAGTTTTCCTATAGATCATAATCGAAAAGAGCATCTGCTTTGTTTTTCTTGATTTGAATTGAACAAAGCATCTCCTTTTTTCGGTGGAGGCCACTTAGATTCACCTTCTTCTACACTACTATGCAAACAATCTTTTCATCCACATTTAAGTTCCTTCCAAGCTATTTTCTCGCTTCCACTAGAAATTTCTTCTTCGTGCACTTGTTCTTGCTTGTGATCCATGAAATTCAACTTTGGGTAGCAGTTTCCAACATTTTGATACTCTATGTATAAATGATTGCAATGGTTATTAGGGTCCTTACACATATATAATCACCACAATCTTTCTTTCACGTGTATAATCACCACAATGTTCATACTTTTATCTTTTTCCTTCTTTTTATTACCCTTATTATTAGAAGTTGCAAATCTTTTATTGCCTTAAGTCCTAACAGCTCACCTTACGTTTTTTATGATTATGGCTACTAGTCAACTCTTCTTGTGCCAAACTCAAGATCCATATGGTACACCTCTCCCATGAAATTGGATATTGTATTTTGAGTAGGCATACACTATACTCAAACTATCAACTACCAATAAACCTAAAACTACAATTAAGAAAATGGTGCTAGATTGTGTGACTATCTTTTGGTCTTTTTGGTGCTTTATATGTGAACGTAAAACATACAAACTTTATCCCTATATGACATTAAACAAAACTACAATACAAAATATATATAATGGACATAAAATTTCTTGTCAAAACCTAATATGTGAAAGATTATGAGATTATATTGATCTACAATATAAATGTTTTGCCCCTCACCTTTGAAAATCTCTCTTTCAGAACCCTTATACTAAGACAATCCATTGCTAATGAAAAGTGAACAATTTTCCCTTACACTGGGTTTTACAACTACAATTAAGTATAGGTTTATGGCTTCAAAACCCTTTTAAAACCCCTATCATCTATAAGTCTCTCTTGGAATCCTGCATATGATTAATTCCTGATAATGGAATCATAGTGCCCATACATGATTTCCACTTACCACAAGGAATATTTGGATTATTACCTTGTAGAGGCCATAACTTTCAATTATGAACTTCATCTAGCAAAACCAACCCACTGTTATGAAACTATGGACCCATAATATACAAAAATAGTGAAGAATTTAGGGCATGGGATGTTTGGGACCCTAAATTCCATTTTGTTGGCCCTCAAACAAAAGTTTTACCATATTGGTCCATCATTGTTGTTTCCAACCTAAACTTAGCATTTCCTATCCTAAATGCAGCATTCCCTTCCCTAATGCATCAATCAAGACATTTGTAGCTATGTAGATCCATATTGCATAACAAAAATTTAAAGACAATAAAACACAAAAGAAATTCATAAAACTAAATTTCTCGCAAATAATGTAAACTTATTATTAACATTATTATCATAGAAATGTGTAGTGAAACATGAAAATGTTTTACAAGATTAAATGATTTTGCAATGTGTTCCTACTTTAGAGAACATGATTAACTCAGAGTCATATTGTTCCCTTAATCAAAGCTTGTATATCCATGTATTTAAAATTTCATGACATGTTTATCAAAAATCTTAATGCATGTCAAAAGTGGCTTCTCTCATTTGATGGAAGTGGGTAATTAATACACCCAACATGGTTCAAGCCCTACTAGTGACATGTTTGCGCTCTTGCTTATGGATGCACAAACCGAGGCATGCAAGTAATAGTCTTGGGAGCTTCTAAAGGAATAGATATCTTTCACTTGTGGTTGCTTAGCCAAAGGGCGAGCTATAATACTCAAATGTATAATAACAAGAAAATTGGTTAAAAGGAAATTTTAGGAGTCAAGTGTCCACTACCTATCAAGTGGGATGTTCTCATATTTTTTGCACAACCTTTTGGCCCAACTTATTATCAATGGAGACTTCCAATGGTATCTTTGTAGAGACATGTTGACATGCAATATAACCCTGACAAAATAATAACATCCCACTTTTACCATCTCAACAAACTCCTGACATAATCTTATTGTGCCAAGAAGTGCTCTACAGTGCAATATAAAATAGATGTTGTCAAGTTATGTTATGCAAACATTTTGACTTAGTCGAATTACATAAAAATAAATAAAAAATTATAATTATAATTATAATTATTAATTAAAACATTTTGACTCAATCAAATTACATAGTTATTAATTATTAATAATTAAATCAGCCTACATCCATCTTAACTCCATATGTATTAAATGCCAAGAGGGATCAAATCTCAGGTACAAACATTTCCTCAAGTTTTGCACTAGGTTTGCATCTTCAGAGATTTGATTCAGAGATTTGATCCCCTCTACACTTGATAAATCTTGAGTTGATACTTGATAAATCTTGAGTTGAAAAAATCTAAACTGATAATTAATATCAATACGTTCAATAAAATTGAACAAATATCTTCCCCAATACAGAGACTCCATGTGTATGATTACTTTAACATAAATTACACTAAGCCATCAAAAATAAAAAAATAAAAATCAAGAATGTTAAAACTATAGAGTAGAAGTTCAATTATTCACTTTAAATTATTTTTTTTTAAAGAAGAATATTTAATTTATAATAAAAATAAACCTATTCTTAATCATAATACCCTCATCAAAAATACATGTTTAAATATACAAAACTATTGCCTTAATGGATATTCAAGATATAACCTAAACCTCATTAACTATTCAATCGGCAAGGAAACACTATCAAATTTATGGTTATTAATAACAGAAACGCTATTCATATTTATGGTTATTCAATAACATTTCCATTATATTGTCTATATACCAAGTGAGAAAGTAGAAAGAGTTGCCCAACATTAAATATCACCTGATGGACTTTAAAGGTGTCAAATTCTCATTAAGATTTTCATTGGTCTCAATACTGTTTATTTTCCATCTGCAAGTTAAGATAAGAAGAATTTAACAAGTGAATAGAGTTGCATGTCACGTTGTGAATTTTCCAAATATAACCAAAGTCAAGATATAACCAAATTCAAGTTGCAGTTGATGACTAAAAGAGCACCAGATATAACCAAATTCAAGTTGCAGTGGATGATTAATAAAGCACCATGTCATTAAAGGGAGGTCCTTGGCTTAAATGGTTATTTTGTCATTTGGTACAATTATGCAGTACTCTATGCAATTACTACATATTTACAAACTTACTTTGAAGATATAACCAAATTCAAATGTTAGTAGATGACTAATATGATGTCATTAAAGGGAGGTCCTTGGCTTAAAGGGTTATGTCGTTATGTCATTTGGTACAATTATGCAGTACTCTATGCAATTACTACATATTTACAAACTTACTTTCAAGATGTAACCAAATTCAAATGTTAGTGGATGACTAATATCATGTAATTAAAGGGAGGCCCTTGACTAATCAATTTGGTCCAATTATGCAGTATTCTATGCAATCACTCCTTATTCACAGATTTCCATGGTTACATATTCAAGAGAGCGCTTTTTACAAGAGCATCCCATTTTTCTGCTATGTTTGCTGCTAAAGGTTTTATACCATAAAATGAAGTATAACAAGTGGGCTCCCCCCAGAATAGGCGGCATCCCCCAGAAGCCTTATTTTCCAAATATAAAACCCAAAAGGTGAATCCCACTTCTTTTACTCAATACAATGAGCATTAAATGTATTATCCAGAAAATGATCACCGATGTTCATAGGCTAAGTAATCCATTAGCGACTTGATTTATACCAATAATAAATCAATCATCACACCAACACCCCACACCCCCATAAACAATCAAATTTTGATTCCACTTGGATTTTTTTACCACATCTTACACTATTGTATTGCAGTGGAGAAGAGAAGAATCGTTCAAAAAATTCAATAAAATCAAAATTTACAAATTCAATCCACTAAAAAATGATAGATAAAGCCAAACAGTAAGGGTTGATAAAATAAATTATAAAAATAGAGCCAACAATTTTTTTATTGGATAAAATTAAAATATGAACTTGGCAAATTACATGCTCACAAGACTCGATGAGAGTAGGGTACTACCTTGAACAACATAGCCAAAATTGAAATTCCCCTACCATGTTGAAGATGGGGAACAGCCCAATTCCATAGACAACAAACTTAACAAGCTTATATTGGCAGCTTATGCCTAGCATTCTTTAAATTCATAAATGTAGAAATTATATTAAACAAAAAAATGGTCGCGTTCTCTTCATCCAGCTTCCCAGTAACACGGTGCTTTATACAATGAATGTCAAGACGCAACACGCTAATTTCTAAATTGTGCAACTAACTTCAAACAACGGTTTATGGTTCGGATCTAGAGGGGTTTCAAAGGCACACAGTGAAGTTCCCAAACGCAAAATGCAGCTAGAGGGGTTTCGAAGGTATGCTAAAATGTGAAATAAAGAACCTCCAAACAATGGTTTATGGTTTCAGATCTAGAGGCGTTTAAAGGGAACCCAATGAAGACACCGCTTGCTAAATGCAATTAAAGGGGTTTCAAAGGTCCCCTGTCAGGACACCAATTGCTAAAATGCACAATACGGTGACTTTAAATGGTGTTAGATTTTTCTCTGGATACCAGTTGGTATGGAAAACTGATACACAGTCAAGGGACAGGATGCTAAAATGCACAACAATGTGACACTTCAAACAAAGGCTGATTTTTTCTGGAGCATGATTGGTTCAAGCTAACCATGGTCAACGCGGCAGCAATAACAGCCCCTGTTTCAACAATTTCACAGCTAGATTACCCATTTGAGTCTGTTTTCCGATTTTTTTTAGAAACTAACAATCTCTGGATACCATTTGAATGTCCCGTTACACAATCAAGTACAAAAACTTGAAACCAGACTTTCACAAAAATCTAGCAACCCCTTAGGAGTAGACTCTAAACTATGGCACCACAACATAAACAAACATTCAATATATTAAATTCATATAAACAAACAAGCATGGACCCTGATCTAATGCATGCCCAAACAGAAGCAGAACAAGAATCATACAAAGAAACAAACAAACTGAATCTAGAACACTGCATAAGAACCACAAAGCATTGATATTAACTTAGTCATATACACATTTTCAGTGAAAGACTGACATTTTCAGCTCATCATCGAAAAGCTTGTACAAGAGAACCACCATCCATAAAATTGACAACGGGTTATTCTGGATGAAGCATGGGGTCAAAAATGTAGCTCCTGCCAATGACAAGTAAAGAACCCTGACATTTCTTAAAACTTGAAATCCTTTTGTTTCTTGGACTTCCCCTCCTTTTCTTGCATCTTCCGTTTTCTCTTCTTTTCAGCCTGCAAAATCAGATTTCACAGGGCCAAAAGTAAATTGATGCTTCCAAGGGGTTTTGATTAAAGCATGGTTCCCCAACAATAAAAAGAGGAAGAGAGAGATATGAACCTCTGCCACCATGTCACTGAAGTCCTCTCGTTGATTTCGCATTTTCTCTTCCTCTCTGGCTTCCTCGTACCTATTAATTTCAAATAAATTAGGTTTTTGAGCAATAATGAGTAAAAGGAACCAAACATACCAAAAGAACTACTACAAAACCAATTCTTCATCAATTAAAATAATTGAATAAACAACAACGGACCACCAATGAATTCAGGTGTAAATAATTCAATATTCACGCCAGAAGTCTTACTTAGCAGCTAGAGTAACATCATCAAGGGCTTCCAGTTCTTCTGGTCGTAGTGTGATGTCAACTTTGTCAGATTTCTGACCACGAAGAAGATCAACCTGTAAAGAGCATCAGAATATCTAAGCATTTGTGAATAAATATTTAAAGCTGTCTCACACCTTAGAAAGAAACAGACGTATAAATTCCCTGTACAATTTATGAAGGAAAAAGCAAAAAAAAAAATACAAGAAATATACCCGTTTAGCTCCTGTTTTATCCGTTGCACCAAGCACATATCTGTTTCCATGAGAAAGACATGGTGAGTTTAATGACACGATGAGGTAAACACTTACCCAGAATAAGATAGCTCAAACATCATAGTTCACGAAAATTCAGTTTTAAAACCAAAAATTCAGCAGCAAATTTTCATATGGTTGATTAGTCCATACGTATGAGTAGTTCCAAGCAGAGTTCCTGGTGCAATACGCTCTTCCTTTTCTTCAAGAACCTGAAAAGGAGAGTTAAAGGTATCATACATAAATCTATCCCAAACTGAAAAAAAAAAGGCTTGAAAAGCAAAGAAATATAGCCCTATTAAAGTTGTTCAAACATGAAGCATCAGCATATAAATCTAGCCAATTTATAACTGATTGAATTGTTAAAGTACAGAATACGTTACAAGATAGCTGATCTTAACAAATGCAATGAAAAAAAAAAATTTGGATGAAAATAGACGCCTTTTACTCACTTGATACAAAGGTTTCTCAGGTTCCTTCCGCTGTTGTTTTCGAAGGTCAATGACATCAGGTGTTTCAACCCCAGTGGGAGTACTGCACAAAAATACATGTCCAATTACTCAACAAGCAGTATAAGCATCCATGTTACACAATGACCAAACTAGATTATTGACTAACGCATTTAGCTGAGAAAGAAAACAAACATGTGTCCAACCTGGAAAGGCTGTCAACTGACTCGATGCCATCCTCAAGCTCCTCTTCATCCATTTCCTCTTCCTCCTCCTCTTCCTCTTCCTCTTCTTCCTCAAGGTCCCCCCAATGTTTGCTCTTGTCAACAGGTTCCTCCTAAAACATGAAGAACGTGGTTAGCCTGTTCTGGAAAACTGCCATAAGCCATATAAACATTGCCATTGATAATTATGCGACAATAGAGTACATAATTCATGTTAAATAAAACCTTGGATGTACCTCGTAAGTAATAGGCTCTGCTTGATGTACACCAAAAACATCTCCATAAAGAGGGCGACCATACTGCAACAAGAGATCCAACATAGTCAGTAGATGAAATACAAAAATGAGACACTGTCGGTGCATGTTCATATTAAGATATCACTGTCATGACACCCATGCAACACATGAAATAACTTACTTCATCCACGGGGGGTTTCCCCCATCCTCCAGGCTGATAGCCAAAACTAGCCCCAGGTGGAATTGGAGCATTCAAACCAGCTATCTTCAGCTGTGGATAAGAGGGTGGAGGTCCATATCTCTGTACAGTGTAAAAAAAAGATTTGTCATCATGCCTAGAAAACAAAAACATCCAGTTAAATGTCATGTGAAACATAAAAGATCGCTTATACAAACCTGCATATTAATGAGCCAGGGAGGTGGTGCACCTTCAGGCATACCAAGAGCCTCTTTCAATTCCTGTGATAAAATCCCAGGCTTCATCTCCCGCAGCTTCACCTGTTGAATTAACTCATATTATTGAAACAACAGCAATAAAGTGACATTTATCTACCAGATGAAGAAGTTCAGATATTACCTCAAACTCTTTGCCTTCGTGATAAAGATCACCAAGAGTTGTCAGCTTAGGCTTTGTTTGGTACTTGAAGAATGCATCATGCAGAACCTATAAATGAAAATCAGGACAATAATAAATAAACAGGAGTGTACGAAACATACATCCAGCTAAAAACATATTAGAAGAAACATAGTAATATTCTGTGTCAAATGATAGGCAGAGGTAAATTAAATAGCAAAATATATGATTCCTCTGTCAAAATGTTTCTCCAACAATAAACAACAGGCTCACAAAGCATAAATGATGCCAATATCAAAAAAGATAATGTTCCTAACAAAGAAATTGTACTCCATTTTTAGACATCTTCCTAATTCATCCAAGACGTATATTTCCAAAACACATGCAAAAGACCTACCAACCTGATAATCAATATCCATTTTTCCCATCTTTGGTTGCATCCGTTCTCTCTGCTTCTGCTTCAACTTCTTACTATCCTCCTTTTCAATATAGGCCTGAAATTTAACTCGAGAAAAACATAAGACTAGGCAAATAGCAAATTAAAGAAGATTAAAGTATATTCGTACACCAGAAGCATCATCTTACCTGTCTTATCTTTTCAATACCAGTTGCAGCAATGAAATCTGGAAGCTGGAATAGCTGTTTCTCAATTCCACGTTTTCCCTGCATAAAGTCAATGAAAGATTCAGGGATCCCTGATCACCACTACAATATTCAGTCCCGTTTCTTACCAAAACAGATGCCATCTACAACAATTTCCTAGCTTTTTAAACTGGCCAAACAACAAACTAGATTAGAATTGAAGGGGTTGAAACAGCCGATAAGCTCTGCATTGTCAAAAGCAATAGCTTCAGTCAGAGTATTGAGCATTGCAAACGATTTAAGATATGACAGAAAATGATGGAATTTATTCTAAATATACATTCAATAATTCACATCAAACTAACTACTGATCTAAAGTGCATATCATCTCAAACTAAGACATGTATGATAATTGATCCAATTGGAACATCTAGCATCCAGAGAAATACATAACAGTTCTACTAATGCCCACTCAATCTAGTTGTAACATGCTGTATCCACCTACATACCGGCACTCCTTCATCGTTACAATTGTGGATGAACCGCCCCCTGCAAGAACCATGTATACAAATAAGAGGGGTGACACCTAATGCACCTTACATTTTTCTCACCCTTCTATTTGCCCTCTTCATCATGCAACACTCAGTCATGCATGCCATATCTCCAAGTTTAGTAGAGGCACAAACCTGCAAGAATTTTCGTTTTTGACACCAATGTCGAGGAACAGGAACAGTGTTGCGATAAGATTTTAAAAACACAAGCAACTTTGGATCCGCCCCCGTTGCATCCCACACCTGCTTGTTTAAGAAAGAGTTAATAATAGTATTACATGTGCACAAAAATAAGCCAAATAAGGAACACAGAAATCAAAATTGAAACAATAGCAACAATGTAGGATAACCATGAAACAAATCATCATTGAGTAGGAATGCATGCATATGATTTGGGAGTGCTTATATAACTAGTCCCTCAGTCTTCAGATAACCAAAAAATTATTTGGAAGGAAAAATCCCTGACATTAGGCAACAAATAAAAGCACCTTCTGGTAAAAGACATACACAAAGTTAAACATGTAGAAAAGAGACTCCACAAAATGGGGCATGAATAACCCCTTGATATAGAATCAGGATGCAAAGCTTGTCATAACTAAAGTCATTAAGAACCAAGCTTAAAATCCAACAGAACATTGAGAATCATCCAATTTAACTTCTACAAAGCATCACCTGCCCAGTTTATCTTGTGTGAAGCATCTCTTATATTTAAAAAGAAAATCACAAAACAAAGATTCAAGATAAATGAGAATATGCAAAATAGCCGGGGTTCATTAGCATGGTTCTAAAACATACATCAAGATTGAATATATCTATAATTTTTTTAAGACATAAAAACAGACAACACTTTATACATAAATCCTTTTATAATGGAAATTTGATTTTTGAGGACCTAACTGGACTATATTTAATGAGGAGTTCTTGGGAATATCCACACCTGAGGGGAGAATAGGAGATCTGAATTCTAGCGCATCTTTTCTGTTCATTTCCACCTAGGCAATCGATCTAGGTTTAGATGAAGCAGACTTTGGGAAGGATGAGATGACAAGTCTTTATTTCATATTCGAGCCGGGAAGGATGAGATCCCAAGTCCTCATTCTAAATTCAAGCCAAAGGAAGAGTTGTTGGGAATCTGGCGGAATGCACGGGTGTCCAAACTCTGAGAACCCAAGGTCCTAGAAGTAGGTGCCCAAAAGAAGGCGAACCATAGGGATTTGAAAGAACAACTGACATAGGGCAAGTCTGGCAAAAATGTAAAAGCTCATTCAAGTTTCCAAGTTAGGACAAGGAAGTCATCAAAGAAGTTCAGTTGGAAGGTTAGGCAAGATGACAACAAGAGTCTTGAGGTCATCTCTATTTCAGACAATGCTTTTAGAGCTTCTGGATCCTATGGCTTTCAACACTATCCTTGTTGTGGCCCCGACCTAGTTCAACATAAAGGAAGGTGAGGAGTCTCAAGATCCAAGTCACTCAGAAAAGGTCAAAGGAAATAAGCTCTTACAGAAGAGAAGAAAGCAAATGTGTATCTGGATCAAGAAGATCGGGCTAAAATGATTATGAGGAAGGATGCAGGAATGAACAAAGTGGAAGAATTAATGGAAAGAGCATTAACAGGATAGCTTAAAAAGGCCTTGCGAGGCTGTCATAAGTAAGCCTAGGATAGGCTCAAACTCATCAAGTTTATTTTTTGGGGGGCCGAAAATGCTAGACAATGTATACTTTGATTCCATCTTTGAAATATTAGATATAAATATTTTTTCATGAAAAAAAAAGACAGAAATTTGATTTTTAGTGAATGGTATCAAAATTCAACAGGCATATTAGCATTCTATTATAGTATGCATTTATATTCAATTTATTTGTTCCCAGAGGGCAGTATCAAAATGTCACCAACTGGCAACTATATAAGCATGGCATTAAAACATCTTTCTCAAGCCTATCATAGAAAACACTTGAAAAGAAGCTAAAAGATGCAAATAAGACACAAATGACAGCAACGACAGTCAAGAAAAACTATAGATAAACTTTGAAGCAAAGGTGTCTAGAAATAACAAAAGAAATTCATGAAAAAAGTGAAACCTATATAAAAATGTGTATGCAATGATAAGCATCCAAGTGTGCTGAGAAAACGGTTCCAACAATACCTCGACAACATCTGGCCTGGAACAAAGCTGCTTAAGTTCCGCAATCTTCATTCTTCGTTGAAGCTGCAGCTCAAAGAACGCAGAAATCAAAACCCTTAAGAACCATGAAATTGAAGCAGCAAACATTTCCAGTATAGTTAATGAGAAATAAACAATATGGCACCTTCTTCTTTTTATTTGAAATCCCCTTTTCTCTATTCTGCTGCTCTTGTTCATCATCCTCATCTGAATCAGAGTCTGCCTTTTTCTTTGCTGCCAAACTCAAAGTTGCATCCTTCTTTTCTTCATCATCCTGAGAAGGAACAACTTAAAATATCAATATTGTTCCTCCAGCTCTTATTTTTCAAACTCAAAAAACAAAAAGGAAGATAAGCCCTAAACTACATAAGCCATACCTTTCCAGATGGTATTGCATCTCCGAATGTAAATTTTTCAAACACACTTCTGAAGTTCTCAAGCATATCATCTTCCAGGTTTGCCTTTTCTATTACATATTCGATCTCGACTTGCTCTGGCAGCTAACAGATACACAAAGCAACAAGGTCAAAACACTACAAAAGTAATAATCAAATGCAACAACTCTTTGGAGACAGGGATTGGTGCAACTGATTGGTGCAATCTATAAGGTATCTTGAAAACTGATAAAATTTAGAGAAACAAATACATCATTTTACAAAAAAGATAAATAAGGTACAAGTTAGCAATAGATTGGAAAGAAAATCCAGTTTCGATGAATATACAGAAACAAAGAGACCGTCCCTCTCCATAATGCAGCTATCATCAGCACACTATTTATTCAAGAATCAACAGTCTTGGAAGGACATTCAAGAAAAGAAGGCAAAATCTATGGGTCAATGGTCTAAGCATACTAGAATTGTGATTTCCTACTTTCCACAATCCCTGATTCCTATTTTCCTAGAAAAACAAAAAAGTAATTTTTAGAACCTCCTTTCTCGTGAGTTTCAAGTAATGAATGCTAAATTTCAAATGGAACAGTTAATAACTCTTAATCTACTTTCAAAATAACTGTGCAGATAAAGACAGAATAAAATAAAATAAAAAAACTGCAATCCATGTATGAGTAGGAGAAAACCCTAAGGATGCACATTTACTTCTAAAGGAGATGATTATCAATTCCATGCAGGAATAACTTTAGTTTCTAACAAAACATTTGGATGGTGTCAATGAAAATCTTAATTTATAAACTCCTGTCTGGTCTATATCTTGACAGTTACACACAACTGAAAACATAAACACACTGAAATGCCTAACTTTAACAACTAGAACAGCGGAAAATACACCAGCAATTAGATCAACACACAAAACACACAATTTTAATTGCAGAAACCAATTTCTTATTTTTCCTTCAATAAGAATTCTATGGCTACGGATACTTGTACAATTCAGCATTGAAACATCAAAGATATGTTTACTAGGCGCTCTGCTTTTTTGGAAACGGCGAATCTAGTTTCAAAATGGCAGAGAGAAGGGAGAGGAATTCCGCTGAAAGGGGTTACAGAAGACTGAGCAAACCATAGCAGATAATATTGAAGACCTTAACGAGATGAAAACGAATTGGCATGGTAATGAATGATAAGATTGATGATGGAGAGAAAGAGATTGGGAAAGAACAACATTCCGAGGAATTGGCAGTAGAAAGAATGATTAGATCCATAAAAGGCTTGGGAGATGAGCATAAACTAAAAATCGTTGTCTACCATATAAGTTTGAATCCGGAAGAATTAATTGATGGAGAAATGGAGAACTTTTTTGAGTTTGAGTAGACATAGTGGCAAAGAGAAGGTAAAGACCTGGAATAAAAAGGTAGCAAAATTAAAGGGCAAATTTACTGACCAAAATAAAATAAAATGACTACACCATTTCAATAATGAATTCTTTCAACAATATGAATTCTTTCAACAATATTGATATAGTAACCACGATATAAATGTTGAAATATGTAACTATGTTTGGTCTTCATAATGACATGTATAATCATGATTTTATATAATTGATGCAAAGAAAAAGAAAAAAAAATTATTTTTATATAGATCAATCTCCCATTGTGAACTCTTAGGATTGGTCATTAAGTCATAAAGTCAATTTAGTCTTTGTCAAGTATGAGAGACCCTTGTAGAGCATGTTACATATTTATTTGAGTAATTATAAGAGTCAAAACACCCTCCAAGACCTTGTCACAAGTACTCAAACATGTCGGCCTTCCAAAAAAGATATAGATCGTTCTAGAAGGAGATGTCGACCTAGGGATGAGGACAAGTCAGCTCATTTACATGGGCAGATCACTATCTAAAGGAGGACTCGGCCTTACTTGGGAGACCATCAATCAAGCATCCGAAAACGAAAAATAAGAAAACCTCTCATCTAGCGAAGGGAAAGAGAAGAAGATCGAAGTATTTTTGGCATTATTTTTGGGTCATCTTCCTCACACGTGTGACTGCAGCTAGGGTTTCTGCAGTTAGATATTGCAGACCTCAAGGAAATCGAGATCTAGTCCAAGTAAAGGGTATAATTGCTAGCTGAGATCACAAAAAGTAATCAAGACAAGCGAAGGAGAAGACACTTGAATCTGCCCCAATCAGCTCACACGTGTGGGATCTTTAAAATTGCAGGTAGCCTGAAAATTGAGAAAAGAGGTAGAAATTCCAGAGAAGCCGAAATCAGAGGTATAGAAGTCAGTTTGACTAGTGTTGACTTGAAGAAGAAAAAGAGCTGCTCAAGGGAAGCCTTGTGACTTGGTCTTGGCTCAAGGAAGTCTTGTGACTAAGTCTTGGAGAGGTTCTTAGGTCAGGGGCCTTGGTCTTGGAATTCATCAATTGAAGATTCTTTAAGAAGAAGAATTAGGTAGGTTTTCCTCTCAAGAGAGGTTCTGGAGGCTTTGGCCCTGGATGATAGCTTATAGGTAGGTTTTCCTCTGGAAGAGAGGTTTTGGAGGTTTTGGCCTTGGATGATAGCCTATATCTTGTGTCCTTTGTCTCATTGTTCTTTATGGTTTGATAGTTGTTTAATAACTGTCTAATGAAGAAGAAAACATAATAATAATCAAATCAAAGAAAAACTTAATTAAAAGGATTAAAAAGTCTTTCTCTAATAATAATCAAATCAAAGAATAACTTAATTAAAAGGATTAAAAGGTCTTCACATGCAATTATCATTGCTACAAAAATCTCCTACATTTTGCTGCCCTAGATTTCTCAACAACAGAAAGCTCAAAAGAAAATAAATGCATTT
Source organism: Pinus albicaulis (assembly GCA_034641835.2). Taxonomy (NCBI): domain Eukaryota; kingdom Viridiplantae; phylum Streptophyta; class Pinopsida; order Pinales; family Pinaceae; genus Pinus; species Pinus albicaulis. The sequence goes on from CM076580.1 coordinate 938,831,396, forward strand.
CCTATTCTGCGATTCGAAGAGTAATTGTTAGAGGCTGTGTTTAAAGCTAGCTCATGGATTAGAAAAGAACCTATCATAAGCAATAGAGAATCAACAAAACCTTAATTTGAACATGCAAAAAAAAAATGCAATAGGACTTCTGGAACTTAATCTAAACCAAAAAAGAAAAACCTTCAAACCCTATCTTTTAAAATCCATTTAAAAAACTTAAACGACGTTAAGATACCTTGTCATTTTGCTCTTCACCCTCGCTGTCATTCTCGGATTGGATGTCATTAGCAGCCTTGTTTTTCTTTTTCTGCTTCCGTCTTCTTCGGCGCCTTTCAATCTCTTTGGCCTTCCTACTACTCACAGATCCATTTTCAGAACCGTGGCTCACCTCGCTCGTGCCATTTGAAATGCCATGCTGAGGGCCGTTCAAAGATCCATTTCCCTCAGCCGTTCCATTGGCCAGAGCACCAGCCATTGTGCTTACCCTCGTGAGACAAAAAAAAGGAAAAAAATATGTATATGACCCTGCACACACGGGCGCCAACCCTATTCTGACCCAGCCAACAAAACCTTCGAAACCCTAAAAACAACAAATAATGTTCCAATTGTCCATTCAAAACAATCTTTTCTGCATAAACCAAAAACTCTCGGCCTCAGGCCTTCAGAAGATAATTGAAGCGAAAAAACAAATTTGCCCAATGAATGATGGGATTGTTTGTTTAAAATGGAAACTTCTCAGAGCGACGATGGATTGTTCGTTTAAAGTCGGCCCTCTGACATCCATCGCCAACCATTCACATGCGCAAGTGTTGTCTTCGGATAGACCTTCCTATTCAAGGATGTGGAAGATATTTGTAACGGAGCCTCGTACTTTAATATTGTTAATATTGAGGATGAAATATTTCCAAAATTTGTGGCATTTAAAGTTTTTTTTAATTCATATAATTAGGTTGATAGAATTTTGATCTTCACTTTTTATGAATTAATAATGTTAATAATTTTATTTTTCAATGTGTTTGCAAGGTTCATGGTTGAAGTTGTATCACTCATTGTTTTTTTTTTATTTTTATTTTTCAGGAAAAGAAAAAATCATTTTTTCTATTAAAGAAAAAAGTATAGTGCTTTAGATCATCTTTTACATCTCCTGTAAGAAAATTATAGATAATGAGAGCATAATTTGACATTTTGTCCATGTAAAACAGAAAATGTATTAATAACTAAAAATCTACTAATCCATCAGGCATACGAGGATTTGCTATAAACTTTAAATACAGAAATGTCGAAGACAAAAACTACCTGACAAAAAGAAAGACAAAGACAAGGTCATTGTACATTTAGCAAAAGGATTAAGCGATTTAGAGAGGTGGTAGATGATTGGGAGGAACTGGAAAGCGCCTACTCCACTGAAGCTAGTTGTCTTGGAATATTTCCACTGTGATTAAACCTTCGACTTCCTGAAGGCCTCTTTTAGATAAGGCATTTGTCTAGCAATTTAGCTCTTGATGAACATGATGGAAGGAGAGAAGTTGAAAGGGATCTTTCAAGAAAAATATTCTCTCTTTCCAGCAAAGGAGATTAATTGATTTGAGTTTTTGGCTCCCATTAAGCCACCCTATCACATATTAGGAGTCTCCTTGAACATGAAAAGGGACCACTTTACACAAAGCAGCAACCAAAGCATAGCTCAACAGGCAATTATCTTTGCCTTTGTGTTGGAGCCTATACCTTTAGATAGCGCTTGCTTACAAAGAACACAAACATTTGGTCCCATGAACCCACGCACAAGTCAGGTTGTCCCACGTTAGAATTCTATTTTCCATCGCCATCCAAGTGAAACATATAAGTTTTGGGGGAATGTCCCAGCCCCATATTTTATGGTTCCACCACTTAGCTTGAGTGACAATGTGTTGTGTTGAGATCATTGCATAGGCCATCTTGGCAGTAATTTGACTTGTTGTTGGGTTCTTTTTCCAGACAATAACATCATTTCTATCATTTGGAATAAGACCAATCCGAGATAATTTTAGAATGAAGCCCTCCCACTTTAATGCCAAATTACCCCCCAACCCCAAGTCCAATGAGGTCTTCCATCTGTCATTGTAATTGACTTTAGGTTTTAGAAAAAATGCATGATTGGGCTTAGTTATGCCATCTTCACTATTTTGGTTAATAAGGCCTTGTGTTAATTTGAAAAAAGATGTTCCTTATACTATGAATGGATCAACTCCTATCCTGATGTTATTACCCTCACCCATATTCCACGCCAACCATCTTTTTATCCAAAGCAAATTAGTCACCAATCCTTTCCAAATATTGGATCTTCCTTTGAAGGATTGGGATTGATTCATCCAGATCCATTCTGAAAATGAATGATTCTTCAAATATTTATCAGTAGTTATTGAGCTCCAGATACCAGTACTGGTGATCACTCGCCATAGCTTTTTCATAGCCAGAGAAAATTCAAACCATTGTAGGTTCTTGAAACCCCAACCACCATAGGATTTAGGCTGGGACAACACCTCCCACTTCACCAAGTGATCGAAAGTTCATTCTTTCTTCCTAAACCATAGAAAATTGAAGATAGCTTGCCTAATTCTATTGATAGCAGATTTAGGAATCTCTGAAAACGAAAGCCAGTAAACTGGTATACAATCCAACACTGATTTTACAAGGGTTTTCCTACCACCAATCGACAACCACTTATAACACCCAGTTGCCAATACGTCTCACAATGCGCTTTAGAAGCCAATTCATTCATCCACCAAATAATAGTTGGGATTGAGTCTAAAACTAAGATAGATTAGTCCTTACTCCAAAGTTTCCTCTTTGAAAGGAAGAAAGGTGGAGATCCTCTCAGATATCTCAGTTGTGACATTATGCATATAAATTAGGACTTTTCTTGGTGGGTCTGCTTTCCGGTGGCTGCACAAAAAGAGTAAAAAATAGAGTTGAATGTCTCCCATTCTCTAACTTATCCCTCACCAAAGATTAGGACATCATCCACAAATAACAAGTGAATAATAAATATGTGTTTGGAGATCTTCACACCCTTCAAACAACCATCACACTTTGCCTTAGAAATCATCCTACTTAAACCTTTGATGATAAGAATGAATAACAGTGGAGACAGGGGACAACCCTATCTCAGGCCTCTAGATGCTGAGAAGAAGTAGAAGGTGAACCATTAACAAGGACTACAAAATTAGCAAAGGAAATATATCCCATAGTCCAATTTGTTACTTGCAAGTCCAAGCCAAAATGTAATAGAAAGATTCTTAGAAAACCCCAATTTACCCTGTCATATGCCTTGACTAGATCCACCTCGAGAATAACAATGTTGTGCATTTTTGTTTTAATGGAATGGATATCCACTTGTGCCACTCTGATGGCATCATGAATAACTCTACCAAAGAGGAACCCAAACTGCTCCTGAGAGATGTTTGAGGAAAGAACATTCCTCGACCTATTTGAAATCACCTTAGATGTCACTTTATAAATAAGATTGCACTGAGATATCATACAAAAGTCGTTAAAAGAAGTGGGCTTTGAGATTTTAGGAATAAGGGATGTTGAAGTTCAACAAGAAATTTCAGCACCTACACTAGTGTGGGACTAGGAGGTCCAAGCAGCACATACACTAGTGTGGGACCACAGATCTTAGCAGCACCAACACTGGTGTGGACTAAATTTGGTGCATTTCTATTTTATTTATCCCTTAATTAAGATGGACAATAAAATGTAATCTAATCTCAAAATAACTTATAATAGTTAACTGAGTGTGATAAACTCATTTAACTCATGAATTTTGAGTTGAGAGTAGTTGGTGAGGCATTCAGAGTAATTCTAGTTGTAACAGAGTTCGAAGTGCAGTGGTGCATTAGTTAATGCAGGTTGAAATCAGTGATCTTACATGCAACTGAGGATTTACTAATATTAGTTGCATGCATGGAAGTTCTAGTGGAGACCCAGTTGAGATCTAGGTGAAAGGGAAGTTGACTATCAGTTGTAGGATTATTTGGTTGCACCCATGCAACCAAACACCCATTGGAGTACCCATGATCCTTGCGCAGTCAAGGAAGGCCAAAATTTCTATGGAATAGGGATTGCATTCCACATGAATTGCGCAAGCAAGGCAGGCTGTCAGGAGGTTGAGAATTAACTAAGTATTGGTCAGTTTTGTCCAGGATTATGTGAGACATTTAGCTGAGTACAAGAGGGCTCTTGTGAGAAGCGTTGTATGTAATTGTTTCATGTATTCATATTGAATATACAATAGAATATAATGGGGTTTTGAGCAGTAAGCTTTCCCCGGGAGATTATCTGTGTTGTGGTTTGATTGATTCTTATTTGCTTCATGTGATTGGTGATTGTGTTTAATTTCCGCAATTGATTTGTAGAAGTGATTCAGTATCTAGATTTAGTACATTGTTAAATTGGATTGAATCCATGATATAAATGCTTGTTGTATAATTTCTACGTGGTATCAGAGCACAGGAAATCACAATAGTGAAGGAGGAGTTGAGTTTGTGAGTGAATAGAATTCAAATTTGCAGAAAGGCTTTCTTGGTGCTATAGCTAATTCAGGATCGAAATGGCTTTCAATGACTTGAGATTGGAGTATGCACTCGAGGGCACCTCTAACTATATTGCTTGGAAGGGCGGGATGGAGGCAGTACTCGAAGACAATGGCTTGAAGGAATTCATTGACAATGATTTTCCTAAACCCATTGTGACAGATGCTGCAAATCTTGATGCATGGCAAAAGAAAGTGGCAAAGGCGAGGAGTATCCTACTAGAGGGAGTACGAGACCACATTGTCTCAAGTCTCCATGGCAAAGCGACACCATATGCTATGTGGAAAGCTTTGGCGGATCTATTTCAGAGCAGCAGTGACCATAGGAAATTGGCACTGAAAGATAAACTTAGGAAGATCAAGATGGAGAAAGGCGATTCCAAGCCAAAATATTTAACAAAGTTTGTCCAATGTCAGGATGAGTTGGGGAACGTTGGCATTACTATTGCTAATGATGATTTGGTGAGTCTATCTCTCCTAAGACTTCCCAAGAGTTGGCATAGTTATCGAGACTCTGTCAATGGAAGGGAAAAGCTGCCATATTGGAAACGACTATGGTCAGATTTGGTGCAAGAGGAGTTCAGACGGAATACTAGAGATGGATCTTCATCTAAGAATGAAGATGAAGAAGATTGTGCTTTGGCTACCAAGGCGAAGAAGAGGGAAGGAAAGAAGTTCCATTCCAAATATGAGTCCAAAGATGGAAAGAAGCGCGACATGTCCAGAGTGAAGTGTTGTCACGAGCATGGGCATTATGCTACTAACTGTCCACAAAAGAAGAAAAACAAGAAGGCTTCAGGATCTGTAGCTAGTGAGGCTTTGGCCTCGCAATTTGAGCTTGACTTCTCGCTCATTGCATGCATGGTGTCAAGTGCAATGGGATCGGTGTGGTATTTGGATAGTGGTGCATCCTTTCACATGAAGGGAAACAAGGAACTTTTTAGTAGCTTGGAGGAGAAGGATATCCAAATGCATATTGAAATATGTGATGACGGGTGGTACAGTGCTACCGGGATTGGTACCATTACCTTCCAGAGATAGTCAGGTAAACCATTTCAGTTAAAAGATGTAATGCATGTACTAGGTTTGAAGAAAAATTTAGTCTCAATTGCAATGTTGGAGGATAGAGGTTATGATGTTGTTTTCAATGAAGGAAAAGCTTTCCTGTGACACAAAACAACATGACAAGCCAAGAAGATTGGGATTCGAGTTAAGAATCTCTACAAGCTAGATGTAGATGGTTGCGCAACATTGATGTGTAAGGCGTACAAAGTGGTGAGCTAGGATGAGGACGAGTTATGGCACATGATATTGGGCCATCTTTACCACGGAGCCTTAAAAGTCATGCAACAGATTTCTATTGGTCTTCTCAAGGGTACACTTGCGTAGTCAGACACATGAAAGGGATGTACTATGGGAAAATATTTAAAGGCCACCTTTCATGAGAAGGAGAACCGAGCCTCGGGGATCCTTGAGAGAGTTCACACAGACGTTTGTGGACCATTCTATGTTGCTTCGATAGAAAAACATAAGTACTATGTGATATTTGTTGATGAATTTTCTCGGAAGTGCTGGATCTACTTCATGCAGAAGAAAGATCAGACATTCTCAAAGTTTCTTGAGTTTAGAGCACTAGTGGAGAAAGACATGGGGAAGCAAGTGAAGGCTCTTAGGAGCGATAATGGTGGTGAGTACATCTCTAACAAATTTAAGAAATTCTGCAACAAAGAAGGAATTCAAAGAGAACTGATAGCGCCTCATAACCCCAGTAGAATGGGGTCGCTGAAATAAAGAACAGAACGATTGTGGTTGCAGCAAGAGCGATGTTGCATGATCAGGGCCTACCCATGTATCTATGGGCGGAGGCATGCAACAAAATGGTATTTGTGCAGAACCATTGTCCTCGTAGGAGACTTGGCATGAGTACACCAAAAGAGGCTTTCACTGGTATGAAACCTGGTGTTTCATATTTTAAGATTTTTGGCCCATTTATTTATGTGCATGTGACCAAAGACGCCAGGAAGAAGCTGGAACCAACAACTGAAATTGGGATTTTTGTGGGGTACACTAAAACTCCCCACAACTATCAGTTGTATTTTCCAAATAATAGAATGATTGTTGTGCGACGGGATATAAAATTTGATGAGGAGAAAGGCATGCGATTGTCCCTTGAGAGGGAGCTGGATTTGCATGCAGAGGAGGAACTCTTGGTTCCCAAGGATGAGCCTCAAGATGTGGAGCAGCCACATGCAGAGGATCATGGAGTGGCAAAAAACACTAATGTAGAGCCATCCATCGGAAATGGTAGAAGGCGCACCACAGAAGCCGATAAATTGAGACTTGATGTTGCAGAGAATGTAGGAGCCCCGACTTCACAGCGCAAACATAGACAATCTCCAGACAGGTTTACTAGATACATGGCTCTTATGAGCAAATGTATTGTGAATGAACCATCTTCCTTTCAGGAGGAAATGCAGCAACCAATTTGGGTTGATGCAATGGTGGAGGAGTATGACTCCATTGTCAAGAACAGTGCATGGGAGATTGTCCCAAGATCGGTCGGTAAATTAGTGGTTGGATCTAGATGGATCTAAAAGGTAAAGCAAGTTGATAATGGGAGTGTGGATAAATATAAGGCTAGATTTGTGGCGTGGTGTTGTGAAACCAGCTCAAAAAATAGAAGAAAAGAAATATCAATGCCTAAGAAATAAGCCACTTCGAGGGGGCAACCTCCAATACATTACATGAATGAACAATTCTTGGATGATACAAATTACAAAACATCCTTTCTATATATAGGAGTCCATGGAGCCATAATGTAATCCTAGCCGACCTAACAATAATAATTTAAGGGCACAATAATAACAATATGGGGGTTACAGGGGTACAATAATAACAATAAGGGGGTTACACTAACAACAATAAGGGACTATACAAGTAATATAGGGACCTAACATGCCCCTCTCCTTCAAAAAAGTGTTGTCCTCAACGCTTGAGTAGCTTTGGGTGCTTCTGTATAAAATTCTCATCCTCCCATGTAGAATCTTCAGTGGGTAATTTCTTCTACTTGATGAGATACTCTGAAATTGATTGATTTCGTAGCTGTCGAGTTCTTGTTTCCGTGACCACTTCAAGTTCCAGTATGATTTTTCCTTCCTCATCGAGTTCTGGAAATATTGTTTAAACTAGAATATTTTCACCTATAACCTTCTTTAAGCATGAAACATGGAAAACTAGATGCACTCGTGAAGAAGCATGAAGCTCCAATTTGTATGCCATAGTACCAATCTTTTGCAACACCTTGTAAGGACCATAGTACTTTGGAAACAATTTATTATCCTTCTTAGCTTCCTTGAGGGACATTTGTTTGTATGGTTGTAGCCGTAAAAATACCCAGTCTCCTACATCAAAAATTCTCTCGCTGGGATGTTGATCTGCCTGTTGTTTCATTCGATTTTGTGCCAAATTCAGGTTATCCTTTAAGAGCTGGAGAACTTCTTGTTGATGCTCAATGTGATCTTCCACTGCTTGAACCTTCAAATTTTCTCTTAAAGATGATGTGATGGACGGTGGATGATATCCATTAAGTGCCATAAATGGGGTCATTTTTGTTGTAGTATGGAAGGAAGTGTTATACCACCATTCAGCGAGAGGTAACCACTTGACCCATTGTGTTTGTTTATCAGATACAAAACAACGAAGATATCCTTCCAAACATTTGTTTACTATCTCAGTTTGACCATCAGATTGAGGATGATAAGATGAGCTATGAGCTAATTGAGTACCCAAACAAGAAAATAACTCCGTCCAAAAATTTCCAGTAAAAATGGGATCTCTGTCGCTCACAATAACCCTTGGGCTTCCATGTAGCTTTGGAATTGTGTCCATAAATGTAGTAGCAACTGTACTTGCTTTAAATGGATGAGATAATGCACAAAAGTGTGCATACTTGGTAATTCTATCAACTACCACCATGATGACACTCTTTCCTTCGGACTTAGGTAAACCCGTGATAAAATCCATTGAAATCTCCTCCCAACGTTGACTTGGAATGGATAAAGGTTGTAGAAGTCCTGGGGTCTTAATTGTTTCCACTTTATTCTGCTGGCAAACCAAACATTCCGCCACAAACTTTTGAATATCCGATTTAAGGCCATCCCAAAAAAATTCTTTCTTCACCCTGTGGTAAGTTTTTAAAAATCCTGAGTGTCCTCCTAAAGGAGAAGTGTGCAATTCCAGAAGAATCTTTTGTTTTAGTTGTGAATTCTTACAAAGATATAAGCGATCTTTGTACCATAAGGAATCATTTTTCCAACTAAATGTATCAGATGTACTAGGATCTTGCTGCAACTTTTGAATGAGTGTCCATACATCTTTTTCCTTCTTTCATTCATCTCTTGCTTCGGTTATCCAATCTGGTTGGATAATAGAAATGGCACAAAGCAATGCTTCCTCTTCATTCTTTCTTGAGAGTGCATCTGCAACAACATTTAGCTTCCCTTTTTTGTAGATTATTTCAAAGTCATAACCCAACATCTTTGTAACCCATTTTTGCTGCTCTTCTGAAGATAGTCTTTGTTCCAAAAAGTGTTTAAGACTATCATGATCAGTTTTTACCTTGAAGTGTCTTCCCATTAGGTAAGTTCGCCATTTCTTTAGTGCATGCAGTATTGCTAACATTTCCTTCTCATAAATAGCTTTCTGTAAATACTTTCCTTTGATTGGACAACTTTCAAAAGCAATGCTTCTTCCTTCTTGCATTAAAACAACACCAATTCCATTTCCTGAGGCATCACATTCCACAATAAAGGTTTTTGTGAAGTCTGGCGTAGCTAAGACCGGTGCTAGGCACATTGAATCTTTAAGATGTTCAAAGGCCTTAGTTGCTTCAGGAGTCCATGAAAATGCATCTTTCTTCAATAATGTTGTTAGAGGTGCTGCTATTCTCCCATAATTCTTAAAAAACTTGCGATAATACCCCGTTAACCCGAGAAATCCTCGCAACTGCTTTATGGTTGTGGGGACTTTCCATTCCTTAATGGCTTTAATTTTGTTAGGGTCTACTTTAACACCCTCGTGAGATACAATATGACCCAGATATTCCACCTCTTGTACTCCAAAGAAACATTTGGATGTTTTTGCATATAATTGTTTTTCCTGCAATAGTTTGAGCACCCTGTCAACATGTTGAACATGATCCTTCCAAGACCTGCTGTAGATTAGTATATCATCAAAAAATACTAGCACAATTTTTCTAAAGAAGGGTTTGAAAATGGAATTCATCAACCCTTGAAATGTAGAAGGTGCATTGGTAAGGCCAAAAGGCATGACCAAAAATTCATAATGACCCTCATGAGTTCGAAATGCTGTTTTTGGAATATCTTCAGTCTTCATTCTAATTTGATGATATCCTGAACGAAGATCCAACTTAGTAAAATAAATTGCTCCATTTAATTCATCCAATAATTCATCAATCACAGGAATGGGAAATTTATCTTTAATGGTGAGCTTATTAAGCTCCCTATAATCCGGACACATGTGCCACGATCCATCCTTCTTGTGTACCAATACTACAGGAGCAGAGAAATAACTTTGACTAGGTTGAGTTATACCAGCCTCTAACATTTCTGCAACCATATGTTCAATTTCGCTCTTTTGGACATAAGGATATCTATAAGGCCTGATGTTTGGAGGAACACTTCCTGGAATCAAATGAATAGCATGATCATGATCACGAATAGGTGGCAGTCCTTTGGGAGTTTCAAAAACCTTGGAATGATTGTCCAAGACTTTTTGGAGATCTGCAGAAATAGATGATTTTGATGTTGGAACTTCTAGTGAGCATAATTGTGCAATTACGCCTCATTGTTCTTTCTTTAAAAGCTTTGTCATGACATTAGAGCTTATTATCTTTCTCTGATTCCTTGCAATACCCCATAATTCGACTTCCTTTCCTTCTGAAAAAAAATTCAAGAAAAGTTCTTGAAAATTAAAAGCTACCGTCCCCAAAGATTGTAACCATTGTACTCCTAGTACAACATCAGCACCTCCCATTGGAATGGAAAGCATTGGACTATTCAATACATATTCCCCCATGGTTAGCTTGATAAGGATATCTATAAGGCCTGATGTTTGGAGGAACACTTCCTGGAATCAAATGAATAGCATGATCATGATCATGAATAGGTGGGAGCCCTTTAGGAGTTTCAAACACCTTGGAATGATTGTCCAAGACTTTTTGGAGATATGTAGAAATAGATGATTTTGATGTTGGAACTTCTAGTGAGCATAATTGTGCAATTACACCTCGTTGTTCTTTCTTTAGAAGCTTTGTCATGACATTAGAGCTTATTATCTTTCCCGACTTCCCTGCAATACCCCGTAATTCGATTTCCTTTCCTTCTAAAAAAAAATTTCAAGAAAAGTTCTTGAAAATTAAAAGCTACCGTCCCCAATGATTATAACCATTGTACTCCTAGTACAACATCAGCACCTCCCATAGGAATGGAAAGCATTGGACTATTCAATACATATTCCCCCATGGTTAGCTTGATATTATGGCATTTTCCAGAGCAATTTATAGTTCCTCCATTTGCAACCATCACTTGACATTCTGGTGTTGGTATAGGAAACAATTCAATTCCTTGGCTACCTTACAATGAATAAAATTATGGGTGCTACCTGAATCAATCAACACTATTACCTCTTTCTTCTTGATATGTCCTTCTATCTTCAGAGTTTGAGGAGTGGAAATTCCTGCCAATGCATTACACGATATGGTCGGACTCATTTCTTCCTCTTCTAGGGCTAGTTCCTAGTGTATATCCTCTTCTTGTTCATTTTCTTCTTCCTCTTCACAATCTATGTAAAATAATTTCTTCTCAGCACACTTATGACCTTTAGTTTATTTGCTATCACAACTGTAGCAAAGCCCTTTTGCTCTTTTTTCTTCCAATTTTTGTGGTGTCAACCTTGTAGGTTGTGGAAATCTAGGCGTAGCAACACTTCCTTCTTTATAGAATTGAGTGGTAGGCTTCCTCGTCGCCATAATTTTACATTCAACTTTTCTTGCCAACCTGAATGCCTTCTCCAATGAATCAGGTTCCAAAACGCGAACTTCATGTTGGATGTTATCCTTTAAAGTGCCTAGGAAGAGATCAATCCTGTGTTCCTCTGTAAGATCAGTTACCCTTATATTCAATTCTTGGAAGTCCTCAATGTGCTGCCCCACTAAACCCTTTTGTTTGAGATTTATCAATTGGGTAAAGAAGGTGTTGCTCTTTGTATCCTCATAATGTGCTATCATTTCCTCCGTAAAAATTGACCAAGTGACAATTTTTTTACGGGAGCAAAGCCATTGATACCATAAAAATGTATTTTGTTCTAAATGTAAAGTTGGAATGCGTACCTTTTGTGTGTTTTGCACGTTATGGAGATCAAAATATTGCTCCATCTGTAGTATCCATGTTATAGGATCCTTTCCATCAAACTTCCTCATATCCATTTTTGGAATATGGTGGTTCTTTCCGCCAACATTAGAGTTTATGAAATCACGATTAACATTTATTTTGTTCTCATCATGAGTTTCCTCTACTATCTTTTCACCATTAGGAAACATTTGTTGTATCAACTTTGTCAAACCTTCTATGTCTGCTTTTAGATCATTCTTTATGTTTTCCATTTTTTCATCGATCTTAGCTTCCTTGTCATCCATCTTAGATTCCATGTCATCTATCTTAGCTTCCATGCCATTCTTCAAACCATCCATCTTAGATTCCACGCCTTTCTTCAAACCATCCATCTTAGTTTCCATGCCTTTCTTCAAAACTTCCATGTCATTTTTTGTTACTCTTTGCGAGAGCGAAATTTGTTGCACTTGCTCTTGTAAATTTGATATGTCATGTTGCCATTCTTCGTCTTCATGAGTCATAGTAGAGCCTTCTAAATGCTTAATGGGTGTTGAATTATTTTTAGGAGGCATTTCAGAACCAAATAATGAAATATATTCTACAATATGCCCTTGGAATCAATTCAACTTGATTTTTCAAACAAGACTTATGCAATTCGAAAAGAAAAAAAATACACACCTTTTACTTGCTTTTGAGGAGCTCGATATTGAAATTGACTTATCTCTATACTTGCAGATCCTCAATATCTAAAATTCGGCCCTGTAGTAGTCCTCTGAAACTTCTTTAAAATGCCATAGGTCTGACTTGATTTGGATTCTTGAAGGCAACATTATGTCCAATCTCCCACAATGACCTAATTATGGACTTGTTCAGTAGAGCGAACTTGTACGACTTGTCACGTGTCACTGTTTGCTCCTTTGGATCTGAAATTTATAGACAGGAAACTACAGTCCGTGTACTTCCAGTCACTTTTTATAGAATTCCAATCCGATGCTCAGAGGGAGAGTTATGAATATTTTCCCATGATCACCTCTTTGAGATGAAATTCGGGAGCCTGAAAAAGTTCTAAATTCCACAAATCATATCTCTGAAAATATTGTGAACCAAGCTCTGAAATTTTACGAAGATGTTCCTCAGGATTTCAGCTTGGCTCTCTAAAAATTCCAGCTTCTGCACCTTCGTAGAAAAAAAAGTTATAGCGAAAATGCCGTGATGACCTTTTTAAGTGAAATTCAGGAGCCTGCAAAAAGCCCTAACTTCAACAGATCATATCTCCTAAAATATTGCGAACCAAGCTCTGAAATTTTGCGACGATGTTCCTCAGGATTTCGGCTTCGCACTCTAAAAATTTCAGCTTCTGAACCTTCGTAGAAAACAAGTTATAGCGAAAATTACACGATGACCTATTTGGAGCAGCGAAACCCTATAATCTAAAGCTCTGATACCAAATGTTGTGAAACCAAATCCAAAAATAGAGGAAAAGAGATATCAACGCCTTAGAAATAAGCCACTTCGAGGGGGAAACCTCCAATACATTACATGAATGAACAATTCTTGGATGATACAAATTACAATACCTCCTTTCTATATATAGGAGTCCATGGGGCCACAATGTAATCCTAGCCGACCTAGAAATAATAATTTAAGGGCACAATAATAACAATATGGGGGTTACATGGGTACAATAATAACAATAAGGGGGTTACACTAACAACAATAAGGGACTATACTAGTAATATAGGGACCTAACACCCAGGGATTATCACAAATTGAGGGGATCGACTATGATGAGACTTTTGCACCAGTTGCAAGTTACTCTTCCATTAGATCCATCCTTGCACTCTCAGCACATATGGGATGGCGCATTCATTAGATGGATGTGAAAACTGTGTTTCTCAATGGAGTTATTGAGGAAGAAGTGTACATAAAGCAGCCAGAAGGTTTCGAGATCTTTGACAGTGAGTCGCATGTGTGTCGACTCAAGAGAGGACTATATGGGCTGAAGCAAGCACCTCGTGCTTGGTACACTCAGATTGATAGCTATTTCACTGGACTGGGCTTCACCAAAAGTGAAGCTGATGCAAACCTGTACCATATTTTTGTTGAGGGTAAGCTATTGATTACTGTACTTTATGTTGATGATCTAATTTTGACTGGTGATGAGCAGCTAATACACTCATGCAAGGGAGTTCGAAATGAAGGACATGAGACTCCTTCATTATTTCCTTGGTTTGGAAATGTGGCAGCGGGATGGTGAACTTTTTGTTTCTCAAGGCAAGTATGCCAAAGAGATACTGGGTAAGTTTCACATGGATTGCTGCAAACCCATGGACACCCTCTTCCAGGAAATTGGAGGAAAGAGGATGCTACTTCTGGAGAGGTAGTGGATGCTACTATCTACAGGTAGTTAGTTGGTTCACTGATGTACTTAGTGAACACCAGACCAGACATTTGCTACGCAGTTAACCAGTTGAGTCAAGATATGGTTAAGCCTACCAAGCTCTTTTGGAAGGCGAGGAAGCATGTCTTGAGATACTTGAGGGGCACATTAGAGTATGGATTATGGTACATATAGAAAAAGGGAGTGAAGATTCAAGGCTTCACAGATGCAGATTGGGCAGGTTGTCCATCAGACAGAAAGAGCACATCAGGAGGGATCTTCAGCATAGGATCGACATCAGTTTCTTGGTACAGCAGGAAGCAACGATCCGTGGCACTCAGTTCAATGGAAGAAGAGTACATGGCAGCAAGTCAAGATGCATGTGAGGCTATCTTTATGAGAAAGATCTTGGTTGGTTTGTTAGGTTCTCAGATGGATCTGACAATGATACATTGTGATAATCATAGTTGCATTAAACTCTCAATTAATCTTGTGTTTCATGATAGATCCAAGCACATAGATATCTGGCATCACCATCTCAGAGATTGTGGGTAGAGTCACATAATGTTAATTCAGTAAATTCCCATGGAAGATCAGGATGCAGATATTCTGACGAAGGTGCTCACTAGGAGAAAATTTGAATACCATAGAGGTAGGATCAGGGTGAAGGATAATCCCTTTCTTGTAGAGAGGGAGTGTTGAAGTTCAACAAGAAATTTCAACACCTAAACTAGTGTGGGACCAAGAGGTCCAAGCAGCACCTACACTAGTGTGGGACCACAGGTCTTAGCAGCGCCTACACTGGTGTGGGATAAATTTGGTGCATGTCTATTTTAGTTATCCCTTAATTAAGATGGACGATAAAATGTAATCTAATCTCAAAATAACTTGTAATAGTTACCTGAGTGTGATAAACTCAGTTAACTCATGAATTTCGAGTTGAGGGTAGTTGGTGAGGCATGCAGAGTAATTCTAGTTGTAACAGAGTTCGAAGTGCAGTGGTGCATTAGTTAATGCAGGTTGAAATCAATGATCTCACATGCAACTGAGGATTTACTAATATTAGTTGCATGCATGTCAGTTCCAGTGGAGACCCAGCTGAGATATAGGTGAAAGGGAAGTTGACTATCAGTGGTAGGATTATTTGGTTGCACCCATGCAACCAAATAGGTGAAAGGGAAGTTGACTATCAGTGGTAGGATTATTTGGTTGCACCCATGCAACCAAACACCCATTGGATTGCCCATTATCCTTGCGTAGTCAAGGAAGGCCAAAATTCCTAAGGCATAGGGATTGCATTCCACATGAATTGCGCAAGCAAGGCAGGCTGTCAGGAGGCTGATAATTGACTAATTATTGGTCAGTTTTTTCCAGGACAGTGTGAGATAGTTATATGAGTACAAGAGGGCCCTTGTGAGAAGAGTTATATGTAATTGTTTCATGTATCCATGCTAAATATAGAATAGAATATAGTGGGGTTTTGAGCAGCAAGCTTTCCCCAAGAAATTATATGTATTTTGGTTTGATTGATTCTTCTTTACTTCATGTGATTGGTGATTGAGTTTAATTTCTCCAATCGATTTGTAGAAGTGATTCAGTATCTAGCTTTAGTACATTGCTAGATCGGATTGAATCCATGATATACATGCTTGTTGTATAATTTCTACAAGGGATAGGAAGGTAGCATTGATTGCCCCTAAAACCTTTCCAAAAATTCGCGCTTCTTCAACAACTTTCAAGAGTTTCGAACCAACGAGATCAAAAATGGCTAAATAGAACTCAACAGTCCAGTCATTTGACCTAGGACTTTTATATCTAACAAACAAATTTAGAATCATCTTGGGTTCATCCATGGACATAACTTGACCAATTCTTGAAGATTACTCCCCTATGAAAAATTTAGGAAAATTTTTTAGGGCCTGCAATTGTTACTGAATATTGTCACCACCTAGATCTTTAAATAAACTCGAAAAGTAAGCCCTAATTTTCATTTTGAGGTCCCGCTATGTGTTTATCAGGTTTCCATTACCGTCCAGAAGGTCCCAGATGGCATTCCTATTCCTTCGATGGGAAGAAATTTTTTGAAAAAAAAATGTTTCTATTACCTTGTTTAAACCAGGTGGCATGAATTTTCAGGTGTCATCTTTCCTCTTCTACTTCAAGAATTCTTGCCTTCTTTTTAGCCAGAGAACATAAATTACTTTTGATATTAGCCGAGAAACATGAGGAATTGAAATTAGAGTAATTATTATTAATCATTTACTCTATGTACATTCGCTCATTCTATTGACCCCTCATATGTTGCTTAGCCCAATGTTTGACTTGTTTTTTGATATAAGCCATTTTGTGGTACCAATTCTCCATTAGAGTGGACTAGAAAGGATAGTATTTAAACCAACAATCGTTGAATAATGCATGAAAAGAATCTTGTTGTAAACAATCATGGTTAAATTTAAAATGGATCCTCTGCTTTGACAAATCAAATTTTAGTTGGAGGGCAATCAAAGAGTGGTATGGAATAAAGTCATGGAAAATCTAGGAATGGTATCTTCCAATTTTAGAGACCAAGGATTCAGCTAAGAGAAATCTATCCAATCACTTAGCGACTCCCTCAACCCTGGTTCTACCATTGATCCAAGTCAGTCCCATCTGACACGGATGAATGTCCATTAAATTTGGAGTTGAAATCAACTGAGAAATCACAGGAGTGAAAGGATCTGGGCGAGAAGATCCTTCCCAAAATTCGTTGGCAGAGGAATTAAATTTTAAATCGCCTACCAGAATTAGATTTTGAGCAGTGAGTAATGCACTCTATGAGATATGGTGCCAAAATTCATCTCGGTCCTATTAAGGGCCATAGCAATTACATATTATTACTCGGCCATCAAGACCCCTAAGGGTACCTTCCAATATAATTCTCGTCTTAGAGAAGAATGGTTTAAGAGAGGAATCCCTGAGATTCCACATCACCGAGAGACCCCCAGAGTGACAAATCACATCAACAACACAAATACACCAATCCATACATATATTTATAATGGTTTCTCTGGATTTCTCTGCAGATACCATGGTTTCCTGAAAAAAGGATGATGGATGGTCTTTGAGACAGGACAAGTTCGCACAATGCTCAAAGCTTGGGAGGCCCCCCGACTCCCTTGATGTTTAGCAATATTAATATCACGGGAGACCTTCACTAGAGGGCTCAAGTGCTCTAAGGGCCCTAGAAATATCCATAGAAAATTATTTGAACAGATCCCCCTGAGGGGAAATATGTTTGGCTAAGTCATTTTTATTCAACCTCTCCTTCCTAATTGTAACGTTTTGGAAATTTAGGGCTAATTCTGGAAGAGGGACAGATGCATAGGAAGGACCAGGGTAAGTCAGGATAGCTACAAGGTTGAGGGAAAACAAGGATGTGAAATTTAGAGACCCTGAGACCTTCTGACTATAATCCTCACCTATGGATCCAGATAAGGTTGTAAAAGGACATGTATAGGGAACAAAGGATGATGAAGTAGGAGGGCTTAGGAAAGTAGTGAACAAGGTTGATTGGGCTAAGCCTCCAGAACGAAGGGTCAGATTAATACAAGAAGTCTTTGCAGAATTGATAACATCTAATGAAGATTTGTAACTAAGACTATCAAGAAAGGATATATCCTCAACATATAGTGTGTCAAGAAGCTTACCAGAGATTTAATCCATGATAGCTTTTGTTTAAGAAGCCAGATCCCGCAACACCCTTTAAATTTGAGAGCCCTCCCTTTCCTGCTGAGCTGATGTCCCATCCAGAGAATGATTTGAGAGGTCCAACATTGTCAAAGAGTCGACAAAGAGATGACGTTGAGCTCTCTTCTCCAACTATGTTCCAGAATCCACTGGGTTTGTCCCTTTATATACCATCCCCTTCACACCTTGATTATATTGTGTATAATAATGTATATTCAATACACTCATACGGGCAGGGGTGATCTAGGGGATAAAAAATACGCTAAAAAATGAAATTGCTCAAAACCTCACAAAACCAACAACAAATCATAGAGCTCATATTTCTAATTCCAACGATGCTTGAATCGCCTAAATCTAACATCGTATGAGGAAGTTATCGCGTTCTAAAGTTTTTGGCAAAAATAAATAAATTTTAAAGTGCATGTACAGATGCCACGTGGCAGTTCGTACAATGACGTAATGTTGACATCATCCCAATGACTGGGCAGTACAGGACCCAATCAGAGACTAACATGTGGCATGTGCAAGAGGCAACATTTGGGTGTTTTTGATTGGTTGAATCCGGACCAATCCTGTTGTGCCATGTGGCCTAATCAGAGAGCGCCACGTGGCCCAATTAGGGAAGTCCATGTGGCCCTCTATTTTTCATCAAAATTTTGGTTGGTTTCACTCCACAGGGTTCGAACCCCTTACCTACCGCCAGCGAATTCGACGTCGCATCGTTGGACCAAACGTGTTTCTCATTATATATTACTCGAAAATTTATATTTAAATTAATACAGTGGAGTAATTGGGGGGATGGGTGGGCCAGTGGGTGTGCTCGACCAACCTAACCCACGATTTTCGGCACGTTAATATAACTTCCAACGGAGTATATGGGGCGGGGTTCATGGCACCTTGTCCGCACTCAGGGCACATGCGAACACATGGAACCAGGGGCAGATATAACGGGAGGCTGCATGGCCTATGGTCTACAACTTGTGGTCCCATGTGACTCACATGATCAACGACACAGATATTAGCCGGGGTTATGGCCCAATTATTATTTAATAACCAATCAACACAATTATCAACGAGAGGTGTGAGTCAAACCCGTGACCTGCGCCCAACCAATTTTAGGCGTCACCAATAAACCACAAGGATTAGCAAGGTCGAGGCATTTTGCAGAGCAGTTTGCAGACCAGATAGGAGAAATGGTCATAATTTTCTCATTTTTCAACCCTTTTGAGCTCAAGAAGAACCTATACGTGTGTTTATGAGCATTTTGGACACGATAGCAGTGTTATTTTTACATATTGAAGCTTGTATGTTGGTGTATTGAGCATTTTAGCATATAATAAAAAGGTCACCATTAGAAGCAGGACCCGGAAATGTAGCCTAAGAGAGGTGAACTCCGTTATCAATTTGCTTGTGTTTGATGTTGTATGTTTGTCCATTTTTAACTGTTAAAATTCTGCAAAATTTACTTATGTTTGTGTACTTTTACAACCATGGTCCACTCCCTAAAAGACATGAACTAGCTTGCAAATCATTTCATGAAACCTTCACTTTTTAATTTTGGATCAGTTTGGTATCAAAGCATGGTTTTTTTGTGAAGGTTTGATAGAATTTGTAAGGTTTTTGAATTCTTGCAAGGTCTAAATTGAGAAGAGGAGAAGGATCACTTAAAGAACCTAACCGTCAAATTGGCTCAAGGAGGCCACAAGCTCCACAATTCATGAAACACGAAGAAGGACAAGGACAATAGCCAATGTCTGGGATGAGACATATTTTAGAAAATATTTCTTTGATATGACTGAGATGGTAAAAGTGTTGTACAATGAGAGAACAACATGGTTGAAAGGAGAAAGTTTTAATCAACCAAAAGGTGATGGTGGTAATGGGAGCAAGCCTCCAGATCCTCCTCCTCCTTCACCTCCATCTTCACCTCTAGCCTCACCTCCTTCCTCACCTCCTTATTCACACGAACCTACTCCTCCTACGTCTCCAACATGACATGTTAAGTCTCCTTTTCTTAAGCTTGATGTCAAGTTTGAATTGCCAATATATAATGGAGAAGTAAATGTTGAAAAGTTGGATAATTGGGTTTGTCAAATTGAAGTTTATTGTGGGATTCAAAAGATTGATGATGATGTTACAAGGATCCAGCTTGCTTCTCTTCGCTTGGAAGGTGCAACCTTCATCTGATGGGAGGCCATAACTCAAAAATATTTGAAGAAAAGTGGTAAAATGATCTCTTTTTGGAATGATTTTATAACTAGATTAAGAAGGAAATTTTATCCATTAGCTTACGTGCAAAAATTAATTATTGATTGGCAAAATTTTAGACAAGCGAAAGGTCAGAGTGTTCAAAGTTACACACAAGAATTTAGAAAAGTATCATTAATCTTGGGTGTTGATTTGACCTCACGAGATACTCTCCTTAAGTATATAGGTGGATTCCATAGTTATTTGACACATATTACTTATGTTTAATCCCACCAATCCATATGAAGTATGTGTTCAGACAACTCATTTAGAATCAAGAGGCAAGAATGTTCCCCAAGAGTCCATCAAGAAACCCCTAAATTATGGAGATAAAGGAAAGGGGAAATTTAAAGGCAAAGGTAAGAAGAATGCTACCGTCAAGAAAGAAGGAGAGAAACTTACTTGTAAACATTGTTCAAAAGATGGCTATGATAAAGACCATTGTTGAAAATTACATCCAGAATTGAGACCAAAGAAGTTCAATAACAAGGGGAAACGAAAGACCGTTGCTACAACTCAACAAGATCTAGGATTTGATTCAGGTGATGAAACCAAAATCACAACCATGGGAATGAAAGGTATAACTTCTAATGCAAGTACTCGTTCTTCTAGCAAGGTCATTGGATTTCAAAATGATAAAGAAAAAGTGAGATTTTTCATATCAAGGTCATTACAAAGCATACTAAGGTTGATACATTATTTGATAGTGGATCTGAAGTCAATCTTATTTCTGAAGCAATTGTCAAGAAACTTAACTTTGGAAAATAAATCCCATACAAAACCTTACCCTTTGGGTTGGGTATGTGATGATGCCAAATTGCAAGTGACAAGAAAATGTAAACCCAAATTTACCATCACTACTAATTTTATAGATGAGGTAGAGCTTGATGTTGTACCATTTGATATTTGTGGGATTGTCTTAGGGAGCCCATATTTATCTAGTCAAAAAGCCATATTCTATTTTCATGAGAACAAATATCATTTTTTTAAAGATGGAGTTGAGTATATTGTTAGAGTACATCACAAGAAGATGAACATATCTCTTGTTAGTGTAGATCAAATGAAAAGACTTGTGAATGCTAGTAATACTTTTGTGTTGTTGATGATTAAAGCTAAAGATATTGTTGAATCTGAAGCTTTCTCAGGATGTGATTCTAAACTCAAGGATGAATTGGTTGAAGTTGATAACACTTATGACAAGATGTTTCAGGAACCTGAAGGGTTACCTCCAAAAAGAGCAATCCAACATGAGATTCAATTGCAGCAGGATGCACCACTTTTGAATATATGCAAGTATAAAATGTTTGTTTTTAAGAATACAAAGATTAAGAAGCAAAACCAAGAGTTGCTTGACAAAGGGGTCATCATACCTAGTACATCTCCTTGTGGTTCTCCTATTGTTTTGGTTCCGAAGAAAGATGGTACATGTCGCATGTGTTTGGATTTCCAAGATTTGAACATGATCACGGTAAAGAATCATTATCCTCTTCCTCGCATTGATGATTTTCTAGATCAATTAAAGGATGTTTTTTCTTTTAATAGGTTAGAATTGAGAAGCGGTTATCATCAGATAAATATTGTTGAATATGATATTTGGAAAACAAATTTCAAGACAAAACAAGGTCTGTTTGAATGGTTAGTTATGATGTTTGGGATTTGTAATGTACCTGCCACATTCATGAGAGTTATGAATGATGTATTGTGACCATTCCTTGATGATTTTGTCATAGTCTACTTAGATGATATTCTGAATTTCAGTAAGACTTGTGGAGAGCATATCAAGCATGTAAAGAAAGTTCTATATGTCTTGAAAAAGGAAAAGTTGTGTTTGAAGATGTGTAAATGTGAATTTTGGAAAACCTCTTTGGTTTACTTAGGTCATGTTGTAGGAGGACGTGAATTGAAGATTGATTCCTCCAAAGTTGATGTTATTGTGAATTGTCCTAAACCCAAAAATGTAACAGAAGTTAGGAGCTTTTTGGGAGCAACCCAATATTGGAGAAATTTTTTTGCTAACTACTCATTCGTTGCAGCACCATTACATGATTTGACAAGTGTGAAGAAGGTCTTTTAGTGGGGAGGCAAGCAGTAGAAATCCTTTGACACTTTGAAAGATAAAATCAATACAACACCAATTCTAGCACTTCCAGATATTAAGCAACCATTTGAAATTCAAACTGATGTAAGTGAATATGTTATGGAAGCAGTTCTAATGTAGCATGGTAAGCCAATATCTTATCATTCTGAAACCTTTTCCAATGCAGTAATTAACTATTGAACTTATGAGTAAGATTTGTATGCTTTGGTACAAAGCTTGAATAAGTGTAAACATTATTTGATGGGTAAATAAACAATTATTCATACTGACCATCAACCCTTGTAATATTTACAATCGCAAACCAAGCTACAACAAACTAAACATTTCAAATGGATGGGATTTATACAACAATTTCATTTGGTTATCAGGTATAAGAAAGGTATATATAACAAAGTCGCAAATATGTTATCAAGGTCTATTGTTAATGCATATGTCATTCTTAAGCACAACTCAGTCATGCATGAAAGTTATATTGAACAAATTGCTCAAGATGAAGATTTTAAAGATGTATATGCAACTTTGAGTCAAGGAAATCATGTTGAAGAGTTGAATTATCATGTTCATAACAAGTTGTTGTATCATCTTGGCAAGTTGTGTATTCCACAAGATGAAAGAGTTAATGTCATAAGGGAGCCTAATACTTCTCTTATTGTTGGTCACTTCGGTGTAGGAAAAACAATTGCTCGACTACAAAGATATTATTATTGGCCTCATATGAATGAAATTGTATCAAAATATGTAAAAGGATGTTCTATGTGCGCGACTAGCAAGCCAAGAAATAGGAATTTGGGTTCGTACACTTCACTTCCTATCCCTTCTCGTCCTTGGGAAAGTATTTCTATGGATTTTTTTGGGGGACTACCAATGTCTAGGAAAGGTCATGATTATTTATATGTTTTAGTGGATCGTTTTAGCAAAATGTGTGTGTTGATGCCTTGTAAGAAGCAGGTTATAATTGAACAAACGGTAAATATGTTCTAACAAAATGCATGGGTTCATTTTGGGTTACCTACTTCGATTATTTCTGATCGAGATTCTTGATTTATTGAGAAGTTTTGGTCAAGTTTATGGGAACTCGTGGACATAAAGTTGAAGAAAAGCACAACATTCCATCCACAAACAGAAGTAGTAAACATAACAATAGCGCATCTCCTTCGAGGATATTGTGATAACCATCCTAGAATTTGGAACGAGCATTTGCATTACATCCAACATGCCTACAATCGTGCCAAGCATTCATATACACAAGTATCTCCATTTGAAGCTTGTTTAGGTTATTTACCAAAGTCTCCTTTGGATTTCATCTTTTGTAGAGATATTGCAATAGATGGACATAGTGATGTGGATAAAGCCAAACATTTTATTGAATAAATCCAATTAGTGCATAAAAGCGTATAAGAACAACTGGAGAAATTTAAGCTAAGTACAAAGCAAGACATGATAAACATCAGGTTGATCATGATTTTGAAGTGGGAGATCAAGTTTTGTTATACATAAACAAGGAAATATTACAAGCTGAAGATAAAAATGTCAAGCCAATCAGGTATGGTCCTTTCAAAATCTTAGAGAAGATTGGTAACAACGATTTCTGATTAGATTTTCCACCTTACATGCAAATTTATTCTATTGTGAATGTGGAAAACTTGAGATTGTATGAGCCTTTGATGATTGATGATCAAGAAGAGAATGTTTAGATTTTAGCTATAGAATATTTTGCTCCTAAATATTTAAATAAGTTGCAGGAAGACACTATTCTTAATAGGAGGATAAGAACTTCACATAAAGGCAACATGGAGTATCTTCATGTGGGGCTCAAAGGTACCAATCGAAGCAAAGCAAGATGGATAGAGATCGGGAAAGTGAGGGAGTTGTACCCTCACTTACTTGCTGATTAAAAATAAACTTTTGGTGGTCCAAAAGCTTCCAGTGGGGAGGAGTGATTTAGGGGATCAAGCATATGCTAAAAAATGAAAGTTCTCAAAATCTCTCTAAACTAGCGCTAAATCATAGTGCTCATCGTTTTGATTCCAACGATGCTTGAATCGCCTTAATTTGACACCGTATGAGGAAGTTATTGCGTTCTGAAATTTTTGGCCAAAAAAAAAATTCAAAGTGCAGGGTTGACTATGTAGGTACAAATGCAACATGGCAAACCATACGATGGCATAATATTAATTTGATATAATGACTAGACAATATGTGACCCAATCAGAGACTGGCATGTGGCATGCACAAGATGCAACAGTTGGGTGTTTTTATTGGTTGAATCCGGACCAATCCCGTTGTGCCATGTGGCCCAATCATACAGCACCACGTGGCCCAATCGGGGAAGGCCATGTGGCCCTCTATTGTTCATCAAATTTTTGGTTGGTTGCACTCCATGGAGTTTGAACCCCTGACCTACCGTCGATGAAGTCGACATCACACCGTTGGACCAAACGTGTTTCTCATTATATGTTACTCAACATTTTATATTTAAATTAATATGGTGGAGTGGTTAAGGGGATGGGTGAGAAGGTGCGCGCACTTGACCAACCTGGCCCACGATTTTCGGCACGTTAATAGAACCACCGAAAATTTATATGGGGCGGGGTGTGTGGCACCCTTCCTGCCCCCAAGGCACAACGACCAGGGCATATGCGAACGCACAGAATCAGGGGCGGATATAACAGGAGGGCGTGTGGCCTATGACCCCCGACTTGTGGTCCCATGCAAGTCACATGACTAAAGGTGTGGAGATTGGGCATGACTTCGGCCCAAAAGTAATATATATATATATATATATATATATATATATATATATATATATATATATATATATATTATTTAATAACCAATCAGCACAATTAACGATGGGAGTGTGGGTCGAACCCGTGACCTCTGCCCAACCAATTTTGGGCGCCACCAATACACCACAAGGAGTTTTGTTGCTAGATTAGCAGGGTCATGACAAATTATAGAGCAATTTGCAAATCAAATTGGATAAATGGTCATATTTTGCCTATTTTTCAACCTTTTTGAGCTCGGGAAGAGCCTAGATAGGGATTTTTGAGCATTCTGGACACAATGGCAATGTTATTTTTGCATATTGAAGCTTATATGTTGATGTATTAAGCATTTTAGCATATAATAAAATGCCATCTTTGGAAGTTGGACCTGGAGACGTAGCTCGAGAGGGGTGAACTGCATTATCAATTTTCTTGTGTTTGATGCTACATGTTTGTCCATTTTTAACTGTTAAAATTCTGCAAAATTTACTCAAGTTTGTGTACTTTTGAAACCATGGTCCATTTTCTTAAAGATATGAACTATCTTGCAAATATTATCATGAAGCCTTCACTTTTTAATTTTGGATCAAGTGGTCCAATGAAATCCCGCACCTCTTGTTTGAGAAATGTCGCCTTCCAATGATAATTTTGCAGATGGTGTGAAGCTCGAAAATGATTGAGAAGAGACTGTAGCCGATGAGTAAGGAAATTTAAGGATATTTACCTTCTCCATGACAAGTTGCCTTGAGGTGACGAGTATGGTGGCAGATAGAACATCTAAAGGGAACCTTCTAGAAATCGAGCCTCTAATAGAATGTATGCCCCCCCATAGAGATTTCTAGCTCCTCAGGAAGACGCTTTTCCATGTCCATCCCGACGAGTACCTAGAGAATTATTCTATCGAAGGAAACTAGAGACATCTCATCAAAATAAAAATAAAATGAAAATATTATTAGCTACCCTCACTATAATCTACTTCATCCTCAAATCCAAAGGAAACCCGACCAATTGAACCCACATGTACCGAGCTTTTGGTTTCTCCAACAAGGGGTTAAAGCCTGTTGACCAGCGCTGCAACCCTTATTTAATCCATAATAAAGATACGTGGCTTTTTGTTTACCCGTCATCCTAAATTTTAGGTTAGTCATTAAGGGTTTTAATCGTGTAAGCTCTTATGGCTAGTTATTAAGGGCTTTAATCACTTGAGCTTCAATATTGTTGGAATATTGTGTCTCAATGTTTCCATTACTCATTGGTGTCTATTAGTTTAAATTGGCATGATGGATGTAGATCATGTTTTGTTATGATAGGTAGTCAACATTTTTCTCTTCTAAAAGTTTGAATTTTTTTATGTCTCGAGCATCAAATCCATAGTTATTGTGGTGCTTAACACTTTGAACTCAAAGTCATCAACTCTTATGATTCTAAACTTGATTCTCTGCCATGATGGGTGTTTGTAATGTTGTCTTATGGTAGGTAGTCAACAATTTTCTCTTTTAAAACATTACAAATTTGTATGCCTCGAGCATCAAATCCATAGTTATTATGGTGCTTAACACTTCGAGCTCAAAGTCATCATCTCTTATGATTCTAAACTTGATTATTGATGACACTTTCAAAAATTTAATATTTAGTCGAATGGTAGCAAAGGGATTATCATCAATTCTAGATCAATGACCACTTATTTGGAGGAAATTACACCAACAATCCTTCAAGAGAGTCGTTTAGAAAAGCATTAAGTTTCAATAAGCGGATGAATTTGCCATCATTGTAGGTTATATATTGTCTTCTAAAATCATGATGGATAATAAGTTTTGACATGTTATGAATAATCGATATATGTCAATTAGCTTACACTAACCATATGTTATGTGGTCGAGAATGTTGTTTTTGTGGCAAAAATAAAAGGTTTGTTCTAATTAATTGCATTGTTATTTAATGGCTACATAACATTGGGTCACCTTGTTGGAAAAGAGTTGGTTGTCTTATTTTTATTTTATGTTGGGTTTTATTTAGTATTTAAATCTTGCACTCATGGTTGTATGTTACATCTATGTTTTATTTAAAATCATTTTCTAAATATAACACCTTGTTTTCCTTTTCACTCAAGTAAGAATGCTCTATCCACTTAATAGTGTTGATTCAAGAGTATTATGACCACACAAGATATCTTGCTCAATTTTTTGTTTGTTGCACCTATGTTTTACTTAAAATCATTTTTGAAATATAATACCTTGTCTTACTTTTCACATAAGTGAGAATCTTCTATCCACTTAACAGTGTTGATTCAAGACAATTTCGACCATACAAGCTATTTTGCTCAAATATTTATTTGCATTTTGGATTTCATTGTAGTTTCCCTTTTTAGTTTTGATGATGGAGTATCGTAACACCCCCAACATTACCCCTACATTGTATTTATATATATTTATATTAGGCTAGTGAGCCAGGTTATGTTCAACTCGTTTTCCCATGTGTATATACTTGTTTTCGGGGGTTCATTCTTATGTTTACTTATTTTGAGGTTGGAGTGTGATCCAGGTTGTACAAGGAATGAAATGAAAGGAAAGAAAGGAAAAGAAACACCCACACAAACACACACACAAATATAACAAAAAACACAATAACATGGTGAAAACCCAACCTCTGTTAATAAATGAGATAGCAAAATATTGTAGAACACAAACTTGATAAAATAATGATAGTTATCTCGTAAGAGAGAGAGAGATGGAGGCTACTTGCATTTTCCAAAAGCTATAAAAAAAGGCCAAAATAAAGTTTTAACAAAAATAAAGAACCCTAGAGGTCCAAAACCCTAACCCTAGAAGATGAAGCACCAAAAGGTTTGTGGGCCCCGAGGTGGTTAGTTGGTACGTCAACTTCTTGAGGGCACAAATTTTGCATTCAATATTTGTTTGCAGTGCACAATATCTCGTTGGAAAGAACTTAATCTAAATATTACAACTTTTGATTGGGGTAGGGGCATGCCATAAAATAGATTGGCCCTCCGAATTACCAAAAAACATCATTTAGGGCCTTAAAATGGCCTTGAAATTTTGGGACCCAATAAACCATAGAAAACTATCAGAAAGATACAAAATCGTTTAGTCGATGGAAGTGGTGGGTGGTAATTTATATCCACCTAAATAATTCCTCCCCTTAAGAAGCAATGGTCTCCATTGCGTCGAATTTACTCATCAAATGTGTAACAAACCCAAGCTAAAAGCTCATGTAATAAAAGTTAATAAAGACAAAAATAAGACCACGGTTAAGAGACACTTATTCCAAGCTGAATGTTAGCAAATATATCCTAATATACATCATTGGATGTGTTTATGTCTAAGGGGAAATTGGCAAAGGAAATGGCTAAGGCATTAAAAAGGAACAAAAATATTTTTAGTACATTTATTTATCAAAATAAAGGAAATTAGGAGAAAAGGAAGGTGAAAGTTCATAGGTTGCATGTGAGGAGGAAACTGAAGGAAAATAATGGAAAATTGAATAAAATAGAGGCATCATCAATAAGAATACCTCAAAGCATCAGTTGGTAGTATTTTGTCAGTTCATTTTCAGAATTGTACTTAGAGAGGAGAAGAGCATCAAGAGGAGAAAGAGATAAAGTAAGCAAAGGAAGGAAAAGCAAGTAAAGGAAGGACAAGGAAAGGAAAGGAAAGCAAGGAAGAGCAGGATCAAGCAACTTCAACAAGAATACTTGCGCGTTACAGATTTCATGTATGATTTCCTAGTTAGTGTTGACATGCATTGTATGTGCATGTTGGTATTTGGTTCTTATGTTGTCGGTGGCATGGTTTTGCTAGGTTTTGATAGTGTTTTTCAGCCTTGCCTTGCCTTTTTCCGGATAACCATGGTGTAATGGGATTGTTCTCAGTTTTTATTTTTGGAATTTTCGTATGGTTTCGGAATCCGGGGTAGAGGTGGTCTCAAGTTCATTCACAAAGGCCTAGGAATCCCTTAACCAGTTTTGGTGGGATACATAGTAAAGCCTGAGTGTGGTGTCTTGGTAACGTCCTAGTGATCCAATGTGGATTGTGGTAAAGCCTAGAGACAAGGAGAAAAAACATTCCTCAAGGATACTTATGGGATTCAAAGGCATTCCAAGCTCGGTTTGGTTTTGTGATCTTGGCACCGGTTTAGGTGAGATCACGATATGGTGAGGATGGAGGTGGTTTAACCTTTGGATTCCCTTGGTTGTTTTAGAATTGGTTTATCCATGAGATCCCACATTCATGCTTGGAATATGGCACGAGGGTGATTGGTTGAAAGAAATATTTGGTTCAACCATGTCTATGGTTGGGTGGTACGTGGAAGTCCCGAACCTAGTTGGCTTTTGCTTATGTTTAATGAAATCTAAGTTCTCTTTCTTTTTACTTTTATTTATGTGGATTTAATGGTTGTTATCTTATGGCTATTTATGAGGTTATATGCTTTTTATAAGCATGGTTATGTGACTGGTTCTATTCATGGTTAATTTCATGTTTTTACTTGTAATTGAAATAATAATGGATGCAAGACCTATTTAATGTTAAGAAAACAAATGGGAGGGTGGTGATCCTTCTTGATAAGTTTCCTATGAATTTCCAGTCCCTTATGCTCATTCTTATATTCATGACCTATAGATTGCATTGTTTCCAAGTGTTTGACAGAATGTCAGTCTTGGTTGGGGATGGTCAGGCCTAGTCCTGGTGTCAGTTTTTTGTTTACAAGAATTTTCCTTGTGTAATTTATGATTATGAAAGCTACAGGGATTTTTGGGCAGAGGTCTAGCCCCAACCCTAGAATCTAGCCTTAAAATCTGTAGTCCCTAGCACAACATTGAGTTTAAAATTCCACATTCGCACTGATGCAGGCTTGTGGGAGCGACTGGAGGTTTCTAGTCACATTGATGCCTTGGCAATGGAGCGACTATGGGTAAAGCTCATGGAAAAGTTAGGTTAGCTTGGGGGATGGACACCTGGAGGGTTTGGGTTACTCCTGGAGGGTCCTATGGCACTTGATGGAAGTCAGTAAGGTTTGTTTTCCAACTCCATTTCCTTAAGGTCACCTAGGAGATTGAGTCTGGTCATAACTGCCCCTCAACTCATGTTTACCCCAGGCAAGTTGGTGAAAGTCGGTAGATGTGAGGGGAGGTGTACGTTATAGGTGGTATTAGAGCATGGTTGTGCTATGTTTGGAAAAAGTATGATGTTGTCAAGGATATGTTTGTCATGCATGGGATCAGGGTATATTATTGGTATGATCATGCATGATGGTATATGTTGATATACTGATTATATGGATATGCATACGATTATACATGTAAATGTTAATGTGGAATGATCTTGTATATGAGATAAGCCTCCCCTGAACAACAATAAGGTATGGATTTTATTTTGGTATCTACTTGTTTTTCAGACATGATATACTTATAGGAAGAAGAGAATCAAGGATGGTGAGCAAAATAGTAGACTATAGTTCCCCTAACTCTCCCTACAGATCAATTTGGCAGCAGGGATATGAGTATTCTTCGGGTGTGGCAGAGACTTTTAGAAGATTGAGGGAAAAGATCAAAATTTGTAAGGCAGATAATGACAGGTTGGTTGAGACTCAAGAAAGACTTGCAAGGGCTTAGAAAAATTAGATAAAGGCTAATGCGGTGATTCTTCGGAGCTTGTCAGAGTTGCTGTTAGACGGATAAATCGTTCTTGCGGACAAGATAGATCTCCCTAGTATCCTACGGATAACTAGAAACAAACAGACAAATGTAAACTACTTTCTCTAGATTATATTGGATCTAGAATTATCTATAATGAAGGATTTAGGACTTACCTATAGTCCAACGCTGATCGTAGTATTCTTTCTTGTTGCTTTGAATAAGTCTTCTTTCGGGATTTGTAATCAAAGACATGAAAGAATCAGAAGCACCTGCATAATATAGACTAATTCATAAACTATAAATCTATCTTGATGATCAAGGAATTCAAGAAATAAGCCATTTAAATAAACAACTCATTGAGAAAACATGATCCATTTGTATTATCTTTAATGAAAAAAGGAAGTCGTACAGGTCCTTCTGGGGTCCGGAACAAGCGTTTCCTCTACTTTGACAAGCCTTTGCACTCTCTCGACTAACATACACATGAGTGTGTAATCATTCCCATATGATGATCGGTTAAGAGAGTCTGAGTTTCTCCAACAATTCTCCTAAAAAAAATTCAAAGCCTAACTCCCCTTGATGCTGAACTATGGCCTCAATTTATAGCAAAAGAGAAGAGGTTGCAACTCCAAATAAGAGGGGATAGAATCCTATTTCAAAGGGATTTAGTTCCACATACCAAGGGGTAGGCTCCTTAAATGGAGGGATGAATGTACATGAAAGGAGTGAACTTTCCACCGAATAATTGCTTCCAGAAGCTTCCAGATTCAACCAGTTGGGCTTCCAAATTTTACTTCCGCCTTCACTTTACCTTTTACAGGAATCCGCACCTTTAATGAAGAAAAATTGCGGCTGGTTCCACATGTTCTAGAACAAACAAATGTGACACCACAGGTAATACTAAGAGAAAGTGTGGTACAAGTATTTTTATGACTTTTCTAAGCTTTTATCTCAATTTCAAGGCTTGGTTTTAGGAATTTGATGTTTGTAGACTTCTAAGGGAGTATTGTATGAGTAATGATGAACCCATATAGACAGTAAAACGTCATGGTGATAATTTTTAGTGTAACAGTTGCAGAAACAAAGGCAGATAAGGATTAGTTAAGAGCAGGAAGAAAAGACTAATGGAGCCTATGGTAGCAGGTCTTGGGCTGGACACAGGTTGGATAGAGGGGACACAGTTAGAGGTGGCAGATCATTGGAAACACCTGACAAGAGGACTAGTATTTATGGACATCATTCTAGTTTCTCTTCGAGGAGACATCATCATAGTCGTCATCGTCATCATCCTTATAGGAGGTGTGAGTATTTTCCAAAGGAGTTCAAGAAATTCAAGCCATCTACATTTGATGGAGAGATAAATAAGTCATAAGTTGTAGAGGCATGGTTGCTTGAGATGAACAAATTCTTCAAATTACATAATCATATGGAGAATATGAAATCCAAGATAACCACTTTCAACCTTAAAAGGAAAGCAAATATCTAGTGGGAGGATGTGAAGAATGTTAAAGGTATTCGGGAGGATGACTTGACTTGGGCTGAGTTTTAGAGGATCTTCAAGGAGAAGTACTTATCAGAGAGGAAATATGATGCCAGAGCTAAGGAGTTTTATGAGTTGCGGATAGATTTCATGACAAATGATGAGTATACTAGCAGGTTATCAGAGTTGTTGAGATAAGTGCCTCGCCTCAAGGAGGAGAAGGGAAAGGTTTAGAGATTCATTAGTGAGTTGGCAGTAGCATAAAAAGACTAGATTGAGTTTGATGAGCTAGATCGCTAGAAGAAGCCATTTGAAAGCTGAAGCATTGTTATGAGCAGTTAAAACAAAAAGTCGAGCCTAAGTGTGACTTGAAAGGAAATGAGAAAGTTAAAGGAAGATGGCCACTAAAGTGGGGAAGACCTCAGGATGCAGGTGAGAAAGAAAATATGGTTCCTCACAAGAAGTTAAATACGATTGAGAAGGGACATGGATCGCAGCCTGGAGAGCATCATACTAGAGGTGATGGTAGAGCATCGTTGCAGTGTTGGATATATGGCAAAGATCATCGCAGGAAGGATTGTCCATTGTACCAGGGTAATAGACCTCAGATCTATAGTTCTCAAGAGAGGAATATAGTTGGGGATGTTGGTCATAACATTCCTTGGATTTATGCAGATGTGGACAATAGGCAAGCGAATCACCAAGCTTCTATCATTGACATGGACGGTAAGATTTGTGATCAAGTTATTTCTATTTTGATTAATCCTAGATCTAATTATAGTTATGTTAATCCCAACTTGGTGGATAAGTGTGGCTTGAGAAAATAAGTGCATGTAGAATCTTGGTTGGTATAGTTGGATACATGGATGAAGAAGAGAGTTCATCATTGGGTAAGAGATTGTGCATTTGAGTCGAATGGTATGCCAAAAAAAACACATTTGAATGTACTGTCATTGGGATCGTATAACATGCATTTGGGTATGGATTTGTTATACCTTCACAAGACCAAAGTGGATTGTTATGACAAGGCCATTGAGTTCCTAGAAGATAATGGAGAAAAGAGAATTTTGCAGGTAAATAAGAAGCCTACATTAGTGAGGATCGTCACCGCTATGCAGGCTAAGCGCAATTGCATAAAAGGTTGTGTGATATTTTGAGTGCGTGTTTCGAGTGACAAGGGTAAGGATGTTGAGGGTGCAAGAATATTACAAAGGTATAATGTATTGCGGTAGTTTCAGGATGTGTTTCCAGTAGAGACCCCAGAGTTACCTCCTCGCAGGGAAGTGGGATTTTCTATAGAGTTGGTACCAGGGGCATCTCGAACATCAAAGGCACCTTAAAGGATGAGCATGCCAGAGTTAGTAGAGTTGAAGTTGCAACTAAAGGAAATGCTTGAAAAGGGATACATTAGGTCGAGTGTATCACCTTGGGGTGCACAAGTGTTGTTCGTAAAGAAGAAGGATGACACTCTTAGGTTATGCATTGATTACAAGAAGCTGAACAAAGTGAAGATCAAGAACATGTATCCATTGTCGCGGATTAATGACATGTTTAAGCAGTTGAAGGGAGCAATAATGTTCTCTAAGATCGACTTGAGATCAGGATATCTTCTGGTACACATCAAAGAAGAGGACATCTACAAGACCGCCTTCAGGACCAGGTATGGGCATAATGATTTTGTTGTAGTTCCCTTCGGTTTGAATAATGGCCCAACTACATTTATGTGTTTGATGAATAGTGTGTTGTGTCGTTACTTGGACATGTTTGTTATTGTATTCATTTATGACATCGTGGTATATTCTAAGAATGAGGAAGAGCATGTCGAGCATTTAGCAACAGTGTTGAGATTGCTAAGAGAGCATCAATTATATGCTAAGCTTAGCAAGTGCAGTTTCTTCTAGACAGAGGTACACTATTTGGGACATGTTGTTTCCAAGAAAGGCATAACAATAGATCTAGAAAAGATAAGAGCCATCATGGAGTGGGAAGCTCCTAAGAATGTGGAGGAAGTCAGGTCATTTATGGGATTAGCAGGTTACTATAAGAGGTTCATCAGGAACTTCTCACACATTGCATATCCTATTACATCTTTGCAGAGGAAAAGCAAGAAGTTTGAATGGACAAAAGAATGTGCTGCTAGTTTCGAGCCATTGAAGCAGTTGTTGACCAATGCTCCAATTCTTAATATTGCAGATCCAGATAAAGAAATCATGGTGTGTATAGATGCACGTAAAATAGGACTTGGTGGAGCCCTTATGCAGGAGGGAAAAGTGGTATGCCATGAGTCCAGGAAATTGAATGAGCATGAGAAAAAATACGCGCCTCATGATCTTGAGTTTCCATCTATGATTATAGTGTTGAAAATGTGGAGGCATTATATTATTGGCAGGAGATTTGAATTGTTGAGTGATCACAATGGGTTGAGATATTTGTTTGACCAACTGAATCTGAATGCTAGGAAAGCTAGATGGTTGGATACCCTTAGTGAGTTTGACTTTGAGATCAAGTACATTAAGGGAAAGGAGAACAGGGTTGCAGATGCTCTCAATAGGAAAGCACAATTGAACCATATAATTGCTATGAGTTTTTATGGGACAAAATTACAGTATAGAATCTTACTGGCAGGACAGTAGGATAACAGGTATGTGGAGGTCAGGCACAGGTTATAATAGAGTACAAGTATGGATGCAGGTGTTGGTATAGGTGAACAGGATGCATATTATCATCTCATGACAGATGGTTTGGTGAGATTTAGGGGAAAGATCTATGTGCTCGATGAAAATGAGATCAAGAAGCTTATCTCGAGTGAATTTTGTGTCAAGCCATACTCAGATCACCTAGGATATCAGAAGACATTGACGGTGGTGAAGAAGTTCTACTATTGGCTGAATACGAAGTGGGATGTGGCAGATTTCATGGATAGATGTTTGGATTGTTAGCAGGTGAAGGCAGAATGTAAGCACTCAGGTGGTCTGCTACAACCTATTCTGATTTTGGAATGGAATTGGAAGGTCATTTCCATGGATTTTATTACAGGTCTTCCGAGGATAGTAAGGCAGCATGCTATTATCATGGTTGTGGTCGACAGGTTGAGCAAGGTGGCTCACTTCATTCTAATGAAGACTACATTTTTAGGTAGTGAGGTTGCACATGTCTTCATTAGGGAGAATGTGAGATTACATGGTGTTCCTAAGAAGATTGTGTCAGACGGGGATGCTAAGTTCACTTCCAAGTTTTGGAAGGAGTTTTTTGTAGGTTTGGGGAAAATTTTGGCCTTCATTACAACTTATCACCCACGGAAAGATGGAAAAATAGAGAGGGTCAACAGGATCCTAGAGGAAATGGTGAGGATGTATGCGATGCACCAACAAAGGAAATGGGAGGAGTACCTTCCAATGGTTGAGTTTGCATACAACAATGGTTATCAAGAGTCATTGAGGATGAGTCCTTTCGAGGCACTATATGGGTCGAGTTGTAATACTCCCATCACCGGGAGTGATCTAGTGAATAGGGTATTTATTGGACCAAACATGTTGGCAGAAATGGAACGAGAGATGCATGTTATAAAGAAGAATCTAAAGGAAACACAAGACATGCAAAATATTTATGAGACCAACACCGGGAATTTAAGGAGTTTAAGGTCGGGGAGCATGCGTATTTACGCATCAAGCCCAAGAAGAGTTCATGGAGGATTGGATCATGTGCCAAGTTGGCACCATGATATTGCGGGCCTTTTGAGATCCATGAGAGGATTGGACCAATGCCTTATCAACTTTCACTCCCTCCAACAGTGAAAGTCTATGATGTTTTTCATGTTTCATCACTTAAAATGTATATAAAATATGTTGATATAGTTATTGATTGGTCTGTATTGCATGTGAAGCAAGAAGGAGAATTCCAGTCAGAACCTCAGTTCATATTAGAATGAAAATAACTCATGCTTAGGAATAGATCCATAGAGGAAGATAAAGTGGAGTGGAAGCACGTTGGGCCCGAGGAATATACATGGGAGATGGTTGATCATATATGGGCTATGTATCCTTCATTGTTTTCTGGTTGAGGTAAAGCAGTTTCAGTATTTGAACATATTTATGTATGCTTGCTATTGTAAATACCTCCATGAGCTATGTTAGAAAGATTCGATAAGCGGTATCGTTGTTATATTGTCACGTTGTCATGATGGTTTTTTATTTTGAGTAGGTTATTCATTGTAAATACTGCATCGAGTTAAGTTATAAGTCTTCACGGGAAGTATGTTTGCTTTTCAGCGGTTTTGTTGAGGTATAGGTGTGGTTTAACACTAAGGATGATGTTCCCCAAGGGGGAGGGTTCCGTACTAGACCGAGGCTAAAATTTCAAGTAATAAAAGTTAATAAAGGTAAAAATAAGACCACAATTAAGGGACACTTATTCCAAGCTGAATGTTGGGAAAATATATCCCAGTGGGCATCACTGGATGTGTTTATGGCTAAGGGGAAATTGGGAAAGACAATGGTTAAGGTATTAAAAAGGTAAAAAGTATTTTTGGCATATTTATTTATGAAAATAAAGGAAATTAGGAGAAAATGAAGGTGAAAGGTCACAGGTTGCATGTGAGGAGGAAAATGAAGGAAAATAATGGAAAATTGAAGAAAATAGAGGCCTCATATGTAAAAAGACCTCAGAGCATCAGTTGGTAGTTTTTCATCAGTTCATTTTCAGAACTACACTCAGAGAGGAGAATAGCATCAAGAGGAGAAAGAGATCAAGCAAGCAAAGGAAGGATAAGGAAAGGAAATGAAAGAAAAAATCAAGCAAGGAAGATCAGGATCAAGCAACTTTGACAAGAATACTTGCATGTAACAGATTGCATGTATGATTTCCTAGCTAGTTTTGACATGCACGATTTGTGAATGTTGGTATTTGGTTCTTTTGTTGCCGGTGGGATGGTTTTTCTGGGTTTTGACAATGGTTTTCAACCTTTCCTTGCCTTTTTCCAGATAGCCATGGTGTGATGGGATTATTCTCGATTTTGAGCTTTGGAATCGCCGGATGGTTTCAGAATGGAGGGTGAAGGTGGTCTTGAGAACATTCCCAAAGGCTTAAGAATCCCTTGACCAGTTTTGATGGGATACACGGTAAAGCTTGAGGGTGGTGTCTCAGTAAGGGCCTAGTGATCTGGTGCGGATTGTGGTAAAGCCTGTGAGATATGAGACATAAATTCTAAAGGATAGTGATGAGATTCAGCATTCCGAGCTCGCTTTGGTTTTGCATCTCACATGGTTTAGGTGATCACAGATGGTGAGTGTTGGAGGTGGTTTAACCGGATTCTCTTTCAAGTTGATTTTGGATTGGTTTATCCATGTTATCCTGACATTCATGCTTGGAATATGGCACAAGGGTGATTGGCCGAAACAAAGATTTGCTTTAGTCAAAGCTATGGTCGGGTAGTACAGAAGTCTCAAACTTGGTTGGTTTCTTGCTCTGCGTTTAATGAAAGCTAAGTTCTCTTGATTTTGTACTTGTATTTATGTGGCTTTAATGGCTATTATATTATGGTTATTTCTGTCGTTATATGATGTTTATAAGCATGGTTATGCGGCTAGTTCTAGTCATGGTTCATTTCATGTTTTTACTTGTAACTGAAAGACTAATGGATGCAAGACCTAATTGATGTTAAGAAAGCTAATGGGAGAGGGTGGTGATTCTTCTTGATAAGTTTCATATGAATTTATAGTCCCTTATGCTCAGTCTCGTATTCATGACTGATAGATTGCATTGTTGTCAAGTATTTGATAGAATGTCACTCAAGCTAGGGACCACCAAACTTAGTCCTTGTGTTAGTTTTCGATTTACTAAGCATTGTCTTGTTTAATTTATGAATTTTGAAATTTACAACAATTTATGGGTAGAGGTCTAGCCCAACCTAGAATATAGCCTTACACTAAGTTAAAAATTACACAAATACAATCGAACAGGCATGTGGGAGTGACCGAGGGTTTCCAATCGCACTGATGCCTTGGTAAGGGAGTGACTATGGGTAAAAATCATGGAAAATTCAAGTTGGCTTAATGGATGTACACCTGGAGGGGTTATGTTACTCTTGGAGGGTCCTATGGCACCTCAGGGAAGTCAATAAGGTTTTTTCGTTGACTCCATTTCCTTAAGGTCACCTAGGAGGTCGAGTTTGGTCATAACTGCCCCTCAAATCACGTTTACCCTAGGCAAGCCAGTGAAAGTGGGTAGATGTGAGGGAAGGTGTACATGTGACAGGTTTTATTATAACATGGTTGCGCTCTCTTTGGGAAAAGTCTGATGTTTTCGAGGTTATGGTTGTTATGCATGGGATCAGGGTATGCTGTTGGCATGGTCATGTATAATGGTATATGTTGATATACTAATTATATGGATATGTTTATGATTATACATGTACATGCTAATGTGGACTGATCTTGCAAATGAGATAAGACTCCCCTAAACATAAATAAGCTATGGATTTTATTTTTGTATCTTTTTGTTTTTCTGACATGATATCAATGCAGGGAGAAGAGAATCAAGGATGACAAGCATAATGGTAGACTATAGTTTCCGTGACTCTCCCTATAATGGTAGATGAGTATGATCCGCATGTGGTAGATACATTGAGAAGCTTGAGGGCAGAGATTATAATTTGTAAGGCAAATAATGGCAGGCTGGTTGAGGCTGAGGAAAGACTTGCAAGGGCTCAGGAAAAGTAGACAGAGGTTAATGGAACGATTATTCAAAGCTTTTCAGAATTGCAGAACAGGGACATATGAGGATCAGTCAAGAGTAGGAAGAAAACAATAATGGAGCCTATGGTAGCAGGTCTCGGTCCGTACATAGGTTGGATAGAGGGGACACAGTTAAAGGTGGCAGATCATTGGACACACCTGACAGGAGGACTGGTATGTATGGGCCTAATTCTAGTTTCTCTTCCGGGAGACATCATCATAGTCATCACCATCATCATCCTTATAGGAGGGGTGAGTATTTTCCAGAGGAGTTCAAGAAAGTCAAGCTACCTACACTTGATGGAGAGATGAATAAGTCAGAAGATGCATCGTCATGGTTTCCTAGGATAAAGAATTCTTCATATTGCATAATTATACAGAGAACATGAAAGACAAGATAGCCACTTTCAGTCTTAAAGAGAAAGCAAATATCCGATGGGTGGATGTGAAGAATTCTAAAGGTATTCAGGAGGATGACTGGACTTGGGATGATTTTCAGAGGCTCTTCAAGAAGAAGTACATGTCAGAGAGGTACTATGATGCCAGAGCTAGGGATTTTTATGAGTTGCAGATGGGTTCCATGAAAGATGATGAGTATACTAGAAGGTTCCTAGAGTTGTTGAGATATGTGCCTTACCTCCAGGAGGAGAAGGCCAAGGTTCAAAGATTCATCAATGGGATGCCAGTAGCATACAAAGACTAGATTGAGTTTAATGAGCCTAGATCACTAGAATAAGCCATTTAGAAGTCGAAGAATTGTTATGAGCAGTCAAAGTGCAAATTCGAGCCTAAACGTGACTTGAAAGGAAATGATAAAGCTAAAGGAAGATGGCCTCCAAAGCGGGGAAGGCCTCAAGATGCAAGTGATAAAGAAGATGTGGTTCCTTACAAGAAGTTCAATACAATCGAAAAGGGACATGGATCACAACGTGGAGAGAAACAGACTAGAGGTGCTGGTAGAGCACCATTCCAGTGTTGGATATGTGGCAAAGATCACCGCAAGAAGGATTTTCCATTGTACTAGGGTGGTAGACCTCAGATCTATAGTGCTCAGGAGGTGCAGACAATTGAGGATGTTTTTCATAGTATTCCTCATATTTATGCAGTTGTGGACAACATGAAGGCAGATCACCAAGCATCTATCATTGAGATGGAAGATAATCTTTGTGATCGAGTTATTTCTATTTTGATTGATCCTGGATCTAATTATAGTTATGTTAATCCTAACCTGGTGGATAAGTGTGGCTTAAGAAAATAAGTGCATGCAGAATTTGATCGGTGAAATTTTTATACGGGATTTACGATTGTGGACAAAAGTATTTCCCCTAGGTTGGTGGCTAACCTAGAACAACAAAGAGACAAAGAACCGAATGCTTTTCATTAAAGTAAATAGATGACGAAGTGAGGCCTACCTGGAACCTGTCACATGCTTCACTCCTTCTTTATCTTAGAAGCTCCAATTCCAGCTCTGATTTCCAAAATTAGAACCTGCATAGTTAGATAACACAATCCAAGAAACTACGAGATCTATGCAGTATCATCTAAATACTTCATTCAATAGATCAACAAGGTATTGAAATATATGAAATAACAATATCACATATAGGGAAACAAAGAATTCTTTGAATTAATATAAATATAAGGAGATTACAACCATAAGTGGCAGTTGATCTTGTAGAAGAGCTTGATATGTAGGTAAATCCTCTCTGCGGACAGAGATGATCCCTATAGCCCTAGGGTGGGTCTAGTAACAAGGAATCATGCTAGAGTGTAGGTTCCTAGATATTTGAATGAAAGCGGACGCAATAAGATGGCCTACCTGTGGTCCAATGCTGTCGTCAATAATCGTAGTGATGATGATACCCTCTCGCTCCTGATTTGGCAAGTCACAACCCCTTCGCTTATCGCGTTTAGACACCTGCACAGAGATCAGAAAATGATAACCACATACCACATAATAATTTCATCCAAAAACTACTAGTCAGTCAGAGAAAATAGAGGCCTCATATGTAAAAAGACCTCAGAGCATCAGTTGGTAGTTTTTCATCAGTTCATTTTCAGAACTACACTCAGAGAGGAGAATAGCATCAAGAGGAGAAAGAGATCAAGCAAGCAAAGGAAGGATAAGGAAAGGAAATGAAAGAAAAAATCAAGCAAGGAAGATCAGGATCAAGCAACTTTGACAAGAATACTTGCATGTAACAGATTGCATGTATGATTTCCTAGCTAGTTTTGACATGCACGATTTGTGAATGTTGGTATTTGGTTCTTTTGTTGTGGGTGGGATGGTTTTTCCGGGTTTTGACAATGGTTTTCAACCTTTCCTTGCCTTTTTCCAGATAGCCATGGTGTGATGGGATTATTCTCGATTTTGAGCTTTGAAATCGCCGGATAGTTTCAGAATGGAGGGTGAAGGTGGTCTTGAGAACATTCCCAAAGGCTTAAGAATCCCTTGACCAGTTTTGACGGGATACACGGTAAAGCTTGAGGGTGGTGTCTCAGTAAGGGCCTAGTGATCTGGTGCGGATTGTGGTAAAGCCTAGAGATAAGGAGACAAAAAATTCCTAAAGGATAGTGATGAGATTCAGAGGCATTCCGAGCTCAGTTTGGTTTTGTGATCTCAGTGTTGGTTTAGGTGAGATCACAGTATGGTGAGGTTGGAGGTGGTTTAACCTCTGGATTCCCTTGGTTGATTTTGGATTGGTTTATCCATGAGATCCCACATTCATGCTTGGAATATGGCACAAGGGTGATTGGCTGAAAGAAAGATTTGGTTTAGTCATGTCTATGGTCGGGTAGTACATGGAAGTCTCAAACTTGGTTGGCTCTTGCCTATGTTTAATGAAAGCTAAGTTCTCTGGCTTTGTACTTGTATTTATGTGGCTTTAATGGGTGTCATATTATGGTTATTTCCGTGGTTATATGTTAGTTATAAGCATGGTTATATGATTGATTTTAGTCATGGTTCATTTCATGTTTTTACTTGTAACTTAAAGGATAATTGATGCAAATCCTATTTAATGTCAAGAAAAATAATAGGAGAGGGTGACGATCCTTCTTGATAAGTTTCATTGAATTTCCAGTCCCTTGTGCTTAGTATTTTATTCATGACATGTAGATTGCATTGTTTTCAAGTGTTTGATAGAATGTCAGTCCAAGTTAGGGACGACCAAACTTAGTCCTTGTGTTAGTTTTCGATTTACAAGCATTGTCCTTGTTTAATTTATGAATTTTGAAATTTACAACAATTTATGGGTAGAGGTCTAGCCCCAACCTAGAATATAGACTTACACTAAGTTAAAAATTACACAGTCACACTGATGCAGGCATGTGGGAGCGACCGAGGGTTTCCAATCGCACTGATGCCTTGGTAAGGGAGTGACTATGGGTAAAAATCATGGAAAATTCAAGTTGGCTTAATGGATGTACACCTGGAGGGGTTATGTTACTCTTGGAGGGTCCTATGGCACCTCAGGGAAGTCAATAAGGTTTTTTCGTTGACTCCATTTCCTTAAGGTCACCTAGGAGGTCGAGTTTGGTCATAACTGCCCCTCAAATCACGTTTACCCTAGGCAAGCCAGTGAAAGTGGGTAGATGTGAGGGAAGGTGTACATGTGACAGGTTTTATTATAACATGGTTGCGCTCTCTTTGGGAAAAGTCTGATGTTTTCGAGGTTATGGTTGTTATGCATGGGATCAGGGTATACTGTTGGCATGGTCATGCATAATGGTATATGTTGATATACTAATTATATGGATATGTTTATGATTATACATGTACATGCTAATGGGGAATGGTATCATAGATGAGACAAGCCTCCCCCGAATATAAATAAGGTATGGATTTGATTTTTGTACTTTTGTTTTTCAAGGATATCACTTGTGGAGAAGAGAATCAAGGATGACAAGCACATAATGGTAGACTATACTTCAGACTCTTATCATCATAGAGAGTATGATCCATGTGCTAAAGATACATTGAGAAGCGTGAGGCGTAGATTATAATTTGTAAGCAAGTGACAATGGCAGGTTGGTTGAGGTGAGGGAAAGACTGTAAGGGCTCGTGGAAAAGTGTATTTAGGTTAATGGAACGATTATTCAAAGCTTTTTCGAATTGCGTAACAGGACATATGAGGATCAGTCAAGAGTAGGGAAGAAACAATACTTGTTTCAGGTGTCTCATTCGTACACAAAGTCGATAGAGGGGAATAATGTTAGAGGTGGAAGATCATTAGACACACGTGACATGAGGAGTAGTATGTATGGGCATCAATCTAGTTTCTCTTCCAAGAGACATCATCATAGTCATCACCATCATCATCCTTAAAGGAGGGGTGAGTACTTTCCAGAGGAGTTCAAGAAATTTAAGCCTCCCACATTCGATGGAGATATGAAGAAGTTGAAAGATG
Source organism: Pinus albicaulis (assembly GCA_034641835.2). Taxonomy (NCBI): domain Eukaryota; kingdom Viridiplantae; phylum Streptophyta; class Pinopsida; order Pinales; family Pinaceae; genus Pinus; species Pinus albicaulis. Next base: position 938,874,861 of record CM076580.1, read on the forward strand.
CAAAGGTATGATTTCTTGGGATGAATAATTCTTCAGATTGTGGAGCTATCTAGAGAACATGAAAGCCAATATAGCCACTTTCAGTCTTAAAGGAAAAGCATATATATGGTAGGAGGATGTGAATAATGTTAAAGGTATTCAAGATGATGAATTGACTTGGGATGAGTTTGAGAGGCTCTTCAAGAAGAAGTACCTATCAGAAAGGTACTATGATGCCAAATCTAATTAGTTTTATGAGTTGCAGATGGGTTCCATGACAGATTATGAGTATACTATTAGGTTCCTGGAGTTTTTGAGATATGTGCCTTACCTCAAGGAGGATAAGGCCAAGGTTCAAAGATTCATCAGTGGGTTGGAAGTAGCATACAAATACCGAATTGAGTTTGATGAGTCTATACCGCTAGAAGAATCCATTCGGAAGCTGAAGCATTTTTATGAATAGTCAAAGCGCAAAGTTGAGCCTAAGCGTGACTTGAAAGGAAATGAGAAAGCTAAAGGAAGATGGCCTCCAAAGCTGGAAGGCCTCAAGATGCAAGTGATAAAGAAGATGTGGTTCCTTACAAGAAGTTCAATACAATAAAAGGGACATGGATCACAACGGAGAGAAATGCATTGAGGTTGCTTGCAGAGCACCATTCCATTTGTTGGATATGTGGCAAAGATCACTCTAAGAAGGATTTTCCTATCAGACTAGGGTGGTAGACCCGATCTATAGTGCTCTAGAGGTGCATAATTGAGGATGTTTTTCATAGTATCTCTATATTTATGCAGCCAGGGACAACATGTAGCGCATCATCACGCATCTATCATTGAGATGTACGGTAAGCTTTGTAATTAAGTTATTTCTATTTTGATTGATCCTAGATATAATTTTAGTTATGTTAATCCTGACCTGGTGGATAAGTGTGGCTTAAGAAAATAAGTGCATGCAGAATTTGATCGGTGAAATTTTTATACGGGATTTACGATTGTGGACAAAAGTATTTCCCCTAGGTTGGTGGCTAACCTAGAACAACAAAGAGACAAAGAACCAAATGCTTTTCATTAAAGTAAATAGATGACGAAGTGAGGCCTACCTGGAACCTGTCACATGCTTCACTCCTTCTTTATCGTAGAAGCTCCAATTCCAGCTCTGATTTCCAAAATTAGAACCTGCATAGTTAGATAACACAATCCAAGAAACTACGAGATCTATGCAGTATCATCTAAATACTTCATTCAATAGATCAACAAGGTATTGAAATATATGAAATAACAATATCACATATAGGGAAACAAAGAATTCTTTGAATTAATATAAATATAAGGAGATTACAACCATAAGTGGCAGTTGATCTTGTAGAAGAGCTTGATATGTAGGTAAATCCTCTCTGCGGACAGAGACGATCCCTATAGCCCTATGGTGGGTCTAGTAACAAGGAATCATGCTAGAGTGTAGGTTCCTAGATATTTGAATGAAAGCGGACGCAATAAGATGGCCTACCTGTGATCCAATGCTGTCGTCAATAATCGTAGTGATGATGATACCCTCTCGCTCCTGATTTGGCAAGTCACAACCCCTTCGCTTATCGCGTTTAGACACCTGCACAGAGATCAGAAAATGATAACCACATACCACATAATAATTTCATCCAAAAACTACTAGTGAGTCAGAGAAGACTAAGCATATTGCATTCGATAAAGACAAAATACAAGATGGGAACCAAACAATAGTCACTTATATTATTAGGTAGAAAGAAGAGATACAACCATGCCCTGATGTTGTGGTCTCCTCCAGCGGGGTTCGGGCGAAGCATGTCTCAAAGCTCATTAGGGAATTCGGACGGGATGAGGGCCCTCTCGATGGAGTTCCTTATTGATCTACCTTCTCAATAACTCAGTTATTCAGCTATATTTCAGTTCTCCAAGTTTAGGACTTCAGCTGTATAATTCTCTTTGTTCAGCTAGCTTTCATAAAGGGAGAAGGCTTGTTTATATAGAGGAAAAGGAAGAGGTTGGGATCCCTACAAAGGTGGAAGGGAGGCCTATCCTTTAGGAGTGTTCCAAGGGAGGTGGAAACTACTAACTAAAGGAAGGAGTCTGTGGTTGTTTCAGTTCAACCACTCCCAATGACTCATCCCTAGGTGGTTGGAATGGAACCTCCGCCTCTATTTTTAAAAAACATTCCCAAAATAGCTTGGTGCGGGTATTACACTGGGATAGAGCGCCAGGTGGCGAGGGCCCTAGTGTTAATCTTCCACATCGGCGCGAGGGTAGAACTAGCAACTCGCGCCAAGGCAAAAATAGGGGTTTTTGATGGTCTGTTCAGGAAATTGTCACCAAGAGGAATGTTACCTTCATGTAGAGGGATGCAATGAAGGTTTTTGCAAGGCATGACACTTTTCATAAGTCACAGAAATGACCCTCCAATGTGCGTATGGGGATTGCAGGGACAGTGACAAAATACTGTGTAACAGATGCCCCCTAAAGCATGAGGTCTGAGGGAGAGGGAGGGGCGAAATGCTTTATGAGAACGTGTTCGAACCAAACACCGCTGTCGGAAAACCTGCAATTACAAATACAACTGATATCTATGATACATGAACATGTGGCATGGGCGCAACCATCCATAATAGAGTATATAAAAACTGAGATCTAGGTATGGACGCAGCCATCCAGTAATAAAGATCACTAAATAGACTCAGGTATGGTCGCAACCATCCAATCAACAGAGTCATGCAATAAGTCATGATAATCCACAGAGAACCCCCAACCTAGATTTTAGCAGACAAAACCCAGGGTCTTGTGCTCCATCTTGATCTGAACAAGTACAAATTCAAGCATGCAAATATATGAGCTGAAGTAGAACATGCAAGAAAATTGTCCGAATACCAGCCAATGATGAAAGATGTTAACAGACGCGTGAGGAACCACCAATAATGACAATGGCTCTCAAGGTACAAAAGGTACAATCCACGGAATGTGAACAATGATCTGATGTCAAACATCCGTAGAATCATTCGATCAAATGCCAATGATGTGAACCTTGCGTCAAATACAAAAAACCTGCCATTAAGGCATGCAGGCTCCAAGGTACCAGAAGGAAGTCTCTAGATCAAATTCCTGGATAATAAGCTGAAGTCGACAGGAAGTGACCTGATCGAAGGTGGGCCATAATGTTTCCCATATCATCGACGCGAGACATAGGAATATGATGTTTGTGAATCAGGACCAACAGAGAATCAGAGGGAGGTTAAAAACTGCAAAGGCAAATTTCTCTTGAACATATCAGCAGCACGCCACTAGATTTGGTAGTATTTGACATCAAAGGATCTGAGGTCATGATGACGTGGAAAAGAGCGAATGGGAGGTCAAAAGAGATTACCCAAACCCATGGAGGCAAAAAATGACGAAATGAGATGTCCCCAACCCGACACGAATGCAGACAAGTGCCATGTTCAAGAGTGGCATACTGCCAACACAACTAAAATATGGTTCCATTTTCCCCCACCATTTATGGTGAGTACCCCAATTTTTTTTGAAAACAAGCTTGAAGGGGATAACATATGCTTGCACTATAAGTTTTACCTTCGGAAAAATCTATCCTAGTACATTTTACAAGCCCTAGGAAGGAGTAACTCGAATAATGTCATGGTGACGAAGTCCGATGTCATCAGAGTTTAACGAGTCTGACAAAGGAAGAACTCAGCACCTTTTCACGTTTATAGAGTTTAAAAATAAGGTAGAGAAGAAAACTCCAGTAGTCCCTTTTCGTAGGTAGTCTCACAGATCCGAAAAGGTAGAAATCAAAATATGAAAGAACCTCTTAGTCGCGATAGGCTAAGGTATTCCTTTTTTCGTAAATAATCCATCCCAGCTCGAAAAAGGGGTAAAGGTATACTAGGTAGATATCGTTTCGCACCATTTAACGAGTTCAAAACGACAAGCATCTCGACAATCTTTTCAATTTTAGAGAGTTAGAAAAGAGCTAAAAGATGACTCCAGTGGTGACTTTTTCGTGTTTTTACCGAGTCCGAAAAAAGTATAAAATATAATTTGTTACTCCATCATTGTCACATGAAAAACCTATTGCTGCACAAGAGACATGTGTAAAACCTATTTTTTGAAAATAATAATAAAATAATCGAAAAACATGCTTTAAAACCTAATTAGGGTTGTGAAAAAGTTATCAAATGCCAAAAATGGTAAAAATAATTACTTTTCACTTTTTACCTCTTGTGGAGCAATAGTTACCCATTTTACTGTGCAATCTTGTAGTGACGATAACGACCAATCTAGTAGATCAATCGCAAATCCGTCAACTCCAGGTAAGAGCTGAGACCCCTCTTGTCATTTTAAGCTATTTCTTGCTTCCTACATTTGTCAATTTCGAATTTTGGAGGAGGAATTGTAAAAATTAGGGCTGCGCAGTTGGCGTGGGTTTCAGGCACAGAGTCGCGCCAATCGCTTGATTTTTTACACAAGGGTGCGCCCATTGGCACGACTGTTTTAGAAACAGACGCGCCAACAGTGCAAACCAATTTCTAGAAAAAATATGCACCAAATCTCCCAATTGTTTACAAATTTAAGGATGAACATTGACTAATACCACTCGTATGTGTGTGTTTTCAGGTAGAAAGGAGCAAAATGGTCATTGAATGGAAAGAACGGGAACATAGTGAAGAAGATGAGCTAGCCATGGAAAATGAGGGAGTTATGGAAGCCCTCAGAAACTGTGGCTTGCTAAAATTATTTCCAACACCATGTCTCTGAGCCCAACAATAATTGCTACAATATCTGATCAGTATATGGGACTATTGTAGCCATTACAACAACACCCAAAATTTTGGGTATATTCAAAATTTCGGGTCCCCCCCTATTCGCCTAGCCATTAGGGTTTTGAACCGACTTGTAGTCAGCGACGTTCACGTGGCCTATTCCAAACCCATCATGAACCTTCTCACCCTCATGACGAGATACTCTTACTGCAACCACGCCATGTATGGGGGGAATCGTTCTGCATATGCTCGAATGGAAACTTTTTGTGTATTAAGTATGTACATTAGAGGCCCTTTCACCATGGATCATTAGGAATTTTGTTTAGGTACTCCACTCAAGCTCATAGTCTCATGTAAATTATGTGGGGGGGATCTTTCTCTGAAAAGTAACCTGAACTAATCGATATTATTAATGTTGCATGCAGGTCGACCCCACAGATAATATACCAAATAGTATTACCATCGCATTGGGAGAAAGAAGCTGAAATTAGAACAACAAAGGCGCAGTTGTAGAACATGGAACTTCCATACCTTGTCCATATAGGAAGGAGGATTAATGCTACAGTTGAAAACCTCGTTAAGGCGAAGGACAAGGATCTGTAGAAATTAGTCCAGCTTTGGAGAGCAAACAAGTTGAGCCTGTTGATGAAGTAAAAAAAAATCATTTAAAATGCTTTCACATAGAATGTCAGGATGAAACTGACAGAAGTGGATGGGGCAATGTGAAAGTGCAGCCATGTTGGGTTATAATGCTTGAGGTCCTTGACAAATTTCCACATGACCTTACCCATAGTGAAAAAAAAAGTGCTCCTTGGGTGGAAATCCTACTTGAAGGCAACGCGAGTCTTCCATCTCGAAGATATGCAGGCCCTCGCAAGATCCGCTAATGGAAGGGTGTATAGACATTATCGAAGGGGAGCGTGCTGATGCTAGCTGGGGCGCTAGAGAATTTATTAAACAGGTGTTCAAGGATTGCTCCATTTTCACGAAGGGTTTGGATTCCTTCAAATTGTGCAACTATTAGAGGTTTCGCATGGAGCAATACCAAATATGTTTTTTAATTACACAAGATTTCAGCTATCTACCAGATGTAAAATTCTATGGTGGAAAGCCCCCCTTAGTTTCAAGCAAGAAAGGTGGTTGCACTAAAGATTGTTTCCTAACCTGAAGCTAAAGGAGACGTAGACATATTCTGTCCAACAAATTTTGTTCGTGGAACGCATTGATCATTACCAAGCGGAAGATGATAGTGAATTGATTAATGATAAAACTCTCAAACCAGTCAAGAAGCAACGGTCGACAATTCTCGGTGAGATTGATTTTGTGATAGAGTTTGGTCTTCCATCCAAGAAAAGGGACAGAAGATGGTATAACCCTCTTTTGGATGATTTTAAGAATGCCAAGAGTTACCTCAACGTGCCTACATATGACATGGTCCAAGGTGGAAGCTGTTGGTCTGCACAAGGAGCTGGAGTTTTTCCCACCAAGCAAGAGGCCGTTTTTTTTTTCAAAGCAAAGTTGATTCTCACAAGCCCCCGGCAACCTTACTTCAAAGATCCAAGGCTCCTAATTATCTTCACGAAGCAGGGATGCAGGATAAGGAATCTTGTTATGAAATCCAGAGATCACCAAAATAAAGTCGCAAGTCGCAGATTTGCTTGAGGTCGCAAGTCGCAGATTTGCTTGAGGTCACAGGTCACAGATTTGTTTAAGGTCGCAGGTCACAAATTTCCTCAAGTCGCCAGGTCGCTAAGTCACATTCCCTGTTAAATGCTCGACAGCGCGACCCAACGACTAGGTTGCAAGGTCGATAACCTAGTCAGGTCGTAGATTGCTCAAGGTCGCAGGTCTCAAAATCTACTAAGTCGCGAGGCAACCCAACGATCAGGAAGACAAAAGGTCAGGGAAGCCCAAAGGGCAAGTTTTGTTCTATAAATACTTCATTCGGGGGATTGTATAGGATCTTTTGTTTGGGACTCAAAGAGATATAAAACATTGTATAGAAGGACTACACATTTTTTAGCATGGATACAAGCATTTGTTAACTCCATTGTTGGATCCGATGTTGGTAAATGTGCGAACACTATGAGTATTCTGTTTTCAGTTTCTAACATCTTTTGATTAATGAAACCGTGTTTCCAACGACATCATTTATGCATTATAGTTTTCTAAACATGTGTTAATGGTGCTAAGTTTATTTTCTCTTTCTCAATGAATGTTAATAACTTTGTTTACTGCCATTTATATTATCACCAAAACCGTTTAAGGAAGTGAAGGGTGTTATGCCATAAAGAATTGTTTCTTCTGTGGTTAGAACAACGTACAAGCATGACCCTAATGATATGATGTTGACAACATTTCCTTTGGCCCCATGCTTTATTATTCATCTTGCTATGCATAGTGTTATATGTTCATTTAATTCATCAATCATGTGCCTTGTATCATCCAAATAAGCATGTGTGTGTAGGTTCACTGAGTTCTATTGAGACCCAAGGAAGGGAGAACTGAGCGGTAGCCGGACCGACACCCCAGACGGGATCCCCATTCCAAACGGTTTAGAGTCTAGTTGGGACTTTTTACTGGGGAGATCCCCTGCTGTTGGCTGGACAGATTTGCCCGTCAACAGAATTGGCGCGAGAAGGAGGGCTTGATGACAAGTCGAGCCCTTAGAGCCTGCAGTTAATCTCATATCTGTAATGGCTCGTCCCCAAATCATTCTCCTGAGATGGTTGTTGGATTTATATGAGCCTCGATGCTCAATCCCCGATGAACTTATGTATCACTTGTCCCAGTTAAAATTCGATGGTGAAAACAAAGTTTCCATAACCAAACACCTTTTAGATTTTTGTGACTTTTGTGAGTGCTACAAAATTGACAATGAAGGGTTGACTTGTATGATTTTCTCCCTCACTCTCGAAGGTCACGTTAAGCAATGGTGCCGCACATTGCCAAAAGCTTCTATCCATTCGTATGAGCAGCTCGCCGGTGAATTACAACAAGCTTTTCATAGGTACGATTTTTAGAATGTGTTAACAAAGTTAAATGACATAAGAATGGAACCTCAGGAACCTCTAGATGAATTCTCTATCAGATTTGTTCATTATTGTTTTGAATTCCCTGAAAAGGATGTTGATTGGAAATTTTTAAGTGAACAGTTCAGGTATGTGATTCTCGTTTCCCTTGAACAATTTCAATTAGCAACCCAGCCTGATCCTAGTGTTCCCTATGACGACCCGCAAGTTTCCAGCTGTTCAGACTTTGTCCCTAATGTTTCCTTGTCCATCTCCTCGAGTCCAGACCACATTCAGGCCTCTAAGGATAGTATTACTATTTGTGATATTCCCGTTCATCCTCCTGAATTGCCGTGCAATGGAGTTGTGACCTCGAAAGTTCTGAGCAATGATAGACGTGTGCAAGAAGATAAAACCTGTTGTGCCACCTCTGAATCTTTCACGCACCGTGTCAAATCAGAGCTTGAAAACCATAGTGGCCTATTATCTCTCCCGGTTCATGAAACCTATCTTGAATCCACTGAATGTTTCCCTGGACACAGTCCTAAATCTTATTCACATGCTAATAATAAATTGACTCTTGTCCCAGATAAAGTTGACTTTACAAAATCATTGGACCATCCTAAGCATGCAAGACCATTGTTCACTCCGGATGACACTGATGTGCGAGATGAAAGCCCTTGCATGGTCGATACCCCCGCATCTGAATTGTTTCATCCATTATTCTCTGATTTATTTCATGAGCCTGCCGCACCAGTAATTTCTTCAAGTCATTAAAATTTTTCTTGTACTGGTATTGGCGACAATCAAAAGCACGCGGGGGGTGTTTCGCAACCACGTCACAAAATTGATGAATCTCTTAGATCTGATCTTTTTCATCCGAAATCTTTAAACATCCATAGGAGCGACTCCCTGTCTTGGCAACCTCAAGATGTCGCTTTTATTGATCCATCCCAATTGTTAACTCCCAGGAAGCCTAACGTGCCAGGTACCCAACCTGATCAAATCGATGGCTCTAGTGATCACTGCTTATCTGAAAACATATTCACTCATGCCTCTGAGGACTTTCATTTGAATCTATTTGTCGACCATATGAAGCCACCGAAATTTGATGATCCACTTTTTGAATATTCAAGGAAATATCAAGAAATCGAAGCAATTCAACTTCTGCTGGATATTACCTCAAGTTCTTCCGATCCTGATGAGACCCCTCAAATAGATCCAACTAGGGTTCCTTGAATTAGGGTTTCTGAAATGATGATTCCCACGCATCACACTCCTCTCAGCATAAGCACATTAGATATCAGCTCATTCGGGCGAGTCTTCCATTCGAGTGATGTTTCCCTGAGCACATATTCCTATCCCCTAATAGCTAGTATGCAACAACCGATATACCCTAATTTATTCACTGGAAGGAAAACACCGGCCATGGTCTCTAATATTTTCAGTTGTTTCCCAGCCAATACCAGTTGCACTCAGGCGCATGCGTGTTATGTTTGGCAAACCTCTCTACTGCCTGAAAATATTCCGGTCAATTCACCCCATCCTGGGAAATATAAAGAATCTGATACACTGGATTTTCAATCTGTTAGTGCGCAAACATTTGGCTAAATTGATACAAATCCCACTGACATTTTTCAAATCACCACAATTGACTATCACATCCATTTGCCTGTTGATCTCGCAAAACCATCAAAGTTGGGAAGCCCCTCGCTCGAAGGCCCAGAGTTGGTCCAGGACGGTGAGGAATTTCAGCCTTCACTGACAGTTAATTCGGATCCTCACATCCTCGCGAAACTTGGAACAACTTCGAACTAGGATTTTCGAAATTAAGGTTTCCGCTCTTGGGTTCGCAAGTATCTATAATTCGCCTGGTTGATGCTTATTTTTCCATCCTATCAAGTTGATCATTCTCAACAACCTGATGAAGTTGCCGGTTGGTTCGACGAATCCTATCCTGTGAATATGCCTACAAATAGGCAATGGCTTACCCCTCTCCCATCAGACCTAGGATTGCGCATGAATGGATGTGTTCCATTTTTAAATAATGTTAGGTTTCAAAAACATATTGCTGTGTATCAGGATGAGAGTGAAATTCAGCTTGTGCAATCCATTCTGGCATGTTCTCTGGTAAGTAACCATGACCTTCTTACTGTTACACATGCTCTTCAGGTAATTCTTTTTGTTAGTGCACAATTTTGTATGCTAGCTCTGATTTCGAACACTGTTGTTCTTGTAGGACGAGAACTAATGCGGTGGCTACATTGGAAAGATGATTTCACATGACCCGACCGTCTCTTTGGTTAAACTAGGGTTTTAAGTTTAGGCTAGCTAGGATATGTTAATAAAAGTTGTTAGTTCAAGTTGTTAATTAGGTTTACTTGCGAAAATTTTGCTTTATAGTTTAAAAGTATGTTTTCTGTCTTTGCTTACGTTTAATATCTTAGGCATCATCCTTTTTCATTTATTGTGCACCCATCTCTCTTTCAGTTTACTTATTGCTGCATAATTTTCGGATAATCACTGCTTGTGTTTCACCTTCTTTCCACCTGCAACTGGTTGATTGTTCTCGCACATGGCATTGCATTGCATCATGAGCCTCGTCTATCTCACCGCGTCGTACACTTTCTTCCTCACGTCATTTGCACAGGTTGTTGACATAGCTTTGAAATTTTCGATACATTACATGCTGCGACACGAGCCCTCATTGAAATCCTGATCACCTTACTGACTTGTCTTGCCCCGATTGCTGAAATAATAACTCCATGTTTTGCATGAGGTTGCGGTGGTTACCTCAAGAGGCGGATTCTCTCAGGAAAGGTCATCAAAGTTTCATTCTCAACGAAATGCCTATGAGTTTAAATTCATTAGCGAGGGAGATACGAGCCGATTGTCTGTGGGGAACCCTAGCGAGTGTGAATGGCCCATACCCGTGACCTAAGCCTTGTGCCCAACACAGTCTCGAACATCTTAATGATATGTTTTGCACGCTTCGCCTATGGGTGGTAGATGGGATGTGAAGGCTTGACATGAGGGTAAACCCAAATCAGGATATCTTTCAGTTTCTGTCAAACAAGAAACATCCTCTCTTGCCTGTAAAATAAGTAGGGATCCCTCATCTGCCCATGTGAAAATAAGTGCTACAAGCACATGAAAAAAATAAGGGTAAAGGATTGAGAAAGGCTTCCTGCACAGAGAGGTGATGCAACGACTCCGTCGGGGTACTGACCAGGCTCGCTGGCAGCGGAGCAACGTTTGTGATTTCTTGAAGTGACTCCGCCGGGGTACTGTCCAGACCTACTGGTAGCAAAGCAACATCAGAAACTTACTTTAAAAATTCCTAATATAATAAACCCGCTGCCTTTCTCTTCACATCATCAACAAGCTACTAGCGTCCGTGAGCTTCCGCTTTGATGTTTTTTGAGTAACGAGACCTAGCTGAGGCACAAGGACTGGGCATATCGATAAAGGTCAAAGTAATACAAAAGGATACCCATAGAACTTGTTCAATATTCCCTTGCATAATTATCTAGACTCAGCCTATTGTTGTGATGTTGATAGAGATGCTGGATTCTACCAGTGGTTCGCCATTTGTTGTAGCCGCTACAACAACACCCAAAATTTTGGGTATATTCAAAATTTCAGGTCCCCCTCTACTCGCCTAGCCATTAGGGTTTTGAACTGGCTTGTATTCAGCGACGTTCATGTGGCCTATTCCAAACCCATCATGAACCTTCTCACCCTCATGACGAGATACTCTTGCCGCAACCACGCCATGTGTGGGGGGAATCGTTCTGCATACGCTCGAAATTTTTTGTGTATTAAGTATGTACATTAGAGGCCCTTTCACCATGGATCATTAGGCATTTTGTGTAGGTACTCCACTCAAGCTCATAGTCTCATGTAAATTATGTGGGGGGGATCTTTCTCTGAAAAGTAACTTGAACTAATTGATATTATTAATGTTGCATGCAGGTCGACCCCACAGATAATATACCAAATAGTATTACCATCGCATTGGGAGAAAGAAGCTGAAATAAGAACAACAAAGGCGCAGTTTTAGAACATGGCACTTCCATACCCTGTCCATATAGGAAGGAGGATTAATGCTACAGTTGAAAACCTCGTTAAGGCGGAGGACAAGGATCTGTAGAAATTAGTCCAGCTTTGGCAAGCAAACAAGTTGAGCCTGTTGATGAAGTAGAAAAAAATTCATTTAAAATGCTTTCACATAGAATGTCAGGATGCAACTGACAGAAGTGGATGGTGCAATGTGAAAGTGTAGCCATGTTGGGTTATAATGCTTGAGGTCATTGACAACTTTCCACATGGCCTTACCCATAGCGAAAACAAAAGTGCTCCTTGGGTGGAAATCCTACTTGAAGGCAACACGAGTCTTCCATCTCGAAGATATGCAGGCCCTCGCAAGATCTGCTAATGGAAGGGTGTATAGACATTATCAAAGGGGAGCGTGCTGATGCTGGCTGGGGTGCTAGAGCATTTTTTAAACAGGTGTTCAAGGATTGCTCCATTTTCATGAAGGGTTTGGATTCCTTCAAATTATTTGCAATTGTTAGAGGTTTCGCATGGAGCAATACCAAATATGTTTTTTAATTACACCAGATTTCAGCTATCTACCAGATGTAAAATTCTATGGTGGAAAGCCCCCCTTAGTTTCAAGCAAGAAAGGTGGTTGCACTAAAGATTGTTTCCTAACCTGAAGATAAAGGAGACGCAGAAATATTTTGTCCAACAGATTTTGATCGTGGAACGCATTGATCATTACCAGATGGAAGATGATAGTGAACTGATTAATGATAAAACTCTCAAACCAATCAGGAAGCAACGGTCGACAATTCTCGGTGAGACTGATTTTGTGATAGAGTTTGGTCTTCCATCCAAGACAAGGGACAGAAGATGGTATAACCCTCTTTTGGATGATTTTAAGAATGCCAAGAGTTACCTCAGCGTTCCTACATATGACATGGTCCAAGGTGGAAGCTGTTGGTCTACATGAGGAGCCGAAGTTTTTCCCAGCAAGCAAGAGGCCCTTTTTTTTTTTCAAAGCAAGGTTGATTCTCACAAGCCCCAAGGAACCTTACTTCAAATATCCAAGGCGCCTGATTATCTTCATGAAGCAGGGATGCATGATAAGTAATCTTGCTATGAAATCCATAGATCACCAAAAGAAAGTCGCAAGTCGCAAATTTGCTTGAGGTCGCTGGTCGCAGATTTTCTTAAGGTCGCAGGTCGCAAATTTCCTCAGGTCGCCAGGTTGCTAAGTCGCATTCCCTGTTAAATGCTCGACGGCGTGACCCAGCGACCTAGCGACTAGGTCGCAAGGTCGCAGAACCCAGTCAGGTCGTAGGTCGCAGATTGCTCAAGGTCGCAGGTCACAAAATCTACTAAGTTGCTAGGCAACCCAACGGTTAGGAAGACAAAAGGTCAGGGAAGCCCAAAGGGCAAGTTTTGTTCTATAAATACTTCCTTCAGGAGATTGTATAGGATCTTTGGTTTGGGACTCAAAGAGATATAGAGCATTGTATAGAAGGACTACACATTTTTGAGCATGAATACAAGCATTTGTTAACTCCATTGTTGGATTCGATGTTGGTAAATGTGCGAACACTATGAGTATTCTGTTTTCAGTTTCTAAGATCTTTTGATTAATGAAACCATGTTTCCAATGACATCATTTATGCATTATAGTTTTCTAAACATGTGTTAATGGTGCTAAGTTTTTTTTTGCTTTCTCAATGAATGTTAATAACTTTGTTTACTGACATTTATATTATCACCAAAACCGTTTAAGGAAGTGAAGGGTGTTCTTCCATAAAGAATTGTTTCTTCTGTGGTTAGAACAATGTACAAGCATGAACCTAACGATATGCTGTTGACAACATTTCCTTTAGCCCCATGCTTTATTATTCAGCTTGCTATGCATAGTGTTATATGTTCATTTAATTCATCAATCATGTGTCTTGTATCATCTGAATAAGCATGTGTCCGCAGGTTCATTGAGTTCTATTGAGACCCAAGGAAAGGCGAACTGAGCGGTAGCCGAACCCACACCCCGGATGGGATCCCCATTCCAAACGGTTTAGAGTCTAGTTGGGACTTTTTATAGGGGAGATCCCCTGTTATTGGCCAGACAGATTTTCCCGTCAAAAAGTACAAAAATCAAGAGAAATTCATCCTACGAGATCAAGAACTTGAGATTGATGTCTTTGACATGTACTTCATCACAGGATTATCACATAGGGGTGCAACACCACTCCTAACCGGCACCCGGCCCTGCATGGAAAACATGACCATGGTGATAGACAGGGTATGTCGAGGAGCGCGGAAAGGTTCAGGTAGTGGGAAATTTGATATACAAACTATCCCTGATTTGACACTACGCGTGGTATTGCATACCATCACATGGGCTGTGGGATCACAAGCACCGCACGAAACAAAAAAGACACAATTTCTTCTTGCTATAGATTGCATGGCACCGTCCATCTACAACTGGGCAGAGGCCGTGACCATAAACATGAAGCGCCAACTAACCAAATGCAAGAAGGCCAAACTGAAACAATTTGGTTATGGATCCATCCTGGTATCGTTATTTTTGGAACGATTACCAATTTTTCAGCGACATGAGGTCATATTTCCAACACCACCAGCGAGAGAACCACGGATGGCTCGATGGGTAGCACTGATGCCAAGGGCAGGGGGTGGCCAACAGATGTCTTGGAGGCCGAAATTTTTTGATTGGCTCCGTCGACAACTGATTGTCGTGGAGGATTGGCCCTACTCTGGCACGTATTTCACTGATGATCCGGTCCTCCCACTACCGGAGGGAGAAGATTGGGATGAAGATTTGGGTGAGACTCAATTTTTAAGTTTTATGAGTATTATGATTTTTTGTTTATTTATGTATGTTCTTGTCATTAAATCCATGTGATGCAGATGTTGGCCCAGAGAGACCTTCCGGTATGTCACCGATAGCGAGACGAATCCCTCGCGATTTCGATCCTCAAGGCGAGGGTGGCGAGGAAGATGAGATAGTGCGCAACCTGGAGGGGATCACCCGAGGAGTCCCAGATTATGCACGTTTTGATGATGTTCCTCGCACCTATCAGAGACATACTGTAGGGGTGCCCAGCCGAATCCACCGCTTGCTGAGGCGGCTTGTACAGGCCGTGACATGTTATCACGAGCACCATGCTGATTAGACACCTAGGTTTATTTTATCTGCATATTTTGTGAGACATGATGTCTCAGGATGTAACATAAACATACATATATTTTTTGACGTTATGATGCACACAGTTTCAAACATGCAATATATATATATATATATATATATATATATATATATATATATATATATATATTTCCTTACATGGATCTTTTACATATGATGATTAATATTATTTTACATTTCTTGCAAATGTAGCTATGTCTGATGCTAGCCACTGTATCAGTTAATGTGTTCATTCATCTAGGAATATGTTGATAAGTAATAAAATCAAAATGTCTTTCCAACAAACGAATATGTAAATACAATCTCAAAATGTGTGGATTTCTAACCGAATAATGATTATTGAGTTGCAGAACAACAAGCTGTGAATCTATATTTACAAGCAATGTGCGTATGCCGAGGTTGATTGCCTGAGTTAATAACTCAATGATAGTGCTATATTCAGTGAAATTGTTTGTAGTCTGTCCTCGACAAATACCTTGCAAATCTATCAACTCACCAACAGGATCATAAATTACCCAGGATGCCGAAGACAAATTCCTGGTACTGTGGGAAGCACCATCCGCGAAACTGACATAAGGGGTAATATAAATTTGCACAATAAGCAAGACCCAATAAGTAGGAAAACGCTCAGAAAGCACACCAAACCCAAAAAAATGTACAAAAATGAAAATAACACCTATGTACACCTGTTATGCATGAATGACTCATGCATAATATTTTTTGAGAGACAACCCATTTTCGGGCTGTTCAAGAGGATGACCTTCGTAGTCAATTAGCTCATAGGCCCCATTTTGCAACACACGTTTGACGATGTATGGCCCATTCCACATAGGTTTAAATTTTCCTGCCCCCAGCTTATCATGGGCTTGGTCATACATGAGGATGAGATCTCCTTCAATGAAAGAACGAGGGGAAACTGATTGATCAAAATGAGCTTTGACTCGCTTCTTTTGTGCTTCGATGACCAAAGTGGCTGAGCGACGAGTTTCATCCAACCTCTCTAAGTAAAGGAGACGCTCTTTTTCTGGCGAAGTGTTTGGCAGTAATTCCATATCTAACTTGAGCGAAGGTATTTCACACTCAATCGGGAGAGTAGCTTCCAGACTGTAAACCAACTGAAAAGGGGTGAATCCGGTCGCACTCTTAGTTGAATTTCGGTATGCCCAAAGAGCCGAAAATAATATGAGATGCCAATTTGATTTGTGGATCCCAATCGTACGCTGAAGCATTGTGATAAGAAATTTTTTCACAGCTTCAACCTGGCCATTGGCTTGAGGGTAGTACGACGTTGAGTTGTCATGACACAGACCCAACTTAGAAGTCAACTCCGCCACCATATAATGCCAAAAATGGGAACCATGATCGGTAACGATGGCTTGAGAGACACCAAACCTAGCAATAATATGATTGAATATTAACTGAGCAAGTTTCTTATCGTCAATGGCAAGTGTAGGCATTGCTTCGGCCCATTTGGTGAAGTAGTCCACGGCTACGATGATATAAGCATGCCCCCCAGCCGAGTGAGGGTTACACGTCATAAAATCGATGCCCCACTTTGCAAAGGGACCAACGGTAACGACAGCATGACGAGGAACAGGCATCATCTGTGTGATACTGCTCAAGTTTCCTTCTGTAAAGACTTCATGTGTCAGGATTGGCATTTGAAGCAGAGGAGAAGGAGATTGAGATGAAAAACGCTGAATACATGTAGACATAACCCTGAGGCTAGGCATAAACAAAGAACGATGATAACCATCGTCCCACTGCAGGTCTTCGAGATACATGGTTTCCACGATGGTTTCATCAGAAGGAAACACTTCTTTCAAAGGATCAGGCGAGTCTGAATCTCCGAGCCAGGGGGATTGAGAATATACGTCAAGGGACAAGCTCAAAGGAGCACCATTAGAGGGTGGAGTGTCTGATGCAGCGATGAGTTCACAATAATCGATTTCAATCAGACTCAAAGGCATTGAATCACCAAATGAATTGACTTGTTCGGGTGAAGGAATAATCCATGGGTCATCAGACTGAGAGATCATATTAACTTGAACAGTCTTTGGTGGTGAAAGGGGAAAAATACCCATGAGGGCTGGATCCTTGAAGAGACCCGACCCTACGCTCTCGAAGGGAGTAGGGATATTATCCACATACGAAATGTTGTTCTCAGAAGAAGAGGTGAAGAATGACAATTGATCGACAGTGACAATCTTTCTCTCGTGTGGAAATTTAAAAACACGGAAAAGGGTGGACGGAACACAAAGCATAGCGTGAGTCCAACTACGACCGAGTAGAAGATTGTAATTGAGTTTAGCATCAACTACTTCTACTTCAACATTGACTGTCTTCCCTTTCAATGTAATCAGAAAACTTGCGAGAACACCCAAGGTTTTGATTCCCTTCCATCAAATGCTTCAAGGGAATTTGGTGAGGAATTTAGGGCCAAAGAGCCAATTCCCTTCCAGTAAGAAGCTGACATGACACAGGTTGATGCACCTTCGTCCAAAACAACTCGATGGATGTCGAGACCATTAATAACGACTTGTATAATGACCGCAATCTGGTGCGAAAGTCATGGGACGAAATTCTCTAGATCGAAAGAGAGAAGGCTAGTATCAGCAGGATCAACCCCGCTGATCGCAGATAATAAAGATTTTCCCTGAGACAAACAACTTTGAAGTAATTCTAACACAGACATCGCGGACGGTGCCTATGCCAAATCCTCAACAATACTGTAATGTTGAGCAGCACGGGCGTTGGGATTATAAGAAGACTTCCAGAGAACACCTTTGGAAGGTGGTCGCACAACGGGTTCAGCACTTGGCCTTTCAATCTCAAGAGGGCCAGAAATAGGTGGGGGAGGAGGACCATCAACGATCTCCTTCCCTGTTTCCTGGCATGACCCAATATAATCTTTGGACCGAGTAGCGATAGAAACGGATGCAGAACCATTCATCATGAACACCTGAGAGCCAAATGGAGCATATTACTGAGGCTGTTCGACCATCTGGGTCTGCTGAGATGGAAAAGGTTCTTTAAGAACATCAGGAGTGCCCTGAGTGCCCTTGAGAAATCTACTCACTTCGGCCCATCGAAAACAGTCCTTGGTGTAGTGTTCTTCATCACAAATCAGACAGGAGTACTTCGGCTTACGTCGCGAACCATCATCAGCACGATATTTGGACGAATCTGGTTTCGGGGCATCATCCTTGGGCTTGCCTTTACCCTTATTTTTCCCTTTAGAAGTCTTATCCGCAGGATTGGCCTGAATGAAATTGACCTTCGAGGTTTTACCAGGATTCGGGCTAGACTGAGGAGCAATATCATTGGAAGAATTAGACTTTTGCTTCCTAGGGTTGGAAGAAGAAGAATTATGCGAATTTTGAGACACAAAACCAATAATACCATCGACGAATGGGGTCGCGGGTGCTTTAGAAGTTCCAGGTTGAGGGGCATCAGTCAAAATATCATACAATATGCTCGATTGAGAGTACATGAGATCAAGGTACTGGGCACGAGCAATGGCCTGTTCCTCGGTTACACATGCCCCCATGGCTATGTCTTTTGCAATTTGATTGACAAAGGAGGTAGTGAAACAATGAGTAAGAAGCTGATCAGGAATTTTAAATTTGATCAAGCGATGACGATGTCTCCATTCATGAATATGGTCCGAGATATGAGTAGCCTAGTCCCGTTTCAAGGAGGTGAGGAGATGTGTCCCGACTTCATAACGAACCAGTAACTGAAAATGAGTAAGGAACGCCATGGAGAGAGAGTTGAAATCTTGAAAGATACCACGAGAGAGCTCGATATACCACTTAGCAGCAACACCAGTAAGATTCCGTTGGAAAATACGACGCCAAATAGAATCATCAACCCAAGAGTTAGAGGAACACCACAAGTGGTAAGTCATAACATGTGCTTGGGGGTCTTCTCTGGACTTTGCCCTCAAATTTGGGACAGTCACTAGGAATCTTAGTCGGAACTGGAGGCGAATATGGGTTATGAAGAATAGGATCATTCATTAACTTTGACACATCCAGTAACTCCAATGTGGTGAGAAATGGTAATTGAGGGTTAAAAGGCATAGCAGGTCCTTGATAAGAACCCAAATTCGTATTCCACCCTGTTTGAGAAAAATTCTGCCCCCATTGGTTCTGTCCTGAAGGATTTTGATGATATGGGGGATAAGCCGAATAATTCTGTTGATACAGAGGTTGAGGACCAGGATACTGATTCTGAGTATACCATCAAGGTCCTTGATGAGCAACACAAGGATTTTCCGGCAGAATGTAAGCATGGCCTTGCGGTTGATTATACAACAACTGAGATTGAGGGTGATAAGTAAAGCCTTGAGGCGCACTATATACTGGTCGATATTGACCACGAGGGTAATAAGCGTCTTGGGGTTGAACTGGCTGTTGATAAGTGGGGCCCTGTTGAGTTGAATAAATAGGGTGGACCAGCTACTGAGAAGACTGAACAGGTTGCTGAAAAGTAGGACCCTGCTTTGAAGCAGAGTAAAATTGTTGTTGAGCAGACTGAGCAGGCTGTTGGGCCGGTTGAGTAGGTTGCCCCTACGGAGCAGGTTAGCCTGGATGTTGAGGGCCACCAGGCTACCCTTACTGAGCAGGTTGGCCTGATGGTTGTGATGGACCAGGTTGCCCCAGAGGAGGAACAGAGGGTTGTCCTTGTTGCCCAATTTTCGGATCAGTTTGAGTATATGATCCCAGTTGTTGTACAAAAAGTTGTCCCTGCGATGAATAGATCTGCCCCCCAGGACTGTAAGAAGGTCCTAGTTGATACAAAGGTTGACCAAAAGGCTCATGGGGTTGTCCTTGTTGGACCATAGGCTGACCTTGTAAAGGTTGGCCTTGCAGACTGTAAGGTTGTCCCTGAGGACCTAATGCAAGCCCTGACTGAATTGAAGGTTGTCCTTGAAAGGGTTGTCCTTGTGGGCCAGGGGGTTGCACCTGATAAGTCCTTCCAATCTTAGGAACGATTTTATAGGGGTCATAAACAGGAACACCATGCTCATCATAATGATGGGGAGTAGGAAATGCATAGATGGGGGTACCGACAACATCATAGTGATGAGGAGTAAGATAGGGCAAATAGACAGGATTACCATATTCGTCATAATGGTGTGGCAGGTTAACAGGAGCATGAAGCTGCTGAGAAACCTGAGAGTTCTGTTGATGAAAAACTAATAGATACTCTTCAAAAGTAAGGCCACCAGGTATCTCAGTCAAGGCCGCTGGTGATTAAGTGACCGGCGCAGACGCAACCATGCGGACAGTAGGTTGAACTAGGACAGATGTAACTGAAAGCGACAGAGCAGGTGTCGTCGGTGACAGTCCTAATGATGGAAGGGTTGGACTCCTAGATGGAAGAGATGCTACCATGGATGCAACACCAACAATAATCTGACCCAGAGACCTATATCTAGCTAGAAGTGACACTAATGGTGAAGATTGAGCAGACACTTGAGGGGTGTTTTCAGGGAAAAGTTGATATTCTTCTGTAGAAATAGGAATTCCATCACTGCCAATAGGACCTAATGTGTCCATGTCTGAATCCTCCGTAAGATCTTCGAAAAGACTTCGGGGACTAGGAGGTATAACAACAGCTAGAAATGGTGATCCCGAGTTAAGAGGAAAGAATTCTTCCTCGTCCCCAAAACCAAACCAAGCGCCCGAGCGAGGCTAATCGAACTCAACTGGCTCGTCAACGAGAGATCGGGTAGCAAGGGGTAAGACCGATGGGAGAATAGGCTGTTGAAGCTCGGTAGACCTAGAGGATTGAGGAGTTTCAAATGAACTGTCCAGTAAAAACTACCTCTAGAAGGGAGCGAGGACAACGAAACCGGTGGTTCCGCCACCGTGACTGCTTCACAACAAGAAGGAAAAAGAGAGATTTGGGCAAAGACTCAAGAAACCAAGGAAAACAAAAACAAGCCAAGTACTAAAACTTTTAATGGGCGTGTAATTGTGGGTAGTTTATTTTACGACACTGAAACCGAACTTTGCTGTGTCATGTTTTAAGAGTCAAGAAATAGGCAAAAGATGACTCTAGTCACTTTCAATTTTGAACGAGCGCGAAATGACAAGTGCTCGATGATATTTTCAAATTTAAGGAGTCAGTAAAGATAAAAAATGACTACTAAGGGATTCTAAGCAAGAGGGTATGCCAGGTTTCTGTGAACTTCCATATACACCTTGGTGATCAAATGAAAGAGAAATGACCAAGGACTTAACGTACATGCAGGTAGTCTCCTCAAATGCTGTGTTTGGTGTATCACGGTTACAAGGCGGTAGACTCGGCTTCCTATGGATAAAAGTATTGCAACCTAGAAGGGTATTCCTTTATATACTCGATGGTACAGGGAGCACAAGTCCGTACTAGCGTTGTCCGAAGCCAGACGACAAATGACAACTACTAGGTTTTAAGACATTGGAACACATCTCTAACTTAGACCACTATAATATTTCGTTAGGTTTCAATGTTTCCTTAGGTTAATTGAAATATATTTTAATGTTGATCTTGGATTAGGCTTCAATTTCCAGGCCTTAACGTATGTTGGATTTGAAATTTTCCTAAATGCAAAACTACATGTAGAAGGATACCATTTTCGTTCAATGAACATTATCTACGAGAAGGAAAGAAAAATTTCAAGCGATAGCGAATAATGAAATCACGTGAAAACATCCACTAATGCATCTAATGCAATCTACAGAAAACAAAACTCTTTCCTAGCCTATACAATGCTAGTCAAGCGAGGGAATGTTTCATTTTCAAAGCAAAAAGAATGCAATATTTTTTTTTTTTTTTTAATGCAATAGAGCAAACAATGCACTAAGTAACATGAAAAACAAAACTAAAATACTAGCTTGAGAGAGAGAATGTAAAATTCGAAGCAGAATGACTCTAGCAATATGAAACAAACACAAAAATACCCAAAATAATGCTAAAATATTTTCAAATCAAAGAGAAATCTCCAAAGCGACCCAAACAAGCAATGTAATCGGTGCTTGGAGTAAGAGGAAGAAGAATCAAACGAGAAAGGCAATGATCATTCAACCAATGAACGTGCTCAACAGGATCAAAGAGACTAAGAGCAATTAAATAGGAAACGAAATTGACATCTATCAAGAAACTCGATCTCCAAACAGAAGGCTCAGTGCACCAAGGCACTCAGAAACCCTAAGACCTCAAGCTACACTGATAAGAAATGGACAAACAAATGAGGAAAACAAGCCTCCAGCAATCAAAGACAATCCAAAACACTTCAATTACTCTTAAAAATAACCCATAAACAAGTACAATCGACCAAAAACTCATGAAAAATCTCACACCCAAAAACCTACAGGGGTCGGCGCGACTGTGAGGCGATATTCAACGCCAAACAAGGGATGGCGCGAGCGCTACAAAAGAAACTTGCGCCAATCGACGCAACTTTTCAGAGAAAAACCGCGCTAAGCCAGTTAACCAAGGAAAAGGAAAAAAATATACAGAGTAGAGGTTAACCTTGATACTTTGGGGTTGAAAAGGGGTTTGAAGCACAGTTAAAAAACTAGAAAGGTAAACAACAGACAAAAAACCCAAAAATGACCCAACAAGATCAAAGACAAACTTGCACTGATCCCCAGCGGAGTCGCCAACTTGTTATGTAGGTAAATCCTCTCTACATAAAGAGATAATCCCTCTAGCCCTAGGGTGGGTCTAGTAACAAGGAATCATGCTAGAGTGTAGGTTCTTAGATATTTGAATGAAAGAGGACACAATAAGATGGCATACCTATGGTCCAATGCTCTCGTCGACAATCGTAGTGATGATGAGACCCTCTCGCTCTTGATTTGGCAAGTGACAACCCCTTCGCTTATCGCGTTTGGACACCTGCACAGAGATTAGAAAATGATAACCACATACCACATACTAATTTCATCCAAAAAATACTAGTTAGTCAGAGAAGACTAAGCATATTGCATTCGATAAAGAAAAAATACAAGATGGGAACTATACAATAGTCACTTATATTATTAGGTAGAAAGAAGAGATACAACCATGCTCTGACGTTGCGGTCTCCTCCAGTGGGGTTCAGGCGAAGCACGTCTCAAAGCTCATTGGGGAATTCGGACGGGATGAGGGACCTCTTGATGGAGTTCCTTCTTGATCTACCTTCTCAATAACTTAGTTATTCAGCTATAGTTCAGTTGTCCAAGTTCAACACTTCAGCTGTATAATTCTCTTTGTTCAGCTAGCTTTCATAAAGGGAGAAGGCTTGTTTATATAGAGGAAAAGGAGGAGGTTGGGATCCCTACAAAGGTGGAAGGGAGGCCTATCTTTTAGGAGTGTTCCAAGGGAGGTGGAAACTACTAACTAAAGGAAGGAGTCCGTGGTTGTTTCAGTTCAACCACTCCCAATGACTCATCCCCGAGGTGGTTGGAATGGAACCTCCACCTCTATTTTTAAAAAACATTCCCAAAATAGCTTGGCACAAGTATTACACTAGGATAGAGCGCCAGGTGGCGCGGGCCCTAGTGTTAATCTTCCACATTGGCGCGAGGGTAGAACTGGCTACTCGCGCTAAGGAAAAAACAGGGGTTTTTGATGCACTGTTCAGGAATTTTTCACCAAGTGGAATGTTACCTTCATGTAGAGGGATGCAATGAAGGTTTTTGCAAGGCATGACACTTTTCATAAGTCACATAAATGACCCTCCAATGTACGGTATGGGGATTGTAGGGACAGTGAAAAGATGCTGTGTAACAGAGCTCCTCCAAGTTGTTGACTTGTCCTTTCCTTGTCACTATATGCACCTCCAATCACCCTAATTCATGCGTGATAACCACTCACTACAATTGCATATGGTCAAAGTCTCTCCAAAATCGAACCATTCATTCATTCTAACCTTTACATATGCAATATGCTAAATATATAGGAGAGTGGGGTAATTTGGGAGTTCTTATCCAATTACCATTCTAAGGTTTTAGATCCACCTTTTATGGAGGGATAGGATCAAAGGATAAGTGGTGAAAACTCCAAAGTAAGGTAGGGTAGGATCGAAATTTTTAGTCTAAGGTAAGAGATTGAAACAAATTTTGGAAACTCCTAGAAAGTGAAGCTTCCAAAATCACAATAATTCTCCTGAATTTCTAGAACCAATGCAGGTGCAAAGGGGAGAAACCTGCTGGTGACCAACGCTAGCCACAATGAAGCAACTTGTAGGTGGTCGCATCCCAGTAGGCAACAAGGAGTGTTGGTCGTAAAAATGGCTCAGATGATGCAATTTAGGGCTGAAACTCTAGGGTATGAAAGGAAAATGCTTAAGGCTTTGTGCAAGATGATGACAAGGGGGAAGAGGATGCTGATTGATCCCAATATGAGGCTCACTAATCGTATGTGAAAAAATGGCCTATAACATAATACCCCCTAAAGCGCAAAGTCAGAGGTGATGACTAATAATTGAAGTGCTTTACCTTGTGACAAGTAGGGATCAAGGACAATTGACGAGCTTTAACTGTTACCATACATTTATCATGACAACTTGTCGCTGAGGGAGACATACTCATACTCATCCCATAATCTAACATAACATGTACAATGATAAAAAGATGCGTCCACAAATGAAACTAGTGAACCCATGATTGGATGATCGTCTATATGATCACGACCATCATACATTGTGATCTTCGTATAACTCCTGAAATCACAGCCCGGATGGATGAAACTAGATTCGAGGTCTTCTATCAGATTCACACGACCAACTAATGTACGAGTCTAACCATGTGAATCAATGAGTTGGATTCGAACATGCTAGACATCATCTGATTATCGGCTAACGATCTAAGTCGTTAACAAACGCGAGAGAAACCACCGATGATGTTAATGGCTCTCAAGGTACTACGGTAAAATTGGTATGGTGCGAATAAATGAGTTGATTTTGAACACCACACAGAATGTTTCGGTCGAAGGCCATTGATGTAAACCTGTCGTCGAGCACGAGGAAACTTGTTGTTGATGTATACAAGCACCAAGGTACGAAAGGGGTGTTCCTAAGTCAACTTCCTGGATGATGTGTTGATATCAATAGGAAGTGACCCGTCATAGGAGGGCCTTGATGTATCCCCCATCAATGACACGAAATGAGTATAATTATTGAGACAAAATGATCTTAATGATGCTTATATGAAACTAGATCTAGAAAGGCAAACATGAAATGAAGGGTCAAGAGTATTGTAGTGGAGATAAAATGAATGAATTCTCTTGAACATCGATGACACTGAATGGAGTTGGCAACATTGAACCAAAACTATAACAAAGGCTCTGAAAAAGCAGTCTAATAACCAAGAGACAAGAAAATTACCCAATCCAATGGCCACATAGATGAAGGGGAAGAGTGTCATGTTCAAGAGCGACTCGTTGCCATTAGCAAAATGGAATCCCCTGTTTTCCAATTTTCCCCAACCACACTGGTCAATACCTCTTTATTTTTTAACAAACTTGAGGAGGATAACATATGATTGATCTGTAAGTTCATCCCTCAAATGAATCCCTCTAAGTATATTTAATGAACCCTGAGATGGAGCGGTTCGACCTTGTCATGTTTGACAAGTCCATCACTGTTTGATGTTTTACCGAGTCCAGCGAAGGTAAAACTCGACATCTTTTTCATGTTTAGAGAGTTTGAAAAAGAGGCGAAGAATACAACTCCACTTGTCCCTTTTCGTAGATAGTATCTTAAGTCAGAAAAGGTAGAAAACAATACTCAAGAGGACCTCTTAGCCATGTTCGACTAAGGTATTCCTTTTCTGTAGCTAGTCTATCTTAGTCCGAAAAAGGGTTAAAATTATACTGAGTAGATGCATTTTCATTTATTTTTATGAGTTCGAAAAGACAAGTGCTCGACAATATTTTCATATTTTGGGAGTCTGAAAAGAGCTGAAAGAGGACTCTAGGTGGTTGCCTTTTTCGTTGGTTTATAAAGTTTGAAAAAAAGTTAAAAGTATATTCCTTGGTCAAAATAACCTGTTAAAACATAATAAAAAACCTACTAACAACTGTTGACCTACCCAAAACACTACCAGAAGGATTAAACATACATGTTTCATTGTAAAAATGAAGCATATCTAGGTCAATAAAATAACGAGAAAATGACCATAAATATTCAAAATGACTTTTCATTTTTACCATTTCACATTTTACCTTCAACAGTGAGTATTTGGAGCCCTTTTCCCCTCAATCTTCTGTAGCTGATTCTTACCAATCCATGGAACCATTTCGAGTGACGTCGGATCCAGGTAGGAGCTAAAACCATTCTCCATCTTTCCATAGTTCATTTTTGTGTTTTCATGGAATTTTTCCAAGGATTTGAGGCCCCTGGGTTTCATAAAAAATGCCTTGGGACCAACGCACCCCCTCTGTGTTGAAAATTCTATTGCACCTAGGCAATGAAAAATTGTAAACAAAGGCACAATTCTCTGTCATACACATATGGGGAGCATTAGGCGCAAGTCTTCAAGTTTGTTTTTAGTTTCGCCTCAAATTGTGTCAGATTTTTTGCATGGGAAAGGGCCTAATGAATCCCTTGTTGATGTTTTAGGTACCCATTATAAAAAAATGTCATTCATTTAGAGAGAAAGACAACATGAAGCATAAGACTTAAATGCAGCAAATGACCCTCCTACCATCCAGGTGCTTAAAAACTACGGGTTGTTAAAATTCTTCTAGCTTCCTAGTATGAGGCAACAAATGGAGTTGTTGAAATACCTTGTGTGTTCATGGGATGTTCAGGTGCAAGCATTCAAGTTTGGGGACAATCTACTTGAGATACAGGTAGATGATATTTACTTTTTCAGAGGTTTTTCAAAAAGAGGTGCCTCCATCTCTCTTATAGGTGAAAGAAGTGGCGGTGAGATGGTGAAAGCCTATATAACTACCTATTATAGATCTCGAACCCTTCTTATGAGGGATGGGAATATTAACATAAAGGATGTGACTCAGTTACCTTTAAGAATGATCTTGTTCATTATTGCAAGATTGGAAGGTAGCTCGACGCTACATGTAGCGAGCGGATCATACATGGCAGTATGGAGTAGAATTTCTAGAGTCAAAAATATTCAACTAGAGCGAGGGTGTCTTGGTCAACTTGAAAGAGCAGCTTACTAAATCAAAGGAGGGGAAGTTGAAGAACTTCAGTTATGGTGCCATATTGGTCTCTTTTTCTCTAGAGTGGGTATCATCACTACAACCTCAACAGATTGTACTCGATCCCATCGATAGGGTCCCACAAATGAGGAGGTGGATAGACCACATGGCTAGACATGTAGGTCCATCAGCAATCAACTTTTCACTAGTCTTCTTTGGATGGTTGTGCATACAGTTCATCGTGATCGATGATTATCCTTATGCAGGGATGGATTTTCGTGATGATCCTAAGCTTGAGCTTCCTGAGGGTGAGAAATGGGATGTTACAGGTGTTAACCACCTATAAAATTTGTCATATCAAATGGTGGCTAAATCATTTTTTGAAGCCTTAAAAAAATATTTTTATTGCCAAATTTTTGGTTCTTAAAGTCTTATGAAGATGACTTATCCTTGATTTAATCTTCACTGCTGTTTCCCTCTCAAACTCTGAAAAATATGTTGTTTTCCTGAAGAAAAAGACTGCTAAAAACCCATTTTTCCCTTTCATTTTACCCCTCTTTTCACTCATTATTAACCTTCATTTTTGTCCCCTTTTTCCTCATAATATTCCTCTATTCTTTCTCATTTCCCTTCTTCCCTCCATAAAACCCCTTTGATAAGGTTTAAAACTCCCTTTTTACCTTATCAGAAGCTTTCAAAATCCTTTGAAATACTTGAAAAATCATAAAAAAAATAGCCTTTTTGTGCTCAGGCCTTAAGCCCTTTTGGCCCTATCCCCCAACCCCTTATTTTCGCATAAAACCGACGTTAAAACCAAGAGTTGGGGTTTAATATCACAATCACAATTGGGCATTCCATTAAGTTTTGTTACCTCTCGCTTTCAAAAATCTTTGATTGCGATTGGCTCCTTTTTTATAACCCCCGATCCCTTCATCTTTTCATATAACCCAAAAGCCCCGCAATCGGGCACTAAAAGGCTAAAAGCCTTTCCAAAACCTTTTTCCATTCGTATTTATTAAAAACCAAATTTTTATTAAGTCCCGAAGGTTCATTGGTTGGGCGAATACCAACTATTGATCTAAAACCGATCAACGGTCTTCGAGATCTCGCATCAGAGTTTTTCATTGGATGCATTTAAATAGTTTATTGTCCCCTCCTGATTGGAGACCTTGCAATGGTTTCCCAACCGTCGATCTGTTCTGCCATACCCACGGTCCCCATTGCTTTGTTCCAAAGCCCGCATACCCGCCTTCGGCATTCATAAGTGAATCTCCGCCATTGATCTGGTTCTAAGATCAACGGTCCTCGTTCAATCGCATCGCGAAAACCATTGTGCCTTTCCTCTCTCCTCTTTCGATTGAGATCATTGCGATTCAATCTGGACCGACGAATCCACAAGAACCGACGGTCCAAATTGATCACCCTCCACCACAGCCTCCGACATTAAAAACCACAAAGTTATTCCTGACCATTGATCTCTCTAAAGATCGATAGCCTGCATTCAATCGCATCGGAAATTTTCTTTGCACCTTTCCTCTCTCCCCCGCCGATTGGCAATCCCGCGATTAGATCTAGGCCATCCATTTCATACATCCGACGGTCCAGATTAAAGCTTGACACCCTTTGTTAAAATTCATAAAACCTCGTTGTATAAAGTTTTTGATGAATATCCACCGTTGATCTCTGCAGATCAACGACCCGAATTAACCCAAACTCCGCCCGACCCTCGCCTCATATTTTATTCCATTAAATCCAAGATTAAATCTGAGCCATTGATCTATTTCATCCAACGGTCCATACTTAACCCAATAGGCCCAACTCGTTTGGGACCTACGCCCCCACTGATCAATCCTAGCCATTCATTCCCTGATCCGACGGTCAAGATTAAAACCGCCTTGACCCTGCCCCACCTTTTATCACTCGTGCATATTTTCTCCATCGTGCTCTCCTCATGACCGTCTGATCTAAGGCCCCAGATATGAAGTCCAGTGTGCAGTTTCACGTAATTTTGAGTCCGGAGGTTAATGTTTTAAAATTACGCGATATAGGTAGTTTTAGAAAGCCACGTGTCGGCTAGAAACACATATCGCGTTCAAAAAGGAAATACCGCCTTTCCCCTTTTGCAACGCGTGAAACAGACAGTTTCTTCAGCCGAAACCACCATTCCCATTGCCATTAAATTTTCTCGTAATAGATCTCTGCCGTTGATCTCTGAGATCTAACGGCTCACGTTTAACCTCGCCATTAGTTCATCGCCCTCCCCCCTTTGCTCCACAAAACTTCATTGATCAACCTCCGCCGTTGATCTCTGTGGACTAATCCAATCCAACGGCCCAGGATCGTTCGGAAACCCCAAATATCATCTGACCCATTTCACCTCTGACAAATTTTTTCCCTATTTCTCTTATATTTTCCGCCATTTCACTATGACATTTCCCTTCCGCCTTATAAGATCTTGGGTTACTCTCGACCGTTGATCCACATACATTGACGGCTCAGACTTAATTTCTCATTGACTCCCCTGACTGCCTCTCCATTATCCTCAGCATTAAATCCTCGCCGTTGGATGCTTTCATCCAACGGCTGTGATCTAACCTCAGCCTCTGAAGTAGTTTAAGCCTTACCCCGTAGGATTTTCTTAATTTTTCATTGTTTGTGCAGGTTTTAAGAGTTTTTCAAATGTTTTAAAGGAAAATTGAAGGCCGGGGATGACGATCCCCCAGGCCTTTATGCGTGAAGGAGAGCATTCTGCAGGGTTTCCCATCCAAGTTTACCGGTGCCTCATGAACACTGGCGACATTATAAGAGCCCTCTGTTATGCCTGCACATCAACAAGACACAACAAAACTTAATCAAGCAAAGAGTATCAGTGTTAAAGGATCTAGTCACAGCAGAGATGAAGAATTGAAGATTGTTTACACAGTTTTGAGGGATTACGGCCTAAAATCGATTATCTAAAGCCTAATCCACTCAATTGAAGACAATTTGAAGAACAAAAGACGTAAATTAGGCCTAATTAAGCCTAACACACAGAGTTAAAGAAAATTAACAATGATTAAAGAAGGACAATCAGATCTATCATTCCGATAAAGCCTCCACCGCCACATCAGAGGCTAATTGAATCCTCTCAGCTGCCAAAAGACACTTGCAGCCTCAAAGCATTCAAAAGAGGCCTAGTTATTGCCAGAATAAAAGATATTCGCCTAAAGACAGCCGAACAGTTAATTCAACTAAAGGAACTTATTGTAAACTGTCAGCAGAGTTATTACAAGGAGCCTTAAAGTCAAAAAAATCTTCCCAGCAAGCTTTATACTTAATGTAAACCAATTAATACAAAGTAAATATCAGAAAGTTTCTCCATTGAGCCCCTCAAAGGCTGAGAAGCATTAAAATGTATTAATTGAACCTAGAAGATCTTTTATCCCATCCCACCTCCTCATTTCTTCTATAAATACTTCTGTAGAAGATGAGATAATGTTGGTCACTCCATATCTGTTGCCTATAAATAGTTTACTGAAGCTGCTATAAGCTCTGTTTGTAATTGAAGATACCTAAGTTGAGATGAGAAGTTTGAAGCTGTAGAGAAACACTGGACTTGAAGATTGTAACTGGCTTGAAGTCAGTGACAAACTAAGGAAACCTTAGGATTCTCATAAGAAGCTTATCAAAACTTGAAGGATCAGCTAGCTTAGCCATAAGAGTAAAATTTCTTTGTCTCACTACCATAGCTAAGTGTTGAAACATATTTAGGATGCTCTTAGAACCCACATAACTTAACAAAAAAAAAATAAAAAAAATTGGTATTCAATAAACATGGTGGTTCTCCCACAATTTAATGCCCGAAGCTATAATGGAGAGCCTAGGCCTTGAAATCACTAGACCATACAAAGATCTTTTCTCCTTTGACTCAAGCAGAGTGAAATGTTTAGGCTTAATCAAAGATCTCTGTGTAAACTTAGCACAAATTCTAGCCAAGTGTTTAGTAATGGATATTGTTGTGGCTGATGTACCCCCAAAATATGGTATGTTGTTATCTAGATCTTGGGGAGCTAAGTTACAAGGAACTATGCAAATGGATATGACATATGCGACCATCCCTATTTTTAATCAAACTAGAAGACTTTACAGGGGGTCTCATATGCAATACATGGTTACTAGCCAAGAGAGACCGCAAAACTCTCCTCTTTATTATGTACATACAGGCCTTGATTCATTTATCTTGTTCAATGATGAAAAATTCAGTGAACAAGAAACTTTAACTGAGTTAGTGGTAGATAGAGAAAAAGAGAAAGACAAGATAGAAGTGTCAAAACAGTTTTCTAAACCAGAGAACTGTAGCAAACAAAACACAGGTCTAGAGCTAAAAATCATTCATCCATTGCTTTTAAACCTTGAGAATCAAGAAATTATTCCTCAACGCAATTAAAAACCCGAGGAATTAAAACAAATTCAATGAAGCGCTGATCTTCAAGAACAATCCGAAAGCACACTAGTTGAAGAGGATAGTAACCAAATTGATGAACCCAAAACTAGTCCTCTTTGGAGTATGCACTTTGATGGATCTTGTACTAAGAGTGATGCAGGTGTGGGAGTGTGGCTTCACAATACAATGAACAGTCATACTGAAGGGAATTCCTGCAAATTAAACTTTCAATGCTCCAATAACATAGCCGAGTATGAAGCCCTTCTTTTAGGCCTGCATTTATTGAAGAAATTAGGGGCCAAAAGAATAAAGGTTCATGGTGATTCTGAACTAATAATTAGGCAAGTGAATGGGGAATATACTGCGAAACATCCCAGACTTAGAGCATATCGAAATGATGTCATGGATTTATTGAAAACATTCAAGGAATTTAAACTAATTTTTGTCCCAAGAAACCAAAATATCCAAGCTAATGGTTTGGCTTTTGCTGCTAGGACGTGCTTAACTCCTTATGAAACCAAAAAATGTACAACTCAAATCAAATTTCGACCACACGTTCCTAACAATGAGAAATATTGGCAAGTGTTTGATGGAGACAAACAAATAGAAGACTTCCTACAGTCAAGAAATGAATTTGAATTACCAAGTTCAGATTCAGATTATGAAGATGACTGTTCTACTGAGGAAAATCTACTTAATGAAGATGTAAAATCTCCAGAGATTGCTGTTATAAATCTGTTAACTAATAAACTAGAATATAACACAGAAATTAGTACAAATTTACCAAAAGAAAACTTAGAAACATTGCAATCTGACACACAAAGTTTGCCAAAGGGCCTGGTCCCTTTAGAAGAGTTGTTTGATTTCAACGACGTTGCCAAGAAACCTAAGCTGGAGCCCGTTGAAACTAAAGTTGAAGAGTGTAATATAGCCAGTGAACTAAAACCAAAGATGATCAAACTGTTTAAAACTTTACCATCTCGCATTAAATTGAAATACATAGAGCTGTTTAAAGAATTTTCTGATGTTTTTGCATGGCGTTATGAGGATCTGAAATCCTATGACACTGAAATAATTCAGCAGAAGATACCTCTCAAGGAAAACCAAAAGCCATTTAAGCAAAAACTGCGCAGAATAAACCATGTTCAGTTACCTTTGGTTGAGAAGGAAATCAAGAAAATGTATGAAGCTGGTATTATTGTCCCTATTAGATATTTAGAGTGGGTGTCTAATATAATGTGAGTTAGGAAGAAAACATGAGAGATAAGGCTTTGTATAGACTTTAAAAACTTAAACAAAGCCTCATTGAAAGACAACTAACCTTTCCCCAAGATGGATAATATTTTACAAAGGGTAGTTGGTTCTAAAAGAATTTCTTTGCTAGATGGCTTCTCAGGATACAATCAGATATTAGTACATCCTGATGATCAACTAAAGACAACTTTTACTACACCTTGGGGCACTTTCATGTATGTGAAAATGCCCTTTGGTTTAATGAATGCTGGTGCTACATTCTAGAGAGCCATGGATATTTCATTCTCGGAAGAATTAGGCTACTTCATCATTATTTACCTTGATGATGTCACTGTTTTTTCCAAAACAGATGAAGAGCACTTAGAACACTTGAGAAAAGTATTCGAGAAATGCAGAAAGTTTGGGATATCTTTAAATCCAAAGAAACACTATTTGGTCTCGAAGAAGGTAAAATTATTGGGCACATCATATCAGAAGAGGGGATAAAGATAGACCCAAAAAGGATTGAGGCTATATTGCAAATTACTTATCCTAGAAACATCAAGGAACTTCAATATTTCATTGGAAAGATTAATTTCTTGAGAAGGTTCATACCCAACTTGGCCGAACTCCTTAGAAACATTAAAAACACGCTGAAAAAGGAACAAGGAGTTAAATGGACCTTGGAAGCAAAGAAGTATTTTGAACTGGTAAAACAAGCATTAACCAAAACACCAGTTCTAATAAGTCCTGATTTTTCAAAAGATTTTTATATTTTTTCATTCGCATCAGAACATAGAATAGCTGATGTCCTATTGCAGAAAAATCCATAGGGACAAGAGCAGCCAATTGCATTCTTTAGTAAGGCATGGAGAGATGCACCTCTGAAGTATAACATTATGGAAAAACAAGCTTTTGCTTTGGTCAAAGCTTTAAAAGACTTTAGAGTATACATCTTACACTCCCAAATCATTGCCTTTGTCCGAAATTCAGTTGTAAAAGACATTCTGACACAGGACCCAGATGGCAAGAGAGGTAAGTGGATAGCTGTGATACTTGAATATGATCTAGAAACCAAGCCCATTAAACTCATTAAAGGCCAAGGTCTAGCTAGATTAATGGCTGAATCAAAATTTGAAGCTCTTGATATAAACATGATAAATGCTTTAGATGAACAAGAGGAATTGTCGACTCTCAATGTTGAAGATCATTTTATCAATTCCTCTTGGTATGCTGATATTACATATGTTTTGCTCAATTTGAATACACCTCCTAGTTTATCAAAAACAAAGGCAAGGTTCTTAAAGTTAAAAGCTGTAAACTACTGCATTATAGATAAATGTCTTTATTGGAAAAATGCAAGTGGGTTATTGCTTAAATGTTTGCCTGAGAATGATGCAGAGAAGGTTAAGCACGAGTTCCATGAAGGAGAATGTGGAGGCCACCTCTACTAGAAGACTACAGCCAACAAAATCCTTAGAGCTGGTTACTATTGGCCCACCCTTTTTCTATATGTACACAACATGATAATTGCCTGACATAAATGTCAACTTTTTGAAGGCAAACGAAAATTACTTCCCTTACCTTTGCATCCAATCACCGTTGAAGCTCCTTTTCAACAGTGGGGTTTAGACTTCATAGGATAAATCCATCCACCCTCATCTGCCCAACATAGATGGATTCTCACTGCAACAGACTACTTTACCAAATGGATAGAAGCCATCCCTTCTAGGCAAGCCAATGAATCTGTCATCATTAGATTTATTGAGACTCATATCCTCTCTAGATTTGGCTGTCCTAGAAAGATCATCACTGATAATGTTGCAGCATTTGGATCCAAGAAGATGGTTGAATTCTGTCACAAGTATCACATTACATTGGCCCATTCTACTGCTTATTACCCTCAGGGTAATGGGCTAGCAGAATCCTCAAACAAGAGTTTGGTGAACATAATCAAGAAGTTGCTGGAGGACAACAAGAAGTCTTGGCACACAAAGCTAGTGCATGCACTATGGGCTGACAGATTAACACTTAAGAAATCTATTGGGATGTCACCCTATCAGCTTGTGTATGCTACAGATATAATTTTTCCAACCAACCTTGGTGTGCTAGTCATGAAGCTGATCCAAGAGTTACAGTCTGAAGACAATGACATGGTAAGAAGAATAAATCAGACCATACATCTTCAACAAATCAGAGAGGAGGTCTACAACAGAGCATTACAAAAGCAAGAGAGCATCAAGAGGCTTTTTGATAGAAGGACAAAGGCCAGTAATTTCAATGTTGGTGACAAGGTTTTGAAGTGGGATTCGAGGAGAGAAGATAAGGGCAAGCATGGGAAATTTGATAACTCATGGCTTGGCCCTTATCTCATTCTTTCTACTGCTGGTAACAATGCTTATTTCTTGTAGGAATTAAATGGAGCTGAACTATTTGGGGGTCCTGTCAATGGAAGGATGCTCAAACATTACTTCTCTTGACCATATTAGTGTGGAAGCCTTTTTATCTTTTTTCTCATTATAAATATTTCATCCATCATTGCATTCAAAGTTAGAAAAAATAAAAAATACAAAAAAAATAGAAAGAGAAAAGAGGGCAGATTGTTAAAACAAGAAAGGTACAACCCCATACCAAAAAAGAGAAACAAAATCTAAAAGTGTGCAAGTTCAAATGCCACTCCTAAAAAACACACTCCTAGTTAGTCATACAACCTAATCGTAACTAATTAGTTTTAAATTGACTATTGATAGGTTAGTGAAATTAGATTTTCCAAACAGCTTAATCTTGGCTTATCAATTAGATAGATTAGGATAGAAAAATAAAGGTTCAAACAAGCTCAAAATCTGAACCTAAGATTCAAAAAGAAGAATGACTCTAATCTGTTTAAATCATGAGTCGAAGACAGAAGTGAACTCGTTCTAATAAGCCCAAAACTTGAACTAGATAACAAAGAAAAAACAGTTCAAACAAATTTAAAAACAGAGCTGAAGAAAAGAGAAGGATGTTCCTAAAACTTTCAGATCTTAAGCCTTCACCATTTTGATTTAATTTTCTGCAAATAGTAATCTATGTACAACTTGTTTTTATGCCATAGATCAGCAACAAGTTAGACTGTTCAATCCTGACTTGTATGCTTTTAAATTTCTTGTTTCAGAATTTAGAGAATAAAAATATATTAGACAGTCTAATCCTAACAGATAGTAGATTAGGTAGAGAAGCTTATGAAATCAACTGCTAAATCTAAGTTCATGGAGAAATAAGAAGTAGACTTAGATTAGTTTTATGTTTTAAAAAAGAATAAAATGTTTGTAAAAGAGTTTTCCAATCCAAATGCACTCTCAAAGAAGGAAAAATGTTAGATCAGTAGGATTGGGTAGGTAGAAAGCTTGTTTTGATAAAGTTCCATTGTATTTCATGGCTGCTAACATTGTCAAAGCAGAAGAAGGCAAGAAAAGTGAAGAAAGTTGCAGCCCAATGGATGAGGCATTGATAAGCTCCCAGAGAATACAAGTCTGAAGTTTTTGACACCTTCAAGAAGGTGCCATCCCCATGTGGAGCCACTCTTAGGCACCTATAAAATTTGTCATATCAAATGGTGGCTAAATCATTTTTTGAAGCCTTCAAGAAACATTTTTATTGCCAAATTGTTGGTTCTTAAAGTATTATGAAGATGACTTATCCTTGAGTTAATCTTCACTGTTGTTTCCCTCTCAAACTTTGAAAAATCTGATGTTTTCCTTAAGGAAAAGACTGCTAAAAACCCATTTTTCCCTTTCATTTTACCCCTCTTTTCACTCATTATTAACTTTCATTTTTGTCCCCTTTTTCCTCATAAGATTCCTCTATTTTTTCTCATTTCCCTTCTTCCCTCCATAAAAACACCTTTGATAAGGTTTAAAACTCCTTTTTTACCTTATTGGAAGCTTTCAAAATCCTTTGAAATACTTGAAAAATCATAAAAAAAAACAGCCTTTTTGTGCTCAGGCCTTAAGCCCTTTTGGCCCTAGCACCCAGACCCTTATTTCCGCATAAAACTGGCGTTAAAACCAAGAGTTGGGGCCCGATCGCGCAATCGCAATCGGGCATTCCATTAAGTTTTGTTACCTCTCGCTTTCAAAAATCTCTGATTGTGATTGGCTTCTTTTTTATAACCCCCGATCCCTTCATATTTTCATATAACCCAAAAGCCCCGCAATCGGGCGCTAAAAGGCTAAAACCCTTCCAAAACCTTTTTCCTTTCGTATTTCTTAAAAAACCGACTTTTTATTAAGTCCCGACGGTTCATTGGTTGGGCGAATACCAACCGTTGATCTAAAATCAATCAACGGTCTTTGGGATCTCGCATCAGAGTTTTTCATTGGATGAGTTTAAATAGTTTATTGTCCCCTCCTGATTGGCGACCTTGCAATGGTTTCCCAACCGTCGATCTATTCTGCCATACCCATATCCAATGGTCCCCATTGCTTTGTTCCAAAGCACGCATACCCGCCTTCGGCATTCATAAGTGAATCTCTGCCGTTGATATGGTTCTAAGATCAACGGTCCTCGTTCAATCGCATCGCGAAAACCATTGCGCATTTCCTCTCTCCTCTTCTGATTGAGATCATTGCGATTCAATCTGGACCGATTAATCCACAAGAACCGACGATCTAGATTGATCACCCTCCACCACATCCTCCGACATTAAAAACCACAAAGTTATTCTCGACTGTTGATCTCTCTAAAGATCGATGGCCCACATTCAATCCCATCGGAAATTTTCTTTGCACCTTTCCTCTCTCCCCCGCCGATTGTTGATCCCGCGATTAGATCTAGGCCGTCCATTTCATACCTCCGACGGTCCAGATTAAAGCTTGACACCCTTTGTTAAAATTCATAAAACCTCGTTGTATAAAGTTTTCGATGAATATCCACCATTGATATCTGCAGATCAACGAACCGCATTAACCGAAACTCCGCTCGACCCTCGCCTCATATTTTATTCCATTAACCCCAAGATTAAATCTGAGCCGTTGATCTGTTTCATCCAACGGTCCATACTTTACCCAGTAGGCCCAACTCATTTGGCACCTACTGCCTGCACTGATCAATCCTAGCTGTTCATTCCCTGATCCGACGGTCAAGATTAAAACCGCCTTGACCCTGCCCCAACTTTTATCGCTTGTGCATCTTTTCTCCATCGCGCTCTCCTCATGACCGTCCGATCTAAGGCCCCAGATCTAACGGCCAACGCGTAGTTTCACGTAATTTTGAGTCTGGAGGTTAATGTTTTAAAATTATGCGATATGGGCGGTTTTAAAAAGCCACGTGTCGGCTAGAAACACATATCACGTTAAAAAAGGAAATACTGCCTTTCCCCTTTTGCGTCGTGCGAAACCGGCGGTTTCTTCAGCCGAAACCACCATTCCCATTCCCATTGCATTTTCTCGTAATAGATCTCTGCCATTGATCTCTGAGATCTAATGGCTCATGTTTAACCTCGCCATTAGTTCATCGCCCTCCCCCCTTTGCTCCACAGAACTTCATCGGTCACCTCCGCCATTGATCTCTGTGGACTAATCCAATCCAACGGCCCAGGATTGTTCGGAAACCCCAAATATCATCTGACCCCTTTCACCTCTGATAAAGTTTTTCCCTATTTTTCTTATATTTTCTGCCATTTCCCTTCCGCCTTATAAGATCTTGGGTTAATATCGACCGTTGATCCACATACATCGACGGCTCAAACTTATTTTTTCATTGACTCCCCCGACCGCCTCTCCATTATCCTCAGCATTAAATCCTCACCGTTGGATTCTTTCATCCAACAGCTGCGATCTAACCTCAACCTCTGAAGCAGTTTAAGCCTTACCCCGCAGGATTTTCTTAATTTTTCTTTGTTTGTGAAGGTTTTAAGGGTTTTTCAAATGTTTTAAAGGAAAATTGAAGGCCGGGGATGATGATCCCCCAGGCCTTTATGCGTGAAGGAGATCATTCTACAGGGTTTCCCATCCAAGTTTACTGGTGCCTCATGAACATTGGCGACATTATAAGAGCCCTCTATAATGCCTGCACATCAACAAGACACAACAAAACTTAATCAAGAAAAGAGTATCAGTGTTAAAGGATCTAGTCACAACAGAGATGAAGAATTGAAGATTGTTTACACAGATTTGAGGGATTACGGCCTAAAATCGATTATCTAAAGCCTAATCCACTCAATTGAAGACAGTTTGAAGAACAAAAGACAGAAATTAAACCTAATTAAGCCTAACACACAAAGTTAAAGAAAATTAACAATGATTAAAGGACAATCAGATCTATCATTCCGAGAAAGCCTCCACTGCCACATCAGAGGCTAATTGAATCCTCTCAGCTGCCAAAAGACACCTGCAGCCTCAAAGCATTCAAAAGAGGCCTAGTTATTACAGAACAGAAGATATTCGCCTAAAGAGAGCCGAACAGTTAATTCAACCAAAGGAAATTTTTCTAAACTGTCAGCAGAGTTATTACAAGGATAAAAAAGAGCCTTAAAGTCAACAAAATCTTCCCAGCAAGCTTTATACTTAATGTAAACCAATTAATACAGAGGAAATATCAGAAAGTTTCTCCATTGAGCCCCCCAAAGGCCGAGAAGCATTAAAATGTATTAATTGAACCTAGAAGATCTTTTATCCCATCCTACCTCCTCATTTCTTCTATAAATACTTCAGTAGAAGATGAGATAATGTTGGTCACTACATATCTGTTGCCTGTAAATAGTTTACTGAAGCTGCTGTAAGCTCTGTTTGTAATTGAAGATACCTAAGTTGAGATGAGAAGTTTGAAGCTGTAGAGAAACACTGGACTTGAAGATTGTAACTGGCTTGAAGCATCAAATACAAGATGATTTATGGGATCCTGGTCTATGTCAACAATGATGTTTTTCTCATTGTAAATTGTTATTTTATTTCTGTTTCCGTTCTGTCCATCTTCTCTGATAAAGAATAGCAATTATAGAGTTAGGATTTACTGTCAAAGGTACTCTGCTCTTACTGATAAGCTTTATCTACATGTTTTCTTTCAAAATTGTGTGTTTTAGAATGATTTAATACAGTCCAAGCAATTAGGAATGCTGGAATTCCCTCGTCCTACTGTCTAAACTTTAAACATTGTTCTTGAATGTTATTTTCAGTTTCTGCCAAGTAAAGTTGAACTAGGGAAGTCTATGGTGAGCCCTGTCCTCTAGTTTTATCTCCAAAGGTTGTTTGAAAGTTTCCCTAAGGGTATGTTGAAATCAGGCTAGGTTCAAAGTCCTTACTTGATCTTAGACTATTATTTTTTATCTTATGTGTTGTCTTGATAAGTTTTCCAAGTAAAGCAGAACTAGGGAAGTCTATGGTGAGCCCTATCCTCTAGTTTCTTCTCCAACAGTTGCTTTGAAAAGTTTCCCTTAGAATATGCTGAAAGCAGGATAGGTTCAAAGTCCTTACTTGATCTTAAGCTATTCTTTTTGTGTTTTAAATTTTTTTCTATTGAAAGTGCATCAGAAGCAGGCTAGTTTCAAAGTACTTACCTGATCTTAGATTACTTTTATGTTTTCTTAAGTGTATGCCAAAAGCAGGATTGTTTCAAAGTACTTACTTGATCTTAGGCTGCTCTTTGTTCTTCATTTGTTCGATTTCCCTTTCTTATTGTTTCATTCCATTCCATAAATCAACTTTAAAGAGATCCTCAGACATAGATGACTTTCCCCATGGACCACTCTTGGACCTTGCTGTTTCAATTAAATCCTACTATGTCTCCATAGCCCAATGGATTGAAGCTGCTTCTTGCCTATCTTGTTAACCGAACCAATTTTTCAATTTCATTCACCTTCACCCTTCATTTAGACTTCCTTCACCTTCACATATCTTTTCCCAACAAAAACAAACAAAACCTTGTTCTTCATAACTAGCCTAATATCACATTTCAAGCCTTAAAGATAAATCAATCTTTGCACTTATAGAGAGATCCATCTCTGGATTCAGGAGGGCTAGATCCTAGAATCCCAAAGTGGTTCAAATGTTCTCCCTGCAGCTTTAGTCTCACCAATCTGCTAGAATTACAGGGAGCTAACATTTTTGGCGACTCCACTGGGGAGTTCTAAGAGAATTTACACCTATACATTCATAAGACCTCAAGAAAAACCCTTGATTCAAGAACATTGTTCAGTGCAGTATAAGTAGCCCTCTTC
Source organism: Pinus albicaulis (assembly GCA_034641835.2). Taxonomy (NCBI): domain Eukaryota; kingdom Viridiplantae; phylum Streptophyta; class Pinopsida; order Pinales; family Pinaceae; genus Pinus; species Pinus albicaulis. Next base: position 938,915,875 of record CM076580.1, read on the forward strand.
AAGCACTAACAAGCAAATGGTAATCATGATAGTCAGTGACAAACTAAGGAAACCTTAGGATTCTCATAAGAAGCTTATCAAACCTTGAAGGATCAGCTAGCTTAGCCATAAGAGTAAAATTTCTTTGTCTCACCACCGTAGCTAAGTGTTGAAACATATTTAGGACGCTCTTAGAACCCATTAAATATATATATATATATATATTTCAGATTGGTATTCAATAAACATGGTGGTGGACCAAAAAACATTTTACCTCCAAGAGAGCAAAAAATTTCCACCTGGTGACTCCACAATCCTAAACAGACATTAAGACTTCACTGGGAAGACACATTATCATCATAACATCATTTATACTCAGTTAAGAATACTTTAAAGATTAAAGTTTTCTTGTTTAAAGATCAGTTAGCCTCCTAAAGATTGTCATATTCTGTTAAAATTTTCTTGTAAGTTGGGTCTGAAAAACATAGCATAGTGGCTCCTAGAAGGATTCATACTAGAGCCTATCCTGATCCAAACCCTCATGAGATAGTTGATAACCCTGAAAGAATCCTTAGGAAGTCTCCTGAGGTTAAATCTTCAACTGTTTTCAGATCACCCCATAGAGCTCATTCTGTCCCTGAAAACCTTGCAGCTCTACAAAATCCACAAGTTGACTTAAGAAATCCATTTAGAACTAGGTCACTTGAGGATTTAGATCAGTTAGATTTAGAGCCTTCGCTTTCATCCCAAGATAAAAGTGAACATCCCGGTAGCAGAGAAACTACTCCACCTGATTTACATTTCATTCATAATTTTGGTTTATCTCATCCTAGATCTTCTCAACAATATATTGCTGGTCCATCCACATCTGTTCTTCATACATCCACTGTCCAAACCACTACATTCCAGCCCACTTTCCCTCTTGTCAACCCACCACTTGTGAACCCCCCACTTTTTCCACAACCTCCTATCATGGCAACATGGTATGCTCCATTAGTCCTTCCTTTACCTTTAGTAAATCTCCCATAGGACTATCAGTCCAAGATACCATTGTATGATGCCAATAATGCTACTACTGCTTCACAACATGTGGATAAGATGAATGACTACTTTGACAGAAATGAGATTGATGATGAAACTGTCAAACTTATATTATTTGCTCAGAGTTTAGGGGGAGAAGTAAGGAAATGGTTCAAAGGCTTAACCCCTCACAGTATGAATGATCTCCAAGCCTTCCATTAGTTATTCTTAAACAAATGGGAAGTGAAGAAAAACCCTCTCCAAATATTTTCAGACTACAAGAATCTCCACAGAAACACTAGGGAAAGTGTACAAGCTTATTGCACTAGGTTTAACAGTGTTTATAATGCCCTTCCCCCAGATTTAAAACCTCTACAAGGCTCGGCTTTAAACAAGTTTCCTGAAGGATTTGATCCTGAAATGGCCTATCAGCTGAGAGAGAGAGATCCTTTAACCCTTGAAGATATGCAAAAAGGAGCTCTTGCTATGGAAGTTAATTTAATGGAGAAAAGAGCAAGAATGAGGAATGAGAAGAAAGTGTCATTTAGAGAGGAATCCACACCTTCCTCATCTAGCTCAAAGCTGGAGAGAATGATGGAGGAGATGATGAAAAAGATGAGCATACTTGAGAGAGCACAAGCTAGTCAAAACCAAACAGCTCCTCAAAACAAAAATCAAAACCAAAATCAGAATTTTAGGAGAAACCAGCCTCAAAACAGACCAAGGGAGGATGACCAACATATCACTCCTCCTTTTCATCAAAACTATGTAAGTGAGGTTGAAGAAACAAGTGAACAAACAGAGGAAGATGATATCAACATGCTCGGAGTAGACAATGATGATTTTGAAGTTCATTACACTAGAAAACAAGGTCTATACACACCCTATGATGATAAAAGAGCTGAGGATGAAAGTTATTATCAAGAAATGGAAAATGTCATCATAGAGACTCAAAAAGAGTATGACCTTAGGAGTAAAAGCAATCAGGAAACTCCCAAGACTAAGACCTCTAAAATTTCTGCAAAAAACAACCTTGTGAATAAACCCAAGACTACAAAACAGAAAGACAAAACAGTGGCTGGAAATTTTGATAAAAACAAAGAAAAAGGCACTCAAAGTACTGAAAAATAGAGTGCAGACCTTAGTAGCATTAGCACCTCAGCTAGTGCTCCTATTAAAACAATTTTGACAAATGTAAATAGAGGAAATCAACAAACTGAATTTGCTGATAGAGTGGCGGTTAATAAGGCTGAAACAAACACTTCAAAGAATCAGATGCCTTTTAGTTTGGAGTAGGAAATTGCCAGAATCAAAATCTCTGTTCCTCTCACTGAATTAGCTGCCCAAGATGTATATAGATCTCAAATTTTGAAGGCTTTTAACATAGAAGAAAATAATGATACTGTCAATCTTAATGATGACCAGCCAGAGCTCATATTCGGTCCTAATATTGAGGGTAGATATCAAGAGGGACCAGTTCCTCCTTTTTATGTTAGTTTAAATGTTCATGACAAATTTTACACAACGCCATGCATGACTCAGGGGCCTCCCACAATTTATCGCCCGAAGCTGTAATGGAGAGCCTAGGCCTTGAAATCACTAGACCATACAAAGATCTTTACTCCTTTGACTCAAGAAGAGTGAAATGTTTAGGCTTAATCAAAGACCTCTGTGTAAACTTAGCACAAATTCCAGCCAAGTGTTTAGTAATGGATAGTGTTGTGGCTGATGTACCCCCAAAATATGGTATGCTGTTATCTAGATCATGGGGAGCTAAGTTACAAGGAACTATGCAGATGGATATGACATATGCAACCATCCCTGTTTTTAATCAAAATACAAGAATTTACAGGGAGTCTCATATGCAATACATGGTTACTAGCCAAGAGAGACCGCAAAACTATCCTCTTTATTCTGTACATACAGGCCTTGATTCATTTATCCTGTTCAATGATGAAACATTGAGCGAACAAGAAACTTTAACTGAGTTAGTGGCAGATAGAGAAAAAGAGAAAGACAAGACGGAAGTGTCAAAATAGTTTGCTAAACCAGAGAACTGCAGCAAACAAAACACAGGTCTAGAGCTACAAATCATTCATCCATTGCTTTTAAACCTTGAGAATCAAGAAAGCAGTCCTCAACGCAATTAAAAACCTGAGGAATTAAAACAAATTCAACGAAGTGCTGATCTTCAAGAACAATCCGAAAGCACGCTAGTTGAAGAGGATAGTAACCAAATTGATGAACCCGAAACTAGTCCTCTTTGGAATATGCACTTTGATGGATCTTGTACTAAGAGTGATGCAGGTGTGGGAGTGTGGCTTCACAATACAATGAACAATCATACTGAAGGGCATTCCTACAAATTAAACTTTCAATGCACCAATAACATAACTGCGTATGAAGCCCTTCTTTTAGGCCTGCATTTATTGAAGAAATTAGGGGCCAAAAGAATAAAGGTTCATGGTGATTCTGAATTAATAATTAGGCAAGTGAATGGGGAATATACTGCAAAACATCCCAGACTTAGAACCTATCAAAATGATATCATGGATTTATTGAAAACATTCGAGGAATTTAAACTAATTTTTGTCCCAAGAAACCAAAATATCCAAGCTAATGGTTTGGCTTTTGCTGCTAGGACGTGCCTAACTCCTTATGAAACCAAACAATGTACAACTCAAATCAAATTTCGACCAGTTGTTCCTGACAATGAGAAATATTGGCAAGTGTTTGATGGAGACAAAAAAATAGAAGAATTCATGCAGTCCAGAAATGAATTTGAACTACCAAGTTCAGATTCAGATTATGAAGATGAATGTTCTACTGAGGAAAATATACTTGATGAAGAAGTAAAATCTCCAGAGATTGCTCTTATAAATCTGTTAACTAATAAACTTGAATATAACATAGAAATTAGTACAGATTTACCAGAAGAAAACTTAGAAACATTGCAATCTGACACAGAAAGTTTGCCAAAGGGCCTGGTCCCTTTAGAGGAGTTGTTTGATTTCAACAATGTTGCCAAGAAACCTATGCTAGAGCCTGTTGAAACTGAAGTTGAAGAGTGTAATATAGGTAGGGAACTAAAACCAAAGATGATCAAACTGTTTAAAACTTTACCAGCTCGCATTAAATTGAAATACATAGAGTTGTTTAAAGAATTTTATGATGTTATGGAGTTATGAGGATTTGAAATCCTATAACACTGAAATAATTCAACACAAGATACCTCTCAAGGAAAACCAAAAGCCATTTAAGCAAAAACTGCATAGAATAAACCCTGTTCAGTTACCTTTGGTTGAGAAGGAAATCAAGAAAATGTATGAAGCTGGTATTATTGTCCCTATTAGATATTCAGAGTGGGTGTCTAATCTAGTGTCAGTTAGGAAGAAAACAGGAGAGATAAGGCTTTGTATAGACTTTAGAAGCTTAAACAAAGCCTCATTGAAAGAAAACTACCCTTTACCCAAGATGGATCATATTTTACAAAGGGTAGTTGGTTCTAAAAGAATTTCTTTTCTAGATGGCATCTCAGGATACAATCAGATATTAGTACATCCTGATGATCAACTAAAGACAACTTTTACTACACCTTGGGGAACTTTCATGTATGTGAAAATGCCCTTTGGTTTAATGAATGCTGGTGCTACATTCTAGAGAGCCATGGATATTTCATTCTCGGAAGAATTAGGCTACTTCATCATTATTTACCTTGATGATGTCACTGTTTTTTCCAAAACAGATGAAGGAAGTTTGGGATATCTTTAAATCCAAAGAAAACACTGTTTGGTCTTGAAGAAGGTAAAATTATTGGGCACATCATATCAGAAGAGGGGATAAAGATAGACCTAAAAAGGATTGAGGCTATATTGCAAATCACTCATCCTAGAAACATCAAGGAACTTCAATCTTTCATTGGAAAGATTAATTTCTTGAGAAGGTTCATATCCAACTTGGCCGAACTTCTTAGAAACATTACAAACACGCTGAAAAAGGAACAAGGAGTTAAATGGACCTTGGAAGCAAATAAGTCTTTTGAACTGGTAAAACAAGCATTAACCAAAACACCAGTTCTAATAAGTCTTGATTTTTCAAAAGATTTTTATATTTTCTCATTCGCATCAGAACATACAATAGTTGTTGTCCTATTGCAGAAAAATCCACAGGGAAAAGAGCAGCCAATTGCATTCTTTAGTAAGGCATCGAGAGATGCACCTCTGAAGTATAAAATTATGGAAAAGCAAGCTTTTGCTTTGGTCAAAGCTTTAAAAGACTTCAGAGTATACATCTTACACTCCCACATCATTCCCTTTGTCCGAAATTCAGTTGTAAAAGACATTCTAACACAGGACCCAGATGGCAAGAGATGTAAGTGGATAGCTGTGATACTTGAATATGATATAGAAATCAAGCCCACTAAACTCATTAAAGGCAAAGGTCTAGCTAGATTAATGGCTGAATCAAATTTTGAAGCTCTTGATATAAACATGATAAATGCTTTAGACGAACAAGAGGAATTGTCAACTCCCATTGTTGAAGATCATTTTATCAATTCCTCTTGGTATGCTGATATTACATATGTTTTGCTCAATTTGAATACACCTCCTGGTTTATCAAAAACAAAGGCAAGGTTCTTAAAGTTAAAAGCTGTAAACTACTGCATTATAGATAAATGTCTTTATTGGAAAAATGCAAGTGGGTTATTGCTTAAATGTTTGCTTGAGAATGATGCAGAGAAGGTTAAGCACGAGTTCCATGAAGGAGAATGTGGAGGCCGCCTCTACTGGAAGACTACAACCAACAAAATCCTTAGAGCTGGTTACTATTGGCCCACCCTCTTTCTAGATGTACACAACATGATAATTGTCTGTCATAAATGTCAAATTTTTGAAGGCAAAAGAAAATTACTTCCCTTACCTTTGCATCCAATCACTGTTGAAGCTCATTTTCAACAGTGGGGTTTAGACTTCATAGGAAAAATCCATCCACCCTCATCTACCCAACATAGATGGATTCTCACTGCAACAGACTACTTTACCAAATGGATAGAAGCCATCCCTTCTAGGCAAGCCAATGACTCTGTCATCACTAGATTTATTGAGACTCATATCGTCTCTAGATTTGGCTGTCCTAGAAAGATCATCACTGATAATGCTGCAGCATTTGGATCCAAGAAGATGGTTGAATTTTGTCACAAGTATCATATTACATTGGGCCATTCTATTGCTTATTACCCTCAGGGTAATGGGCTAGCATAATCCTCAAATAAGAGTTTGGTGAACATAATCAAGAAGTTGCTGAAGGACAAAAAAAATTCTTTGCACAAAAATCTAGTGCATGCACTATGGGCTGACAGATTAACACTTAAGAAATCTATTGGGATGTCACCCTATCAGCTTGTGTATGCTACAAATGCAATTTTTCCAACCAGCCTTGGTTTTCAGTCATGAGGCTGATCCAAGAGGTACAATTTGAAGACAATGAAATGGTAAGAAGAATAAATTAGACCATACATCTTCAGCAAATCAGAGAGGAGGTCTACAATAGAGCATTACAAAAGAAAGAGAGCATCAAGAAGCTTTTTGATAGAAGGACAAAGGCCAGTAATTTCAATGTTGGTGACAAGGTTTTGAAGTGGGATTCAAGGAGAGAAGATAAGGGAAAGCATGGGAAATTTGATAACTTATGGCTTGGCCCTTATCTCATTCTTTCTACTGCTGGTAACAATGCTTATTTCTTGCAGGAATTAAATGGAGCTTAACTATTTGGGGGTCATGTTAATGGCAGGATGCTCAAACATTACTTCTCTTCACCATATCAGTGTGGAAGCCTTTTTATATTTTTTCTCATTATAAATATTTCATCCATCATTGCATTCAAAGTTAGAAAAAATAAAAAATAAAAAAACTATAGAATGAGAAAAGAGGGCAGATTGTAAAAACAAGAAAGGTACATCCCCATACCAAAAAAGAGAAACAAAACCTGAAAGTGTGCAAGTTCAAATGCCACTCCTAAAAAACACACTCCTAGTTAGTCATGCAGTATAATCGTGACTAATTAGTTTTAAATTGACTGCTGATAGGTTAGTGAAATTAGATTTTCCAAACAACTTAATCTTGGCTTATCAGTTAGGTAGATTATGATAGAAAAATAAAGGTTCAAACAAGCTCAAAATCCGAACCTAAGATTCAAAAAGAAGAATGACTCTAATCTATTTAAATCATGAGTCGAAGACAGAAGTGAACTAGTTCTAATAAGCCCAAAAGTTGAACCAGATAACAAAGAAAAAACAACTCTAACAAATTTAAAAACAGAGCTGAAGAAAAGAGAAGGATGTTCCTAAAACTTTCAGATCTTAAGTCTTCACCATTTTGATTTAATTTTCTGGAAATAATAATCTATGTGCAGCTTGTTTTTATGCCATAGATCAGCAACAAGTTAGACTGTTCAATCCTGACTTGTATGCTTTTAAATTTCTTGTTTCAGAGTTTAGAGAATAAAAACCTGTTAGACAGTCTAATCCTAACAGATAGTAGATTAGGTAGAGAAGCTTATGAAATCAACTGCTAAATCTGAGTTCATGGAGAAATAAGAAGTAGACTTAGATTAGTTTTATGTTTTCAAAAAGAATAAAATGTTTGTAAAAGAGTTTGCCAATCCAAATGCACTCTCAAAGAAGGAAAAATGTTAGATCAGTAGGATTGGGTAGGTAGAAAGCTTGTTTTGATAAAGTTCCATTGTATTTCATGGATGCTAACATTGTCAAAGCAGAAGAAGGCAAGCAAAGTGAAGAAAGTTGCAGCCCAATGGATGAGGCATTGATCAACTCCCAGAGAATACAAGTCTGAAGTTCTTGACACCTTCAAGAAGGTGCCATCCCCCTGTGGAGCCACTGTTAGCCACCTATAAAATTTGTCATATCAAATGGTGGCTAAATCATTTTTTGAAGCCTTCAAGAAACATTTTTATTGCAAAATTGTTGGTTCTTAAAGTCTTATGAAGATGAATTATCCTTGAGTTAATCTTCACTGCTGTTTCCCTCTCAAACTCTGAAAAATCTACTGTTTTCCTGAAGAAAAAGACTGCTAAAAACTCATTTTCCCCTTTCCTTTTACCCCTCTTTTCACTCATTATTATCCTTCATTTTTGTCCCCTTTTTCCTCATAAGATTCCTCTATTTTTTCTCATTTCCCTTCTTCCCTCCATAAAAACCCCTTTGATAAGTTTTGAAACTCTTTTTTTACCTTATCAAAAGCTTTCAAAATCCTTTGAAATACTTGAAAAATCATTAAAACAAAAACAACCTTTTTGTGCTCAGGCCTTAAGCCCTTTTGGCCCTAGCCCCTAGCCCCTTATTTCCGCATAAAACTGGCGTTAAAACCAAGAGTTGGGGCCCGATCGCACAATCGAAATCGGGCATTCCATCAAGTTTTGTTACCTCTCGCTTTCAAAAATTTTCGATTGCGATTGGCTCCTTTTTTATAACCACCGACCCCTTCATCTTTTCATATAACCCAAAAGCCCCACAATCAAGCGCTAAAAGGCTAAAAGCCTTTCCAAAGCCTTTTTCCCTTCGTATTTCTTAAAAAACCAACTTTTTATTGTAGAAATTTGAATAACGGATATATTATTCACCGAGATTCTCCTGATCACACACTATTTTAGCTTCATGCATAATACAAAATCTCTTCTACCATTGATCATCACATGCGGAAATAAAATCAATTTCATGCACACATTAAAACCACAAACAATCACACATATGAACACAGTATTTAATGGCAAAGCTTAAAGCTAAAAACCCCCAACTATCTGTATATTATATGTCATGAAGATCATGTAACAATCATAGTACAAAGCTCCTCACAAGCTCTCAGCACCACCTCCAATTGCTACACACTATCAAGCTAGATCTAGCAAAACACATGCTCCAATCTTTTTCCACTTGATAGCCAACCTCTATTGCGTTTTCAATGCTATGGGATGGCTTCATTAAATAGATAAACCACCTGGCTTGTACTGCGCAATCCTCATGGGCTTCTCCACCTATCTGTGTGTTGCAAATAGCAACTGTATAGTCACAACTGATAGTTAACCCGCTCTTTCACCTATTTTGGCACTGGTCTCCACTGAAACTATCCATGCACTGAAGTTAACTGATGCATTCTTTAGTTGATTAATGAGTTTATAATTAGTGAATTAATTAATAATTAATTCACACCACTCTCAATAATTGTATCAATTAGTTAAACTAGATACAAATAGCTCAACTATGTTTAGATTAGTTAAACTGAATACAACTCCACTAACTTCCTCAATCAACTCCACCAAACTCTGTCACATGAGTTCTAACCGAAGTATCCATGCAATAGCTCCACATAACCCTCAGGAATAGCGTAATTCCTTCTGTCAGCTCCTGTGCCACATCTGTGCACTTAACTGAAGTGCTCCAAGAGAATAAGATAATGTTTAGAGTCCAAATATTATTAAGAGCTAATAATATTCGACATGTCTATTTTTAGACTAGCAATCTAAAAATAGATTCCGCCCAATATGTCTAAAAATAGAAGTCCATCTATTTTTCCAACTTGACCAACCATCCACAAATAGCATCCTGCAACTCATAGAATATGATCGACATGTCTAAAAATAGACATAGTCTAAAATAGACTTGCGCCAAAAATAGCCTGCGGGCCCACTTAGTGAAGGTGACTCTTTTCACTAAGCTCATCATCTTGTTGCAATCTCAACACTCCCTCTCAAAAAGATAAGGATTATCTGCCACCCCTATCCTGCCTCTGTGGTATTCGAATTTGCTCCTGGTGAGCGCCTTCGTCAAGATATCAGCATCCTGATCCTCCGTAGGAATGTATGAAAGTAACATGACCTTCCGCTGCACACAATCTCTGATATGATGATACCGGATGTCAATGTGTTTAGATATATCATGAAATATTGGATTAACCGAGAGTTTGATGCAACTCTGATTATCACAATAAATCACAGTAGGATCCAAGTGTGAACCGAACAACCTGACCAGGATCTTCCTCATCCATATAGCCTCGCATGCAGCCATATACTCGGCCTCTGCTGAACTGAGTGCCACGGATCTTTGCTTCCTGCTATACCAAGAAACTGCTGTCGACCTGATACTGAAAATCCCTCCAGATGTGCTCTTTCTGTCCGTTGGGCTCCCTGCCCAATCTGCATCCGTGAAGCCACACAGCTTCACCTCATTCGACTGTCTGTACCATAATCCATATCTCGATGTGCCTCTGAGATATCTCAATACATGCTTGCCTGCCTTCCAGAAGATCTTGGTAGGCTTAACCATAGCTTGTGAAAGCTGGTTAATAGCATAGCATATGTCGGGTCGTGTATTGACCAGATACATAAGCGACCCCACCAACTGTCGATAAACAGTGGCATCCACTACTTCCGCCGAAGTAGCATCCTCCTTCCTCCAACCTCCAGGAAGAGGAGTATCAACAGGCTTGCAGCCATGCATGTTGAACTTCTCCAGTATCTCCCGGGCATACTTACCCTGAGAAACAAATAGTCCACCACTGCGCTGCCAAATTTCCAATCCCAGGAAATAATGAAGGAGGCCCAAGTCCTTCATCTCAAACTCTTTTGCAAGATCCTCCTTGCATGAGAGTATCAACAGCTCATCACCTGTCAAAATCAAATCATCTACATAAAGTACAATGATCAAGAACTTACCCTCCACCACAATCTGGTACAGGTTTGGATTCGCCTCACTCTTGGAGAATCCAAGTCCGGTGAAATAACTGTCTATCCGTGTGTACCAAGCAAGAGGTGTTTGTTTCAACCCATACAACGCTCTCTTGAGCCTGCACACATGCGACTCGCTGCTGAAGATCTCGAAACCTTCGGGATGCTCTATGTACACCTCCTCCTCAATGACGAACACAGTATTCACATCCATCTGATGAATGTGCCACCCCATCTGCGCTGAGAGAGCAAGAATCGTCCGTATGGAAGAATACCTTGCGACAGGTGCAAAGGTCTACTCATAATCGATCCTCTCAATCTGTGAAAAGCCTCAGGCAACAAATCTTGCCTTGTACTTCTCCACACTCCCGTCAGCTGCCTTCTTCACTTTGTAGATCCATCTCAAACCCACCACTAATTTCCCCTCCGGCCTCGGGACAATCTCCCATGCACTGTTTCTGACAATTGAATCATACTCTTCCACCATGGAATCTACCCATGCGGGGTCCTCCATAGCTTCCTCGAAAGAGGATGGCTCTGTCACGATACACTTGCTCATAAGAGCCATGTATCCAAAGATAACGGGAAGAACGACTATCTCTATCCGTTACGTGATGTAGGTGCTCCTACAACCTTCTCTCGCATATTGAGCCGCTTGCTCGTTCGTAGTGTGCGCTTCCACCCTCTGATGGTTGGCGCTGCTTGAGTGGTCTCTTCCACTCCATGAAATTCCTCCTGTGGCTGATCCACATCCTGAAGCTCATCCTTAGGAACTAATAGCTCCTCATCTGCATGCAAGTGTGGCTCCCTCTCAAGCGAACACTTCATGGCTTTCTCCTCCTGAAATTTTATATTCCGTCGCACAACAGTCTTGTGACTGTCTAGAAAATACACACGATAGTTGTGGGGCGTATCAATGTACCCCACAAATATCCCAACCTCCGCAGTTGGCTCCAGCTTCTTCCTGGCATCCTTCGTCACATGAATGTAAACAGGTGAACCAAAAATCCTCAAATGGGAAATATCAGGCCTCTTACCAGAAAACGCCTCCTCGGGTGTACTCATGCCAAGTATCCTCTGAGGACAACAGTTCTGCACATATACTGCAGTATTGCATGCCTCTGCCCACAAGTGAATGGGTTGGCCCTGATCATGCAACATCGCCCGTGCAGCACCCACGATCGTTTTGTTCTTCCGCTTAGCAACCCCGTTCTGCTGTGGGTTATGAGGTGCTATGAGCTCTCTTCGAATTCCTTCTACGCTGCAAAAGTCATTGAACTTGCCAGAGATGAATTCACCACCATTGTCACTCCTAAGATCCTTCACCTGCTTCCCCGATTCTTTCTCAACCAGTGCGTTGAACTCACAGAACTTTGATTATGTCTCGCTCTTCTTCTGCACGAAGAAGATCCAACACTTACGAGAAAAATCATCAACAAATATCACATAATACCTGTGCTTTGCTGTCGAAGCTGCTGAGAAAGGTCCACACACGTCTGTGTGAATTCTCTTAAGGATCGTTGTGGCACGACTATCCTTCTCGTGAAAGTTGGCTTTCACAAATTTTCCCAAGGTACACCCCTTGCACTGATCTGACTACACAAGAGTGCCTTTAGGAAGCCCAGTAGAAATCTGCTGCAGTATCTTCAAAGCTCCATGGTGAAAGTGGCCCAATCTCCGATGCCACAACTCGTCATCATCCCAACTCACCACTCCTTCTGCCTTGCCTGCCATTGCTGCACAACCATCTACCTGCAATTGATAAAGGTTCTTAACTCAAACCCCTATCCTCCGTGTCTCACCAGTTTCCTTACTGCGCAGGAAAGCCTTTCCCTCGCTAAAGACAACATCATATCCCTTGTCTTCTAACATCACCACAGAGATAAGATTCTTCTTCAATCTTGGAACATGCATCACTTCCTTCAATTTGAAGGGTTTACTAGACTCCCTCTCAAAGGAAATGGTACTGATACCAGTCGCACTGTATCTACCATCATCGCCCATCTCGATGTGCACTCCAAGATCTTTCTCATCCAGATCAGTAAAAAAATCTCGATCTCCTATGATGTGAAAAGATGCACCACTGTCAAGAAACCACACTGAACCCATCACACTTGAAACCAAGCATGCGATTAACAAAAAATCCAGCTCAAACTGTGAGGCTAAGGCCTCTCCAGCTGCAGTCCTAGCAGCCTGCTTATTTTTCTTCTTCTGTGGACAACTAGTGGCATAATGTCCATGTTGGTGACAGTGAAAGCACTTCACCTTGGACATGTCCTGCTTCTTGCCTTTCGCACCGGATTGAGAAGATTTCTTGCTCTTCCCCTTCTTTTCTTTGGTATCCAAAACACAATTCTCTTCATCAGAGATCTTTGATGAAGATCCGTCCCTGGTACTCTGCCTTATCTCCTCTTGCACAAGATTCGACCAAATTCGCTCCCATCCTGGCAATTTCTCCCGACCATTGACAGAGTCCTGATAGGAATGCCAACTCTTCAGAAGCCCAGGGAGAGCCAAGCTCACCAAGTCCTCATCATCAACAGTCACCCCCACACTTCCCGGCTCATCCTTGCATTGGACAAACTTCGTGAGGTACTTGGGCATACTGTCGCCTTTTATCCATTTTTATGTTCTTGAGTTTATCCTTGAGCGCCAACTTCCTCTGGTCGCTCTTCCTTTGGAATAAATCTGTCAAAGCTTTCCACATCAAGAATGGAGAAGCTTTACCATGAAGGTTGGAAACTATGTGATCCTTCACACCTTCCAACAGAATCCTTCGATATTTTTCTGTCTTCTTTTGCCATGCGCCAAGTGCGGCGGCATCGCTAGAAGCAGGTTTTGGAATTTCTACATCTATGAACTCCTTCAACCCATTGTCATCCAACACCACCTCCATCATGTCCTTCCATGCAATATAATTCGAGTTTCCCTCAAGGGAATAATCCAATCATAATCCGTTGAAAGAAATCTCAACTTCGACACCAAGAAAACATTTCTGCAAATTCGAATTCCACCAACACAAAACTCAACCGCTTCAATGTTTTGCAATTGCTCCAATGATCAATATCCTCTGATACCGTGTAGAAATTTGAATAAGCGATATATTATTCCAGAGATTCTCTTGATCACACTGCTTATTTTAGCTTCATGCATAATACGAATCTCTTCTTCACCATTGATCATCACATGCGGAAATAAAATCAATTTCATGCACACATTAAAACCATAAACAATCACACATATGAAAACAGTATTTCATGGGAAAGCTTAAAGATGAAAACCCCCAACTATCTGTATATTATATGTCATAGATATCATGTAACAATCATTGTACAAAGCTCCTCACAAGCTCTCAGCACAACCTTGAATTGCTACACACTAATCAAGCTAGATCTAGCAAAACACATGCTCCAATCTCTGCCACTTGATAGCCAACCTCTATTGCATAATCAATGCTAAAGAATGGCTCATAAATAACTTCGAACCACCTGGCTTGTACTACGCAATCCTCATTGGCTTCTCCAATCACTGGTTGTTGCAAATATGCAACAGTATAGTCACAACTGATAGTTAACTTGCTCTTTCACCTATCTCTTCACTGGTCTCCACTGTTGTCCATGCAAGTTAATGATGCATTATTTAGTTGATTAATGAGTTTATAATTAGTGGTTGAGTAATCAATTAATTCACACCACTCTCACTAATTGTATCGATCGGTTAAACTAGATACAAATAGCTCAACTATGTTTAGATTAGTTAAATTTGAATACAACTCCACTAACTTCCTCGATCGCTCCACCTTGAGCTAAGCTCACATGAGTTCTAACTGAAGTCTCCATGCAATAGCTCCACTTAACCCTCAGGAATAGTGTAATTCCTTCTGTCAGCTCCTGTGCCACATCTATGTACTTAAATGAAGTGCTCAAAGAGAATAAGATAATGTTTATAGTCCAAATATTGTTAAGAGCTAATAATATTCGACATATCTATTTTTAGACTGGCAATCTAAAAATAGATTCCGCCAAATATGTCTAAAAATAGAAGTCCATCTATTTTTCGAACTTGACCAACCATCCACAAATAGCATCCTGCAACTCATAGAACATGATCCATATGTCTAAAAATAGACATAGTCTAAAAATAGACTTTGCGCAAAAAATAGCTTGCGGGCCCACTTAGTGAAGGCAACTCCTTTCCACTAAGCTCATCATCTTGTTGAAACCTCAACATTTATTAAGTCTCGATGGTTCATTGGTTGGGTGAACACCAACCGTTGATCTAAAACCGATCAACGGTCTTCGGGATCTAGCATCGGAGTTTTTCACTGGATGCGTTTAAATAGTTTATTGTCCCCTACCGATTGGCGACCTTGCAATGGTTTCCCAACCGTCGATCTGTTCCGCCATACCCAGATCTGACGGTCCCCATTGCTTTTTTCCAAAGCCCGCATACCCGCCTTCGGCATTCATAAGTGAATATCCACCGTTGATCTGGTTCTAAGATCAACGATCCTCGTTCAATCACATCGCGAAAACCATTGCGCCTTTCCTCTCTCCTCTTCTGATTGAGATCATTACGATTCAATATGGACCGACGAATCCACAAGAACCGATGGTCCAGATTGATCACCCTCCGCCACAGCCTCCAACATTAAAAACCACAAAGTTATTCCCAACTGTTGATCTCTCTAAAGATCGATGACCCGCATTCAATCGCATCGAAAATTTTATTTGCACCTTTCCTCTCCCCCGCCGATTGGCGATCCTGCGATTAGATCTAGGCCGTCCATTTCATACATCCGATGGTCCAGATTAAAGGTTGACACCCTTTGTTAAAATTCATAAAACCGCGCTGTATAAAGTTTTCGATGAATATCCACCGTTGATATCTGTAGATCAACGGCCCACATTAACCCAAACTCCGCTCGACCCTCGCCTCATATTTTATTCCATTAACCCCAAGATTAAATCTGAGCCGTTGGTCTATTTCATCCAATGGTCCATACTTAACCTCGATGAGCCCAACTCATTTGAGACTACATATGGATCAATATCAATCCTAGTAGTTCATTCACGGATTTGAGTCGGAATTAAAACCGCCTTGACTCTGCCCCACCTTTTATCGCCGTGCATCTTTTCTCCATGAAGGCACTCTCCTCACGGCGAAGTCGATCTAGGGCCCGGATCGACTGACATTTCTCGATTTCGTGTGATTTTAAGCCCGAAGGTTAATTTTTCAAAGTTACGTGATATGGGCGATTTTAAAAAGCAATGTGTCGGCTAGAAACGCATATCGCGTTCAAAGAGGCAATACCACCTTTCCCCCTTTGCGTCACACGAAATCGATGGTTTCTTCAGTTGAAACCACCATTCCCATTCCCATTGCATTTTCTCGTAATAGATCTCCGCCATTGATCTCTGAGATCTAACGGATCACGTTTAACCTCGCCATTAGTTCATCGCCCTCCCCCCTTTTCTCCACAGAACTTCATCGATCAACCTCTACCGTTGATCTCTGTGGACTAATCCAATCCAACGGCCCAGGATCATTCGGAAACCTCAAATATCATTTGACCCCTTTTTACCTCTGATAAAGTTTTTCCCTATTTTTCTTATATTTTCTGCCATTTCACTATGACATTTCCCTTCCGCCTTATAAAATCTTGGGTTAATCTCGACCGTTGATCCACATACATCAACGGCTTAGAATTAATTTTTCATTGACTCCCCCGATCACCTCTCCATTATCCTCAGCATTAAATCCTCGCTGTAGGATGTTTCATCCAATGACTGCGATCTAACCTTAGCCTCTAAAGCAGTTTAAGCCTTACCCCGTAGGATTTTCTTAATTTTTCTTTGTTTGTGCAGATTTTAAAGGTTTTTCAAAATTTTTAAAGGAAAATTAAAGGTTGAGGATGACGATCCCCCACGCCTTTATTCATGAAAGAGATCCTTCTATATGGTTTCCCATCCAGGATTCACAGTTATTTGCCTCGCTCTGACTGTGACATTATAAGATCTCTATAATGCACGCATAATGAGTCATGGCAAAAAATTAATCGAAAAGAGTATGGTGGCCAAAGAGTTAGTCAATGAGAGATGAAGAATTGAAGATTGTTTACACAGTTTTGAGGGATTACGGAAATAAATCGACTATCAAAAGCCTAAACCACTCAATTGAAGATAGTTTGAAGAACAAGAGACAGAAATTAGGCCTAATTAAGCCTAACACACAAAATTAAAGCAAATTAACAGTGATTAAAGAAGGACAATCAGATCTATCATTCCGAGAAAGCCTCCACCGCCACATGACTAGTGAATCCTCTCGGTAAATGACACCTTCATCCTCAAAGCATTCAAAAGAGGCATAGTTATTGCTAGAACAGAATATATTCGCCTCGATACAACTGAACAGTTAATTCAAACAAAGGAACTTATTGTAAACTATCAGCAGAGTTATTACAAGGATAGCAAAGAGCCTTAAAGTTAAAAAAATCTTCCCAGCAAGCTTAATACTTAATGTAAACCAATTAATACAGAGGAAATATCAGAAAGTTTCTCCATTGAGCCCCTGAAAGGTTGAGAAACATTAAACTGTATTAATTGAACCTAGAAGATCTTTTATCCCATCCCACCTCCTCATTTCTTCTATAAATACTTCTGTAGAAGATGAGATAATGTTGGTCACTACATATTTGTTGCCTGTAAATAGTTTACTAAAGCTGTTGTAAGCTCTGTTTGTAATTGACGATACCTAAGTTGAGATGAGAAATTTGAAGCTGTAGAGAAACACTGGACTTGAAGATTGTAACTGGCTTGATGCATCAAATGCAAGCTGATTTATGGGATCCTGGTCTATGTCAATGGTGATGTTTTTCTTACTATAAATTGTTATTTTATTTCTGTTTCTGTTCTTTCCATCTTCTCTGATTAAGTTTTTGAAAATATTTACAATTTTTTGTGTTTTTTAATGTTTATGAGACTAAAATATTTGATGTTTTCATGTAGATATTGGACCTGTTCGACCAGTGGGTGCTACATATCTCCATCGTATAGAGAGGCAGTCACAGGAGGAGGCAGTGGGACCAGTACAGGCTGATGTGGTGGGACAAGATGTGTTATGGGATCTTGAGGTTGTTGAGATCTTATTAGAGGTAGAGTGCCACATTGAGGGATTGACACATGGGATTGATGAGACCGTGGTCGATCAACTTCCATTATTGGTCTATTACTGCGGAAGATAGCCCGTGCAATTTTGTTTTATCATGAGTACCACTAATTGTCTACTTAGATATTTGCATGTAGTTTTTTGTATGGATGATGTAGCCATATGTGTCTCAGGGCACATAATTTGTAAAACCAAACTTACTATATATATATATATATATATATATATATATATATATATATATATATATATATATATATATATATATTCAGTGTTTCCTAGTTCCTATTATGCTTTCAATATGATATGATGTGAATTGAAGTTACTTACATCTGTTGCAAATGTCTATCTAAAACTAAATTAGCTAGGGAATATGCTAATGTGTTTATGTTTCTAGAAATGTATTCATATCGTATGAAATCAAAATGTATTTCCAGAAGAAGCACTCTCAAAGCCATGTGAAGGATGGCGGGATTTCTCACTAAATAAATATTAGCGAGTTGTAGTACTACGAGCTGTGAGTCAAGCCTGATGACTATACGATGGATACAATGTGAAATAACATCAGATAATAGCTCAATCACTTCGCTATACTCAACGATGTTTTTAGTAGGGTGGCCAATGCAAATCCCTTGCATTCTCACTAGCTCGCCATTTAGAGCAAAGATAACCCATGCTGCAGAGTATAGGTTCTGAGTTACGGTTTGAGAGAGTTTGACATATGCAAACCAAAAGTAAAATGAATCAACATAAACCATGGGAAACTCTGAAAAACACACTGCAAACACACTCAACACACCTATAGACAATATGTACATGATGTACTACGCTGGGATTAAGCATAGTCTTTTTTGAGGTATAACCCATTTCTAGGTTGTGAAAAAGGAATTCCATCGAGATCTACTATATCATAAGCCCCTTTTGTAAGGACACACTTGAAAATGTATGGGCAGCCACATAGGATGGAAATTTCGTGGGCCTAACTTATCGGCCTTCTGGTCATATAATAGTACCAAATCTCCTTCCGAGAAGACTCTAGGCTTGACACTTTTGTCATATTGCACTTTTATGCATCTTTTATGAGATTCATTGGCTAAAGTGGCATCGCACCGGGTCTCATCCAAACGAGTCAGATGAAAAAGACGCTCCTCTTCTATGGATGTAGCGGGAAGAAGTTCGGTAGCCAGTTTCAGCGATCGAATTTTGCATTCAATGGGAAGGATTGCTTCCAGACCATAAACCAACTCAAAAGGTGTGAATCCGTTAGCAGTCCTTACTGAGGTTCGGTATGCCCATAAGGCAACATAGGGAAGTAAATGCAGTTTGATTTGTGGACCCCTATCATACGTTGAAGGATAGTTTTAAGAATTTTGTTGATAGCTTCAACTTGTCCGTTAGCCTAAGGATAATGCGGAGTGGAGTTTTCATGTGGAGTTTTAGTAGAGTAGTCAACAACGACAATGATATAACCATGCCCCTCGACCGGGTAAGGGTTACTTGTCATAAAGTCGATACCCCATTTCACAAAAGGACCAACAACGATAATGGGATGCAATGGAGCAGGTGGAGCATGGAATTTATGATTGTATATCCGACATGCATGACACTTCTTAACTAAAAGGATACAATCACGGAAATGGTGGGCCAAAAGTAACCTGTGCGTAATATATTTTGCGCGGTAGCGTAACCAGATAAATGCCCGCCACATGCCCCTGAATGGCATTCATTAAGAACTTTGTCGGCCTCCTCGAGAGTGAGGCACCTTCATAAAATCGTATCAACACCACGAAGGTAAAGGGTGTCGTCGATAATTACATAATTTCGGGACTGCTACCGGGTACATCGTTGCTCAGAGCAGGAGGTATTAGATCAGAAATTTTTGGTCTGGAGATAAATTAGAAAATATCCATACCACAGGTCAGATGAAAAAATAAAAAAAAAATGAATCGTCTGGGATGGAATCTTCAGATGTAGATTTTGCATCAAAGGAAGGAAGATCGCACATTAGTTTGACGAAAAACAGGGACTTCTTTGACTTGGATTTGATGAATTCCAGGTTGAACTCTTAGAGAATAACGATCCACTTAGAGTACTTTCCCCCCAACAATTGACATGAAAATATATATGTCATAGGGTTGCAATATAAAATGGCCATAGTTTTCTGAAGCAAGATGTAATGGATAAATCTATGGACGGCTTGAATGGCCGCCAAAGCCAACTTTTCTACATGAGTATATAAAATCTCGGTATCATGGAGGTTCCAACTCAGATAATAAATGGGATGTTCAGTACCAATATTGTCTTCCTGGACCAAGACCATGGCTATAGTAGAGATGGAGACAACTAGATACAAGAAATAGTTGTGCTGATAATCAGGGGGATATAAGAGAGATGCCCGAACTAGTTCATCTTTCGAGGCATCAAACACTTTTTGTGCAACGTCATCCCAATGGAAGGGAATCCCTTTTTTAGTAAGCAAGTAAATCCTTTGGTCAACTCAGTGTAATTAGGGATGAAGCTCCTCAGG
The DNA here is from genome assembly GCA_034641835.2 of Pinus albicaulis. Classification (NCBI taxonomy): domain Eukaryota; kingdom Viridiplantae; phylum Streptophyta; class Pinopsida; order Pinales; family Pinaceae; genus Pinus; species Pinus albicaulis. The sequence goes on from CM076580.1 coordinate 938,936,306, forward strand.
CAGTTATCTTTCCCTTGGAGTCTTTGTAACCAATGAGGGTAGAAGGCACAGACAAATCGACGATTACTTGGACTTTCAGAGGATCAATACAAATTCATTGTTTTGAAATAATGAAACCAAGATTCGTCCAAAACTGATAAAAAAAAACACATTTGTGTGGGCTAACTCGAATGTTGTAATGTCTACAACAAAGAAAAATGGCCCATAAATGCAATGGGTGATCAACCCGATGCTTAGAATGAGCAGGAAGATCATCCAAATATGGTTGCACGATATTCTTAATGTCATGAAAAGCCTAATCGATCGCACGGTTAAATGTGGCCCTTGTGTTCTTGAGGCTGAATGGGAGCTTTCTATAAGCAAAGGTACCCCGAGGACAGATAAATGCAGTCTTAGGTTGGTCTGTTGGGAGAATGTTGATTTGATTGTAGCACAAGAATCCATCGATAAATGAATAAATCTTGCAACCAACGCAGTCATCAACAATCTGGTTAATAAATGAGGTCAGATAGTTATCTTCTAGACAAGCTAGATTAACATCCCGATAATTGACACGTACTCGAATTATGCCCTGTTTCTTCATGACATGGACAACATTTTACACCCAATCGGTTAAAGGAATGGGGTGTATGAAACCAGGCCGAAGAAGCTTTTCAATTTCAACTTTTATCCTGACAACCTTCTTAGGATGGAGCAGACGGAGGCGTTTCCGAACAGGTTTGGCATCAGGATATATCTTAATTTCATGCACTACTATGTTTGGGTCGATACCTGGAATCTATTCATACATCTAGGAAAAGACATCTAAAAACTCATGAAAAAGGGCTTGGTAGATCTTAATTTTAGTTGAAGAACAAGATGATACGATGTGAATATTTTTGATTATTCCTGGTTTGACTGAAATATTGAGAGGAATTGGTTTTTCAATATTCAAGAGGTTATTTTTAGAGTCGATCTCATGAATGGAAACAAAATTTGTAGAGGATTCGACAAAATCTGGTAGGTACAAACCATCGATATTATCTTATATGGAATCAGGAAAGGAGGAATGATGATCATGTTTGTCTCACGACGCGTCATCTGGCATCATGATATCCATGATGCTTTTGTCGGTTGAGAATATGTGTGAGAAAGGATCGGAGGGCATGCCATAATCCAATGATCGATCTACCCAATTGATTTAAGAAGATGTATGGGAAACAAAACCCGAGTAGATGGCTTCATAATCTTGCTCAATGGGGCTAAGTGACATTTGGTTGCCAAAAATTTGGATGTCAGTTTCACCTGGTACAACCCATGGATCAACCAAGATCGTAGAGGATGATATCATATTGATATAAGCAACCAAAGCTGGGGAGTTGGAAGGGGGAGGAGGAGGGAGTGAAAAAGTCCCCATAAGCGATAAATACTTCAATACTCCAACTCTAACATGCTGATAGGAATGTAGGGATTACCCTACAAGAGGGTCACTTCTAGTAACATTGGAATCAGAGGCAAAAAAGTTGAGTTGATCTATAGCTATGATCCTGCCTTTATGAGGGAAGGTGATCATTCGGGTGTAAGTTGAAATGACGACAGCCATAGCATAAACCCATTTACATAGAAGATTGTAATCAAGAGGTCGGTCAATAAATTCTACTTAAATGGAGACGATTTTTCCCCCAAGTTCCACTTTGAGGGAATTCAAAATCCCGCATGGTTTATATGTCCTTCCATCAAAGGATTTTAATGTGGTGGTTGATTGATTTAGTTGGGATGAACCAATAGCCTTCCAGCAAGACATGGATATGATGCAGGTCAAGGCTCCCTCATCCACACTAGAACGATGATTACTATGGACAATGACCTAAACCATAAAATCTAACTAAGTTGGAAGTCGAGGGGTATAGTTTTCATGGGAGAAAACTACTAGGTTGGAATCCAATGGGTCTAGACATCCGATAACTCACAACAAGGCCTTCTTTTGGGCAGGGCAGTTTTGCAACACCTCAAGAGTTAACATAGTTGATGGAGAATAAGCCAAGTCTTCAACTACGCTATAATTTTGGGCATCTCTTGAATGAGGGTTGAAAGCAGTCTTATGGATAACACCCTTCAGAGGCTTAATAGTCAATTCCAAAGGTGGGATAGAATCATATGAGGCTGATGTTATTTGAAGACCATGGCTATGATGTGATATTTAGAAAAAGAAAGGTTTTCCTTAGACACATCGCCACGAGACAGGTGAAACAGATTGGTGTGAAAGTCAAGAACCTGTATTCTCTCGAGGTCGAAGATGCATGCAAAGCCTTGTGGAGCAAGGAAAAGGTTAGAGACTTAGTGGTTGAGAGGGAGCATGAATTACCTCTCAACATGCAGCCTCACAAGAAGCCTCAAAAATTTATGGAGCAACCACTTTTAGAGAAGCAGAGAGGAGACTGAGTGGAGGCATCCACTTAAAAATAGACCTCTAGTAGTGGGAAATTTCGAGCCAAGTGGGTAGAGGGAGCACATGCAACGATACCTCTAGGTGAGAGGTGGGGCGATGTGAAGCAATAGTACCAAGAGTGTAAAAATTTGGGTAGGGTTTATTGAGATGTTTTTTCTCATGGATCATTACCTTGCTACAAGATCCCACAATACACAGTAGCAGGATGGATCAGTGGCAGTTGATGCAGTTAGATGTCAGAGTGACAGATGTAGAGATTAACAACAGTCAGATATTGGAGTGCATAGTAGAGTTGGGAATAGTGCAGAGTCAACAACAACGTAGAGTTTTCAGTAGACAGTGTAGTAGCTAGTAGCAATCAGAGACTCTCATGACAGATGCATCATACTAATTCAATTTTGATGCTTTTCAGTTTTAGAAGTTGTAGGAGCAAGAACACTAAAGAGAAGTGTTGCATGCAGAACATTCCAAAGGTACCAAATCGAGATAGAGTTAAATTCCTTTCTTCTTGAGAGGGAGTGTTGAAATTGGCAATAAGAAATATTGAAAATGACACCAAAAGGGATTCTATTTTAATTCTCCCCTAATTAAATTAGAAGTAAACTGTAATTCACATCACATGACAACTTGTACGAGTTAACTGAGTCAGGAAAACTTAGTTAGCTCAATCAATTCGATTTGGGGGTCAAACTAGAGGCATGTAGAGTGTCTCCTACATTATAAGAGCCCTGGTTTAGTTTATTTTGAGTTGTAATTAGTTAACTTAGTTTATTTGAGTTAAAAGTAGTTTAACTAGTTCTAACTAAAGGATGAGCTAGTGAGAGGTCTAGTGAATTAAATCTGATTTAATTCACATGCAGTTATCGATCAGATAACTGATAATTCACAATAAACAGTTGTTGCATGTCAGTTATAAGAGTGTCCTAGTTGATATTGTAGTTAAAGGGATGATCGGAACTGGATCATGGACCTAAGTGATCGCTCAAAATTAGAAGTGTTCGGAAGTGTGCCGAACATGAGCGACCAGATAGATCTCATCTTCCTAATTCCGTCGCTGTGAATGATTTGAAAAATCGACATAGTATGAAGAAGCTATCATAGTTTGAAAAGTCTAGTAAACTGTAAAATTTGGACTTTGACCATGTTTGACTTGGAATTTTTGAAATTAAAAAAAGAGAATATTCCAGGGAATATTCATTGAATATTCCTTGAAATATTCCCTGAAATATTCTGTTTGGACCAATCAGCGTTGGACAAGTGGCAACGTGTGATTCGTTGAGGGCTGCACGTTTTTTTTTATGGGCCAATTACAGGGCGACACGTGGCTAGCCCTGAGGCCACCACGTGTCCCCGGGACCGTATAATAAAATTATATTGGAGCGGCTGGGGGTCGAACCTTGGACCTCCTGTCCACAGGCCCATGCCCATACCACCTGCACTACGCATGTTTCTTACCACATATGGGCACTGCCAATATTTATGGTTTAAAGGTTTAAGCATTGGGGGAGCGAAGTGGCTAGCTCTTCGGGCCAACCCCTCCCATGAGACCGTGGCCCCAAGACCAAGAGCCAAACCCGAAAAAAAATGGTCTCCATGAATGTTATCACTCCAGGTGATATGTCACATGGTGGGGTTAACGCAGCAGGAACGGTTGTAGTTTTGGATAAGACCGTGTGGCTTTTGTGGAGGCATGTGAACGTGTAAATTTAAAACCGTCGCATTTAACCATAACCTCCAACCATTAAAACTCTGCAACCGACGCGTACAACTGTCACATGCAATGGTGAAATTTGTTGTTGCGGTTATCTTGGCGGTATATTTTGAGCACCCGTCAATTTTGGTGGATTTGGCCGAACTTAACTGGAGTTAAGTCCAGTTCTCCACAATTAGTGGAGCTTCTTTAGGGGTCATTGGATAAAATGAGTTCAGGCTCTATATTGAGCGAGATCTGCCCAATTTTGGAGTGCCAATAGTCAATTTCAAATATCTCCAACATTCCAGACTCAATGGAGTGGGTCGCAGAGCCATCATAGAAATTTTGAGCAGGTTTTTGCTTCAGTGAAGTTAAAGGGGCCACGAGGGCCACGAGGAGGCAGCAACAGTTTGAGGCCTAGCCAGGGGAGCTAGAGGCCTTATTAAAAAAAATAGTCAATTTTGGATGTTTCAGATGTTCTGGAACTAATGGTGTGGCTTGAAGAGCCTACAGAGGAATTTTGAAGGCTTCAATGAAGTTCATGGGGCCATAAGTGCCAGCTTTTGCTACCAACAGTTCGGGGTCTAGCCAGGGCAGCTAGAAACCTTATTCAGTGAACCAATAGTTATTTATGAGTGTAATGAGAATTATGAATCCATTTATGGAGGTTTCAGAAGCTTTTAAGGACTTCTAGAGGTCGATAACCCATCATATAAGTTTTCAGTGACCCTAGTGCCAAGGGGTGCCGACAGGTGTTGGAGGCGAAACCGGAGCAGCCGGAGGCCATTTTCAGTGAACCAATAGTTTGTCCTGACTATTTTTTTTTCATTTTGAATCTAGTGAAGGGATTTTCAGAGCCATTTGAAGAATTATAGAGCTCTATAAGCTTCAGGGAAGTTTTGGGTAGCCGAGGGCAAACCATGGAGGAAGGCCTACTTTGGGGATGTAGTGCTCGTTTTGAGAAAATGACCAGCCTATATTTTGTGTCTGATGTTTACTGGAGATAGTAGGTGAGTTTTTAGGGACATAAGAATAATTTGCAGGAGTTAGTGCCATGGAGAAGCTCAGTGTAGCTTATAGCATCAACAAAAGGAATCAAGTCTAAAGGAGCCTAGATCTTTTTGCATAGTGATGAAAGCCATGCTAGGGATGTAGATGGTATTATAAGCCCTTTGGTTCAGTTTAGTAACCATTGGATTTAAGTGTGGAACTTGTAAAAGAAACTTTTCCATAATCCCAAAGAGCCAATTCAAGATGAAAAAACTCAAGGAGACGTAGCCCACGATATTCGAGTGAACTCCTATATTAATTTTGCTGTTATGTGTGGATTTTTATTTACTGAATTATGTTGCTGATAAAAATGTTTAATTTAAACAAGAACAAATGGACTTAAGACACTTAAATAGTTAAAAATCATACACCTCTTTCAAGCATAATTTCCTCAAATTGTCAAGAATAAGCTAGATCTTTTATTTGTTTAACTACATGGGGAATTATTCAGGAATAAAAAACAAATGGGAAAAGTTCAACAACGTATATATGCGAGTTTGGTCGAGCTTTCACGTGCCTTTTCCCTGCGTAGCCCTTGCAATGTGGTTTCCTATTTCTGTCCCCGGCTATATGCCTCTTACAGAGTGGGAGGTTCTTGAAAAGCATAACAAGTTATCCAACCCATTCTTAGACTAGGATGGTATCAGAGCATAGTTAATTGCTTGACATAGCACTTGGTTCCTTGATTGACAGAGCAATAACTTGCTTGTTTGTCTTGAAAGGTGTTTAAACAGTACAAGGATTTGATTGTTTGAATGTTTGCAAAATGATTGTTGCTTGAGTTTGCTAGAGGTGAAGGGAAAGATACTGATAGCTAAGTCTAGGAGAGAACAAGAAGGAAGAAGGGATGAAGGCATCTTCCTTACCCAAAGGACCTCAAGGCCACCCTTGAAGCACAAACCCTTTTGTCGATTGTTTGTTTGCAAAAAGGCTGCTTGAATAAGAGCTTGACTCTACAACCATTTTGTTCAAAAGCTTTGTCAATATATTTTGAAAGCTTTTTGAATTTTGTGAAGTTATTTTTTTCATTTTGGTAAGATGACAACTTCTTCAAGTGAGGTTTCAAAATCCTCCTCCTTCACAAGATTCTTCGATGAATATATGAAGTGAGACTTCTACATCTTGAAGGACATGGTGCAGATTTTGTTTGAAGAGAGAAGAGAAAGCACTAAACTTCATGAGCAATTGTTTGCTATGAAGCAAGAGAAGGAATAAATTATTCAAAGATTGCATGAGATGGAGATGCAGCTCCATCAAGCCCAAGAGGCCTTAACCAAGAACATGCGTGAAGAAGAGGTAATTCACTCTAATTTGTCTTCAGTTTCCTCTTCAGATAAATGTGTTGGTTCATTTGAAAAGCACACTCGAGGTATAGGGTCCAAGTTAATGTTTAAAATGGGCTATGAAGGCAAGGGTTTAGGAAAGCATGCACAAGGCATGATTGATCCTATTTTGGTTGAGGAGAGACCTAAGAATTTTGGTCTTGGTTATGTGCAATCTAATGGCGAAGACTCCAAAGCCATGAAAGCATGTGAGACAACTTCAAAAATAACTTTTGTCGCAAGTTCTAAATCACAAACATGTCAAGTTTGTTTTCAAGTTGATTGCCATTGTTAGAAGCCTATGTTGCAACAAGAATATTGTATACATGCAACTTATGGCGAGCATGCGAGTTTGGACAATTTTCAAGACAAAAACATTGATGTTAGTCTGCAAAAGAAAGCTGGAACCTCTACTAGTTCATCTCCTCAAGAAGGAAAAAAGGATGGACATGCAAGGCAACATTTGAGGTATAATTCTTCCCATAGTCAAGTTGATTATGTTTCTGCAAGGCATGACAATTATGCATGCATGAAAGGAAGAAATATTTTCTATGCATATTGTGGTCTGTGTAACCATGTTGTTTCAAAATGCTGGAAGAGGATGAAGGCATAGAGGAAGAAGTTGAGCAAAGGCAACTTACAAAGAAGGTGCAAAAGACGCACACATTGCCAGAAGACGGGCATGTTGTTTCCCATTGTTGGACATTGCATCCAACTAGTCGTCCCAAGCATTTTCAACAAGAGGATAGAAAGATTGGCGAAAGTGGAACCAAGGATTCCATCATTGATGTGAGAATGGATGTTTCACATGAAGAAGATTTGCAGCAGCAAAATTCGCCGTGAAGTGGCTTGGTAAGAAGTGGTGTGACTTTTTGACACAGTAAGACATACTTTCATTTGTACATATGCAAATTTCAGTCAAGTATGCATGTATTTATGTTGTAATCTCATGTTTTTTTGAGCCACCTTGGAACGATGATCAAGGAAGTGATGTTCAGCTTCTGTAAATTTCTCGCAAGAAATTTCTAAGTGAGTGCAAGAAAGAAAGTTCTTAATAGGAGGACAAGCACATCCGGGAAGGAAAGTGTCGACTACCTTCGAGTTTTGGTTCAAAGGCACTAGCCATGCAAGGCAAGTGTATGGAGGTTGAAAATATTAGGGTGATGTACTCTCATTTACTGTACAGATCAGTATATCAGTCTTTTGGGGTCCAAAAGATTCTAATGGGGAGGTGTGATCAGCACTAGATCATGGACCCAAGTGATAGCTCAAAATTCAAAGTGTTTGGAAATGTGCTGAACCTAAGCGACCAGATAGATCTCGTCTTCCTAATTCTGGTGCCCTAAACGGTTCGAAAAACCAACACTGTATGAAGAAGTTATCGCAGTTTGAAAAGTCCAGTAAACTGCAAAATTTGGACTTTGACCAAGTTTGACTTGGAATTTTGAAAAATAAAAAAGAGAATATTCCAGGGAATATTCCTCAAAATATTCCCCAAAATATTCCATTTGGACCAATCAATATTGGACAAGTGGCAACGTATGATTCGTTGAGGACTGCACGTGTTTTTTTATGGGCCAATTATAGGGCGACACGTGACCAACCCTAAGGCCGCCATGTGTCCTTGGGACCGTATAGTAAAATTATATTGGCGCGGACGGGGGTCGAACCCTGGACCTCCTGCACGTAGGCCTGTGCCCATACCGCCTGCCCTACGCATGTTTCTTACCACATAAGGGCACCGACAATATTTATGGTTTAAAGGTTTAAGCGTTGGGGGAGCGGAGGGGCCAACCCCTCCCATGAGACTGCGACACGAAGACCAAGAGCCAAACCTGACAACAAACGGTATCCGCCAATGTTATCACTCCAGGTGATATGTAACATCGTGGGGTTAACACGACAGTCACGGTTGTAGTTTTGGATAAGACCACGCGACTTTTGTGGAGGTATGTCAACGTGTAAATTTAAAACCGTCGCATTTAACCATAACCTCCAACCATTAAAACTCTGAAACCGTCGCATACAGCTGTCACATGCAATGGTGAAATTTGTTGTTTCTGTTATCCTCGGGGTATATTTGGAGCGCCTATCAGTTTTTGTGGATTTGGCCGAACTTAACTAGAGTTTAGTCCAGTTCTCCACAATTAGTGGAGCTTCTTCAGGGGTCATTGGATAAAATTAGTTCAGGCTCTATCTTGAGCGAGATTCGCCAAATTTTGGAGTGCTAATAGTCAATTTATACTATCTCCAACATTTCCGACTCAATGGAGTGGGTTGTAGAGCCATAAGAGAACTTTTGAGTAGGTTTTTGTTTGAGTGAAGTTCAAGGGGCCACTAGGAGGCAACAACAGTTTGAGGTCTAGCGAGGGGAGCTAGAGGCCTTATTCAGAAACATAATAGTCAATTTTGGATGTTTCAGATGTTTTGGAACTAAAGGTGTGGTTTTAAGAGGTTGTACAATAATTTTGAAGGCCAAGATGCTTCAATGAAGTTCCAGGGGCCATCAGTGCCAGCTTTTGCTAGCAATAGTTCTGGGTCTAGCAAGGGCAGCTAGAGACCTTATTCAGTGAACCAATAGTCATTTTTTATTGTAATGAGCATTTTGAATCCATTGATGGAGGTTTAAGAAGCTTTTGAGGACTTCTAGAGGTCGACAACCCATCATATAAGTTTTTAGTGACCCTAGTGCCAGGGGTGCCGATAGGTGTTGGAGGCGAAACCGGAGTAGCCGCAAGCCATTTTCAGTGAACCAATAGTATATCATAACTATTTATAGCTTTATGAATCCAATGAAGTGATTTTAAAATCCATTTTAAGACTTCTAGAGCTTAATAAGCTTCAGATAAGTTTAGGGCAGCCCAAGGCAAACCGTGGAGGAAGGCCTAGTTTGGGGTGCAGTGCTCGTTTTGAGCAAATGATCAGCCTATATTTGGTGTCTGATGTGTGCTGGAGATATTAGGTGAGGTTTCAAGGACAAAAGAATAATTCTGAAGGAGTTAGTTCCAAGGAGAAGCTCAGTGTAGGTCAGAGCACCGACAGAAGGAATCAAGTCTAAAAGAGCCTAGATCTGTTTGCAGAGTGATGAAATCCATGACAGGGATATAGATGGTATTCTAAGCCCTTTGGTTCAGTTCAATAACAATTGGAGTTAAGTGTGGAACTTGAAAAATAAACTTTTCCATAATCCCAAAGAGCCAAGTCAAGATAACAAAGATCAAGGAGACGTAGCCCACGATATTTGGGTGAACTCCTAGATTAATTTTGATATTATGTGTGGATGTTTATTTTCTGCATTATATTGCTGTTATACATGTTTAATTTCAGCAAGAACAAATGGAATTAAGACACTTAAAACAGTTAAAAATCATACACCTCTTTCAAGCATAATTTTCGCAAATTGTCAAGTATAAGCTAGCTCTTTTATTGTTTTAACTAAGTGGGAGGTTCTTGAAAAGCATAAAAAGTTATCCAACCCATTTTCGGACTAGGATGGTATCAGAGCATAGTTTCTTTCTTGACAGAGCACTTGGTTCCTTGATTGATAGAGCAATAGCTTGCTTGTTTGACTTGAAAGGTGTTTAAACAGTACAGAGATTTGACTGTTTGACTATTTTCAAACTGACTATTGCTTGAGTTTGCTAGAGTTGAAGGGAAAGCTACTGGTAGCTAAGTCTAGGAGAGGAAAAGAAGGAAGAAGGGCTGAAGGCATATTCCTTACCCAAAGGACCTCAAGGCCACCCTTGAAGCACAAGCCATTTTGTCGATTGTTTGTTTGCAAAAAGGCTGCTTGAATAAGAGCTTGACTCTACAGCCATTTTGTTCAAAATATTTGTCAATAGTTTTTGAAAGCTTTGTGAATTTTTTTGAAGTTATTTTGTTAATTTTCATAAAATGACAACTTCTTCAAGTGAGGTTTCAAAATCCTCCTTCTTCATAAGATTCTTTGATGAAGATATGAAGCGAGACTTCTACATCTTGAAGGACATGGTGTTGATTATGTTTGAAGATAGAAGAGAAAGCACTAAACTTCGTGAGAAATTGTTTTCTATGAAGCAAGAGAAGGAAGAAAATATTCAAAGATTGCATGAGATGGAGATGCAGCTCCATCAAGCCCAAGAGGCCTTAACAAAGAACATGCGTGAAGAAGAGGTAATTCACTCTAATTTGTCTTCAGTTTCCTCATCAGATAGATGTGTTGGTTCATTAGAAAAGAACACTAGAGGTATAGGGTCCAAGTTAATGTTTAAAATGGGCTATGAAGGCAAGGTTTTAGGCAAGCATGCCCAATTCATGACCGATCATATTTTGGTTGAGGAGAGACCTAAGAATTTTGGTCTTGGTTATGTGCAATCTAATGGCGAAGACTCCAAAGCCATGAAGGCATGTGAGACAACTTCAAAAGGAAATTTTGTCGCAAGTTCTAAATCACAAAAATGTCAATTTTGTTTTCAAGTTGATTGCCATTGTTTGAAGCCTATGTTGCAGCAAGAAGATTGTAGACATGCAGCTTATGGAGAGCATGTGAGTTCAAACAGTTTTCAAGACAAAAACACTGATGTTAGTTTTCAAAAGAAAGTTGAAACCTCTATTAGTTTATATCCTCAAGAAGGAAAAAAGGATGGACATGCAAGGCAACATTTAAGGTATAATTATTCCCATAGTCAAGTTGATTATGTTTCTTCAAGGCATGACAATTCTGCATGCATGAAAGGAATAAAGCGTTGTTGTGCATATTGTGGTCTGTGTAACCATGTTGTTTCAAAATGATGGAAGAGGATGAAGGTATAGAGGAAGCAGTTGAGGCAAAGGCAACTTACAAATAAGGTGAAAAAGACTTGCACACATTGGCAGAAGAGGGGACATGTTGTTTCCCATTGTTGGACATTGCATCCAACTAGTCATCCCAAGCATTTGCAACAAGTGGACAAAAAGACTGGCGAAAGTGGAACCAAGGATTCCATTGTTGACGTGAGAAAAAAAGTTTCACATGAAGAAGACTTGCAGCAGCAAAAGTCCCTGTGGAAGTGGTTTGGTAAGAAGTGGTTTGACTTTTTGACACAATAAGACATACTTTCATTTGTAAATATGAAAATTTCAGTCAAGTATGCATGTATTTATGCTGTAATCTCACATTTGTTTGAGCCACCTTGGATCGATGATCAAGGAAGCGATGTTCAGCTACCTTCTATAAGTTTCTCACCAAAAATTTATGAGTGAGTGCAAGAAAGACAGTTCTTAACAGGAGGACAAGCGCATCTAGGAAGGAAAGTGTCGACTACCTTCGAGTTGTGGTTCAAAGGCACTATCCATGCAAGGAAAGTGTATGGAGGCTGAAAATAAGAGGGTGATGTACTCTCATCTACTGTATAGATCAATATATCAGTCTTTTGGGGTCCAAAAGATTCCTAATGGGAAAGTGTGATCAGAACTAGATCATGGACCGAAGTGATAGCTCAAAATTCAAAGTGTTCGGAAGTTTTTTGAACCTTTGCGACCGGATAGATTTCATCTTCCTAATTCCGATGCCGTGAATTATTCGAAAAACCGACACCGTATGAAGAAGTTATCACAATTTGAAAATTCCAGTAAATTGCAAAATTTGGACTTTGACCAAGTTTGACTTGGAATTTTGGAATATTAAAAAGGGAATATTACAAGAAATATTCCTTAGAATATTTTGTATGGACCAATTAGCATTGGACAAGTGGCAACGTGTGATTCGTTGAGGGTTGCACGTATTTTGTTTATGGGCCAATTACAGGGCGACATGTGGCCAGCCCTGAGGGCGCCACGTGTCCCCAAGACCATATAGTAAAATTATATTGGCGCAGTTGGGGGTCAAACCCTAGACCTCCCACCTACAGGCCCGATCCCATAGGGCTTTCCCTACACATGTTTCTTACCACATAAGGGCACTGACAATATTTATGGTTTAAAGGTTTAAGCGTTGGGGGAGCGGAGGGGCCAGCCCCTCCCATGAGACCGTTGCCCCAAGACCAAGAGCCAAACTTGACAACAAATGGTCTCCACCAATGTTATCGCTCCAGGTGATATGTCACATGGTGGGGTTAACGCGGCAGTCATGGTTGCAGTTTTGGATAAGACCGCACAACTTTGTGGAGGCATGTGAACATGTAAATTTAAAACCGTCGCATTTAATTGCAACCTCCAACCATTAAAAATCTGTAACTGTCACGTACAGATGTCACATGCAACGATGAAATTTGTTTTTGCAGTTATCTTGGCGGTATATTTGGAGTGCCCATCAGTTTTGGTGGATTTGGTCGAACTTAACTGGAGTTAACTCCAGTTCTCCACAATTAGTGGAGCTTCTTTAGGGTCATTGGACAAAATGAGTTCAGGCTCTATCTTGAGCGAGATTCGCCCAATTTTGGAGTGCAAATAGTAAATTTCGACTATCTCCAACATTACAGACTCAATGGAGTGGGTTGCAGAGCCATCAGAGAACTTTTGAGTAGTTTTTTGCTTTCAGTGAGGTTCAAGGGGCCACGAGGGACATCACAAGGCAGCAACAGTTTCAGGCCTAGCCAAGGTAGATAGAGGCCTTATTTAGAAATCCAATAGTCAATTTTGGATGTTTTAGATGTTATGGAAATAATGGTGTGTTTTGAAGAGATTTTAGAGGAATTTTGAAGTCCGAGATGCTTCAGTGAAGTTCCAGGGGCCATTAGTGCCAACTTTTTCCAGCAGCAGTTCGGGGACTAGCTAGGGCAGCTAGAGACCTTAATCAGCAAACCAATAGTCATTTCTGACTGTAATGAGAATTCTGAATCCATTTATGGAGGTTTCAAAATCTTTTGAGGACTTATAGTGGTAAATAACCCATAATATAAGTTTTCAGTGACCTTAATGCCAGGGGGTGACGACAGGTGTTGGAGGCGAAACCAGAGCAGCCGAAGGCCATTTACAGTGAAAAAATAGTCTATCCTTACTATTTTTGGCATTATGACTCCAATTAAAGGATTTGAAGAATTCTAGATCTCGAGAAGCTTCAGCGAAGTTTTGGGCAGCCCAGGGGAAACCATGGAGGAAGGACTAGTTTGGGGATGCAGTGCTTGTTTTGAGCAAATGATCAGACTATATTTTATGTCTGATGTGTGTTGGAGAAAATAGGTGAGGTTTTAGGGACAAAAGAATAATTCTAAAGGAGTTAGTGCCATGGAGAAGCTCAGTGTAGCTCAGAGCACCGACAGAAGGAATCAAGTCTAAAGGAGCCTAGATTTGTTTGCAGAGTGATGACAACCATGACAGGGATATAGATGGTATTATAAGCCCTTTGGTTCAGTTTAGTAACCAATGGAGTTAAGTGTGGAACTTGTAAAAGAAACTTTGCCATAATCCCAAAGAGCCAAGTCAAGATGGCAAGGCTAAGGAGACATAGCCCACGATATTCGGGTGAACTTCTAGATTAATTTTGCTCTTATGTGTGCATGTTTATTTGATGCATTATATTACTGTTACACATGTTTAATTTCAGCAAGAACAAATGGACTTAATGCACTTAAATAGTTAAAAATCATACACCTCTTTCAAGGCTAATTTTCGCAAATTATCAAGTATAAGCTAGATCTTTTATTTGTTTAACTGAGTGGGAGGTTCTTGAAAATAATAACAAGTTATCCAACCATTTTTCAGACCAGGATGGTATCAGAGCATAGTTTCTTTCTTGACAGAGCACTTGGCTTCTTGATTGATAGAGCAATAGCTTGCTTGTTTGACTTGAAAGGTGTTTAAACAATAGAAGGATTTGACTGTTTGATTGTTTGCGAACTGACTGTTGCTTGAGTTTGCTAGAGGTGAAGGGAAAGCTACTGATAGCTAAGTCTAGGAGAGGACAAGAAGGAAGAAGGGATGAACGCATCTTCCTTACCCAAAGGACCTCAAGGCCACCCTTGAAGCACAAACCCTTTTGTCGATTGTTTGTTTGCAAAAAGGCTACTTGAATAAGAGCTTGACTCTATAGCCATTTTGTTCAAAAGCTTTGTCAATATTTTTTGAAATCTTTGTGAATTTTGTTGAAGTTATTTTTTTAATTTTCATAAGATGAAAAATTCTTCAAGTGAGGTTTCAAAATCCCCCCCCCTTCACAAGATTCTTCGATGAAGATATGAAGCGAGACTTCTACCTCTTGAAGGACATGGTGCAGATTATGTTTGAAGATAGAAGAGAAAGCACTAAAATTCGTGAGGAATTGTTTGTTATGAAGAAAGAGATGAAAGAAAATTTTCAAATATTGCATGAGATGGAGATGCAGCTCCATCAAGCCCAAGAGGTCTTAACCAAGGACATGCGTGAAGCAAAGTTAACTCACTCTAATTTGTCTTCAGTTTCCTCATCAGATAGATGTGTTGATTCATTTGAAAAACACACTAGAGGTATAGGGTCCAAGTTAATGCTTAAAATGGGCTATGAAGGCAAGGGTTTATGCAAGCATGCACAAGGCATGATTGATCCTATTTTGGTTGAGGAGAGACCTAAGAATTTTGGTCTTGGTTATGTGAAATATAATGGCGAAGACTCCAATGCCATGGAGGCATGTGAGACAACTTCAAAAAGAAATTTTGTCGCAAGTTCTAAATCACAAACATGTCAAGTTTTTTTTCAAGTTGATTTCCATTGTTTGAAGCCTATGTTGCAGCAAGAAGATTGTAGACATGCAGCTTATGGAGAGCATGCGAGTTCGGATAGTTTTCAAGACAAAGAAAATGATGTTAGTTTGCAAAATAAAGTTGAAACCTCTATTAGTTTATCTCCTCAAGAAGGAAAAAAGGACGGACATGCAAGGAAACATTTTGAGGTATAATTCTTCCAATAATCAAGTTGATTATGTTTCTGCAAGGCATGACAATTCTGCATGCATGAAAGGAAGAAAGAGTTGTTGTGCATATTGTGGTCTATGTAACCATGTTGTTTCAAAATGCTGGAAGAGGATGAAGGCATAGAGGAAGCAGTTGAGGCCAAGGCAACTTACAAAGAAGGTGCTAAAGACTTGAACACATTGCCATAAGAGGGGACATGTTTTTTCGCATTGTTGGAAATTGCATCCAACTAGTCGTCCCAAGCATTTGCAGTAAGAGGACGAAAATACTGGCAAAAGTTGAACCCTGGATTCCATCATTGATGTGAGAATGGTTGTTTCACATGAATAATATTTGTAGCAGCAAAAGTCGCCATGGAAGTGGCTTGGTAACAAGTGGTTTGACTTTTGACACAGTAAGACATACTTTCATTTGTACATTTGAAAATTTCGGTAAATTATGCATGTATTTATGCTATAATATCATGTTTGTTTGAGCCACCTTGGATTGATGATCAAGGAAGCGATGTTCAACTACCTTCTGTAAATTTCTCACCAGAAATTTCTGAGTGAGTGCAAGAAAGACAGTTCTTAACAGGAGGACAAGCACATCCAGGAAGGAAAGTGTCGACTACCTTCGAGTTGTGGTTCAAAGGCACTATCCATGCAAGGCAAGTGTATGGAGGCTGAAAAGAAGAGGGTGTTGTACTCTCATATGCTGTACAGATTAGTATATCAGTCTTTTGGGGTCCAAAATATTCCTAATGGGGAGGTGTGATCAGAACTGGATCATTGACCTAAGTGATAGCTCAAAATTAAAATTGTTTGTAAGTGTGCCAAACCTAAGTGGCCGGATAGATCTCGTCTTCCTGATTCCAGCACCATGAACGATTCGAAAAACCGACACCATATGAAGAAGTTATAACAGTTTGAAAATTCAAGTAAACTGCAAAATTTTGACTTTGACCAAGTTTGACTTGGAATTTTGGAAAATTAAAAATAGAATATTCCACAAAATATTCTATTTGGACCAATCAACATTAGACAATTGTCAACATGTGATTCGTTGAGGGTGACACGTGTTTTTTTATGGGCCAATTACAGGGCGACACGTGGCCAACCCTGAGGTCGTCACGTGTCCTCGGGACCGTATAGTAAAATTATATTGGAGCGGCCGAGGGTCGAACCCTGGAACTCCTACCCACAGGCCCGTGCCCATACCTCCTACCCTACGCATGTTTCTTACCACATAATGGCAAAAAAAATATTTATGGTTTAAAGGTTTAAGCTTTGGGGGAGCGGAGGGGCCAGCCCTTCTGGCCAGCCCCTCACATGAGAACGTGACCCCAAGACCAACAGCCAAACCCGAAAACAAATAGTCTCCACCAATGTTTTTGCTCCAAGTGATATGTCACACGGCAGGGTTAACGCGGCAGTCACGGTTGGAGTTTTGGATAAGACCGCGCGATTTTTGTGGAGGCATGTGAACGTGTAAATTTAAAACCGTCACATTTAACCGTAACCCCCAACCATTAAAACTCCGCAACCGTCGCGTACAACTGTCACATGCAACGGTGAAATTTGTTGTTGCGGTTATCCTAGTGGTATATTTGGAGCGCCTATCATTTTTTGTGGATTTGGCTGAACTTAACTGGCGTTAAGTCCAATTCTCCACAATTAGTGGAGCTTCTTTAGGGGTCATTGGACAAAATGAGTTAGGCTCTATCTTGAGTGAGATTTGCCCAATTTTGGAGTGCCAATAGTCAATTTCGACTATCTACAACATTCAAGACTCAATGGAGTGGGTTTTAGAGCCATTAGAGAACTTTTGAGCAGATTTTTTCTTCAGTGAAGTTCAAGGGGCCACCAGGGCCACCAGGAGGCAACAATAGTTTGAGGCCTAGCGAGGGGAGCTAGTGTCCTTATGTAGAAATAAAATAGTCAATTTTGTATGTTTAAGATGTTATGGAACTAATGGTGTGGTTTGAAGAGCCTGTAGATTAATTTTTAAGGTCGAGATGCTTCAGTGAAGTTCCAGGGACCCTCAGTGCCAGTGTTTGCCAGTAGCAATTCGGGGTCTAGCCAGGGTAGCTAGAGACCTTATTTTGCGAACCAATAGTAATTTTTGATTGTAATGAGAATTTTGAATCCATTTATAGAGGTTTCAGAGGCTTTTTAAGGCTTCTATAGTTCGAGAACCCATCAGATAATTTTGTAGTGACCTTAGTGCCAAGGGGTGTCGACAGGTGTTAGGGGCGAAACCAGAGTAGTTGGAGGCCATTTTCAGTGAACCAATAGTATATATTGACTATTTTTGGAATTATGAATCCAATTGAGGGATTTTTAGAGCCATTTGAATAATTCTAGAGCTTGAGAAGCTTCAGGGAAGTTTTGGGCAGCCCAGGGCAAACCGTGGAGGAAGGCCTAGTTTGGGGATGCAATGCTCGTTTTGAGAAAATGATCAACCTATATTTTGTGTCTGATGTGTGATTTAGATAGTAGGTGAGGTTTCAGGGACAGAAGAATAATTATGAAGGAGTTAGTTCCATGGAGAAGCTCAATGTAGCTCACAACACCGACAAAAGGAATCAATTCTAAAGGAGCCTAGATCTGTTTGCAGAGTGATGACATCCATGACAGGAATATAGATGGTATTATAAGCCCTTTGGTTCAGTTCAGTAACAATTGGAGTTAAGTGTGGAACTTGTAAAAGAAAATTTTCCATAATCCCAAAGAGCCAAGTCAAGATGAAAAAGCTCAAGGAGATGTAGCCCACGATATTTGAGTGAACTCCTAGATTATTTTTTCTATTATGTGTGGATGTTTATTTGTTGCATTATATTGTTGTTACACATGTTTAATTTCAACAAGAAAAAATGGACTTAAGACACTTAAACAATTAAAAATCATACACTTCTTTCAAGCATAATTTCCGCAAATTATCAAGTATAAGCTAGATATTTTATTTGTTTAACTGAGTGGGAGGTTCTTGAAAAGCATAACAAGTTATCCAACCCATTTTCAGATCAAGGGAAGAGAACTATCAATTGTATAATTAGAAAATTTTACAAGTCATGCATGAGGTCATTAGGACGCCTTGGATGTATTGCACAATCAATTGAAGGGATTTTCGTATTTAATAGGTGATCAATTCCCTCATGAATGTGTAAGACATGCTGGTAAGTCAGGTGAATTTTTTTGGCTAAGTATTGGACCAAAATTGCCAGGATGAGAGTGATACTGTCAAAAAAGTGCAGAGGTTTCTTAGGAAGAGAAATAGCATTGTATTTTTTTAATGTTCTTCACTTTATTCAATATATAGATGGCGAGGGTTTTAGTTGAGGATTTCCCAAGATAAATATTTGTGTTGTGCGATTGGTATTCTTTCTCTTTATTGTTCATGTGATTGTGCGATTGAAATTGGTTTTCACAATTTATAGAATTGATTCAATATTTTTTTTTAGTACATTATAAGATCAATTGAATCTATCTAGATATTTCTACAGATGATATGTCATGACATGTGTCGACAGGTCTTCTCTAGTATTCCCATTGAATTTTGGGATATCAGAAGGTAACTTGGTGGGAATAATCAACAACCATGGTGAATGATCAATGGCGTTGTTAGTTAGCCAAGTCAAGTTAGGTAATTCAAGAGTAGCCAAAAAAGGCAACTATCGTTTAAAGTCTCGGGGGGGGGGGGGTGGGGGGTGACATAGATAAGAAGGAATAGTCCGAGTAATGGGTACTTTCATGCCCATATAAGGAGGGTTCTGATAATAAGGAAATTGTTTACCAAGATATGGAGGGTTTTGATAACCAACATACAAGTGAGTTATCTACCCAGCTCCAGGATGACAACAACACTGCTGGAATGGTTGGGTTTGGATTTGCAGACCTTGAAAAGGCGCGTGATGTGGTCCATACTATTGCCTGATAGGGGTTTGTATTTCCCACTGGTATGGTGGGTTCGGTTGAGACTGTGCCAATTTTAAATAATTTTACCTACTGAAACTTGAGGAATGCCTTGCGAAAGCGATTGAGAAGATGAGGCACCTTGTACAGTTTTACTAAGCGGTACCTAGGGAGAACTAGATACCGTTGGAATAAGCTGTAAAGGTTGGATCACATGTATTTGGGTTTGTTGAGGTGCTGATGGAAATATAGGAATTTGCGATGA
Source organism: Pinus albicaulis (assembly GCA_034641835.2). Taxonomy (NCBI): domain Eukaryota; kingdom Viridiplantae; phylum Streptophyta; class Pinopsida; order Pinales; family Pinaceae; genus Pinus; species Pinus albicaulis. Next base: position 938,955,800 of record CM076580.1, read on the forward strand.
GGATGGTGAATTTTGAGGATTCAACAATCGATCCCAAAATGAACCAGGTTGAATTGGTAAAGTAGGTTTCCAAACACTTGCATCAATTCCAGGATAAGGCAGACTATAATTAGGCGGGTTACCATATTGAGGCATACCAACAACAAGTTTCTCCCCTGCGAAAGTAGGAGAGCATGATGGAGGAAACTTCGATCCAGATGGAAGGTAGCCAACATAAGGAGAGTTAGGATGTTGAGGGTAGCTTTTTCCACTGATATAAGGACCAACCTGCTAGTCTATTATAGGTGTAGTCGGAGGAAGAGGAGCATACTATGTGACATTCGTAAGGGAAGTACCAGACATTATTCCCAAATTAGATGACATGGGAGAGGTCTAAGGACAAGAATCCGCATCGGAAAAGGTACCAGATAATGACTAATAACCAGGTGGGATGGATATGCCACGATACAAATGAGTTTCTGGTGATGTCACAAACATATATGAGGAAGCGAAAATTTATGTATCAACCATAGTGGTGGACATGAGTTGGGATTTCGAACCAATTATAGTCATCGTTAACAATCCCAATGAATATTGGCACGAGAGATCCGCGAATATGCCCAAAGAATCAGGTAAAGGAGATTGTGTCGAAGGTTGAAGAGGTAGAAGAGGATCTGTCTGATAAAAATGAATTCCTTCCCAATGAACAGGAGTAGAAGGACGAGGTTATTCTTGAGGGATCTATTCAATACTCACAAGTCTATATGGAAGAGGTTCTTCGTCAAGTCCAAGATATATTGGTTCTGTCTAAGACAAAGTAAGAGAAAAGGAAGGTCCTGAAGAATCAAGTGAAGATGGATGAGGCTCTTGAGGTTCAATAAAATCCGGAAACAAATTGTATGACTTAGGAAGGTTAGATTCAATGACCTTCGGTAACAAATTTTAAGGGACTTATGTTTCAATTGTGTCATTGTTACCAATAATAGTAGATGTAATATCAGGTTCGGAACTCAAAGGGACAGATCATTCTGGCGGACCAATATCAAGAGGAGGGCCAAAAGTTGTGCTTGAATTTCCTGATTGAGTAGTTTTCAGTTTCTTTGCCACCTTTATTGCAGAAGTGTTATCAATCATGAGTGGAGTTGAATGCATTTGTTTCATCTGCAAATCTTCCAAGATTTTCTTGAGCAACACAATTTCCTTTGTTGCTTCAGCTGCTGCCACATATTCTGCCTCAGTTGTGGAATCTGCTGGAACTTACTTGCGTGATATCCAGGAGACATCTCCTGATCCAAGACTCATAGTATAACCTGAATTAGATACCCTAGTTTCTTTGTCTCCATCGAAGTCTGAATCACAACATTCAATCAAGCTAAAGTCGCCCACCTGTGTATATTTGAGTCCAAAGTCTTGAGTCCCTTTCAAGTACTTTAGAACTCTTTTTGCAGCAAACCAATGTCCTTCACAAGGTTTTTGAATAAACCTGGAAAGGATTCCAACAACAAATGAGATGTTTGTTCTGGTAGTAGTCAGGTAGATGCGAATTCCTACAAGCTGTCTATAATTTGTTGCATCCTCAAATTGTTTCCCTTCAATGGATGTGAGCTTCAATTTTTGTTCCATTGGAGTGGTCAAAGCATTGCACTCAACCATGCCAAACCTGTTCAATAGATCTCCAATGTACTTCTTCTGATAGAGGAATATAAATTTAGGATGTCGAGTCACTTCAATACCAAGATAGTAGTGAAAATAGCTCAAATCAGTCATTTCAAAACCTTTCTTCAATCCCTTCTTTATGGATGTGATATAAATCTCATTGTTCCCTATCATCAAAATATCATCTACATACACCACAAGAAATACAACTATTTTTCCAACTTTCTTGACAAAAAAATTTGCATCATCAAGATCATAATGTTTGAAGTTAAGTTTCAAAATATGCTCAGTTAACTTCTCATACCAGGCTCACGGTGCTTGCTTGAGGCCATACTTTTTGTTCTTGGCCCTTTACAACAAATCCTTTTGACCGGGACATAAAGACATTCTCCTTTAACTCTCCATTTAGGAAAGCAGTTTTTACATCCATCTGATGGACTTTCCACCCATTCTGAGCTGCTAAGGAAAGAGTGTCCGGATGGTAGCCCGTTTTGCTGTGGGGGAAAAAATCTCCTCATAATCGACCCCTTCTTTATGTGCAAAACCTTTTGCCACAAGCTTGGCTTTGTGCTTGTCAAGTGAGCCATCAAATTTGTACTTGTTCTTGTAGACTCACTTGCAACCAATTGGTTTGGTTCCCAATGGAGGATCAACTAGCTTACAAGTGCCATTCTTTTTCAAGGCATCATACTCCATTTGCATCGCTTCATTCCATTCATCATGAGAAGTAGCTTCTTTGAAGGAAGTTGGTTCAATATCTGTAAACAAATTCAATTCACAATTATAAGAAACATACATATCAATAAGTGAATCATAATCATCTACATCACCTCCATTTTTCCTAGTGGAACTTCTTGTTCCTGTCTTTCCAACCTCATGAGGACGAACATTTTCTAGTGTCTTTGTCAGCCATTTTGGAGGACCTTTCTGAGATGGACCGAGCTACTCATTTGAATGAGTTGGTAATGAACCAAGATTCAGTCTCCCAATTCTATCAATCACATCACTCAAAGTGTCATCCATGGTTGGTTCTTCATGTGGGGGAGAGAGTGCTTCGGAAGACGATTCCACAGATTGATTCAGTATAGGACTCCCCCCTTCAAGATGTGGAATTTGATTATCAAATTCTTGAAATGAATTTTCATGTGAGAATCTATCCAAGTGATCAAGCTTCCGCTCAACAACATTGTTAGTCTTGGAAGATTGAAGGAAAATGACATCTCTAGATACTAAAAACTTCTTATAAACTTCATCATAGAGACGATATCCTTTGGAGATATTAGAATACCCCAAGAAGATACATTTTTGACTTCTTGCACTAAGTTTATTTCTTTTTTCCTTAGGTATCAAAGCATAACAAGTGGAACCAAATACCCTGAGATGCTTTACCGAAGGACTGTGGCCATGCCACATTTCATAAGTAGTTTTATTTATAATTGCACTAGAAGGACACATATTATTTATGTACAAATAACATAGCACTGCATCAGCCCAAAACATCAATTTTACATTCTTGAAAAACATCATGGAACGAACCATATTTGAAATTGTCCTGTTCACTCTTTCATCTACACCATTCTGTTGGGGATTATAAGGCACAGTTGTTTGATGTTTGATCCCATGTTGGCAAAGATAGTTTTCAAATTCATTTCAAGTGTATTATTTTCCATTATCAGTGCGTAAAGAGGAAATATGAGTTTGTGCATTATTTTCAATCCATGCCTGAAGATTCTTGAATGTTTGAATAACATCAAATTTGTTATTCAATAAGTAAACCCAACACATTCTGGTGTAGTCATCAATAAATTTCATCATATATTTATTTCCATTTGCATAAGGAACAAACATGGGGCCACATAAATCTGAATGAATAAGCGCAAGTTTTTTATGTGCTCTGGAATGTGAATCATGAAAGGATTGTTTTCTATGCTTTCCTAGTATACAAACATCACATTGCTTAAGTTTCCTAGGACTGATGGGCAAACTAGTAACACCATTTTTCTTCAATAATCAAAGGTTGTCATAGTTCAAGTGTCCAAATATAGCATGCCATAAAAGACTTGATGGGAATGTACCTTCATCATAGCGAGAACTAAACTCAAAGTTATGTGCATGAGTAGAGGTACCTTGTAGCTTTAGGAGTCTTCCTTCTTCTATCACTCTCATGACAAGTGAGCGATTTGATGCTTTTCTGACCTCAACCTTGCCATAAAACATGTGAATGGAGTGTCCTTTATAGCATATGTGGACCAATTACAACAAGTTTCTCCTCAACTATGGGAGGTATAGAACCTTGTGTAGAAGAAGGCCTGGAAGACCAGGAAACTTAAGCTTGATTGTGCCAAGCCCTGGTGGCTTGAGTTTAGATTTTTCTGCAAAGTATACTACACCATAAACCTTGTCAGTAAATTATTCAAAAAAATATTTTCTAAGAGTCATGTGACATGTTGCTCCTAAATCTAGGAACCAATCATTTCTCCAAGAAGCAAGTGAAGAATTAAACAAGTCTTCAGTTACTCCAATATTACAATGTGCTACAATATAATGAGCGGATTCAGGTGCTTTACCTTTGTCTTTGTCATGATTTTTACCTTTGGCTTCATTTCTTTCTTGCTCAATTCTGTCCCAAGGCAATTTGCATGTGGATGCATCATGCCAACCTCTATTGCAGTATATTCAAAGAAGATCAGATTTTTCACTTTGAGCTTGTTTTCCCCCCCTGCCTCTGAAATTTATTCTTCCTCGTCCTATTCGGCCACCTCTCCCTCTGGAAGAATCTTGAGCATGATTCTTCTCTTTATGTGCAAAACATACAATTTCTTCAGAATATTGAGGGGTTATCTTCTTTCCAAAATCCTTCTCTCTTTCTGCCAAATTTTTCTCAAGGGAGTCAAAGGTAATCTCCTTAAGGTTTCCACTTGCTTGCAATGACTCAAGATGGTGTGAGTAAGTGGGATGCAATGCCTTGACATAATATATGAGAGATATGTTAATTTATACACCAGTGTTTTTAATGTCATGCATAATAGATCTTACTTCTGATGCTAAAGCAAGAGGGTCATCATTTTTCAATTCAAGGATGAACAGTTTAATCATTAACTGAACAACTTTAAGTTTTTAATGTGTGTCATAGATTTCTTTCAATTTCATCAAGGCTTCATAGGCATTTAAAAATGGTGTAATATCTTGACTAACCTCTTCATTTACAGATGTTGCAATCAAGGCATAGGCCTTGCTATTTTTTTTGTCCCAACTGGTGATCTCCTTTTCTATTGTAGGCTTTGCAAGTGGATTTTCTCCATCTCCTTCAAAAATTCCTTTCCATAACTTATTAAAAATGAGTGTGTGTTTAATCTTCCTTGACCATTAAGGATAGTTCCCTTTTCCTGAAAGAATGACTCCCACAATGGATACGAGTAAATGCATTTTGTAAAAAAAAAACTTTGTTCCCACTTCAAAAAAAATTGAATTTTGCTGCTAAAAGAGAATTCTCTCTCTCTCTCTCTCTCTCTCTCTCTCTATATATATATATATATATATATATTTTTGTAAAAATATTGGTTAAAAAAAATAGAAGTAATATTTGGGGGAGTTATTTCTTGGGGGGGTATTATCTGGGCGAGTGTTTAACTGGGGAGTTATTGGATTGGGGGGTATTATCTGGGGGAGTGTTAAACTAGGGGAGGTCAAGCTTGGGGGAGATAAGATTTGGGGAAGGTGGTAGGGGATAGTGAAGTGGAAGCACTGGTGGGCCGGAGGTGGTAGGGGCCAGCAGAGTGGTGCCATAGGCGGGGAGTCGGGTTCGATTAGCAGTAGGAGAGGGTATTGTGTTGGGATCATATGAATTTATGTCAGTGCCAGAATAGACTCTGAGTCATTTCCTAGCGAGAGACACCACGCTTCCACACCATAGTATTATGGCGGTGTTGATTGTAATGCGAGGCAGTGAATATAGTGTGGAAGAAGTGCAATGGGAAAAGTGTGGAAATAAAACGCAGTGGATACAATGGAACTGCCAAGTACTGACAAAGAGAAGAGGAGGAAACCGAGACAAAACCAATTGTGTGGAGTTTATCAATCACCATAGAGTATAGGCACTATGGGAGGTCGATGAACATGGAGAGGGCTGAGGGTTAAGCGCCGAGGGTGGAGTGAGAAGCGAAGTGTGTGTATGGATCAAGTGAGCACTAATTGAATCGTTCATTTGGAGAGGACTGAGTGAGCTAGAGGGCCTATTTTGCAGTGTGCAGTGACAGTTCTTCCAGGAGCAGGAGGGAGTTACAAGGGCAGGAGTGCCAAGAATAGATTTGGCTCTGATACCATGTTAGGATAGGAGGTAACTCCACCAAAAATATTGAATGAATTGATTAAGGATGCATATGAATATATACATGGAGGTGAGACTCTTGGGATTCATTTCCCAGTGTCTCTTTGACTTTCTTATTTTATATTTACATTAATGTACAACTTCACCCAATCCCTTAGGATTAGGTGTCAACACTTTTCCTTAAAGTAAATATATGACAGAGTGAGGCCTACGTGGAACCTGTTGCATGCTTCGCTCCTTCTTTAGCTTAAAAGCTCCAATTCGAGCTCTGATTTCCAAAATTAGAACCTACACAGTCAGATAACACAAGCCAAGAAACTACGAGATCTATGGAGTATCATACAAATACTTTATTCAATAGATCAACATGTTATTGAAATATATGAAATAACAATATCACATGTAGGAAAACAAATAATTCTTTGCATTAATATAAATATAAGGAGATTACAACCATAAGTAGTAGCTGATCTTGTACAAGAGATCTGCCAAGTTGTTGACTTGTCCTTTCCTTGTCACAATATGCACCTCCAATCATACAAATGCATGAGATGATAACCACTCACTACAACATCATAAGGGAAAAGTCTCTCCAAAATCCAACCATTCATTCATTCTAACATTTGCATATGCAAGATGGTAAATATATAGGAGAGTGGGGTAAGTTGGGAGTTATTATCCAATTACCATTCTAAGGTTTTAGATCTACCTTTGATGGAGGGATAGGATCAAAAGATAAGTAGTGAAAAATCCAAAGTAAGATAGAGTAGGATCCGAATGTTTAATCCAAGGTAAGCGATTGAAACAACTTTTGGAAACTCCTAGAAAGTGCAGGTTTCGGAATCCTGATCATTCTCCTGAATTTCTAGAACCAACACAGGTATGACCTTGTGCATTTGAGTTGAATGGTATGCCTAAAACAACAAATTTGAATGTACTACCATTGGGATCATATAGCATGCTTTTGGGTATGGATTGGATGTACCTTCACAGGACCAAAGTGGATTGTTATGAAAATGCCATTAAGTGCCTAGATGATAATGGAGAAAATAGAATTTTGCATGGAAAGAAGAAGCCTAAATCATTGAGGATGGTCATCGCTATGCATGATAAGCCTAGTTGCAAAAAAGGTTGTGTGATGTTTGCAGTGCATGTTTCCAGTGACAAGGACAAGGATGTTGATGATACAAAAATCTTCCACAGGTATCCTGTATTGCAGCAGTTTCAAGATGTGTTTCTAGTAGATATTCTAGATTTACCTCCTCATAGGGAAGTGGAATTTTATATTGAGTTGGTATGAGGGGAAGCACCAACATCAAAGGCACCTTACAGGATGAACATGTCAGAGTTAGTAGAGTTGAAGTTGCACGTGAAGGAAATGCTTGACGAGGGATACATTAGGCCGAGTGTATCACATTTTGGTGTACCAATGTTGTTCGTAAAGAAGAAGGATGGCACTCTTAGGTTATGAATTTTATTATAGGAAACTGAACAAAGTGATGATCAAGAAAAAGTATCCATTTTTCGCAGGTTGATGACTTGTTTGATCAGTTGAAGGGATCAATAGTGTTCTATAAGGTAGACTTGAGATCATGATATCATCAAGTACGCTTCAAAGAAGAGGACATCTACAAGACTGCCTTCAGGACTAGGTATGGGCATTATGAGTTTGCTGTAGTTCCATTATGTTTAACTAATGCCCAAACTACATTTATGTGTTTGATGAATAGTGTGTTGCGTCCTTTTCAGGACAAGTTTGTTATTGTATTCATTGATGATGTCTTTGTATATTATAAGAATGAGGAAGAGAATGAAGAGCATTTAGCAACAGTGTTGAGATTTATAAGAGGTCATTAGTTATATGATAATCTTAGCAAGTGCAGTTTCTTCCAGACAGAGGTACACTACTTGGGACATGTTGTTTCCAAGGAAGGAATAACAATAGATCTAGAAAAGATAAGAGCCATCATGGAGTGGGAAACTCATAAGAGGGTGGAGGAAGTCAAGTCATTTATGGGATTATCAAGTTACTACAGGAGGTTCATCAGGAAATTCTCACGCATTTCACATCCTATTACATCTTTGCAAAGGAAAGGTATTAAGTTTGAATGGACATAAGAATGTGCAACTAGTTTCGAGCATCTGATGCAATTGTTGACCAATGCTCTAGTTCTTAAGATTTTAGATCTGGATATAGTTTGTGGTGTGTACATATGCTTGTAAAAGAGGACTTGGTGGAGTCCTTATGAATGAGGGACATGTGGTATGCTATGAGTCCAGGAAATTGAATGAGCATGAACAAAAATACGCGACTCATGAACTTTGAGTTGGTAGCTATTATTCACGTGTTGAAAATGTGGAGCCATTATCTTCTTAGCAAGAGATTTGTATTGCTAAGTGATAATAATAGGTTGAGATATTTGTATGACCAATCAAATCTGAATACTAGACAAGATAGATGGTTTTCCACCTTTAGTGATTTTTACTTCGAGATCAGATACATTAACGAAAGGGAGAACATGGTTGCAGTTTCTCTCAGCTGGAAAGTACAGGTGAATCATATAACAACTATTAGTTCCATGGGACAGACTTACAAGATCAGATCTTATAGGTAGGAGAACAAGATAACAAGTATGTGTAGGTTAGGCACAAGTTACACTAGAGTACAAGTATGGGTGTAGGTACAAGTGATCACGATGCAGGCTATCGTCTCATGGTAGATGGTTTGGTGTGATTTAGGGACATGATCTATGTGCCAAATGACAGTGAGCTCAAGAAGCTTATCTTTATGGAATTTCATGTCAAGCCATACTCGGGTTACCCAGGATATTCAAAGAAAATGACAGTGGTGAAGAAGTTTTTCTATTGGTCAAATATGAAGAGGGATGTGGTAGAGTTCTTGGCTAGATGTTTGGATTGTCAGCAGGTGAAGGCAAAATGTAAGCATCCAGGTGGTCTACTACATCCTATTCTGATTTCAGAATGGAAATTGGAGGTCATTTCCATATTTTATTACACCTCTTCCAAGGATAGTAAGGTAGCATGATTCTATCATCGTTGTGGTCAATAGGTTGAGCAAGGTGGTTCACTTGATTCTAGTGTAGACTACATATTCAACTAGTGAGGTGGCACATTTTTGCATCAGGAAGATTATGAGATTACATGGTGATTCAAAGAAGATTGTGTTGGACAGGGATCCTAACTTCACTTCCAAGTTTTGGAAGGAGGTGTTTGTAGGTTTGGGGATAGAGTTGGCCTTCGGTACATCTTATCAACCACAAACATATGGACAAAAAAGGAGGGTCAACATGATCCTATAGGACATGGTGAGGATGTATCCGATGCACCAAGAGAGGAAATGGGAGTAGTACCTTCCATTGGCTGAGTTTGCATACAACAATGGTTATTAGGAGTCGCTGAGGATGATTCCATTTGAGGAACTATATGGGCAGATTTCTAATACTCCCATCAGCTAGAGTGATGAAATGAACACGAAAATTATTGTACTGTACAAGTTGGAAGAAATGAAATAAGAGATGCAGGTTATAAAGAATAATATAAAGGAAACATAAGATGGGCAAAAAAGTTATGCGGACCAACACGAGTCATTTAAGGAGTTTTGGGTCGGGAAGCATGTGCATTTTCCAATCAAGCCCAAGAAGAGCTCATTGAGGATTGGAACATGTGCCAAGTTGGCACCATATTATAGCAGGACTTTTGAGATCCTTGAGAGGATTGGTCCAGTGGCCTATCGACTTGCACTTCCTCCAAAAATGAAAGTCCATGATGTTTTTTAGGTTTCATTAATTAAAAGGTATATAAAGAATGTTGATCATGTTATTGATTGGTTTGTATTGTAGGTGGAGCAAGAAGGATAATTCCAGTCGGAACCTAAGTGCATATTACAATGGAAACAACTCATGCTCAGGAATAGTGTAATGTCCCATTTTATCACATGGCTAAATGGAACATTAGAATTTTGATTTTATATTGTTGCAGCTAAATAAATGGGTAAGGGGGCCCATGATTATGAAAAACATTAATAAAATCCCTCACATTATGAAAGAGGAGCATTATTGGAGCTTGTTTGCACACTCCATGTGTGAAAAAGGGTTAATTGCAAAGAGGGCTAGGTCATGTTGACCAAGTCAAACTGCACAATAGTTGGAGGTGTAGCTTGCTTGGGAAGCCTACGAAATTGCATGAGGAGGAGAAAACCTTAATGTGTGGGGTCCATGGCTAAGGAGCCTCATTGGCATAAAGGGAGGGGAAAACAACCATTTTTGAGCTAGCTTGGATATTTCGAATTGCTTTCCACAGTTGCACACTGTGATAGTTGTGCTGCTCAACGCAAGGGATTTCTTGTTCAAGAATTCCCTCCCTTATTGAGAAGCTCTTGAGGGTTTGATCTTCATCTTCTCCACATCTTGGCTCAAGGCCAAAGCTATTCCTTTCAGTGCAGTGATTCTTGCAGCAAGAGCCATTGTGTTGCTGGGATTGCAGTGGAGGTTCTCACAACATCATTCTGGAGCTCAGATTTCAGAGGAAGAAGTTCTCAGGCATCTGGGAGATCAGTAGGGGAGATATCAGCTCCATTTCTCATATATTGGCAGGAGGCCGAACTCTTCCCATAATCTACAACGCAGTTCTTGAGTGAAATTGCAGTGAGGGGTTGCACCAGCATTTTGGAGAGTGAGATATTTGGTGAAAGGATCAGCCTTTCACTACAGATTTCCATTGGAGGAGGTCTATACATATTATGCAGCATTATTCAACCATCTCCTTCAGGTTCTCATTTTAGAGTAGCAGCTACTCCAGCTACTCCGACATTCTTGCAGAAATGCCATTTTGTATGTATTGTAGCCAATCCCTTTAGGGATTGTTTGTTATAGTTTCCAAGGGTTGAGATCCAGCTCCCCCTTCTTTATTTGAGCTTATTATTGCCATATCTTCATTGTATCATTATTTTGCAGCAGTCTTCCTTCAGTGACTGCGCAGTCATAGTTGGGCATAATATATGTAGCAGTGTATTTCATGTTCATTGTACTTGTGTCTTCAGAGGAGGAGATGCTTTAGCTTGAGTGATCATTTCCTCAAGATCTTGTACACATTTCTGCTATCATATTATTAATGAGAAGAATATGAGGGTTTATTTCATTTTCTGAAGTTTCTGCACTTACTGCTATTTCCAGGTCATGCTTGTGTATTGCTGTAGCTCATCTCTTGTGAGCAATATCTTCTTGAAGGAAGGAATTTTTGCATAGCTATAGGCAGAGTCTGAGTAAGGGCCAGGAAGCCTCTGGTTCTAATCCTCTCTTTAGAGGTGAAATAACTGGTAAAAGCCCTATCAGTCCATATCTGACATAGCCTTGTTAATATTTCCGACAAAGGAACACTTCAGCGGAGAAAAATTCTGCTGATTTCCATTTCGGGACATTACAGTGGTATCAGAGCATCGAACTTGGCACAGCCTGTAAAGTTTGAATTTCAGAAGCAGAGAGCCCAAGAATGAAGAATATGAGTTTACTCTCATCTATTTTCAGATCCAGAAGAGACCTCTCCAAAGAGGTCAAGAAAAATGAAGGAGGAGAAGAGGAAGGACCATGCACTTCCTATTCTCACAGAGAAGCAGAGCAGAAGCATGGAAGACACTTGGAATTCGAAATTATAAGTGATTACCTAGCTGAATACTGAGAAAAACCTAGAGTCTCCCAAGAGAATTTATATCTTCCACAGTTTATTCAACAAAAAGAAGAAGAAAGACCCCACAGCCATGGGATGATGAGAGGCAATAGGTTTCTATTGTCCACATTTGATGGATCACTCACATGTGCAGCAGAGGTTTGGGCAAAGAAGCTAAAGGCCTTTTTCTTGCTACATCCTATAACAGAAAAAGAGGCAATAGAAGTTTCAGTGCTGCACTTAGGAGGTGAAGCAAATATTTTGTGGATCAGCCATCTAGACCATGCAAGGGTTTCAGATCTTGCTGAGTTTTCCCAAAGATTGATCAGTAGATTTGGAAAAAAGAGGGAGGAGCCCTCACCACCATTTGATGAGGCACGTACCAGCACTGTTGAGACCATGGAGGAGCAACCTTCATCTTCAGCAGTTTGGGAGGCCAATACTCATGGGGAAGCAACACTTGCAGCCTTGCAAGGAGCTTCCAAGTTTCCCCAAGGTATGATTGGAGATCCATTTCTTGTCATTTCAGCAAACACCTTGGATGGGTCTACATCATTGCATGCAGGTGACTTAGAGCAGCAAAATAATACTGCACTGTACAAGAGCAAAAATGCAAAGGAGATCTCCCAGAGAGATTTCAATGGAGGTGCACTCCCACACCCCTTGGAGTGCAAAGTTCTTCAACAGTTGGAGGAGGGTTTTTCCTTCTCACAGGAACAAATAGGAGATGGGGGAAATCTTCGGCTGGATAGCTTCTCTCATGACTGTGGTGGACATTCCTTGTGCCACACATATCATGGTGGGAGGTTTTTTCCTACCAACTTTTTAGATCCTCATAGGGTCAAATTGATCCTCAGGAAATCTGTATTTCAAAATCCCATGAAATGCAGAGGTTTGATTTGGGATGAGGGTAGTCCTCAAAGGAGGAGTACCAGGATGAAGGAAAGAAGGAGGAATCCACACATAGCTAAGTGGATGTGGTGGAGAAGGAGCAAGGGTCTAGTGAGCCACTTGCAGATTTCTGATACCAATCAGAAAGAGGCTTGGCTGCACTGGTTACTCTTGAAGGATTTTGGCCATCACTTGGTATACTCTCTTTCTAGGAGTAGGAGGAGGCATCAAGGAGATTTGTTGCTTGGGTGGTGTTGGAGAGAGAAAAGGCATATGTGCTCTCACATGATGTACAATGTTGTAGGAGTACGAGATGCAACTACCATGGTGCAAAGGGGATACTCATTGGATTTTGATGATCAGGAACTACTTCCACCTTAGGAGAGATTCCATATATGTAGCAGCATTGTTGGAGGGTTGCCCATTTATGTTGAGGGAACTGAGGGCAACAACGCAGTGCTATCCAGAGACTATCTAGTGCCTCATGTAGAGGAAGGAGGAGCTCTTGCTCCAAGGAGAAGGACTATTTCATCCTTGCAAGGAAGTCCCCAGGATCTCATCATGGAGATCAAGGCATACATGTGCCATTGTTGAGGAGGTGTATCACCATCAAGACACAAGGAGGAAGTAGGGAGAAGACCCAACATCTTGAGATGAGGAGTACACATCCCTACTCATTTTTGGAGGATGATGCACCTAAGAGGGTGATTGGATTGCATAGTGCAAGCATGGACAAACTTGTTCATCCATCTATGTAGTCACCCCTTGAGGATGATGTCTCACTGCATGGAGACATTTTTCCAGGGAGACCACTAGATCACCAACTGATGGGATATGCTTCACATGTTGGGGCACCACTCATTGTTTTCAGAGGAGTGGGGACCTTGGGATACAAGTACACAACGCTGAGAGTCTTGGGTAGACTCAAGGAGTAGAGGGCCATCCCCTCAATATCTTTTCCACCCACTTTCATTTCAGATTATGCACTGTGGCATAAGTAGCAGGGGAAGGTTATTAGCCTTCCAATTTGCATCTTTGGCATGAGAAATGTCAAAGGAGGAGATGACCATATGACATATGCTCTTCATGAGGGATCATCAGCGCTTTCACTATGGAGGATGGATCCATGGGGGAGCTCCGGATTGTTGGTGGAGTATTCCCAGGATCATTTTGCTTGCATGATATTGACAGATCAACATATGAGGAGATGCATAGATCATGTGCAGATGGAGGAGTCAGCACAACAACCTTTTTTCTCTTTGAGGATGAGGGGAGACTCATTTTTGAGCCACTCCATTTTCATGACCATAACGTATGGTAAGGGAATTGTTTATTTTCATGATGATTTATATATTCATCCCTTAACCATATATGTATAGGATGTTGCTCCAAGGAGGGGCATTCTTCTTTTTGGACCCCATGGTATACTTGAGACCATGAGCACTATTGGTGACCACTCCCTAGGAGGACTTGGGGAGGAAATGTATTTTGGAGGACCTACTCATCTTGCACCATATATCATTCACTTCCTCCATACATTTGAGGATGGTCAGACAACAAGCAAGTGGTTGAGAGGCCACACCTTTTGGCATACTCCTATGTAGTTAAGGGTCACACTGCATTGGTTACAGTTGAGGGACCATTGTCTTTCTCCCTTGCTACATATGACAGCAAGCATGGCTTTCATTATGGTTCATTATATTGCTGATGTATTTGTATTTGTTGAAAGCATGATTGGGAGAGTGGCACATTGGTTGGGTGAGTCCCTTGGGGGAGAGATCTCCCACATTATTTGCATTGCATGCTCTAATGGGAACATGAGAGCACATGTGGTCACTATAGCAACACATTTGTTTCCATTTGAGGTGAGCCATATGATTGATTGGATGCCATATGGTGATGACTACCAACTCATCACATATGAGATGATTTTGGACATCATGTTTCATAACGATGGAGAAGAGATCTTTGGAGGTCTAGTCTTCAACTTGCCACTGGAAGGCAACTTTATTGTAGCCCAGGATCAGCATATACTTTACACTTATCCTAAGTGGAGAGGAGGACAGCGTGGGGTAGGCTACTTTGTCTACCAAGATCAGATTTTCAGCCCACCTATATTACAGGAGCCAAAGGTGGAAGATGATTTTTAGGAGTTGCCATGTTGGGAGGTAACTCACTTCTTATGGATCATTGCTTGGGGGATGGAGAATCTACATGAGGAAGATATTCCTCAACATATTTCAGACTCCATGCCTTGAGTGGAGGTTCTTTCAGTTCTATCCTTTTAATTGCTTGAGGAGAAGCAACATTTGGGAGGGGATGACTGTAATGTCCCATTTTAGCACATGGCTAAATGGAACATTAGAATTTTGATTTTATATTGTTGCAGCTAAATAAATGGATAAGGAGGCCCATGATTATGAAAAACATTAATAAAATCCCTCACATTATGAAAGAGGATCATTATTGGAGCTTTTTTGCACACTCCATGTGTGAAAAAGGGTTAATTGCAAAGAGGGCTAGGTCATGTTGACCAAGTCAAACTGCGCAATATCTGGAGGTGTAGCTTGCTTCGGAAGCCTATGAAATTGCACGAGGAGGAGAAAACCCTAATGTGTGGGGTCCATGGTTAAGGAGCCTTCATTGGCATAAAAGGAGGGGAAAGCAACCATTTTTGAGCTAGCTTGGATATTTCGAATTGCTTTCCACAGTTGCACACTGTGATAGATGTGCTGCTCTGCACAAGGGATTTCTTGTTCAAGAATTCCATCCCTTCTTGAGAAGCTCTTGAGGGTTTGATCTTCATCTTCTCCACATCCTGGCTCAAGGCCAAAGCTATTCCTTTCAGTGCAGTGATTCTAGCAGCAAGAGCCATTGTGTTGCTGAGATTGCAGTGGAGGTTCTCACACCATCATTATGGAGCTCATATTTCAGAGGAAGAAGCTCTCATGCATCTGGGAGATCAGTAGGGGAGATATCAGCTCCATTTCTCATATCTTGGCAGGAGGCCAAACTCTTCCCATCATCGACAGTGCAGTTCCTCTCCTTGACTGCACAGTTCTTGAGTGCAATTGCAGTGAGGGGTTGCATCGGCGTTTTGGAGAGTGAGATCTTTGATGAAAGGATCAACCTTTCACTATAGATTTCCATTGGAGGAGGTCTATACATCTTATGCAACATTATTCACCCATCTCCTTCAGGTTCTCATTTTAGAGTAGCAGCTACTCCAGCTACTTCGGCATTCTTGCAGAAATGCCATTTTGTATGTATTGTAGCCAATCCCTTTAGGGATTGTTTATTATAGTTTCCAGGGGTTGAGATCCAGCTCCCCCTTCTTTATTTGAGCTTATTATTTCCATATCTTCATTGTATTATTATTTTGCAGCAGTCTTCCTTCAGTGACTGCACAGTCATAGTTGGGCATAATATATGTAGCAGTGTATTTCATGTTCATTGTACTTGTGTCTTCAGAGAAGGAGTTGCTTTAGCTTGAGTGGTTATTTCCTCAAGATCTTATACACATTTCTACTATCATATTATTAATGACAAGATTATGAGGGTTTATTGCATCTTCTGAAGTTTCTACACTTACTGCTATTTCCAGCTCATGCTTGTGTATTGCTGTAGCTCATCTCTTGTGAGAAATATCTTCCTGAAGGAAGGAATATTTGCATAGCTATAGGCAGAGTTCTAGTAAGGGCCAGGAAGCCTCCGGTTCTCATCCTCTCTTTAGAGGTGAAATAACTGGTAAAATCCCTCTTAGTCCATCTCTGACATAGCCTTGTTAATATTTCCGACAAAGGAACACTTCAGCGGAGAAAAAATCCGCTGATTTCTATTTCGGGACATTACAGTGGTATCAGAGCATCGAACTTGGCACAGCCTGTGAAGTTCCAATTTCAGAAGCAGAAAGCCCAGGAATGAAGAAGATGAGCTTACTCTCATCTATTTTCAGATCCACAAGAGACCTCTCCAAAGAGGTCAAGAAAAATGAAGGAGGAGAAGAGGAAGGACCATGCACTTCCTATTCTCACAGAGAAGCAGAGCAGAAGCATGGAAGACACTTGGAATTTGAAATTCTAAGTGATTACCTAGTTGAATACTGAGCAAACCCTAGAGTCTCCCAAGAGACTTTATCTCTTCCACAGTTGATTCAGCAGAAAGAAGAAGAAAGACCCCACAACCACGAGATGATGAGAGGCAATAGGTTTCTATTGTCCACATTTGATGGATCACTCACATGTGCAGCAAAGGTTTGGGCAAAGAAGCTAGAGGCCTTTTTCCTGCTACATCCTATAACAGAAAAAGAGGCAGTAGAAGTTGCAGCGCTACACTTAGGAGGTGAAGCAAATATTTGGCGGATCCGCCATCTAGACCATGCAAGGGTTTCAGATCTTGCTGATTTTTCCCAAAGATTGATCAGTAGATTTGGAAAAAAGAGGGAGGAGCCCTCACCACCATTTGATGAGGCATGTACCAGCGCTGTTGAGACCATGGAGGAGCAGCCTTCATCTTCAACAGTTTGGGAGGTCAATACTCATGGGGAAGCAACACTTGCAGCCTTGTAAGGAGCTTCCAAGTTTCACCAAGGTATGATTGAAGATCCATTTCTTGTCATTTCAACAAACTCCTTGGATGGGTCTACATCATTGCATGCAGGTGACTTAGAGCAGCAGAATAATACTGCGTTGTATAAGAGCAGTAATGAAAAGGAGATCTCCGAGAGAGATTTCAATGGAGGTGCACTCCCACACCCCTTGGAGTGCAAAGTTCTTCAAGAGTTGGAGGATGGTTTTTCCTTCTCACAGGAACAAATAGGAGATGGGGGACATCTTCGGATGGATAGCTTCTCTCATGACTGTGGTGGACATTCCTTGTGCCACACATATCATGGTGGGAGGTTTTTTCCTACCAACTATTTAGATCCTCATAGGGTCAAATTGATCCTGAGGAAATCTGTATTTCAAAATCCCATGAAATGCAGAGGTTTGATTTGGGATGAGGGTAGTCCTCAAAGGAGGAGTACCATGATGAAGGAAAGAAGGAGAAATCCACACATAGGTGAGTGGATGTGGTGGAGAAGGAGAAAGGGTCTAGTGAGCCACTTGCAGATTTAAGATACTGGGCAGCAAGAGACTTGGCTGCACTGGTTACTCTTGAAGGAGTTTGGCCATCACTTGGTATACTCTCTTTCTAGGAGTAGGAGGAGGTAGCAAGGATATTTGTTGCTTGGGTCGTGTTGGGGAGAGAAAAGGCATATGTGCTCTCACAATGTACAATGTTGCAGGAGTAGGAGATGGCACTACCATGGTGCAAAGGGGATACTCATTGGCTTTTGATGATCAGGAACTGCTTCCACCTTGGGAGAGGTTCCATATTTGCAACAACATTGTTGGAGGGTTGCCCATTTATGTTGAGGGAACTGAGGGCAACAACGCAGTTATATCCAGAGACTATCTAGTGCCTCATGTAGAGGAAGGAGGAGCTCTTGCTCCAAGGAGAAGGAATCTTGCATCCTTGCAAGGAAGTCCCCAGGATCTCATGCATGGAGATCAAGGCACACATGTGCCATTGTTGAGGAGGTGTATCACCATCGAGACACAAGGAGGAAGTAGGGAGAAGACCCAACATCTTGAGATGAGGAGTACACATACCTACTCATTGTTGGAGGATGATGCACCTAAGAGGGTGATTGGATTGCATAGTGCAAGCATGGACAAACTTGTTCATCCATCTATGCAGTCACCCCTTGAGGATGATGTCTCACTGCATGGAGACATTCTGCCAGAGAGACCACTAGATCACCAGCTGATGGGATATGCTTCACATGTTGGGGCACCACTCATTATTTTCAGAGGAGTGGGGACCTTGGGAAACAACTACACAACGCTGAGAGTCTTGGGTAGACTCAAGGAGGAGAGGGCCATCCCCTCAATATATTTTCCACCCACTTTCATTTTAGATTCTGCACTGTGGCAGAAGCAGCAAGGGAAGGTTAGTAGCCTTCCAATTTTCATCTTTGGCATGAGAAATGTCAAAGGAGGAGATGACCATATGACAAATGCTCTTCATGAGGGATCATCAGCGCTGTCACTATGGAGGATGGATCCATGGGGGAGCTCCGGATTGTTGGTGGAGTATTCCCAGGATCATTTTGCTTGCATGATATTGACAGATCAACATATGAGGAGATGCATAGATCATGTGTAGATGGAGGAGTCAGCACAACCACCTTTTCTCTCTTTGAGGATGAGGGGAGACTCATTTTTGAGCCACTCCATTTGCATGAGCAGAACGTATGGTAAGGGAATTGTTTATTTGCATGATGATTTATATATTCATCCCTTAACCATATATGTACAGGATGTTACTCCAAGGATGGGAATTCTTATTTTTGGACCCCATGGTCTACTTGAGGCCATGAGCACTATTGGTGACCACTCCCTAGGAGGACTTGGGGAGGAAATGTATTTTGGAGGACCTACTCATCTTGCACCATATATCATTCACTTCCTCCATACATTTGAGGATGGTCAGACAACAAGCAAGTGGTTGAGAGGCCACACCTTTTGGCATACTCTTATGCAGTTGAGGGTCACACTGCATTGGTTACAGTTGAGGGACCATTATCTTTCTCCCTTGCTACATATGACAGCAAGCATGGCTTTCATTATGGTTCATTATATTGCTGATGTCTTTGTATTTGTTGAAAGCATGATTGGGAGAGTGGCACATTGGTTTGGTGAGTCCCTTGGGGGAGAGATCTCCCACATTATTTGCATTGCATGTTCTAATGGAAACATGAGAGGACATGTGGCCACTACAACAATACATTTGTTTCCATTTGAGGTGATCCATATGATTGATTGGATGCCATATGGTGATGACTACCAACTCATCACATATGAGATGATTTTGGACAACATGTTTCATAACGATGGAGAAGAGATATTTGGAGGTCTAGTCTTCAACTTGCCACTGGAAGGAAACTTTATGGCAGCCCAGGATCAACATATACTCTACACTTATCCTAAGTGGAGAGGAGGACAACGTGGGGTAGGCTACTTTGTCTACCAAGATTAGATTTTCAGCCCACCTATATTACAGGAGCCAAAGGTGGAAGATGATTTTTAGGAGTTGCCATGTTGGGAGGTAACTCACTTCTTATGGATAATTGCTTGGGGGATGGAGCATCTACATGAGGAAGATATTCCTCAACATATTTCAGACTCCATGCCTTGAGTGGAGGTTCTTTCAGTTCTATCCTTGTAGTTGCTTGAGGACAAGCAACATTTGGGAGGGGAGGACTATAATGTCCCATTTTAGCACATAGCTAAATGTAACATTATAATTTTGATTTTATATTGTTGTAGCTAAATAAATGGGTAAGGAGGCCCATGATTATGAAAAAAATTAATAAAATCCCTCACATTATGAAAGAGGAGCATTATTGGAGCTTGTTTGCACACTCCATGTGTGAAAACGGGTTAATTGCAAAGAGGGCTAGGTCATGTTGACCAAGTCAAACTGTGCAATAGTTGGAGGTGTAGCTTGCTTGGGAAGCCTACGAAATTACATGAGGAGGAGAAAACCCTAATGTGTGGGGTCCATGGCTAAGGAGCCTTCATTGGCATAAAAGGAGGGGAAAGCAACCATTTTTGAGCTAGCTTGGATATTTCGAATTGCTTTCCACAGTTTCACACTGTGATAGCTGTGCTACTCAGCACAAGGGATTTCTTGTTCAAGAATTCCCTCCCTTCTTGAGAAGCTCTTGAGGGTTTGATCTTCATCTTCTCCACATCTTGGCTCAAGGCCAAAGCTATTCCTTTCAGTGCAGTGATTCTTACAGCAAGAGCCATTGTGTTGCTGGGATTGCAGTGGAGGTTCTCACACCATCATTCCGAAGCTCAGATTTCAGAGGAAGAAGCTCTCATGCATCCAGGAGATCAGTAGGGGAGATATCAACTCCATTTCTCATATCTTGGCAGGAGACCAAACTCTTCCCATCATCTACAACGTAGTTCCTCTCCTTGACTGCGTAGTTCTTGAGTGTAATTACAGTGAGGGGTTGCACCGACATTTTGGAGAGTGAGATATTTGTTGAAAGGATTAGCCTTTCACTATAGATTTCCATTGGAGGAGGTCTATACATCTTATGCAACATTATTCAACCATCTCCTTCAGGTTCTCATTTTAGAGTAGCAACTACTCCAACTACTTCGACATTCTTGCAGAAATTCCATTTTGTATGTATTGTAGCCAATCCCTTTAGGGATTGTTTATTATAGTTTCCAGGGGTTGAGATCCAGCTCCCCATTCTTTATTTGAGCTTATTATTGCCATATCTTCATTGTATCATTATTTTGCAGTAGTCTTCCTTCAGTGACTGCGCAGTCATAGTTGGGCAAAATATATGTAGTAGTGTATTTTGTGTTCATTGTACTTGTGTCTTCAGAGGAGGAGTTGCTTTAGCTTGAGTGATCATTTCCTGAAGATCTTGTTCACATTTCTACTATCATATTATTAATGACAAGACTATGAGGGTTTATTGCATTTTCTGAAGTTTCTGCACTTACTGCTATTTCCAGCTCATGCTTGTGTATTGCTGTAGCTCATCTCTTGTGAGCAATATCTTCCTGAAGGAAGGAATATTTGCATAGCTATAGGCAGAGTCTGAGTAAGGGCTAGGAAGCCTTCGGTTCTCATCGTCTCTTTAGAGGTGAAATAACTGGTAAAATCCCTCTCAGTCCATCTCTGACATAGCCTTGTTAATATTTCCGACAAAGGAACACTTCAGCGGAGAAAAATTTTGCTGATTTCCATTTCGCGACATTACAAATAGAGCCACATAACAAGTTAAAGTGTAGTGGAAGCACTTTGGGCCTGAAGAAGCTACATGGGAGATGGCTGATCAAATGCGGGCTATGTATCCTTCATTTTTTTCCGGTTAAGGCAAAGAAGTTTTGGTATTTGAACATATTTATGTATCGTTGCTATTTTAAATAATACCATGAGCTAAATTATAAAGCTCCAATAAGGGGTATGGTTGTTATATTGTCATGTTGTCATGATGGTTTTTGGTTTTGAGTAGGTTATTCATTGTAATAATACACCGAGCTAAGTTATCCAACTACATGGGAAGTGTTAGCCCAAGTATGTCAATGATCAAATGACTCTTTTAGTTGTTTTCCATAAGGTCATAGGTCAAATTTTTTTCTTTTTCGAACCAGTTCTCAGAAATAATTTTGGTCACTAAAGAAAATCTAAACCATGCATGCTGCTCACTAAATTTCATTTATCATTATCATTGTCAAGGTCATCACTATCATTAGTTTTAAGGTCATCATCTTCATCATCATCATTCAATAGGTCTAGGGTTATGTCATTTCATTTCATTTAGGTCAAGTCTAAGCTCAGATCTGCCTTTGAAAAAAACATCAAATTTTCACTAAAATAAGGCAGTGGCCCTCCACTTCATCCATAAAACCCTAGTAAAGGAGAAGACATGGTTATGAATTTCAAATAAAGCCATCTCTCTTGTTTCATATGGCTCAAATTTCGAGAAAAAGTTTCAAATATACTTTCATTGTCTCACTGTTTCATGAAATCTTGTTTCACCGTCTCACTGTTTCATGAAATCTAGTTTCATTGTCTCACTGTCTCTTTTAAAGAATAAAAAAATCATCATCCACTACGAGAGCTCCAAGAGAGATATTTTTGACCTACTGTCCTAGTCAAATGCAGAAGAGTGTCATTTCAAGCTTCAAAAAAATCCCATCTGTGTTAAAAAGTCATGATCAATGTGAAAGTTCAAGGGTCTTCAAAAGCAGTTTCAATGTCTCAGAAAAAATGAAAAAATTTGTTTCAAGATTACATTTCAATAGCCTAATAAGGTCATCTCAAATGTCAGGGAATGAAAAATAGGTTAAATTATGCTTTATCATCTTAATCAAAGCGCCAAAGAGTCACCTGTCATATCAAAGAGTTCAAAAATTACTTTTATGTCTTCTTACCTCATCCTCCAAGTTCCAAAAAAGGTTTAAAAAGGCCAATTCAAAGTCAAGAAGAGTGAATGAAATCACATTTGTCTTCTTTTTGTTAGCACAGTACTCTGCTAAGTCATAAGTTCCTTTTTATAAATTTATAGCTTTTAGAATAGAACCTAAGCCTAAAATCCCATTAAAAATATCTTTTTGCTATCCTTCAAAAAACTCATGTTTCACTTCTTAAAGTCCGACCTTTATACTGTTGCGGTCTTTTACACTTGAAAAACACTTTAAAAAACTTCAAAGTATAACCTTTTTTTTTTACTTTAGTTTTAAAAATTCTGAAAAAATGATAAACAAACCAAAAAGCCCCCACCAACAGCCATATCATATATAATAGCGCAATCACATTACATTACTGCAATAGCAAACTCTGCTCGCGAATGCGATATTATTATATAATATTTGGTAGGACCCGCAGCTCTGCCACGTCACCTATGGCATATCGCATAATCACAGTTCCTCTCGCCTTACCACATTCACTTTCCTGCTCCCAATTGGTGATTGCGATAATGTATTCACTTGTTCTGCCCTGTTAACCTTTCCGCCTTACCGCTTATCACTATCATAATATTAAAATTACTTTATTACTTGTGTTTCTTGCTCCAAACCCCGATGTGATATATTAGTAGGACCCTCCTTACTGCCACCTCATATCGCAATTGCAGATCACAGATTATTTATTACCATGTCTTGTTTCTTGCTCCGATACTCGATTTCTATATCCTCTTACGATTGCGATTTCGATTGCGATTGCGATATATCACATTGCAAATTTTGCCCTCGATAATGCATTCACTCCTCTCCACTAGTCTGCGATTGCGATATATGAAAAAAGTGGTTTTGTCTCACTGGCCCCATGTCAACGTGTTATTCTATTATCATTTTGCACCCCCCCCCTTTCAATACAATAAACCATCTCAACCCCCTTCGAAATCCGTCAAAACTGCCCTCCTTTCTACCATTTTTTCTCTCTCTTCACTTCACGCACTCCCCTCCACTTTCATCTCGACGCGTAGCCAAAAAATAATTATTCCATTCAGTGACTATCCAGCGTAACGATTCAAGCTTATAACATGCCCATGCACACCACCATCACCATTGGTATCAACAAATCACGGGGAAGGTTGGAGGTTCCAAATCTTCCATATATAAGCAATCGCTGGAGGTTGTATTTAATAAAAATACATGGTTATTTAAGAACTAGAAACTTAAAGAAACAAATTAGTAGAAAAAGGAGCAGCATGTTAGCACACTCAGTAGTTCAGCTTAGATTTCTTCTCTTATTTCTTCTACACCTGTTATTTTAGTTGGATTTCGATGGGATGAGGTTTTAATGCATTATGACACATATGTAATGTGAGGAGTAATGTTTCCTTATTTTTAGAAGAGGTTGAGTTAGTGCTTATCTTCCTATATATACCATTTTTAAATACCATTTCAGGATTGGATAGTTGTTATTTGCAGTGGAGCTATTGTACAAGCTTTTGCTAATGAAATCAAGGACATTGTTGAAGACATAGTGTTGAGACTCCAGTGGTATGCCTTTGAGCATTTGTTTTTCTCTGTAAACTCATGATGTTGAATGTTATGTTACTCATATTCCACATAAATAATTCTTTATGCCAAGTCTTATCAGTTTATTGACGGAAAACAGAGCATAAAACATTCTTTCCATGCTCTGTTTTTTCATAAGATTTTCATGAAATTGTCTTGCTCTTATGATGAATGAATTCATTTTAATGCTCATTCTGATTCCTTCTCATTTCACTCTATACACAATGGAAAATTAATCATGCTTCTAATCTTACTTACCTGGCCTCACCCTTACCTCTACAACTAAACCTTTGAAATCAAATCAATACCCTGGACCTAGTCTCCTAACTTTCATCCCTATCCAACAAAACTCAAAACAAACAAAAACCTTAATCTATTGAGCATAATAACTAGCCTAAAACATTATATCCAGTCATCCCTTTTACTGCAAGGTGATATAGAGAGAGCCCTCTCTGGTCCGGGTAGGGATAGCTACCTGGCCAAAAGTTGTTATGTGGTTACCTTTCTCTAATCCTACTATCAGCCTTAGGAAGTTGGGGAGAGTGATAATAGGAAGTATGTTTGATTTTCAATGGTTTTGCTAAGGTATAGGTGTGGTTTGACACCTAGGACAAAGTTATCCAAGGGGGAGGGTTCTGTAACAGACCCGGGCTAAAATCTCATGTAATAAAACTTAATAAAGGAAAAAATAAGACCACGGTTAAGGGACATTTATTCTAAGTTGAATGTTGGGAAAATATATCCTAGTGGGCATCATTGGATGTGTTTATGGCTAAGGGGAAATTGGAAAAGGCAATGACTAAGGCATAAAAAATGAAAAAAGTATTTTTGGCACATTTATTTATGAAAATAAAGGAAATTAGGAGAAAAGGAAGGTGAAAGGTCACAAGTTGCATGTGAGGATGAAAATGAAGGAAAATAATGTAAAATTGAAGAAAATAGAGGCCTCATCAATAAAAATACCTCAGAGAATCAGTTGGTAGTTTTTTTTTAGTTAATTTTTAGAATTATACTCAGAGAGGAGAAGGGCATAAAGAGGAGAAAGCGATCAAGCAAGAAAAGGAAGGAAAAACAAGTAAAGGAAGGACAAGGAATGGAAAGGAAAGAAAAGATAAGGCAAGGAAGAGCAGGATCAAGCAAATTCAACAAGAATACTTTCCATTAACAGATTGCATGTATGATTTCCTAGCCGGTTTTGACATGCATGGTATGTGCATGTTGATATTTGGTTCTTTTGATGTCGGTGTCATGGTTTTGCCAAGTTTTGACTGTGGTTTTCAGCCTTGCATTTCATTTTTCCAGATAACCATGGTGTGATGGGATTATTCTTGGTTTTGAGCTTTGGAATTACCAGATGGTCTCAAAATCCATGGTAGAGGTTGTCTCAGGAACATTCCCAAATTCCTAGGAATCTCTTGACCGGTTTTGGCGGGATACGCGGTAAAGCCTGAGGGAAGTGTCTCAGTAAGGGCCTAGTGATCCAGTGTGGATTGTGGTAAAGCCTAGAGACAATGATACAAATAATTCCTCAAGGATAGTGATGAGATCCCGAGGCATTCCAAGCTCGGTTGGGTTTTGTGATCTCGGTGCCGATTTAGGTGAGATCACGGTATGGTGAGGGTGGAGGTGTTTTAACCTCCAGATTCCCTTGGTTGTTTTTGGATTGGTTTATCCATGAGATGCCACATTCATTCTTGGAATATGGCACGAATGTGACTAGTTGAAAGAGAGATTTGGTTCAGCCATGTCTATGGTCGAGTGGTACATGGAAGTCCCGAACCTGGTTGGCTTTTGCCTATGTTTAATGAAAGCTAAGTTCTCTTGCTTTATATTTCAATATATGTGGATTTAATGGATGTTATATTATTTTTGTGGTTATATGCTAGTTATAAGCATGGTTATGTGACTGGTTATAGTCATGGTTCATTTCATGTTTTTACTTGTAACTGAAAGAATAATGGATGCAAGACCTATATAATATTAAGACAACTAATGGGAGAGGTTGGTGATCCTTCTTGATAAGTTTCATATGAATTTCCAGTCCCTTAAGCTTAGTCTTTTATTCATGACTTGTATATTGCATTGTTTCCAAGTGTTTGACATAATGTTAGTCCCAGTTTCTGACGGTAAAACCTAGTTCTGGTGTCAGTTTTTGGTTTACAAGCATTGTCCTTGTGTAATTTATGAACTTTGAAAGTTACTGGGATTTATGGGTAGAGGTAGAGCCCCAACCCTAGAATCTATCCTTAAAATCCGTAGTCCCTGGCACAACACTGAGTTAAAAAGTCCACAGCCGGACTAATGCAAGCCTATGGGAGCGACTAGGGTTTCCAGTTGCACTAATGCCTTGGCAAGGGAGAAACTGGGCGTAAAACTCATAGAAAAATCAGGTTGGCTAAGGGGATGGAAACCTGCAAGGGTTGGGTTACTCCTAGAGGGTCCTGTGGTACCTAAGGGAAGTCGGTAAGGTTTTTTTGTTGACTCTATTTCCTTAAGGTTGCCTAGGAGGTTGAGTCTAGTCATAACTGTCCCTCAACTCAGGTTTACCCCAGGCAAGTCGGTGAAAATGGGTAATGTGAGGGGATGTGTACATTATAGGTGGTATCAGAGCGTGGTTGTGCTCTTTGTGGGAAAAGTTTGATGTTGTCAAGGTTATGGTTGTCATGCATGGGATCAGGGTATACTATTGGTATGGTCACGCATGATGGTAGAAGTTGATATACTGATTATATGGACATGTTTATGATTATACATGTACATTCTAATGTGGATTGATCTTGTAGATGAGATAGGCCTTCCATGAACAACAATAAGGTATGTATTTTATTTTGGTATCTATTCGTTTTTATGACATGATATACTTGTAGGAAGAAGAGAATCAAGGATGACAAGAAAAATGTTAGAATATAGTTCCCGTGACTCTCCCTATAGATCAGATGGGCAGCAAAGAGATGAGTATTCTCCTGGTGTGGCAGATACATTGAGAAGCTTGAAGGCAGAGATCAGAATTTGTAAGGGATATAATGATAGGTTGGTTGAGGCTTTGGAAAGACTTGCAAGTACTCAAGAAAAGCAGATAGAGGTTAATGCATAAATTCTTCATATCTTTTCATAGTTGCAGAAACAGGGAAAGATGAGTATCATTCAAGAGTGGGAAGACAATACTAATGGAGCCTATGGTAGCAGCAATTGTTCCAAACACAGGTTAGATAGATGGGACACAGTTAGAGGTGGAAGATCATTGGACACACCTGACATGATGAATGGTATGTATGGGCATCATTCTAGTTTCTCTTCTAGGATACATCATCATAGTTGTCACTATCATCATTAGGAGGGGTGAGTATTTTCTAGAGGAGTTCAAGAAAGTAAAGCTGCCTAAATTTAATGGAGAGATGAAGAAGTCAGAAGATGCAGAGGAATGCTTGTTTGGGATGAATAAATTCTTTAGATTGCATAATTATACAAAGAACATGAAAGCCAAGATAACCACTTTCATCCTTAAATGGGAAGCATATATTTGGTGGGAGGATGTGAAGAATGTTAAAGGTATTCGGGAGGGTGAATTGACTTGGGATGAGTTTGAGAGGATATTTAAGAAGAATTACCCATCAAAGAGGTACTATGATGTGAGAGCTAAGGTGTTTTATGAGTTGCAAATGGGTTCCATGACATATGATGAGTGTAATAACAGGTTCATGGAGTTCTTCAGATATGCGCCTTACCTCAAGGAGGAGAAAGCCAAGGTTCAAAGATTCATTAGTGGGCTTCCAGTAGCATACAAAGACTTGATTGATTTTGATGAGCCTAGATTGATAGAAGAATCCATTCAAAAGCTAAAGCATTGTTATGAGCAGTCAAAGCGCAAATTCGAGCATACGCATGACTTGAAAGGAAATGAGAAATCTAAATGAAGATGGCCACCAAAGCGGGGAAGACGTCAGGATGCAGGTGAGAAAGAAGATGTGGTTCCTTATAAGAAGTCCAATAGAGTTGAGAAGGGACATAGATTGAAACCTGGAGAGCAGTAGACTAGAGGTGATAGTAGAGCACCATTTCAGTGTTAGATATGTGGTAAAGATCATTGAAAGAAGGATTGTCCATTGTACTAGAGTGATAGACTTCATATATATAGTGCTCAGGAGGCGCAAAAAGTTGGGGATGTTGGTCATAACATTGTTTGGATTTATGCAGTTGTGGAAAATAGGAAGGTGGATCACCATACATCTATCATTGAGATGGATGGTAAGCTTTGTGATCAAGTTATTTCTATTTTGATTGATCCTAGATATAATTATAGTTATGTTAATCCTGACCTGGTGGATAAGTGTGGCTTGAGAAAAGAAGTGCACACAGAATATTGGTTGGTGCAGTTGGCTACAGGTATGAAGAAGAGAGTTCATCATTGTGTAATATCTTGTGCATTTGAGTTGAATGGTATGCATACAACAACACATTTGAATGTACTTCCATTGGGAGGCTCGTATAACATGCTTTTGGGTAAGGATTGGTTGTACCTTTACTAGACAGAAGTGGATGTTTATGACAAGGCCATTGAGTGCCTGGATGATAATGGAGAAAAGAGAATTTTGGAGGGAAAGAAGAAGCCTACATTAGTGAGGATGGTCACCGTTATGCAGGCTAAGCGCAGTTGTAGAAAAGGTTGTGTGATGTTTAAATTGCATGTTTCTCGTGACAAGGGTAAGGATGTTGAGGATGCAAAAATATTCCAAAGGTATCATGTATTGCAGCATTTTTAGGATGTGTTTCTGGTAGATATTCCAAAGTTACCTCCTCACAAGGAAGTCGAATTTTCTATTGGGTTGGTACCAGATGAAATACCAGCATCAAAGGCAC
The DNA here is from genome assembly GCA_034641835.2 of Pinus albicaulis. NCBI lineage: Eukaryota > Viridiplantae > Streptophyta > Pinopsida > Pinales > Pinaceae > Pinus > Pinus albicaulis. The sequence continues at coordinate 938,984,795 of CM076580.1, forward strand.
CTTACAGGATGAGCACGCCAGAGTTAGTAGAGTTGAATTTGGAAATTCTTGACAAGGGATACATTAGGCTGAGAATATCACCTTGTGGTGCACCAATGTTGTTCATAAAGAAGAAGGATGGCACTATCAGGTTTTGCATTGATTATAACCAACTGAATAAAGTGACGATCAATAATAGGTATCCATTGCCGCTGATTGATGACTTGTTTGATCAGTTGAGGGAAGCAACCGTGTTCTTTAAGATTGACTTGAGATCATGATATCATCAGGTACGCATCAAAGAAGAGGACATTTAAAATAACTCCTTTAGGACCAGGTATGGGAATTATGAGTTTGTTGTAATTCCATTAGGTTTCACTAATGCCCAAACTACATTTATGCATTTGATGAATAGCGTGTTGCATCCTTATCTGGACAAGTTTGTTATTGTATTCATTGATGACATCTTGGTATATTCTAAGAATGAGGAAGAGCATGCCGATAATTTACTAGTAGTATTGAGATTGCTAAGAGAGCATCAATTATATGTTAAGCTTAGCAAGTGAAGTTTCTTCCAGTTAGAGGTGCACTACTTGGGAAATGTTGCTTCCAAGGAAGGCATAGAAGTAGATCCAGAAAATATAAGAGCCATCGTGGAGTGGAAAACTCCTAATAATTTGGAGGAAGTAAGGTCATTTATGGGATTAGCAGGTTACTACAAGAGGTTCATCAGGAATTTCTCACGCATTGCATATCCTCTTATATCTTTGCAAAGGAAAGGTTTTTAATGGACATAAGAATTTGCAGCTATTTTCGAGTAGCTGAAGCAGTTGTTGACCAATTATCTAGTTCTTAAGTTTGTAGATACAGATAAATAATATGTGGTGTGTATAGATGCTTGTAAAATAGGACATAGTGGAGTCCTTATGCAGGAGGGACAGGTGGTATGATATGTGTTAGTCATCAATAATTTTTGCTTTTTGTAGATGACTAAATTCTTATCCTAAGATTTCTAAAAACAAAATTCATGAATATTGTGAGTTCTAGAAATCTCACTGCCTTCATTATCCTTAGGATAAATTTTCACTATCTCACTGCTCTACCATGTCATGGCGGCCTACCACTCCCAGAAGACCCATCATGGGCTCATGCCACTCATTTTCACTATGTTTTTCCACCTTTGACCTTAGTACTCAGTTTTGCCTTGAATAACCCCTCCACTCGCCACCTAGGGTCACCAACCAAATTACTCCTTCCTGTGTTTCCCAAATGCCTCAAGCATTGATGGTCTCAAAACTATCTCTGTAGGCTCTTTAGATAAATCAAGTACATTGGATTTTGGATCTTCAACACATCCAATTGTCAAAAAACTCTGTTTTTCATACTTGAGGACCCTAAGCCAAGCTTCAATCAAAGGAAAAGTCTAAATAGCCTCCCACTAGGTCACTAGGGTTTCATAGGTTGTAGGATTGTCTTTGATTTTCTAAAGTACTGTTTTTATGAGCCAGAGGCTGCATCAAATGTGAAAGAAGGTCAAGCAACTATTTGTCCCAATTAGATCAGAAAGACCTTCAAGAAGGATTGCTTTGCCAAAGACAACATTCTGCAAAAGGATAACTGTGCATCTTAAACATTTTTGTGGGAGTGATTGAGATAACTATCATACAAAGAAATACTGTTGAAGGTAATTTCTAGGGTTTGCCAAGGTAACCATGCTTCACTGCACCAAAGGGAGGAAAATGCAAAGAGTATCAATGTGAGGGAGATCAGGCCTTCATTTTCAGTCATAACCCTCTAAATGGTCAAGAAGGCATAGGGTTAAGCTTCAAAATGGAAAACCAAGCTAAATCAGTAAGAAGGTAAGGAAACATGTTTTCAGGTCACTTACACTCAGAAATGTCAAAAGGGATAAAACATGTTTTTCAGTTTCTCAGTGCAGAAAGAGGTTTGACAGTGCCAAGACCCTCAAGGTTAAAGGGCACCTCTTTTTTTTTCCAGCAAGATACCACCAAAGGAAGAAGAGCTACTTTCAAAATTTTTTAAATCACCTGCAAAAAAGGGTAAAAAAGATGTAAGTTAAAATGATAAAGTGACAAAACCTTAGCAAAAGTGAGTTTCTGATTTTAATTTATTCTTCAAGGGTATAAAGGCATCTCAATTACCACTTTAGCTCATTTGTCATTTGCAAGGAGAGAAAAGAGCTTCCAGGAGAAAATTCTGAGTTTTTGAGAAATTCTGGGCAAAGTCACTGGCGCTGCGCTCAGAACCCGGCGTTGCACGTAGAGAGGTCCTCACAGTGCAATTTTTCCACTGCGCTGTGTGTATAGCGGGAGGCGCTGCGCTTATAGCCCGGTGCTATGCACAGGCTAACCTGACATGCCCAGGCCCAACTCACCCAGTTTTTTGGCCCGGCGCTGCGCGCAGAGGGAAACCCAATAGGCTCGATGCTGCGCATAGAGCCTGAGAGGCCTACACGCGAGCAGCGTTGCTCCTAGAGCAAGACCCGACTCGCCCGACATTGCGCTTAGAGGCACACGACAATGCGGGCAGGGCACTGTGCTCATGCTAAAAAACCCTCCAACTTGCAGAAAGGTGCCAAAGGCTCAAGGAAAGCCATCCAAACTATTTTCAAGACCCTACAAGCAAGCTAAATTTGGTAGGTGGCTTTTCCTCCCTGTCCTCCAAGTAATTTTGGTGATTTAATGGTTAAAGGAATGATTAAACCCTAGTCTTTGCAAACCTTAGGCCTTCATAGAAAATGAACCTCTGTTTTTAACATCCAAGCAAGTAATTGTCTTTTAAAAGGGAGGTGTGAGTTAGGGTAATTACACTTCATTTCAAGTTGAGCCCTCATCAAGCTCAAAGCACTCAGTCATAAATCCATCTCCATATCACACATTTGCAAGAGTTGCCCACCATCATTTCCATTTTACTCGTCCTACCTAAGTATCACAAGAAAACCTAAATTTTTCCAAAAACAACCCTAATCACCATGTCAAGAGAAGAAGACAGTGTCAGTAGTGAAGGAGGGCAAGTGCCTATGAGGTAAAAACACAAGGGAGGGAACATGAATAGGTTTGAACCCCAGAGCACAGTGGATATCACTTCATCTCCCATGATCCTCACATGTTTTCAGAATGTGGGGTGTTTCCAATTTTGTGAGAAGTTCAAACAAGTGAAAAGTCACCCAGAGCTTACAAGGTTGTTTGTCCTCAACCTGCACAACAAACAGGTAAATCTTGCAGGGGTAGAATTCAAACTATCAACAAATGCCATCTCTAATGCTATAGGTGTCCCTTCTGTTGGTGAAAAGTGGTTCAAGAAAGCAAGATTAAACATGGGATGTTATGAGCCATTTGTCAAGACTAGGTATAGAGAAGGTTGCAAGACAATATTCCCTTTCTCACATCCGAAATAGAGGTTTGAACCATTGATGAGGGTTATTATGAAGTACTTTACTTGTGAGGGGAGGTACTCCAGACTCTACTCTTACCATGTTAGACTCCTTATGCATTTTACTAGGGTTAAAATGCTTCATTTTCCCTATTAGCATTTTACCAGGGTTAAAATGCTTCATTTTCCCTATTACCTCTATAGGAGCATTGAAAAAATGTATTCTATTGTCCGGAGGAGGACCTATTCCTAACAAATGCAAATTTTGTTCCACCACTCCTTGATCAAGATGGTGGTTCTACATCAGTTGGAATAGAAGGGCATACCTTGGGAGGTATTCATAGCCCATGAAGTCTTCACAAGTCCACAACCCCATCATCAACCTAGTTTACCCTCATCATCTCATCCACCTCCCTCCACTCATCCATCACCTCCTACAGATCATGCCTCATCATATACACAAGTGTCCTCACCTCAAGGAAACCCCCTTTCCCCATCTTCTCCTGATGCATCAGATGAAGAAGGAAATGGTAGTGAAAAATCAAGTGAAAATGAGGATGAAGGAAATGATGAGTTGAGCCCACAAGAGGTAGAAGACATGGAAATAGAGGAGGGTGATAATGATGAAAAAAATGAAGAGGGTGAGAGTGAAAATAAATCAGTCCAAAGTGAGGAAGAGGTAGATGATGAAGAAAAGGCAGATGATGAAGAAGGAACAAAAATTGAAGAGACAGGTGATGAAAAGGCAGAAACAAGAAGTGAAGAAGAGAAAAAGGAAAATAATGAAGAAAAGGGCAGTGAGAAAGACAGTGACAGAGGCAGAAAGTGATGAAGAAACATAAAATGATGAGCTGACCCAACAAGAGGTAGAGAACATGGAAATAGAGGTAGAGGATGATAATGCAGAAGATATGGAAGATGATGACAATGATAAATATGAAAACAATGAGGAAAATGCAGAAACTAAAGGCAGTAGTGACACCCAAGAAACAAGCCTCAGTGATGGACAAGACAAGAAAGAGGAAAACAATCATGACAATCATGATAATAGTGAAAAAGGTGAAGGGGCTGATAGTCCGAATGATGATCACAACAATGAAAAGGAAAGCAGGTGCAATGAAGGACAAAATGAAGAGTTTGATGACAGCAGCAAGAATCACAGCCATGAGGAAGACACCAACAAGACCACAATCGCACCTCTTTCATTGAAATATCAAAGAGGGCCAAGGCTTGTGTTTGCTTCCTCCAAAAGGCAAGGGACCATGCCATCCAGCTCAACTTAGCCACTAGACAAAGGTAAACAAAAGGTAAAGGAAGAAGAAGAAGATCATGAGGTGGAGAGGGAGTTTGAAATCATTTAGGTAGACAGTGACGAGGAGAATGAAGCAAGGATCTCAAACTTGCTCATACAAAGTAGAAATTCCCAAATTAAATACCTACAGGCACATTTGGATAGGGCCAAGAGTGTGAATGATGCCCTTGACATGGAGAACAGGAAGCTAGGAGCACAAATTGATATTTATGAGGCTAGAGCCATCAAGGCCAGGAAGGAAGCCCAAAGGGCACAAGTAAAGCTAGAGGAGTTCATGGGCACCTATGAGGAGAGTGAGGGTGAATAAGGACAACTTAGGAAGAGACCTAGAACCATGGGGTTGAAAAAGGCATAGGAAAAACAAAGGGAACAAGAATCAGCCCTAGCAAAACAACTCCATCTAGATGAGTTGTTTGCCATGGAGATAGCACATGATCGGGAGCCTTGGTTGGAAAGAGCCAACATGCACTTGGAGGCCAAGTTGGAAAGGGCAAACAAGGACCTTGCTCTACAAAGAAAAATGACCAAACATTATTCTCGGAAGAATCAAGTTGCAAGGGCTAAACTCAAGAAGGCTCAAACCAAGATCCAAGCACTAAAAGAAGCAAAAGGCCAAGCTAACCTTGGAATTTTGGCACAAGCTTCTCTACAGGTCTCTCAAACCCCATGAGGCACACATCCACCAAATTTGAGAGAATTTTGACAATTTTTGTTTTTTTTTTTTTATGAATTTGGAGGCCTATAAGCGCAACACCCCTGGCGCTACGATTTTCCCTCAAGCATCCTCAGAGGGAGAGCTTTACATTTTTGGATTTCTCATGCCTATTACATTATGCTCACCAAATTTCAGAGCATTTGGAGCATTTTTTACCCCTGAAAAGGTAAAAAAAACACCTCATTTTCTACCTTTCTGCCTCATTTTCAGGCTTGGTGCTGCGCTCATAGCAATGTGGGAAATTTAGCTATTTGGACAGGTTACAGGGGAAAAATTAGAAAACCAAAGGTATATTTGGAAACTAGACTCGGAAATATTTCCAACAGGCCATCATGGAGAAAAATACAACATTGGGAAGGTCACCAAAACTCGGCTGCAAGTGGGCCTATTTTCTGCCTGTCAAGGCGCCGCGCTTATAGATTGCACTGTGTGTTTTTGGCCAAAAGTCAACAAAACACACTCATTTATTGTAAAATGATATTTTAATATTTTTTGAGGCAAATCACTCTAGAATTAGGTGCTAGAAGTTATTTTGGCATTTATTTCATCGGATATTTTGTGCCTTGGGCCTTGCACAGTCTCTTGGGCATTTATGACATTTATGAGTGATTTTGACATTTTCCAACCCTATCTAGGGTTTTTACCCTCCTTTGCTGGATAAATAGAGCATGAGGGTTTCATTGTAAATGTTTTCATTTGATTACTCTTTGTAGAAATACATAGACTTTTGGAGGTTGAAGAGAAACTTGGTGTTGTGGAGATTGTGAATGGCTTGTTTTGCTTGTTGATGGAGGAGGCTTGCTTGCAGGATCCCTAAGCTTGGTTAATGGCGAAGTGCTTCTATTTTAGTTATTTTTTTCTCATGTTTCATTATGTTTCCATCTTTCAATGTTACAATAGAACAAAGGATTTAGACTAAGAAATGTTCTTCAAAGGGACCTTAGCTCTGTTTTTTCTTCATTGCCTCTATGTTTTCTTCTTCTAGGACATTTTAGAGAATTCTTAATTGCTCTCTAGACCTGCTAATCTTGTTTATTTCATGAATGGTTTAATATAGTAGGTATAAAAGATGATTTATGGCTAGACTTGCTTGTTTTATGTCACTAAACACTATTCTTGATGTCTCTCTCCAAAGTACCATTAATTAGGTCTGCCAAAGAGGCTATGTTTCGATCATACCCTTTGTCCATGCTTGAGAAATTGTTTTGCAGATCTTCATAACTATGATCAATGATGTTTAGGTGTTCCATCTTCTTTGATTAAAGTTATATGTGTATCTTAAATGTTTTCTAACCTCGAAGGTGAAATCACTAGAAGTTAAATGAGTTTCTCGCCTTCTATATTTCATTGGGATGTTTGTCTTGAATGCTTATTTGCTTAAGTTGAATAAAAGAGTTACTGGTTGCCCTGTCTATTGATTGATTCTTTATGCTTATGTATTTAAGTCCCTTCTTGTTAAAAGGTACATGATAAAGGATTCTTGATTTCCCTTTTCCCTACCTTTGTTCACAGACTTGATGTCCATCTCATTTCCCATAAACCTTGAAAATCCATTGACCAATGCTAGATTTTCCCTGTGATGCTCCCCGATCCATTGTTGAACTTTCCATGACTTTTATAGAATCCATAGCTCGGTGACTTGAATATTTCCTCATTCCATATATTCTGCTTGACCATCCTATCCAACCAAACAATCAAACAAACCCTACACTTAACAACTAGCCTAAAATCAAACCCTAAAAGAAAACAAGATCAAATCCTCTGCATACAATAGAGAGAGCCCTATCTGAGTCCAAGAAGGCTAGGTCCTAGGACTCTAAAGACTGGTTTGATGTTACCTTGTGCATTTGGTCTACCAATCTTCTAAATCACGAGACACTAACACTATGAGTGAAAGAAATTGGATGAGCATGAACAAAACTACGCGACTCATAATCTTGAGTTGGCATCTATTATTCATGTGTTGAAAATGTGGAGGCATTATCTTCTTGGCAAGATATTTTTATTGTTGAGTGATCACAGTGGCTTGATATATTTGTTTGACCAAAAAAATATTAATTCAAGGCAAGCTAGATGGTTGGCCAACCTTAGTGAGTTTGACTTCAAGATCAGATACATTAAGGGAAAGGAGAACAAGGTTGAAAATGTTCTTAGTAAGAAAGTACAACTGAACCATATAGAAACTATGAATTCCTATGCGACAAACTTACATGATCAAATATTATAGACAGGACAACAGGATAACGGGTATGTGGAGCTCAGGCACAAGTTACAACAGAGTATAGGTACAGGTACAAGTGATTAAGATGTAGACTATCGTCTCACAACATATGGTTTTGTGAGATTTAGGGATAGGATTTATGTGGTGGATGATAGTGAGCTCAAGAAGCTTATCTTGAGGGAATTTCATGTCAAGCCATACACAGCTCACCCAAGATATCAAAAGATATTGACGACGGTGAAGAAGTTATACTATTAACCAAATCTGAAGAGGTATGTGGAAAATTTCATGGCTAGATGTTTGGATTGTCAGCAGGTGAAGGAAAAATGTAAGCATCTAGGTGGTCTTCTACATCCTATTCCAATTTTGGAATGGAAATGGGAGATCATTTCCATGGATTTTATTAAAGGTCGTCTAAGGACAGTAAGGCAACATGATTCTATCATGGTTGTGGTCGATAGGTTGATCAAGGTGGCTTAGTTCATTCCAGTGAAGACTACCTATTCCGTTAGTGAGGTGGCATAGGTCGTCATTAGGGAGATTGCGAGATTACATGGTGTTTCAAAGAATATTGTGTCAGACAGAGATGCTAAGTTCACTTACAAGTTTTGGAAGGACCTGTTTGCAGGTTTGGGGACAAAGTTGGCCTTCAGTACAACTTATCACCCATAGACAGATGGACAAACAAAAAGGGTCAATAGGGTAATGGAGGACATGATGAGGATGTATGCGATGCACCAGCGGAGGAAATGGGAGGAGTGCCTTCCATTGGTTGAGTTTTCATACAACAATGGTAATTAGGAGTCGTTGAGGATGAGTCCTTTCGAGGCACTATATGAGCAGAGTTGTAATAATCCCATCAGTTGGAGTGATCTAGTGAACATGGTACTTATTGAACTAGACATGTTGGCAGATATGGAAAAAGAGATGCAGGTTATAAATAAAAATCTAAAAGCAACATGAGATAGGCATAAAATATGTAGACCAAGGCCAGGAAAGGAGATTCAGTTCAGGGAGCATGTGCATTTGTGAATCAAGCCCAAAAAGAGCTCCTTGAGGATTGGATCATGTGCCAAGTTGGCACCACAATATTGCGGGCATTTTGAGATCCTTGAGAGGATTGGACCAGTGGCCTATCGACTTGCAATGCCTCCAACAATGAAAGTCCATGATTTTTTCATGTTTCATTACTTAAAAGGTATATAAAGGATGTTGATCATGTTACTGATTGGTCTGTATTTCTGGTGTAGCAAGAAGAAGAATTCCAACCGAAACCTCAATGCATATTACAGTGGAAACAACTCATGATCAAAAACAAAGCCATAAAGCAAGTTAAAGTGGAGTGGAAGCACTTTGGGCCCGAAGAAGCTACTGGGAGATGATTGATCAGATTCAGGATATGTATCCTTCATTTTTTGTCGGTTGAGGCAAAGCAGTTTTGGTATTTGAACATATTTATATGTTGTTACCGCCATGAGCTAAATTATAAAGCTCCAATAAGCGGTATGGTTGTTATATCGTCATGATGGTTTTTGGTTTTGAGCAGCTTATTCATTGTAAATAATACATCAAGAAAAGTTATAAAGCTTTGTGGGGAGTATGTTTGCTTTTTAGTGGTTTTGATGAGGTATAGGTGTGATTTAACACCGAGGATGATGTTCCCCAAGGGGAGGGTTTTGTAACAGACACAAGCTAAAATTTCATGTAAGAAAAGTTAATAAAGGAAAAAATAAGATAATGGTTAAGGGACACTTATTCCAAGATTAATGTTGGGAAAATATATCCTAGTGGGCATCACTAGATGTGTTTATGGCTAAGGGGAAATTGGAAAAGGAAATGCCTAAGGCATTAAAAATGAAAAAAGTATTTTTGGCACATTTATTTATGAAAATAAAGGAAATTAGGAGAAAAGAAAGGTGAAAGGTCATAGGTTGCATGTGAGGAGGAAAATGAACGAAAATAGTGGAAAATTGAAGAAAATATAAGCCTCATCAATAAAAATACCTCAAAGAATCAGTTGGTATATGTTTTTTAGTTCATTTTCAGAATTACACTATGAGAGGAGAAGAGCATCAAGAGGAGAAAGAGATCAAGCAAGTAAAGGAAGGAAAATCAAGCAAAGGAAGGAAAGAAAAGGAAAGGAAAACAAATATCAAGTAATGAAGAGCAGGATCAAGAAGCTTCAACATGAATACTTGCAGGTAACATATTTCATGTATGATTTCCTAGTTGGTTTTGACATTCATGATAAGTGCACGTTGGTATTTGGTTCTTTTGTTGTCGGTAGCATGGTTTTGTCAAGTTTTTATAGTTGTTTTCAGCCTTGACTTGAATTTTTCCCGATAGCCATAGTGTGATGGGATTGTTCTCGGTTTTGAGCTTTGGATGGTTTTAGAACATTCCCAAAGGCTTAGGAATCCCTTGAACAGTTTTGGTGGGATACACGGTAAAGCCTGAGGGTGGTGTCTCGGTAAGGGCTTAATGATTTGGTGTGGATTGCGGTAAAGCCTAGTGTGGTAGTGTATTCGATGCATGGGTGTATGGAATAAACTTTGTTAGTAGGCAAGCTTCTTACCTACATAAAAGTCACAGGAAAAAATGGTTTTTTAAACGTTAGTGGAGCAAGTTCAACATGTAATAAGCTAAGTTAGAAGGAAACATAACATGCTACGTAAACAATTAAAAAAAAAAAAAAACAAAACAACATGCACAAGATACATGCTCAATAGAGAGAAAAACACTAATAACTTAAAAATGGAGAGCTTCTCTCTTTATTAGGTGTCGGTGGTAGTAGAAGATATAATGCTAAATCTCTTGTAGTGTATCTTTTGAGCTACAGAGCTCCAATATCCAGGACAAGGGGGTCTCTTCCCCTCAAGTTTTTAGCAAGCCTCTCTTCCCTCTCAAAGGATGGTAGATCAGCGGACATGTGGTGAAATCCTCTCTCTTGGATTGAGATGCTGGATAGCCAACAACTGAGTCCTTCCAATCCTCCTGCTGCTGGACAACACAAGTTGGTTTGCTATGGAGAAATTTGGCCAACATAACAATGTGTCTCCTATTCTTCTTCCAAAGGCTGGCTTTTATAGACCAATTTCAATTTTTCCCTCCTTCTCTTGGCCCAAGATGGATGGTGACACAAGAGTGGAGGTACGGTTCCTTTTTGTGTGGCATTAAGGCCTCAAGGTGGCTCAAAGGTGATTGTACTTGGTTAGGTTGAGTGGGAATCTTTTTAACCAAGTGTGCTAAGGGGTCCTGGATGGTGACATTCTGCCATCCCCAAGACCACGTGGCTATCGAAGTAAAAGCCGCACTGTGCAAAAAAAGCCTTTGTTTCCTGTGCACTGTCCATAAATTTGTCTTTTTACCTTAGGAATAATTAAATTTTTGGCTCTTCCTAATGTATTTCTTCTCTGGAAACCTTTATCTGTACCTCATGCTTGACATTTTTAATGTCTTTTGCTCGTACGATTTTCTAGTGTTAACAATTCCCCCTAATGTATAAGGTTTAGGAATAATTATATAGCCAAAATACATTATGGTTTCTTTTTTGTGTGATCCTTTTGAGAGAGAGAGAGTAACTTTATTTGGAACTGATTTGAGAGACCCCTTGCCTTAAGTAAAAAAGACACCATGCTCTGCTGGAAACCTACAAGAGATAGAATGAATAAACTATTTCTACAAGGTGGGCATGTCCCATGCTTGTGACGTTTTGAATAGTTAAGCTTACCTGACAGATAGTGGTTTTATTTATGCCACTTTTGGTAGTGACTTGCTGCTGGTTGATGATGCCCTTGGGGGAAATTTTCTTTGAAATAAGTTTGAATGTGGTGCCCACACGCATAATCTTGGTATGGCACATTTGTTTAGAATGAGTGCTCATTGTATGCATGGGTCTTTGACTGTTGGGGACCTTCCCGTGTAAGAATTTCCGAAAGAGATGCTTATCAAGTCATAGGTCTTCGACGAATTCTGAAAGAGTGCAACGGTTATGAAGTATGATACCATCTTGACATGAAAGCTTATCTTGAAGTCAAATTTCAAGAGGTTTGATGACATCAATGGCAATGATGCTTCCCATAGTGCTATCTAGGGATGCCCTTATTGAGGCGAGGAGTCATCCAAGGTACCACTTCCTTCTTGGAAAATGTTTGTTGTAGTTGACAAGAAGGAAGCATCGACAGACTGAAATGAGTACTGATGCAAGGGACCAGGGTTTCTGATGTAGCATGGTGTGGTGTGATGGGTTAACTAGAAATGATGATGAGAAATGGTTATAACTGATGATGGTAGTTAAGTAGCCTGTGGTTGGAGCTGTAAATGCGTGTGGCGGCAATCAAAAAAAAATTTGGTGAAAAAATCCTTGGAGTCGGTAGGACATCCAGGGTGGGTATATGGTTGCTATGAGTGTCATGGTTGGGCATGGTAAAGAATGCATAGCTTCGACCAAGGGTGATTAGGGACTTCTTCCAGGTGAGAAATGTAAATGGGTGGGTGGGAGTGCTCTCCTAAACAATCATTGTACGCTTGCCAAAATAATATAAAATGGGTTTGGCTATACAAGCACGGAGATAGGTGCCCCTATAAACATGAATAATACTTCAATATGGCGTGAGGAGTGTGTTTTTGTGAGGGTGGGGGCCCCATTGGTTAGTATCGGTGAGGGGGTGATGAAGCGGATGAAAAAATGTCATAGATGGGATATGTTGATGGGGGCATGATAGGCCAAATGTGAGACATGGTGGTGCGTTTTTCAAATCTGCTTGTGAGAATGGTAGCTCGGGAAATTAGTTTTATCATGACATGGGTAAAACATGACTTGATGTATGATAGATGAATGAACATGAAGTGCTTCTCGGGCTTGGGGCTTTATGGGCATGGCTCCAAACCTTTGGTGTATGGACTACATGAGTGATGGATGCCATGGAGGGTAAGGTTCTACTGATCTTCAAGGGTGTTTATCATGTGTAAGGTGGGGTGATGATAAACATGGTCGGGTGAATGAAACATATGGTCGATTTCTTTGAAGAAATGATGTCAGGATATGCAAAGCTTCTCGGGGAGCCTATCATGTTAGGGGTAGAATGATACCTTCTCTTATACCTTTGTTGGCTGGGACATATGGTGATTTGGCATGTTTTTAATACCTGCAACCAATGGCCGAAGTAAAAGCATATTTTTCATACAAACATATTTGAAATAATTTGAATGTAAAGCAATAAGAGAGGGCATACCTGTTGTGACTAAAAATGACTTTTTTTCTAAGGTGTGGATTTACGAAGCCTGGTTTGAACACGATGAAGCACTGATCACTCTATTTCTCGAGGTTTTGCGATCGGGTGCTCTGAGCTCCAGTTATGGTCTATCGAATAATGAGAAAAGGGCGATATATGGGCCAATATGGTTCATTTTAACTCATTTTTTTCTTTTGAGGGTCTGAGCTCAGAGCTGAGCCCCTATTCCCAAGATTCTCTTCCCATTGCGATCAGCCTAAGTACCCGAGATTCGTGTCGTTAGTGTCAGGTAGGACCTTAAACGTCCCCCTTTTCACTTTTTTCATTTTATTGAATGGGGGGAAGGGGGGGGGGGGTTAAATGCAGAGATATGGATTTGTACAGACTTTATACCCATTTTTGGGTTAGGATGCTCGTGTGATCAAAGATGACTAGCACGGTCCTCACACAAAAGGTAACTTTTGCGCGAGACCCTCGCGGTCGGGAAAAACTATGCGTGAGGGCTGCACGTCTATATCTGATACAGGCATGCAGTCATCACACCTAAGTTTTTCACAGGCATGGGGAAGTCAGTTTTTTGAATTTTTTTAAATATTTTTGGTTTAAAAACCGATTTTTGGTTTTTTCTCTGGTGACAGGATGTTGTGGTGGGAGAGAGACTGGCTTGATCTCCTTGTAGCTGTGGCCCAAGGCCCTGATGCTTGGGGGGTCCTGACTCAGTATGATATACTAAATTTCTTGGAGAACAACCTATTGAGATCCCAGGATGGGTTACTGCGATACCTACTCCGATGTTGGAACATGAGACGACACGTTATGGTCTTGTGTTGCAGAGACGTCGTGATCCAGCTGGAGACTGACGTCTATTTTGTGACTGTCTACTGCCTCAGGGGGAGGCCCTTCCCTATCCACTCCCTCCTGGGGGAGTGAACATCCATCGTTGGGCCGAGGATGAGGAGAACTTTGGTCCTTATGCGATCACCCAAGGATGCATTCGTTTGAGCTCTATGATAGACCTGGCTGAGAGAGCTTCCTTGGCAATGATATTTCACCTATCTGGGTTGACGAAACCCCATCGAGTGTAGCGTCCGCATCTTGCAGTTTTGTGCTGGCTTCAGGTCGGTCACTTTTTTGACTCGGCACACTATGTTTACCAGGGCATGGTCATGCAGTTGGGCAAGGCCCAGAGGGGGGCTATTAAAGCCTTTGCTTATACGAGCATCCTCTGCAGCATCATGTATGAGAGGGTTGTGATGCTTTGACATTTTGTGGCAGTGCCCTTGCGTCCTCCGAGGGATCCTATGATGCATCAATGGGCAGCTGTGATGCCCCATGGTGGAGGAGGAGAGGTTGGTCACTATTGGGACACGACGGTTGAGGCGTGGTTCGGGTCAAACCTGCAGATATGTCTTGACTTCCCGTATTCAGGGATGGAGTTCCAAGGGGATCCAGATATGGGTCTTCCTACAAGCTATGCATGTGGTCCGGTAGGTATGAATTTTGATGTTTTTCTAGATTTTGAGGATTTTTATTATATATAGATATATATGTCTTTGATGGTGACATTTATACTATTTTTGTTTCCCTTGTAGGCGTGGGTATGAAAGGGCATCCTACCGCTCGTTTGGTGGGTCACCAGCCTTAGAGATGGGTCCTGGTTGGGGCTGGTCAGGCCCCGGTTGGGGGACAAGGTGGTGTAGGAGGTCCCTCCGGAGAGGGTAGCAGTGTTGTAGCTTTCAGTGGGGATGCTTCTATTCTTTCCCATTCTAGGGTGGCAGCGATTGAGGAGCTGTTGGCTACTACTGACATAGGAGTGCTGGCAGCAGAGGATTAGGCTATGTTTGCTGACGCTCGTGCTACAGGTCTAGCCGATTCGTGGAGTCGGTTAGAGAGGTTGACCCGAGGGATGTCGACCAAGGGATATTTTGATGACCTGGACAACGTGTAGCTAGAGATGGTGATGTCTCGAGAGAGGGCACATCGCCCGAATTTACGCAGGGCGACACTTTTGATTGTGGTTGCTGCACCTATACTGGCACCGGGTGCTTCTATGGGTCCATAGGACCCACCAGGCGGAGCTCAACCATAGAGATTTTTGTATGGCTAGGAAAAGCACCCATTATGGGGATGCTTCCCTATTTTGATGACATGTATATTTTTTATTGACATGATGGTCAAGGACCTGTTTTGTATACTAGGACTCATATATTTTTTGATGTATATATGCGAGATGTATATTTTTGCGGCTCTTATGATGTGTCTATGTTTATTATTTGGTTTATGTTTACATGTGTTTATGATGGATTTTATGTACCTATGATGGATTTTTATGCTTTATGCGTTTGATTTTTTATGGATGATGGTTTATACGAGATGCATTCCAGTCTAGGATATGGTTAGCTATGCGATCGACTGTTTGGTTTTTATTTCTTGGTATATGTGTAAATGTAATGTGATCAAAATGATGACTCAACCGTCGAGCATGCAAGTATTTCCTAAATAGGTGTGAATCCCATACTTCAAAGGCTTGGTTTAACTGAGATGCCACTAGCTGGGAATCAAGAAAGACATGTAGATGGCAAATGCCCTGGTTGGAGGCATCGCTCAACAACCCGACAACTGCATCATATTCTGCTTGATTATTGGTAGTTGATCTGATACATACTCCGTTGGTGAGGAACAGTGATCTGTCAGGAGAGTATATGGCCCAGGTGGCTGCTTCTATATTTTGTGACCATCGAGAGGCTCCATCAATGAATCCAAAAAAGTGGATGAGGGAATGATCCATCCATGACACAAGATAATCTTTTAGAACAAGTCCATGATGATTGTGATCATCTCAAAAATTTATGTTATATTCATCTTATCTCTAAGGCTGAGACTTCCTGCCCTATGGATGGAATTTTTTAAGGTGGAGCCCATTGATGGGATTATTTAGGCATGTACTGTCAGGCTCAGATAGGATGTATGCTCCTTTGAGGAGGCAATGTTTTATGATGTAAGGACCCTTCCATTATGTTTCGAACTTCCTAGGTCCTAAGGATTATTTTGCAACGTCGTAATAGAGCAATAGCTCCCCTTCTGAAAATGAGCGAGAGGTGATGTTGTGGTTGAATGATGCTTTTACCCTTTTCTTGTGAGCCTCATTATGTTGGAGAGATTCTCGTCGAATTTCGTTGATGAGCTCTAATTGTACTAACCGTTACTCTAAAGGTAGGGTATCATCGAGGAGTTCGATAGCTGCATGTAAGTTGGGGATTTCGTGTTCAATGGGAATTACGACCTCCACTCCATATACCAATTAGAAGTGTGTGAATCCCATTGAATATTTAAATACTGTACGATATGCCCATAAGGTTGAAAATACCATATGGTGCTATTTAGTTTTATGGTTGTTGACCATATGCTGTAACATCCTTTTGAGTACTTTTTTAACAAATTATACATGACCATTAGACTGGGGGTAGTATGGTGACAAAAACTTGTGTGTGAATCCTAGATGATGGGATAGCTCCTGGAACATTTCATTTTCGAAATTCTTTCCATGGTCAGAGACTAAATCCTTGGGCACACCAAATCGTGCAATGACATGGTTGAAGAGAAACTGAGTTGTGGTTTCTGTCGTGTTGTCATATGTAGGCATGGCTTCTTCCCACTTGGTGAAATAGTCAACGACTACAATAATGTATTTGTGGTTGCCAGATGATGTAGGGTTTCAAGTCATAAATTTTATTCCCCATTTACTAAAGGGACATACTGCAATGGCCGGGTACAGAGGAGTAGGAGGTGCTCTTGCTTTGTGGGAAAAACGTTGGCATCGCTCACACCTTTTGACTGCTTGAATGCAATCATGGAATAGGTTGGGCCAAAAATAACCAGCCCGCAAGAATTTTTGGGTAATGGCCATCCCTGAGAGGTGGCCGCCGCAAGCCCCACTATGGCAGTCATTTAGGGCTTTCTCATCTTAGTCGTGTGTGAGGCATAAACGTAAAATAGTGTCAACGCCTCTTCAATAAAGGACATCCCCCATGAGAAGGTACCGGGGGGCCTGATGACGTATGCGCCTTCGGTCATCACAGGTGAGTTATGGTTTGAACTTTCGGGTTCCCAAGAATAGCAGGACATTGCCATACCAAGGATCCTCGATCGTCACTAAGAATAGATGCTCATCTGGTAGTGATTCATTAACTAGGGATCCTTGAGTCAGACTTGGAAGGTCAATGATGAACTTAGCTAGGATTAATGCTTTTTTCTCTTGGGGGATCTGAACTGTAGGTCGGATTCCTGCAGTATGAATACTGATCGAGTGTACTTATGATTCATCATACGATGGGTTAGCAGATATTGCATGGGGTTGATAGTTTTTATGACTATTGTAGTCCTTAGGATGATGTAATGCTGAAGTTTTTGTACTACGTGTACTAGGGATAGGGCAGTTTTTTATTCTGGTTCATATTTTGAAGCGGGGCCAGATAGGTTCTTGCTAACTAATAGATTACGTGCTCTTTATTATCTGGTCTATCTTGGACTAACACCCAAACTATGGATGTGTCTGATGCCGAAAGATATAAGGTGTAGTCTTTGTCGTAATTGGGTGGGTTCATTAAAGGGGCTGAAGACAATGTGTCTTTTAGTGCCTCAAATGACCTTTGAGCCTAATCATCCCATTTGAATGGAATGTCCTGATGGAGTAGGCATAGGAAACCTTGCGCGCAAGTGGAATAGTTCGGGACAAAGCTTCGTAAGAATTTGGCTTTCCCCTGCAGGATTTGAATTTGTTTGAGAGTTTGGGGTGGTGGCACTTCTTTTATTTCCTGGAACTTGAGGGGGTCAACTCTAATCCCTTGTTGGGATACGATGAATCCTAATAGTTTTCCTACATTAACGCAGAAGACAAACTTTAGGGGGTTCAAGTGTATGTTTTAGTGTCGGCATCGTTGGAATACCAACCGTAAGTCCTCTAGATGGTCACCTTGTTTCTTGGATCGTACTGTGAGGTTGTCCAAGTAAGTTAAGATGAGGTGAGACAGATCGTGGAAGATATAATTCATGACCCTCTGGAAGGTGGCTCTAGAGTTTTTAAGACCGAAAGGAATGACTTGATATCCTAAATGTAGAAATAATACAACATGCATGTATATCATGGATTAAATTTGATCTAACAAATAAGTACAATAAAAATGGGCACAACTCAAATAATCAAGGAAATCAGGCCTCCCATGAATACATATGTCAAAGCATGAAATGCTGCTATACAAATGCCATGAGCTAATACAATGCAATTTTAATGGGTAAACTGCTACATGAAAAGTATAACAATATGGATCTACTGTGATATAGCTCAAATAGTGCTGGGAGTAGAGATATAGACTCCCAAACACATTTCCAAGACAACCCAGAAAGGGTTTCCGAAAATACACCCCAAATGCAAAATGTCGGAATGCAGCCCTAGGGATGAATAGCAGCTACAACTGAATAAATGGAAGGAGGTGGCTGAAATTGATATGAAATGTATAGATCTCCTCCAATAGATCCTCCAAGTGAAAGGATGATCCAAACACTAAGGATCTAACCCTTCAAATCAAGCACTAAATCCTCCACTGCAAATGCTCACTAGAATAACGCAGTCTATGAGGGCCTAGTGCCAAAATATGAAATAAATCCCAATGACCTTCCTTTCTAGCCTCCCAATAGAAATAAGGCTTCCTCCACTGAAAACAAGCTCATAAAATGGCCCTACAAACCCTCCACTGCAATACCCTGCAACACGACACAACTCTGAATAGAAATTGCACTGTAGCTGAAGACTGAAGCTTGGCTTGATACTAGAATGTGGAATATGCAGCTCAATAATACCTCTCCTGAGTAGGCACTTGAAGTCCCCCGAGGATGAGTGTGGGATTCCCACTCGGGAACACCCTTGTGCTAAATAGCACAAAAAACCCTGCTAAACAACAAAAGCATGCATAGAAATGTCACTTGAAAAATCCAGATCTAAAAAGATCAAAATCAATAATCATCTAACATAACCTCTATGGTTGCCTTGCCCTTCCTTATATGCATTGTTAGCCTTCTCACCTTGGGTCCTAATCATTAAAGCCACTACTCTCAAGCTCACCAACGCAGGCTCTAAGGGGCCTAAGTGCGTTTCATATGCAGGTAGCCCCATGCAAGGCTGCTCTGCAAAGCACTTCCCGACATTCAAAGGTGCGTTGGTCACATTGGGAGCGAAATTCTCATTGTTCTGGAATCTCCACTTGGCCAGTGCCTTCTAGAAGAGTTCACATGTGTCAAGCTTCGGATCCAAGTGTCCATTTGACATCTACATGACTGGGAACATGTCTTGCCTATTTTTGAAAGTTATTGATTGCAAAACAGCCTACAATTCATCTATAAATTGAGCACAGATCTAAGTGCTTGAGGAGGAAGAATTTTATTAGAGAAATGCTGGAGAATTTTCAATTGAGAGCTAGATTTGTGAAGCTAGTGCTGGAGATATTTATATTGTGATGAGGCTTGGGAACGTTGCTGGAAGGTCAATTCAAATCAGTCTCTAGGTTGTAACCTCTCCTTCTATCATCAATAAAGAGTACTGCTTATTTTTCCCTATATGCATCTGTATTGGCTTTGATTTTCCATATTGAAAGATCTTGGTTGATGTATATGGTTTATGCTTTACTGATTTAGATAAATAGCTTGAATAGATATGTATCTTATTGCATCTTCTGCTATTTCAGTGTTCTTTCTTGCAGGAAGCATTCAGCTCACAAACTGCTTGAATTTGAAGTTGCAGTGGAAGCGACATAAGGAGCCATTTGGAAGCGACTGAACAAGTAAGCCTCCAATTCTCTTTGTGTATCTGTTTTGAGTTAGGAGAAATAGTGGTATAGTCTTTCACCTATTGTTCTAGACTAACACATGTCTAGGGAAGTGTGATTTATCCGTAATTCACAATTCTGGCCCAACAAATTGGTGACTCCGTTGGGGAGAATTTCCATTAGTTCTAGGTGTTAAACCCTCTGATTTTCTTTGTTTATCCACCCAGTAGTTGTTACACATAAAGATTAAAATTTTTCATAGCTTAATTTGCAAATAAAGTGAGTTAAACAGTAGTATTTTTCTTTCTATACTGCACCCAACGCACCCTTAGAAATGACACAATACTTTGCAGAGCACTGTCTCCCTTCCTCGCCTGCGTTGCAGAGCATTGTCTCCCCTTGGAGACTGCGTTGACTTCTGAAAGTGACCAAATTCCCTTGAATTTGATTTTGCAACTTGCTTCAGTTTTGTTTGCTGCTGTGTTCTGAAAAGTTTGATGCTCAATTGAGCAGTGACTCTATATACATCTTCTCCTTTGACTGAAAATTTGTTCAATTTTGTTTTCAAAAAGTTTTTCTTTATCATTGACAAGTTGATTTCAAAGTATTTTTTATGGTCGCATTAAGAATCATGTACTTTCGAAATAGGAAATTTTCGTAAAATCTTCATTTCCTTGATAGGAGAAATTATTGTTGAAATCCTCGTTTTTCCTTGAAAAGAGAAATTGTTGTTTGTATTCTTCGTTTCTCGAAAGTAAAAAGCATTTGAATTATTGATCTAGTGCACCTAGTTTCTTTTCTGCATTCATAACATTAAGGAAACTGAAAAGAAAAACTTGCATATGCATGTAGAATAATTTGTGTTTTGCAAAAGGAACAATAGGAAATCTGCATTTCATTTGAGATTCATTGATTTGTTTGCTCTCAAATTATTTTCTCTCTTCCCTTAGTAGCTAGGTTCTTCATTGAAAAAGCTGAAAGTGAATGTTTGTTTATCATTCTTAGCTTGCATTTTAGGAATTTCATACACATCATCGTGGTGAACCTTTGAAAAGAAAATTGTTAAGCAAGATCAACATAAAATTAATCTCAATTTACTTAACAACGCATTGGAACCATAACGATAAAATTTAGAAGGTCTAGGCTAGAGACGTGTTCTGGCGTCGTAAAACATAGCAACTGTCGTTAAATTGTCTGCGATACATTCCGAGTGTGATACCTCACACCACGAACGTAAGTATATCGTAGATCATCCACATACTTATGGGTATATCAGGCAGTGTTACAATACGATAAGTATAAAGGGGTGCTTTCATTGTGCAGTTTCACATTAGACAATGATAATATAGACTTGGGCCTCCACGTACCTTCGGGTATATTTGGGAGGACAAATTTTAGGTGCTATCCATCCATAGTGAATCGAATCGCCCACCTTGAAATTGTGATACACTGAACACAACATTCGGGGAGATTACCTACCCGTACTTCTTGGTTCGCCAAGAGGTATTTTGTAGTTCACAGTTTCTTGGAAAACCCTTTTGCCTAGCATTGCCCTCTTTTTGTTTATTTGTTTTTTGGATAAAATAAATCAAAATCGTGGAAGAAAAAAATCCTATCCCCCGTCGTTCGCGTAGATTAGCTTTAAAACCACCTTTACTATCGGAAGTTACTTTTGGTAGGCGAAGGTGATCACGATCTTCCGAACTAGTACTATCAGTACCTCTGGTGAAGCATCATCTTCCCATATACTAGAGTTGGCACAAGTTGTTTCTACTCATCCTGGTTCGTCTACTGTTGTCGAGATGGAGTCCTCATAGCTACCCGTGATCACGATCCATCCAATCTGTGAGACCATACCTCTCGAACTCGACGTTGTTCAACTGGAAGTTGATCCAGGTCCCATTGTGCTTTAGGGGGTAGCTGTTATTGGTCAAACTAGACATCATCCCCAGGACCAATAAAATAGGGTCTATCATCCCCTTATATTTCAGTTGCTATATTCCCTAAGTGGAGAAAATCTTGATCCCGAAGTCGAATAACTGAAAGTTGTTATTGTATTGGTCCCTCCAAAATATATTGTAGCCATTTAGTCTCCCATATCGTGCAGACAACCACCTGAAATATACTTTGGGCCTGACGACGAAGTTCTTTCACTTGGTTTGATTTTTATTGAAGAAATATCACAAGACGAGACACCTTTAACTCCAACTCATTTTTAGTAGGAGCTTTACCTGTACAAGTCTTTTCCTTAATCACCTTTCTTTGATTTTTTTTGATCCTGTTTCACTTCGAGTTCCTGTAGATTCTATAGGGTATACATTGGGTCATTTGACCATGGTTGAGATAACATCCCAGACTGAACCATCTATTTTAGCTGCGACAACATCTACTGTTGGTACCCTCAGAAATTCAAAAATTCAATGGAAACCATGGAGAATACCCATCAACGCATGTTATAACTTATTATTTGTGGTTTTCATTAAAATCCTTAAATGATGACTCCGTTAGACTATGTCTTTTCCAGCACACACTCACTAGTCGAACTGCACAATGAGGATGGTTCTTTTTCTGTGTCAACCTCGTTAAAAAATGAAACAAATTTATGAGGATAGTTCTTTTTTCTTGTGTCAACCTCGTTAAAAAATGAAACAAGTGATTTTGAGGAAAGTTCTTTTACTGTGTCAACCTCGTTAAAAAATGAAACAGGTCATGAGCATAGTTCTTTTCCTGTGACAACCTTGTTAAAAAATGAAACAAATCCTCTCCTAATTAAGACGAGTATTCCATTTGATCTCATAAATGAACCTTCATTCCATCCAATTATTAGTAATCTACTTAGGTGAATGAAATGAAGCTTGGGGGGAATCTTCTCTTGCAAGGGGCATTCGACATGTGCTTTTGCAGGGGGCATTCAAAACATTCTTACCAATTGCACGCAATTGACCGCTGAAGTTCGGGGGAAAAACAGGTTCAGAGCTCCTAAATGCAAATGGTAACTAGTGAATGGTAAAAATGAATAGTAAAACTCTTTTTATTTAGTCATTTAATTGTTTGCAATGAATCTTTATTGCTATGACTATGGTTTTATTATATTTTTTATCATGAAACAAGTATTTTTAATCCATTTGATGTTGTTTTGAATAGGTCTTGCAACTGATGAACATATTAGTCATGCAGATTTATTTTAAGAATGACTTGACCACAAAGCATACTTTTTCTCCTTATTTTTCGAGCTTTGTTAAAAATGAAAAAGGATTTGAAGCACACTTTTATCTCTTTTTTCAAGCTTCGATAACAGTTAAAAAGGAACCCCTGGAGTCTTCTTTCAGCTCTTTTCAGACTCTGATAATGTGAAAATATTTCCGAGCACTTTTTGAGCTCGTTAAAGTAAATGAATTTATATCTACTTAGTATAAGTTTAACCCTTTTCCGGACTGAGATGGATTATTTATGAAAAATGAATACCTTGGTTAAACATGACAAAAGAGGTTCTTTCACATATTATTTTACACTTTTTCGGTTCTGAGAGACAAATTTACGAAAAAGTACTTTTGGAGTTCTCTTTCGTCCTCTTTTTCACACTCTCTAAGCATGAAAAAGGATCAGGCTATCACTGTCGTTAAGCTCGTTAAAACATAAAATAGCGACGAGCTTGTCAATCATGGAAAGAATCGAGTTTCATTCATCACTAGACTTATTAAATTATTAAATAGCGATACTTTATTCGCTCGAAGGGTTGAATTATAGATCAAGAAAATTTTATCCTCCTCAAGCTTGTTAAAAAATAAAGAGGTACTGGTCAACAAATGGCCGGGGAAAATTTGGGAAAAGTAAGCAAAGTTTCTTTTTGGTAGCAAGTCGCTCTTGAACATGACACTTCTTTCACTCCATGTTCGTGATTGTTTGGGTTGGGTAATCATCTTGACGATTCATCATACCTTCACTTCGGTTTTGGGTCAATGCTGCCAAATCATCACAGTGTCGCCGATATTTTCAAGAGAAGTCATCCAGTGATTAAAAATTCATCCTTCTGCAATACTCGTAAGCCTTCATTTTCATGACCGTCATCCCTGAAAATTGCTATATCAAGTCATACCCTTGTCTCCGAAATCAGTAACTCCAGTTTTGCAATAAGGTGACTTCCTGTAGATGACAAATCAATATCTAGGAAGTTCACTTAGAAACATCAGATTCCAGTACCATGAGGCTTGTTACAACATCGACAAGATCTTCACTCCGGACTTTTGACTGAAAGATTTTGTTTGGCGTTCGAGATCAAATCATCTATTCACGCCTTACGAAGTATACTGAAGTACCTTGAGGGCCATTGAAATTAATGGTGGTTCTCTCGTGTTTGTTAATAGCTCACATCATTGGTTGGTAATCAAACGATGTCTTTGCATGTTCGACTACAAATCATATATTCACATGGCTAGACTTGTACCCGAATGATCTAGTGAATGAGATAAGAAGACCTCGGATCTAGTTTTAGCCATTCGAGCTGCGATTTCAGAATTGTTGTACACATCATCTATACGGTGACCTTACATACAGATTGTCATCCAAACGTGGGACTATATCTGTAGGCATGTCTACATCTGGGCAACATTCCAATGTAGACGAATTTCTGAATTATGTACATGTTATTAGATTGTTTATGTGCTAAACATGGGAATGCCTACCCTCAACAATTATGATCAAAAGAGGATATATCATGATTTAATGTATTGTAATATTGATGCAGGTGACCACTCCGCTTCGTTTCCAAATTCATTACAGTTTAAATCATCTCAATCAAATGTTCTTATTATTTGGATCTCACGCTTTAGGGGGAAATTGTTATAGGTGTATTTGGGCACCATTCCCAATGACCTGGTTAACTAGGAATCATATCCAGGACCAATGATCAAGGGTCTATCATTCCCTATCATTTCAGTTGCTACATGCCCTAAGACAAGAAACAAGACAAATCAAGCAAGACTTTCATGTGCAGTTTCCATGGTTGAAAGCAATATATAGCATTGAGAGCTCATTATTCCGGAATCTCACTTGGCTAGTGCCTTCTAGAAGAGTTCACATGTGGTCGGATCAAATTGTCATTTGAAATCTACATATTTGAAACATGTCTTGTGTACAGAGAATTGTGATTGCAAAAAAACCTACAGTTCATCTATAAATTGAGCACAGATCTAAGTGCTTGAGGAGGAAGAATTTGAGTAGAGAAATGCTAGAGAATTTTCAATTGAGAGCTAGATTTTTGAAGCTACTGCTGGAGAGATTTATACTGTGATGAGGCTTGGGAACGTTGCTTGAAGGTCAATTCAAATCAGTCACTAGGTTGTAACCTCTCCTTCTATCATCAATAAAGAGTACTGCTTATTTTTCCCTATATGCATCTATATTAGCTTTGATTTTCCATATTGCAAGATCTTGGTTGATGTATATGGTTTATGATTCACTGATTTAGCTAAATAGCTTGAATATATATGTATATTATTGCATCTTCTGCTGTTTCAGTGTTCTTTCTTGCAGGAAGATTCAACTCACAAACCGCTTGAATTTGAAGCTGCAGTGGAAGCAACATAAGGAGCCATTTGGAAGCAACTGAAAGAGTAAGCCTCCAATCCTCTTTGTGTATCTGTTCTAAGTTAGGATAAATAGTCGTATAGTCTTTCACCTGTTGTTCTAGACTAGCACCTATCTAGGGAAGAGTGATTTATCCGTAATTCAAAATTCTAGCCCAACACTCCTCCTGTAGCATCTTCATATGATAAGCTTCTCAACTAAACAAGATGCTCTCTCATCAATGTGTCCCCTAGTTGCTCCTCCCAAGTGTACAAGTTAGCCTTTGGTGACAATTCCAAATGGCTATCATCATGAAGAAGTGGGACATCCATGGAGGCAACTATATTCTGTCTAGAGGCCTTCTTGAGGCATGTAATCTGAAAAGTGTTGGGAATATTCCTTCCTATGTGAAGTTCCCATCCCCAAGCTATCATCCACACAAAGTGAGTCACCCTCCAAAATGGTAACTCATGGAAAAACTCTTCCACCTTTGGCTCCTGCAATGTAGGTGGGCTGCTAACTAAACATGATAGACAAAATTTTCTATCCCAAGTTTTTTCTCTCTCCACTTATGAAAATTGTAGAGCTGCTGCTTATATAGGGCTACAATAATGTTGCCTTGAGAAAAAAGCGGATCTTAGTACCCCTCTTTAGTTTTTTGCGAACCATACCATATAAGATCAATAGAACATCATCCTGCATAGCCAAATCAGAAGAATCTTGAGTGTTATTTGTAATGCTAGATAGTGCAATGGTTTCCAAGTGGATATAGCATAATTTTGCCTTCTTTGTTCCGAACATCCCATTGGCCAAGTTGTCTCACAACAATTTTCTAGTTTTACTTATTTATCTCATCTACTGAAAATATTAAATGACATTGTGTATCAAGCAGCACCAAGAATAGTACAAAAATTTCCCAAATCCATACAAGATATTATCTATCACTAATGTTGAGAAATTCTTGAAAGACCGGCCCAAATATAACCTCTTGTGAATTGTCAAATGTATATAGATGGAAAGGGAATGCAATGCTACAATCCAGTCAATAAAGCACCAGGCCACACTCTGCCGCAATATGTTAGTGGTGATAATGATGTCCATGGATGATCTCTCCATAGTGGTTTGATATGTCTCCATGAGAGCTTGGTGAATGGAAAGGAATGAACCATGTTGAACATGGGAATGCCTACCCTCAACAATTATGATAAAAAGAGGATATATCATGATCTAATGTATTGTAAGATTGATGTAGGTGACCACTCCACTTCGTTTCCAGACTCATCACAGTGTAAAGCGTCTCAATAAAATGTTCTTATTATTTGGATCGCATGCTTTGAAGTATTCTAGGTGTATTTGGGCATAGCTCCAATGACACGGTTAACTAGACATCATATCAGGACCAATGATCAAGAAATTCACATCATTCCTATCTGACTTGATTGCGCATGCCCTAAGACAAAACAAGACAAATCAAACAAGACTTTCATCGAGCAAAGGTTTTCCATGGTTTGAAGCTTAATATAGCATATGGTCTCACTAGGCTCTAAGGGGGCTAATTTAGATTTACCTATGCAAATAGCCCCATCACCGATCTTGCTTTTATAAGCTTTCCAAGAGGCATTTAAAGGTGCGTTGGTCACATTGGGAGCGAAATTATCATTATTCCAGAATCTCCACTTGGCTAGTGCCTTCTAGAAGAGTTCACATGTGTCAAGCTTCGGATCCAAGTGTCCATTTGAAATCTACATGACTGGAAACATGTCTTGCATATTTTTTGAAAGTTATTGATTGCAAAAAAACCTACAGTTCATCTATAAATTGAGCACAGATCTAAGTGCTTGAGGAGGAAGAAATTGAGTAGAGAAATGCTAGAGAATTTTCAATTGAGAGCTAGATTTGTGAAGCTACTGCTGGAGAGATTTATACTGTGATGAGGCTTGGGAACGTTGCTGGAAGGTCAATTCAAATCAGTCACTAGGTTGTAACCTCTCCTTCTATCATCAATAAAGAGTACTGCTTATTTTTCCCTATATGCATCTGTATTAGCTTTGATTTTCCATATTGCAAGATCTTGGTTGATGTATATGGTTTATGATTTACTGATTTAGCTAAATAGCTTGAATATATATGTATATTATTGCATCTTATGCTGTTTCAGTGTTCTTTCTTGCAGGAAGATTCAACTCACAAACCGCTTGAATTTGAAGCTGCAGTGGAAGCGACATAAGGAGCCATTTGGAAGCAACTGAACAAGTAAGCCTCCAATCCTCTTTGTGTATCTGTTCTAAGTTAGGATAAATAGTCATATAGTCTTTCACCTGTTGTTCTAGACTAGAACCTGTCTAGGGAAGAGTGATTTATCCGTAATTCACAATTCTGGCCCAACACTCCTCCTGTAGCATCTTCATATGATAAGCTTCTCAACTGAACAAGATGCTCTCTCATCAATGTGTCCCCTAGTTGCTCCTCCCAAGTCTACAAGTTATCCTTTGGTGAAAAATCCAAATGGCTATCATCATGAAGAAGTGGGACATCCATGGAGGCAACTATATTCTATCTAGAGGCCTTCTTGAGGCATGGAATCTGAAAAGTGTTGGGAATATTCCTTCCTATGTGAAGCTCCCATCCCCAAGCTATCATCCAAACAAAATGAGTCACTCTCCAAAATGGTAACTCATGGAAAAACTCCTTCACATTTGGCTCTTGCAATGTAAGTGGGCTATATGGCTGAACATGATAGACCAAATTGTCTATCCCACACTGTATCTCTCTCCACTTATGAAAAGTGTAGAGCTGCTACTGATATTGGGCTGCAATAATGTTGCCTTCAAGAGGGAAAAAAGAAATTGGATCTTCAAATACCCCCTCTTTAGTTTTTGCCCAAGCCATCCCATATAAAGTCAATAGAACATCATCACCATATGGCATCCAAATCAGAAAGATACTGAGTGTTATGTGTAATGCTAGATGGTACCAATGGTTTCCCAAGTGGATACAACACAATTTTGCTAACTGCTGTTTCATAACATCATGTGGCAAGTTGTCTCCCAACAATTTGCTAGTTTTGCATGTTATCTCATCTACTAGAAAATATTAAATGACATTGTGTATCAACTGAGCATACCAAGAATAGCACAAAACTTTCCCAAATACATACAAGGAATGGCTATCTAAATCACTAATGTTGGTCTTAGAAAGACCATGAAGCCCAAATATAAACTTTCCCTCTTGTGGATCAATGCAATGTATATAGATGGAAAGAGAATGCAAATACTTTGTTAGATGATCAATAAGCACAAAAATACAACTCTTGCCATATACTGTGAGTGAGATGATAATGAGATCCATTCATGATCTCTCCATAGTGGTCTGATATGTCTCCATGAGACCTTGGTGAATGAAACGGAATGAACCATGTGCTGCATGTAAAGCCTCCTTCTTGTGCTTGGAGATCCAAGTCAAGAAGATCATATCCTGGTAATAGATGTCTCCATCCACCAGTCCATCACTCTCATATCCTACTTTCCCATCAAGTGCATCATATGTGAAGTGATCCTGGGAGCACTCCATCAAAAAATCCAAGCTCCCAAGTGACAACGATGTTGGCCTTTGTGATAAGGCTCCTGTCATCTCATAACTCCTCTCTTTGACATTCCCAATGCCAAAGTCACATACCATAATGCTGCTACATATGGGAGACTCCTTCCTATGTTGAAGTACCTACTGATCCTCCAAAACTAAGGAGTAGCCCCTTTGCACCATGAATGTTCCATCCTCTACTCCTGAAACATGATGCAATGTATGGGAGAAAATCGTCCCATACTCTCCCAAGAGTAACCAAAGCAACACAAAATTTTGTTGCCTCCTCATCTCATCATCATACAAGTCATGGAGTAACATCATGATGATTAACTTGTAGATTTACCCATACAAAAAAATCCTATGTTGCCATATCATATGGCTGCCATGCAATGCTCCAAACCATATCATACCCTTTGACATAGGATATGTCACATGATGGCCAAACTCTTTCAAGAGTAGCCAGCGCAGCCATGTT
The DNA here is from genome assembly GCA_034641835.2 of Pinus albicaulis. Taxonomy (NCBI): domain Eukaryota; kingdom Viridiplantae; phylum Streptophyta; class Pinopsida; order Pinales; family Pinaceae; genus Pinus; species Pinus albicaulis. The sequence continues at coordinate 939,014,089 of CM076580.1, forward strand.
TCCTGCTGCTCTGTGTCATATATCTACAAGTGGCTCACCAACCCCTTGCTCACCATCCACACCCATTCATCCAAATTTGGGTGTCTCCTACCATGCTCCAATTTGGTATCCATCAAATGGAGAATACCATCCTCCCAAATCAGATCACTACCTTTGCACTTCATGGGATGTTAAAGTGCAACCTCCTGGAGATCTCCACATAAATACCACTCATCAATGACCAAGTTGAACCCATAAGGTTCCAAATATGCTGAAGGAAAAATCTTCTCATTGAGCTGTGAAGGGCTCATCAAGAAGGATCCATCATAATAATGGGATATGTCATCCATCATAAGATGTCTTCCACCAACCATCTACCTATCTACTGCTACACAAGTAAAATGGTCATTGGAATGCTCCAATAATAGTTTCCCCCCCAACTCATCACTGCTGCTCAATGAAAATGTTGCTAATCTCCATAATGGTGCATCTGCCGTCTCATGATCATGCACAATGCTGAACACACAGTTCTGCATTGGATTAATTAAGATTATGCTCATCCTATCCTCCAAAACTCTACACTCCAACCCAAAGTGTTGTGTACAACTCACCAATTAGATACCAGGATGACTATACATCTCCTCCTTGAACCAGTCAAGGGTCCTCTGTGCAGTGATAGTCTGTTGCTCCAAATTAGCAGTGTGCTTTGACCCTAGGTCATGCAATTTCCCTGATGGCATGTCCCCAAAACTCTCCATATGATGTACTGAAATAACATGGGGTGGAATTATTTGCATACCTTGGTTAAGCTGATCCTCGGGAACATCTTGTACTGTTACAAGGGTTCCTCCTACCAGTGTAATGACTACTCCAACAACTGGTGATGGTGATGGTTGCTCCTCTACTGCTGCACCAGTGCTGGTATAAGTCTCCTCCTCCTCATGCATCTCCTGAATAATGCACGAGACTCTAAATGTCAAGAGATCAAGACCACTTTGCAATGATGCAAGTGTTCCTTCTCCTGATGCAAGTACTCCTGCAACAAGTGATGGTGGAAGTTGCTCTTCCTCCAGAATAATAATATGGAAATCTTCCCTTGGCTTCTTCGGTTTCTTCTTATCAAACTTCTTGATCAACCTTTGAGTAAAATCTGCATATGCAGTCACTCTTTCATGTCTCAAATGGCTGAACCACAAAATGTTTGCTTCACCCTCAAGGTGCAGCGCTGTAATCTCAACAACTTCTCTTTCTACTACTGGATGTGGAAGGAAGAATGCATCTAATTTCCTCCTCCAAGCCCTTGCTATGCATGTGGATGACCCATCAAATGTAGACAATAGAAATCTATTGTGATTTCTCCTTCTATTGGTGCAAGGTCTCCTCTCTTCTTTGATCTGAATAAACTACTGGAGAGTTAAATTCTCCTTGAAATCCCTTGATTGAGACTTGTACTCTGCAAGATAATCACTTAGAATATCATGAGCTAATTTTCCTCCATCTACATGCATTTCATCTTCCTCTTCAAAGAAAAATGGCACAGTGGATTTATTTGGAGCTCTATACAATACCGGTTTCTTTAGCTGCTGATAGGAAGTGCATGGACCTTTCTCATCTTGAAACCCTCCTGAGGTCTCATTGCATCTCTCCTCTCTCATTTGCTTGACCTCCTTGGAGAGTTTTTTCATAGATTTGAAAATATATGAGGAAAAGGTCATTCCTTCCATCATTTTATATCTCTTATTCTCTTCTTCTGATAGCATATTGGCTGGAACTCTAAGGCTGAGCCAAGTTTATGCTCCAATACCACTGTAATATTCCAAAATGGAAAAGACATGAATATAGAAAAAATACTAGAAACAGTAGTGAATAACATTACACCAACATGTGGGACAAAATGGAGCCATTTTATTATGTAAAGAAACAACAAATAAGTACAATAAAAATGGGCACAACTCAAATAATCAAGGCAATCAAGCCTCCCATGAATACATATGCCAAAGCATGAAATGATGCTATACAAATTCCATGAGCTAATACAACGCAATTTTAGTGGGTAAAATGTTACAAGAAAAGTATAATAATATGGATCTGCTGTTATGTAGCTCAAATAGTGTCGAGAGTAGAGATATAGGCTCCCAAACACATTTCCAAGACAACCCAGAAAGGGTTTCTGGAAATACACCCCAAATGCAAAATGTCGGAATGCAGCCCTATGGCTGAATAACAGCTGCAACTGAATAACTGGAAGGAGGTGGCTGAAATTTATATGAAATTTATAGAGCTCCTCCAATAGATCCTCTAAGTGAAAGGCTGATCTCAACACTGAGGATCTAACCCTCCAAATCAAGCACTGAATCCTCCACTGCAAATGATCACTATAATAACACAGTCTATGAGGGAATCTGCGTTGTAGGTGATAGAAATAGGTTTTCCTGGTGCCAAAATATGAAATAAATCCCAATGAACTTCCTTTCTAGCCTCCAAATGGAAATAATATTCCTCCACTGAAAACAAGCTCAGAAAATGGCCCTACAAAACCTCCACTGCAACACCTTGCAACACAACACAACTCTGAACAGAAATTCCAATGTAGCTGAAGACTGAAGCTTCGCCTGATGCCAAAATGTGGAATCTGTAGCTCAATAATACCTATCTTGAGTAGGCACTCGAAGTCCCCCGAGGATGAGTGTGGGATTCCCGCTCGGGAACACCCTTGTGCTAAACAACAAAAGCATGCATAGAAATTTCACCTGACAAATCCAGATCTAAAAAGATAAAAATCAATAATCATCTAACATAACCTCTATGGTTTCCTTACCCTTCGTAATATGCATTGTGAGCCTTCTCACCTTGGGTTCTACTCATTAAAGCCACTACTCTCATGGAGACTTTCTCCCATTAACACTGCACTGTCTCCCATTAATGATTCACTCTCTCCATACCAACACTATTGATTTGGTCAACATTGATCTTGTCCACATGCTTTAGCCCCTCTTCACACATGGAGGTGCTTTATCCAGCTGTTAAGATGATCCCTTTTCACATTAAGAGGGATTTTATTCCTACTAAAGATATTTATGGTTCTCCCTACCCACTTATTCATCTATCTAAATGATAAAAGAAAAATTTAATATTCCAATTAGCTGCATGCTAATTTTGGAATATTACAAACACAATCACCAATCACATGAAGCAAAGAAGAATTAATCAAGCCACAACACAGATAATTTCCTGGGGAAAGCTTGCTGCTCAAAACCCCACTATATTCTATTGTATATTGAGCATGGAATCATGAAACAATTACATACAAATCTTCTCACAAGAGCCCTCCTGTACTCAGCTAATTGTCTCACACTGTCACACATAAAACTGACCAATACTTAGCCAATTTAATACCTTCAGGTAACCTGCCTTGCTTGTGCAATCCCTGATGAATGCAATCCATAAAGAATAGGAATTTTTTCCTTCCTTGACTGCGCAAGTATCATGGGCACTCCAAATGGGTGTTTGGTTGCATGGGTGCAACCCAATAATCCTACAACTGATTTTCCCTTTCACCTAGATCTCAACTGGGTCTCCATTGGATCTTACATGCATGAAGCTAATAATAGTAAATCCTCAGTTGCATGTGAGATCACTGATTGTGAATTAATTAATATTTAATTCACTTGATCTTTCACTACTGTATCTAACAGTTACAACTAGCACAACTAAGTTTAACTCACTTAACTGAGTTAAAATGATTACAACGTACATTAACTAATGCACCAATGCACTTTGAACTCTCTTACAAGTAGAATTACTCTGCATGCCTCACCAACTACCTCGAACTCGAAATTCATGAGCTAACTAAGTTTATCACACTCAGTTAACTATTACAAGTTATTTTGAGACTAGATTACATTTTATTGTCCATCTTAATTAAGGGATAACTAAAATAGACATGCACCAAATTTAGCCCCGTGGGCCCCACCCTAATGTAGGTGCTTAATGCAATAGGCGTGGGTGCTGAAATTTTGTTGTTGAATTTCAACACTCCCTCTCAACAAGAAATGGATTATCCTTCACCCCGATCCTGCCTCTATGGTATTCGAATTTTTTCCTGGTGAGCGCCTTCATCAGAATATTAGCATCTTGATCTTCTGTGGGAATGTACTAAAGCAACATTATTCTTCTCTGCACACAATCTCTAAGATGATGGTACCAAATATCTATGTGCTTGGAACTATCGTGAAACACATGATTAATCGAGAGTTTAATGCAACTCTGATTATGACAATGTATCAATGTCAGATCCATCTGAGAACCAAACAAACCAACCAAAATCTTTCTAATCCAGATAGCCTCACATGAAGCTTGAATTGCTACCGTGTACTCAGCTTCCGCTGAATTGAGTGCCACAGATCGTTGTTTCCTGCTGTACCAAGAAACTTTTTTCGATCCTATGCTGAAGATCCCTCCTGATGTGCTCTTTCTGGCTGATGAACTGCCCACCCAATCTGCATCAGTGAAGCTTTGAAGCTTCACTCCCTCTGTTGGTCTATACCATATACCATACTCTGATGTACCCCTCAAGTATCTCAAGACATGCTCCCCCCCCTTCCAAAAGAGCTTGGTAGGCATAACCATAGCTTGACTCAGCTGGTTAATTGCGTAGCAAATGTCTGGTCTGGTGTTCACTAGATACATCAATGAACCAACTAACTGCCTGTAGACAGTAGCATCCACTACCTCTCCAGAAGTAGCATCCTCTTTCCTCCAATTTCCCTGAAGAGGAGTATCCATGGGTTTGTATCTTTCCATGTGAAACTTACCCAGTATCTCCTTGGAGTACTTGCATTGAGACACAAAATTTTCACAGTCCCACTGCCATACTTCCAAGTCAAGAAAATGATGGAGTCCCATGTCCTTAATTTCGAAATCCCTTGCAAGATACTCCTTGCATGAGTGTATCAAATGCTCATCACCAGTCAAAATTAGATCATCAACATAAATAAAAATAATCAATAGCTTACTCTCAACCACAATCTGGTACAGGTTTGCATCTGCTTCACTTTTGGTGAAGCCCTGTCTGGGGAAATAGCCTTCTATCTGAGTGTACCAAGCACGAGGTGCTTGCTTTAGCCCATACAATGCTCTCTTGAGTCGACACACATGCAAATCATTGTTGAAGATATTGAAACCTTCAAGATTCTCTATGTACACTTCTTCCTCAATGATCCCATTGAGAAACATAGTCTTCACATCCATTTGATGAATGCACTAGCCCATCTGTGTTGAGAGTGCAAGGATGGATCTAATAGAAGAGTACCTTGCAACAGGTGCAAAAGTCTCATCATAATCGATCTCCTTGATCTGTGATAATCCACGGGCCACAAATCTGGCCTTGTATTTCTCCACACTCCCATCAACATCTTGCTTTACCTTGTAGATCCATCTCGATCCAACCATTGATTTGTCGACTGGTCTTGGGACAATCTCCCATGCACTATTCTTGACAATGGAGTGCATCAACCCAAGTTGGTTGCTACAATTCTTCCTGAAAGGAAGATGGTTCAATCAAATACATTTTCTCATAAGAGCCATGTATCTAGTAAGCCTGTCTAGAGACTGTCTTTGTCTGCACTGTGAAGTAGGGGCTCCTACATTCTCAGCAACATCAAGTCTCATTCTATCAACTTCCGTGGTGTGCCTTCTGCCATTTCTGATGGATGGATCCTCATGAGTGTTTTCCTCCACTACATGAACCTCCTCATGTGGCTGCTCCACATATTGAGGCTCATCCTTGGGAACCAACAATTCCTCCCCTGCATGCAAGTCCAACTCCCTCTCAAGGGAAAACCGCATGGCTTTCTCCTCATCAAATTTTATATCCTGTCGCACAAAAATTATTTCACTATTTGGAAAATACACACGATAGTTATGGGGTGTTTCAGTGTACCCCACAAAAATCCCGATCTCAGCTGTCGGTTCCATCTTCTTCCTGGCGTATTTGGTCACATGCATTTAAACAAATGAGCCAAAAATCTTAAAGTGTGAAACATCAGGTTTCTTACTAGTGAAAGCCTCTTCAGGTGTACTCATGATGCCAAGTATCCTATGAGGACAATGGTTCTGCACAAATATCGCAGTGTTGCATGCTTCCTCACACAGATGCATCAATAGGCCTTGATCATGCAACATCGCTATTGATGCACCCACGATCATTCTGTTATTTCTTTCTATGACCCCATTCTACTGTGGGTTATGAGGCGCTATCAGTTCTCTTCAAATTCCTTCTTTGATGCAGAAGTTCTTGAATTCGTGAGAGATGTATTCTACACCATTATCACTCCTAAGATCCTTCACTTGCTTCCCTGACTCTTTCTCCACCAGTGCATTAAACTCAAGAAACTTAGAGAAAGTCTGATATTTATTCTGCATGAAGAAGATCCAACACTTACGAGAAAATTCATCAACAAATATTACATAGTACTTATGTTTTGTTTTCGAAGCAACAAAGAATGGTCCACACACGTCTGTGTGAACTCTCTCAAGGATCCCCGAAGCTCGGTTCTCCATCTCATGAAAGGTGGCCTTTACATATCTTCCCATAGTACATCCCTTGCATGTGTCTGACTACGCAAGTGTACCCCAGGGAAGACCAGTAGAAACCTGTTGCATGACTTTCAAGACTCCATGGTGAAGATGGTCCAATCTCCTGTGCCATAATTCACCCTCATCCCGGCTCACCACTTTGTCTGCCTTGCCCATCAATGTTTCACAACCATCTACATCCATCTTGTAGAGATTCTTAACTCGAATCCCTATCTTCTTGGCTTGTCCTATTGTTTTGTGTTGCAGGAAAGCTTTTCCTTCAATAAAAACAACATCATAGCCTCTATCCTCCAACATTGCAACTAAGACTAAATTTTTCTTCAAACCTGGTACATGCATTACATATTTTAATTGAAAGGGTTTACCTGACTGCCTCTGGAAGGTAATGGTACCAATCCCGGTAGCACTGTACCGCCCATCATCACCCATTTCAATATGCATCTGGAGATCCTTCTTCTCCAAGCTACTGAAAAGTTCCTTGTCTCCCATAATGTGAAAGGAAGCACCACTATCCAAATACCACACAGATTCCAATTCACTTTGTTATCGTTCTATAATTTTAATATTGGCAACAATAATCATAAAATGACAACATCAAAACTAGTTTGGAGCCCAGGATCTAGCGCTCCTAGACTCAGAGAGGGATCTCTCTGTTCAAAAATTATTTGGATAAAGGCTATATCTCATTCATGGATTCAATTATACTAGTCCAAATAATTTTTTTCTTCCTGCCCAATAGTCTGTCCAATAGAAGCTTCACTCTCTACCTTGATTAATTTCTCAATATGCTTCCCATCTCTCTATATCTCAATCTCATGGGAATTGTCTCATCTTTTCTTCAAATCCTTCAGAGTGCTGATTTTTGCTTCTAGCTTTTTTATCTCTCTTGTCTATAGGGTCATGTTTTCCATAGATTTTCCTAGCTGATCTGTACCACATGATGAGCCTATTGTTGATGGTGTTGCTATAGGAATGGATGCAATCAGGACAACCTATAATGGAACAATGGCCATTTATGCTTTCTCCTTTTCTTTCACTAGTTTTTCCATATCTATCTCTATCTGCTTTAGCTGTGTAGGCTGCTCCATGATCAAATTCATCATCTCAGCTTTCTGTGCTTCATTTTCCTCAATGTCCTTTGTCAAAGGATCTTCAGTTGCTAACAGTTTGAGTTGTTTCCCAAGGGCTGCTATATCAACATTATTTTTCTTCAATATTTCTTCCATAGCTTCTACATTGGTTGGGTCATACCCAATTTTTATCACTAAGTCTTCTAGATATTTAATTCTAGTATCTTTGGCTAGAGAAGAAATATTATCCATTTTTAGCTAAGATTGGAAGTTGGCTAAAGATACCTGAAATTTAGACAAGCTCATGGTAGTGCTTTTGAATATGGAGGAAACCATTTCTCCAGTTTGTTTATGCATCTCCATCTGTTCTATTGGACAGATGTATTTCACGTCAAATTCAAATGCAGTGTGTTTGAAGTCTGCAGGTGTTTTAGGCTAAGAGATATGTCCTTCTACAAAATCCATTCTCATTTTCCCTTTCTCCGAATCAAAGGCTGATAAAATCCTACTCTGTGAACTGCTTGTCTGCTTCCAGAATTGGTTTTGAGAATTTCATTCTTCCTCTTGATCTCCCTGAATGTATCCAAGATGTCCTCTTTCTTTTCCCCTGTCACTAGCAGTAGATGTGGGAGTTTGTAAGTTCTGTTGTTGGAATGGAATGGTGGCTGAAGATGTTAAGAATATGGCCTGGCCACCTACTAGAGATGAACTTGGAGAATCCCTGATGGTGATGACTGTCTGCTGCTCTTTTTCACTGCTTTGGTCAATGTCCATGTGGACTCTAACTATATTTCTATACTTCATTTTAAATTCTTTGCTTGATGTATCAGTCTCCATATTAGACTGATCATCTCTTAGCCTCTTCCCTGCTGTTTCTTTCTCTGGCTCTTTTCCCTTGTCTTATTTGCCTTCTGTGGTCTGCTTTTCCTGTGGAGTAGGGGTTTAAATGCTGGAGGTGGAGATCACCTATTTTTCAGCCTCTTGTAGTGTATTGCTACCCACTCTGCTTGATTCATATATTATTCTATCTCAGGACTATGTGCGTGGATGTATGGGGTTGATTTTTTCTCCACCCTTTTCTTGGAGATGATTCCCAATGGGTCATATGACCAATTGAAGTTGTGATTGAATTTCATGTCCCTCGACTTCTTATAAGTCTCTTCTCCTGCTGCTCTACTATTAAAAATAAAAGGACCAATTTGGCACTTGATCCTAAATTGGGATTTCTTCTTTGCAGATACAAAGAGCACCTCATCTACGTTGATCATCTGCCTTATGTATTTCAGGGCAAAGATCCTCATGCATAGGAACTTTGGTAGCTTGTAGGAGGCCAAATAACATCCATAGATTATGATCTCAGTATAATTTTGGTACAAGTACCAATCTCCAATTCTCACTTGATCTGATAACTCCATAATCTTCTTGATTTCCTCATTAACCCTTGGCTTTGTTGTACTGTTGAGTATGTTCATTGCTAGATGTACAAATGAATTAAAAAAACTCTTGTATGTATAATTCTTCTGCTCCTTCATTAGCATAGTTTTCCAAAAGATGACTGATTGAGGCTGAGAGTCATCATTAACCTTTTTCATTTCAAACTGGAATTTGCTAGCCTGAAAATAGACAAACATGTAGACCAATACTGAAGTGTATTTGAACACTTCTTCTGTGTGAAACTTTAGGAATTAATCATGGATGGAATAAAAAAGGAATTGGCTAAAGTTAAACATGATTTAAGGCTTAGAATCTGATGAAAGGATAGATAGGAAACCTATCATAGCCTCATCTACCCACTGGTATGAGTGATACCCTAGTAAATATGAGAGGACAGTGAAAATATGTTGGGTTATGTCAGGGAAAGTGGATGAGCGATATGGAGGATTATTTTTGGGCATTGGGGCATCAGTGGACATGAAAATCTCTAATGTTTTGTCTTTTCTAGCAAAGTCTAGCTTTTGATACAGTTCTCTGAAAGATTCATATGAGAATGAGATGGTTTCATTAGCTGTGGGAGCCTGCATCATTTGTAGGATTGACTGGGCATTGATAGTAAACAGAACCTCTCCTGTGGGGGCTACTACATCTCTTTTATTGATGTCATAACATGCATGCCACTTCCTAATGAATTTGGGACATCTATGGGTCTTAGGGAAAATGAAATAGGGAAATTTGGTCTCCCATAACCCTATGTTATCTACTTCATCAATTAAATTATCCTCGAGCCAATAGTAGACATCGAATAAATCTAAATCTGACTCTGTCTCATGGATATTGTAATCTCTTTCATCCATAGCCACATGATCCAGGTCCACATGAGGGTAGACCATTGGATTAAAGGACTGCTGATCCTTCTTTGGAGGCATGTTATCTTTTGTGAATAGTCTGAGTGTGTTTTTTCACTGTTGCAGAGAATAATGGGATTAAAAGAAAACATGAATACAAAAAGGGAGATATTGTAGATTAGAATGGGGATGGGAGATGTAGAAAGGGGATTTTGATTGCTTCTGCAGATAACTAAATTCTTTTCTACACCTGTCTTTGCTGTAAAACCTTTGAAATTCATCACATGCAATAATAGAACGCAATAACAATGGTAAACCTTGCCACTGGTGTGGGCTTTTGGTTTTATGGAGTGATTGGGTGATCGCTGACATGGCATGGGTCTGTTGGGTAACAACCTGAGCCATTAATTTTCTAACAAGTCTGTGGCAGGAGCACATCTGATTGGATGGAGGAGACAGGATGGGGCTTTTGTGGTGCAATGGTAATGGATAACGGTCATTGGTGCAATGGTACGTGGCATGGTGGTTTACACTGCAGCAAAAATGAATCTTAGGAGGGGGGGTGCGAAATATTTCGGAGCTGACACGTTGTAGTGGGAGCTGTTTCAGAAACTGTCCATTTCAGAACCCCCACCCCCCCAACATTAATCTTCGGAGGATGAGAGGGGGCACAAAATCTCCGTGGGCCATTGTCACACAACACTTTGTCACTATCCCTTCAATCCCCATCCCGCACATTGGAGGATCATTTATGTGACTAAAACAAAGTGTCATGCCTTTCAAATACCATCATTGCATCCCTTGCCATGAGGACAACATTCCTTCTGTTGACAATTCGTGAGCAGACCATCAGAAACACATGTTTTTGGCTTGGCACCAGTAGACCGTTATGCCCTCGCGTCAACGAGGAAGATTAACATTGGGCCCCGCGCCCATTGGCGCTTTGTCCCAGTGATCTACTTGCGCCAACCTATTTATGGAATGTTTTTTAAAAATAGAGGCAAGTTTCCATCATAGCAACTTCGTGGGTGAGTCATCTGGAGTGGTCCGACTGAATAACCATGAACTCCCTCCTTTGGCCTCTTGTTTCCACCTTTTGGGGAAACCTCCCAAGGGATAAGGCCTCCCTTCCACCATTGTAGGGATCCCAACCTCCTCCTCTCCCTATATAAATAAAGACATCTTCCATTGATGAGCTATCTGATCATATTATAGCTGAAACACTGAAGAGAATTCATAAAATTTTTGCTAGGAAGATAGAACGAAAGAGACCTTTTTCGAGAGAGCTTAGGCTTGTGTCCTCACCTCGTCTGAATTCCCCGATGACCGTTCGAGACATGCTTTGACTGAAACCCACTGAAGGAGGCTGCTACGTCAAGGCTCCGGTTTTAACTCTTTCTTCTATTTATACATATACATGACTATTGTCTGGTTCCCATCTTGCGTTAATGTGTTTTATTTGATGCAATATGCTTAACCCTCCTTGATAGGTTAGTTTATTATGAATGAAATCATTGTTTTGTATGATTCTCTTGTTTGCTGATCTTCGTGCAGGTATCTGAGCATTGTTGTAGAAGGATTGTGACCCGTCGAGACAGAGATCAAGAGGCCACCACCACTACAACGATGACAGCGTTGGACTCCAGGTAGGTCGATCTACCCTGTCCTTTTCATTCATTAATTAGGAACCTACACTTTAGCTTGTCCCTTTGTTGCTAGACCCACTCTAGGGCTAGAGGGATCGTCTCCCTCCGCAGAGAGGATTTACCTTCCCAACAAATTGGTGACTCCACTGGGGATCAATGTGAGTTTTTTGTTTCGTTTCCTTTTAGGAGTTTGTCTTGTCAAGTCAACTTCAGTCGTTTGCTTGCTTGCCTATCTTTTTTGGCTTGTTTGATTGTCTGGAATCCTCTTGTTCAGCTCCAGACTATCAAGATTGACCTCTGCTCACTAGTTCTTTCCTCCTCCCATAGTTATCCAGCTTGGCGCAGGTTGGTTTTGTTATAGTAGCGCTAACCCCTTTTTGGTGCGGATTACTGCCTCACAGTTGCAAAAAATCCTGTAGGATTTGTTTTGACCCTTTTGCTGAGTTTTTGGTCAACTGTGCTTGAATCTGGCTTGTTTCTTGATTTGAAATTGGTATTTTTGGAGTTGTTTTGACTCCTTTAGGCTTGCTCTTCTCAGCTGTTTTTCTATTCTCTTATCGATGCAGTTCATAGCCCTAGGGTTCTAGGTGTCTTTCGCTCACTAAGCCTTCTGATTGAAGTTCGAGTATTTTTGTTTCCTGTCAGTTCGGTTCCCTGAATAGCTGCTTGAGTCTTTCTTGATCCCTTGAGTTTTTGGTTTGTTGAACAATTACTATTATGTTTGTTTGATTATCCATCTCTTCTTTTTCGAGCATAGATCACATTGCTCGTTTGGGTCATTTTGAAAGATTTCATTTATTGAAAGAGTGCATCATTGGTTTGAGTACGTTCTTATGTTTGTACTTCTTTCAGATTGTTTGTTTTGAGATCTCTACATTCATAGTGCTCTAAACTAGTGTTTTATTTTATTTTTAATGTAATTAGTGCATTGTGTGCTTCATTCATTAAAAAAACAAAAAAATTGCATCCTTTCGTTTGCATCGAAAATGAAAAATTCTTTTGCATAACTAGTGCTTGCATCTAGGAAAGAGTTTTCTGTTTCTCATTTCGATTGTATTAGATGCATTAGGGGACTTCTTCGTATGATTTCATTGTTTGATGCTTTCTAAAATATCTCTATCCTTCTCTTAGTTAGCATTCATCGAATGGAAAATGATGTTCTATTGCATGTAACTTGCATTTAGGAAATTTGAGATCAAATTCAGTAGGGCCTTGAAACTGAAACATTAATTCAAGATCAACGTAAAATTCATTCAATTGACCTAAGGAAGCATTGTAACCTAACACAAAATTTTTTAGAGGTCTAGGCTACTGACATTTTCTGGCGTCGTTAAACCTAGTAGCTATCGTTCTCCATCTGGCCTTAGACAACACTAGTACGGACTTGTTCTCCCTGTACCATCCCATATATAAAGGGAGACCATCATAGGTTCAAATCCTTTATCCATAGGAAGCTGAGTTTGTTGCCTTGTAACTGTGATACACCGACCACAACATTCGGGGAGACTACCTGCACACACGTTAAGTCCTTGGTCATTTCTCTTTCATTTTATCACCAAGGTGTATATGGCAGCTCATGGAAACTTGGTACACCCTCTTGCTTAGATTACCTAAGTAGTCATTTCGATCTTTTCATGACTCCTAAAAAAGAGAAGAGATCATCGAGCACTTGTCCTTTCACGCTCGTTTAAAATTGAAAGTGAATAGAGTCATATTTTGTCTGTTTCTCGACTGTTAAAAAATGAAACAACAAAGTTTTGTTCCAGTTTCGTAAAATTAATTACCCATGATCACATGCCCGTTAAAAGTTTGGCTTGTTTTTGTCGTTCCTTAGAGTTTGGTCTTGAAGCCTTGAATTGGTTTTCTCGTTTTACTTCCTGTGTTGAAATACTATCATAGTGGCAGAACCACCAGTTTCGTCGTCTTCTTCACTACCTCCTAGTGGTAGTTCTTTTCCTGACGTTTCTTTCGAAACCCATCAGTCCACTAGGTCTGCCGAGCTTGCACAACCTATTCTCCCAAGTGTTCAACCTCTCACTATCTGATCTACTCCTGAAGAGTTAGTTGAGTTCAATTGGCCTCCTCAGGGTGCTTGGTCTAGTTTTGGGAGTGAGGAAGAGTTCCCTCCTCTTACTTTGGGATCACCTTTTATAGCCGCTGTTATACCTCCTAGTCCTCATTGTCTTTTCGAAGATCTTATAACTTTGTCAGACATGGATTCTTCGAGTCCTGTCAGCAGTGAAGAAATGCCTGTGTCTATAGGGGAATATCAACTTTTCCCTGAAGATCTCCCGCGTGTCTCTAATCAATATTCTCCTCCATCGGTGTCACTTCCTCCCGGTTATCGGACTTTGAGTGAGATTATTTCTGGTGTTGCGTCCATAGCACATTCCAATACTTCAACTCCTCCAAGGAGTTCGGTCCTTCCTTCATTAGGACTATCACCTTCGACACCTAGTTCATCGGTCGTTGTTACATCTGTCCCAGTACAACCTACTGTTTGTGTGGCTTGATCTGCACCAGTTGTTACACATCACTCGTCAGGATATTTTCACACTCGCAGGTCTATCTTTCTTAATACCACGTGGCCTGTCAATCCCGGCCTGGGTAAATCACAACCCCGCACTGCAGATGCTACGCCTGCTTTTGGTGTGGCTACGACTTCCTCTGCTATTCCCGGTGGCCTTACTTTTGAAGAGTATCTGTTGGCTGATCAGTAGCAGAACTCTCAGGGTTCTCAACAGCCCCAAGCTCCTGTCAATCCTCTGCATCACTATGATGTCTACGGTAACCCCATATATTTTCCTCCTATTGATCCAAATCAAGCTGTTTATCTGCCTTTGGCTAATCCTTATTGGACTGTCCCTCATCGAGGGCCAGTAATACAAGGAAAACCCTCTGATCTACAAAGACAACCCTTACAGGGACAGCCTTTGATTCAACAGGGACAATCTTATGGTCCACAAGGACAACCTTACAGGGTCAACCTTTGGTCCAACAATCCTACAGTCCTTCCGGTCAACCTCAATATCAATATGAATCAAGAGCATCTCATGTTCTTGGGGGGAAAATGTATCCACCACAGGGACAACCTTTTGTGCAACAACATCAACCTTACGTCTAGCAAGGCCAAAACTTTGTGCAACAAGGAAAACCCTACGGTCCTACTCTGGGTCAACCTGGTTATCAGGGACAACCTGGTCCATCGCAACCATTGGGCCAACCTCTTCCACAAGGGAAACTTGGTGGCTCTCAGTATCCAGGCCAACCTGCTTAGCAGGGACAACCTACCCAACCTTAGTAGCCGATTCAATCCGCTCAACAACCGGTTTAACCTGTTCAACTAGCCCAACAACTGGTTGAACTTGTTTAGCCAGCTCAACAGCCCATTCAAATTGCTTAATAGGGCCCACCTGCTCAACCTCAAGGTGCTACTTACCCTCCTCAAAGTCAATATCAGGTGGTATATAGTGCGGCCTAAGGTTTTACCTATTACCCTCAAAATCAATCCCAGATGGTGTATAATCCACCTCAAGGCAATGCTTACATTCCACAATAGAATCCATACGTTGCTCAACAAGGACCTCAATAGTATGCTTAGAATTAGTATCCCAGTCCTCAACCGCAGTATGGGCAGAACTATCAGGCTTATAACCCCTATGGTTAGAATCCTCTGGGACAAAACATATGGGGGCCTGGGTGGAATGTTAACACAAGTCCTTATCAAAGGCCCCCAATGCCTTTTAATCCTCAATTACAATTTCTCGCTACGTTAGAACTGCGACATGTGTCAAAATTAATGAATGATCCGATTCTTCCTAACCCGTATTGGCCTCCAGTTCCAACTAAGATTCCAGGTGATTGTCTTAGGTTTGAGGGAAAGTTTGGAGAAGACCCCCAAGCGCATGTTATGACATACCACTTCTGGTGTTCCTCTAACTCTTGGGTTGAAAATTCCATCTGACTCTGTCTTTTCCAACGGACTCTTACTGGTGCCCCTGCAAAGTGGTACATTGAATTATCTCATGGCATTTTTCAAGATTTCAACTCTTTAGCCATGACATTTCTTGAAGCATTTGATGGAAGAGAATCAAAACCTCTTAGTGTTCTCACTAGTTTACCAATTACATTAGAAGGGAAGACAATCAATATCGAGGTTGAAGTAGTTGACGCCAATATCAATTACAATATTCTCCTTGGTCTTATTTGGACTCACACCATGTTGTGCGGTTCGTCCACTCTCTTTCGTGTTTTTAAATTCCCGCACGAAGGAAAGATTGTTACTGTTGATCAATTGTCATTATTCACTTCTTCTTCTGAGAACAACATTCCATATGTGGATCAGATTCCTACTCCCTACGAGAGCGTAGGGCCGTGTCTCTTCCAAGATCCTGCCCTCATGGGTATTTCTCCTCTTCCTCCACCTAGTACTATTCAGATTAATATGATCTCTCTGTCCAACGACCCATGGATCATCCCTTCGCCTGAGCAAATTGATTCTTTTGGAGATTCGATGCCGTTAAGTCCAATCGAGATAGACTATTGTGAACTTATTTCGGCTTCAGATCATGCTCCTTTGAGCATGTCTCTTTGACTCTTATTCTCAATCCCCTTGGCTTGGTGATTCAGTTCGCAAGATCCCTTGAAAGAGATATTTCCCTCCAATGAAGCCATTGTGGAAACTATTTCTCTCGAGGATCTTCCGTGGGATGATAGTCATCATTTTTCCTCGTTCATGCCTGGTCTTGGGGCCATGTCTACGTGTCTTGAGAGGTTTGATCTTAGGTTCCTTCTCCTCTGCTTCAAACGCCTATTCTGACACATGAAGTTTTTTCGGAGGGCAACTTGAGTAACATCATGCAAACGATGCCTATCGAAATTTCCGTGAAACTGGGAATTGTCGAGAACATCCATATCGGGGTCACCTATTCTTCAAATGAAGTTCAGGTTTATACTAGCCTTTTCCGTGAGTTCCGTGACGTCTTTGCATGGTCCTACGAAGAGATGCTCGACATCAATCCTAGTATAGTGGTGCATGAGATTCCTACCTACCCTGGTTCAAAGCCTGTTCGTCAGCTTCTTCGTCCTGTCCACCCTAGAAAGGTTGTCACCATTAAGGGTGAAATTGAAAAACTTCTCAACGCTGGTTTATCTATCCGATTCCCTTGACAGAATGGGTGTCCAACATTGTCCCTTTAGATAAGAAACATGGTACCCTTAAGGTTTGTGTTGATTATCGTGACATAAATCAGGCCTGTCCTAAGGACAATTATCCTACTCCCTTTATCGATCAAATTACTGATGACTGCGCTGGGAGTGAGATCTTTTCCATCATGGTTGAATTTTCTGGCTATAACCAGATTAACATCCTCCCGACTGATCAACATAAGACTACCTTCATCTGTCCGTGGGGTACTTTCGTATATAAGAAGCTCGCTTTTAGCTTAAAGAATGCTGGGGCCACCTTTTAGTGGTCGATGTCATATGACTTTCATAATATTAAGCACATCGTTCACCCTTATCTAGATGACCTTCCGGCTCATTCAACCAAATGTAAGGACCACTCTGACCATCTTCGTTAGATATTTCTTCACTGTCGACACTATAACATCTGGTTAAATTCACATAAGTGCGTCTTCTGCGTCGATTCTGGTGGACTCTTGGGGTTTATCATTTCCAAAGACGGGTTTTGCCTCGATCCGCTCAAATTTGAGGCTATCATCAATCTCTCCTCTCCATCCTCATTACATCAGCTGCAGAGTCTGTAGGGGAAGGTTATTTTTTTACGTTGTTTTATACCTAACTAGGCCGAAGTGGCTAAAGGATTCACGCGATTACTAAAGCAGGGTGTCCTGTTCCTTTGAGATGATATCACCCAGAAGACTTTCGATGCTCTCAAGACGTTGCTTGTCAACGATCCTCTGTTGCGTCCTCCAAAACTATCATCATGATTTTTCCCTCTATTTAGCTGTCACTTTTAGCATGATTGCCATGGTTTTGGTGCAAGATGATGATGATGGTGACGAGCATGTTATTTACTACCTCTCTCGTAACCTTATTGACACTAAAACACGCTATGCTCATGTCGAGAAGTTAGCGTTGGCTGTGGTTCAAGAAGTTCAACTTTTTCATCATTACATTCTGCTGCGTACTATGACTGTGATTTATGGCTGCAACCCTATGACCTATATATTGTATAAAAAATTCCTGGGGGGAAAGTACTCAAAGTGGATTGTCATCCTCCAAGAGTTCGATTTGGAATTTAATACTACCAAGTCGAAGAAATAATTAGTCTTTTCCGATCTGATATGTTCCCTCTCCTCTGACTCTGCTCCATCTGGTTCTGAGGAATGCATTCCAGACGATTCACTTTTTCTGATTAGCACCCTCAATCCTTCATACAATGATATCATCATATATCTCTAGACTTCTTCTTTTAGATATGAGTTGACGAAGGATGCTCGTCGACACATCCGTCATCAATCGCAACCTTATGGTATAGTCAGAGATACACTCTGCCGCATCGGAGTAGATTCCATTCTCCACCGGTGTTTGACTCTCGAGGAGGCTGAGAAAGCCTTGAATGTTTGTAGTGGTGCCTGTGGTGGTCACTTGTCTGGTTATGCCACTGCACAGAAGATTCTTTGTGATGGGTATTTCTGCCCCTCCATCTTCAAGGACTGCATTGTTGATGTTGGAAAATGTCATGATTGCCAGATCTATCAGTGCAAGATGCACACGCCGCTTGCACATCTCTACCCTGTCCTTAATGTTGGTCCCTTTTCAAAGTGGGGCATCGACTTTATGACGTGTAACCCTCACTCGGCCGGGGGACATGCGTATATCATCGTAGCCATTGAATACTTCACCAAATTGGCTGAAGCAATGCCTACACTTGCCGCTGATGGTAAGACAGTAGTTCAGTTCATATTCAATCACATCATTTCTAGGTTTGGTGTCCCTTAATCCATCGTTACTGATCATGGTTCCCATTTTCAAAATTATATGGTGGCAGAGTTGACTTCTAGGTTGGGCTTGCATCATGACAGCTCAACGCCATAGTATCCTCAGGCCAATGGCCAGGTTGAAGCTGTGAATAAATTTCTTTTCACCATGCTACAACGTATGATTGAGATGCACAATTCCAACTAGCATCTCATGTTATTTTTGGCTCTTTGGGCATACCGAACCTCAGTTAAGGATGCAACCGAATTCACTCCACTTCAGCTTGTTTATGGTCTGGAAGCTACCCTTCCGATTGAGTGTGAAATACCTTCGCTCATCATCGAGGCATAGAAGAAACAGGTCAAAGATCATTTTGACCAGCCGGTTTCCCCTCGCTCCTTTGTAGAAGGAGACCTCATCCTCATGTACGACCAAGCTCATGATAAGATGGGGGCAGGAAAATTTCAACCCATGTGGCATGGGCCCTACATTGTCAAACGTGTCCTGCAGAATGGGGCCTATGAGCTCATTGATTACGAGGGTCAACCTCTGGGTCAGCTCAGAAATGGGTTGTATCTAAAAAAATATTATGCATGATTCATTCGTGCATGTTTTGTGTACATAGGTGTTTTTTTCATTTTTGTACATTTTTGGCTTGGTGTGCTTTGCAAGCATTTTCCTGCTTATTGGGTCGTTGATTATTGTGCAGATATCTATTACCCCTTATGTCGGTTTCGCGGATGGTGCTTCCCGCAGTACCCGGAACTTGTCTTCGACAGCCTGGGTGATTTATGATACCACTGGTGAGTTGATAGATCTACAAGGTATTTGTCTAGGACGAACTACAAACAATGTCGCTGAGTATAGTGCTGTCAATGAACTATTAACCAAGGCGATTACCCTTGACATTCGTACATTGGTTGTAAATCTAGACTCACAACTTGTTGTTCTTCAACTTAATGGACATTATTCTGTTAGAAACCCTCAGATTTTAAAGTTGTATTTACGTGTTCATTTTCTGGAAAGACATTTTGATTATATCACATATCAACATATTTCTAGGCGAATGAATGCATTAACCGATACAGTGGCTAACATTGTATTAGATAGACATTTGCGTAATCTGTAAAATCATCATCACATGAAAAATATCCATATAGGAAAATAGATAGATATATATATATATATATATATATATATATATATATATATATATATATATATATATATATATATATATATATATTGTTGGATGGATAAGTCATTCTTGCGGACAAGACAGACCTCCCAAGTGTCCTACAGACAACTAGCAACAAATGAACAAACAAAGCTATCTTTCTCTAGATATATTGCGATTTATAATTAAATGCTATAAAGGTTTAATGATCCTACCTTTGATTCAACGCTTGTTTGTAGTAGTAGTCCTTCAGTCACTTGAAAGAATTTCCTTCTAAGATCTGCAATCATAAACAAACAAACATCAAATAGCACCTACATAGCATATATTCATAAATCATATCCATTATGGTGATCAAGGAATCCATAAAATAAACTAATCAATTGACAACTTATTGAGAAAAATTGATTTATTTGTATTAACTTAAATAGAAGGGCCTTACAACTGTGTCTGCCTTGATGTTGTATAGGTCTTCGTGGGGTCCGGAACAAGCATTTCCTCTACTCTGACCAGCCTTGCACTCTTCCAACCAAGATACATACAAGTATGTGATCTTTCCCACATGAAATATCAGCTAAAAGGGTCTAAGTCTCAACAACACTTTGCCTCCAACAATACTAAAACTTCAAATCATCTATTAGTAACCCCTTGAGACTACCCTATGCCTCTTTTTATAGTGGAGAAGAGGAGGTTACAACTCCATACAAGAAGGTATAAAGTCCTCCTTCAAAGGGATTACTTCCTTACATCAAGGGGTTAGCTCCTTATTGGATGGGATGCATGAACATGAAAGGAGGATACTTTCCACCACAGGAATGTTTCTAGAAGCTTCCAAAAATGACTTCAACTAAGCTTCTATATTTTACTTGCGCCTTTTTAATCTTTTACAAGGGTCTGCACTTTTAATGAATAAACAATGCGTTTGGATCAGCAGGATTTATAGCCAAAAGGTGCAGGACCACAGGCAAAACTAGGAGAAGGTGCGACACTAGAGTTTTAAGGCTTTTATGAGCTTTTATCTTAGTTTCAAGGCTTGACTTTGGGAACTTTGATATTTTAGACTTTCAAGGGAGTACTAAAATGTCATGGTGACAAATTTCAGTGTAACAAATTCCCCCCTAAAGTGCGAATTCTGAGAATATTCGAAGAGTGATGTGCTTTATCATTTCAAGGATTAGCATGTGGACACCCCAGTCAGAACCCTGTAAAAAATTCAACGCAACACACACACACACACACACACCAACACACACACACACATATATATCAATATATCATCGCTGAGGTGGGAATATATATATATATATATATATATATATATATATATATATATATATATATATATATCATCGCTGAGGTAGGCATTCCCATACTCAGATCAAAAACTAACTAAACTTGTTCTGATACAGAAATGATTTTAATATTACATCAATAATGTAGACACAACATGGACGCAACCATCTGTAATGAATCGTCTACTGCATAATGAATAATAAAACTCCTTGCAGCCTGGATGGTGGAAACTAGATCCAGGGTCTTGATTTCTGCTTCCCGAACTAGTACAATTCTATCCATGCGATTAAATGTGTTGAAGTCGAACATGGTAGAAACCACTTGATTACCAGTCAATGATGTGAACCATTAACAAGTGTGAGAGAAACCACCAATAATGACAATGGCTCTCAAAGTACTCAGTACAATCCATGAAATGTGAGTAAGTGATCTGAAGTTGAAAATTTCACGGAATCGTTCGATCAAAGGTCAATGATGCAACTTGTCGTCGAAGGCGAGAAACCTGCCATTAAGGCATGCAGATTCCAAGGTACTGACAGATTCTAGATCAAATTCCTAGATGATGAGCTGTCATCGATAGAAAGTGGTCCGTCATAAGCAAGCTCATGACACGAAACCATAGATCAAGTTTTGAAGAAATTTTTTGCAAGGACTGACTCAGGGATGGTCAACACGAATGAAGACAAGTGTTTGCAGATGAATGGTTTGTTTGACTGTCCTCTTGAACACATAACGACACTACAGATGGTTTGGTGATAGTTGCACTAAGCTAATACCCAGAAACTGGCTGAAGACTTTCAATATGGTTTGATTAACTGACAGACAAAGGATTTCCCAACCCAGGTGGAAGTGTGACAAAAAGTGTTGTGTTCAAGAGTGGTGTAATGCTTTTCACAAATCAAAGTGTGACAAATGAATCTGTTTTTCTCTCTTATCCCCCACCATTTCTGGTAAGTACCTCTTTATTTTTGACAAGCTTGAGGAGGATAACATTTGCTTGTTTATAAGCTCATCCTTCGGATGAGTCCAACTTAGTTTAAAATCAAACCCTAAGAAGAATTAGTGGATACTACATTTTACATGTCGATAAGTCCTTTCTTGGTGAATTTTAAGCGGTGATATAGTAACTTCGGTGTTTTTCATTTTTAGGGAGTCAGAAGAAAAAAATTAAGAAAACTCCATGGGTGTTCTTTTTCATAAATTTAGTCCCTCAGGCTCGAAAAAGGATAAAATAATGCAAGAGAGAACTCTATTGACCATGATTAGTCAACGTATACCTTTTTCATAAATAGTCCATTTCAGTCCAGAAAAGGGGCAAACTTATACTGGAAGGATGACCGTTCATTTACTTTAATGAGTTCGAATAGTCAAGTACTCGACGATCTTTTCATTTTTAGAGAGTTTGAAAAGGGCTTAAAAGAGGACTCCATGGTTTCGCTTTTTCGTAAAATTTGAAGAGCTCGAAAAAGTGATAAAAGTTTACTCTTCATAAAAAATGACCATTTTTCCTAAAAAATCCGTTATTCTACACAAAAACTCGAAAAATTAAACAGACCTGTTTCAATAATAAAGATATTTTGAAAAACTAATTTTTAAAGTGAAAAATAAACAAATTTAAAATTCGTCTATTTGAAAAACTTATAAAAAGGAGTTTTTCAAGTTCATTTTAACTGTTTGAATTTGGAGTGAAGTTTTTAGAGCTCTGGGAAAAAAACGCTTTGGAGAATATTCTGGGAAAACAGACTGTCGGATTCGAAAACCGTTTGTTTCAGGTAATCCACAACCTCCTTATCTTGCATTTCATCTGTTCAATTTTTTAATTTTGGGTCAGAATTTCTTTTTTGGGTGGAAAATATGCTAAAACATTCGCCCTCGGGGGTCCACACCTAATTCGTTAGGTACCTGTGGACCCCGACATTTTTCTACAAAGAAAAATGGCGGGGCCCCGCACTTTTAACACAGGGCCCTTGTGTATCTACACACTGTCCTTGAGTGTAAAGTGTGGAGGCGCAGTGGCAAATTAAAAAACATATTTTCTTACTAAATTACCCAAATTTTTTTCTTGAAAATGATTCTAATCCTTCATTTTACTTGTTGTAGGATATCTACAATGCTCATTTGGTGAGAACAAGAGCATGAAGAGGTAGATGAAGCAAAAATACTTCATCAACTGACTTTGCAATTTTTAAGAGCATGTGGGCTTTAAAAATTTTGGGTTATCAGTGGCATGAGAGCTCAAGTGGATCTTCTTACTTTGCTGGTAAGTAAATGGGATGTCCAGGACAAGTGTTTTGTGATCGGAGGTCACCAGCTCGAGATTGAGCTGGAAGAAATCTATTTTTTGATTGGTTTGTCCAAGAGAGGAAAACCATTATCTCTATTTGGGGCTAGGCCAGGTGGCCAATCTGTCGCCAGCCTATAATTAGAGTTCTGCAATGATGAGGCCAATCCCCGTTACAAACGGATTGACATAAAAACTATCATCCGTCCAGAGCTGAAAGTGATTGATTTTACCATTGTCAAGTTGTGTGGAAGTGTAGCTTTTCATGTAGCCACTAGTTCTCAGATGCGCATAGAAATATATTGCTTTCGAGGCACCATATTCAACTCGTACGAGGCAGTGTTGGCAAATGTGAAAGGCCAACTTACCAGAGCAAAGAATGGGAAGCTAAAAAACTTTGGATATGGGTCCATTGTAGTCACCTTTGCTCTAGAGAGGATCCCCATGTTAGCCTCGCAGCATATTCCTGTCAATTCTGGTCGACCTCAAGAGCCTAGGATGGTTCGTTAGGTTGCTTTATTGGCCCGCCACAGTGAAGGTGGGGAGATTGTGAGATTTCCCTCTACATATTTTCGTTGGCTGGAACGCCAAATTTTTGATATAGAGGATTTTCCTTATGCTGGCATGGACTTTCGTGGCGACTGGGAGATACCCCTTCCTCCAGGAGCTCAGTGGGATGAGTCAGGTAAAAAATCTCTTTTGAAATTTTCTAAGTTCTAATTTTTATTTTGTTTTTAAATTGTCCAAAACTGATAAAAAAAAATTTCAAATCCAGATGTGGGTCCAACTCGACCAGCCATTCTCTGCCCCTTTGACTAGAGTCAAAGGGATGCAGCAGCAGTAGCACCACCCCTACAGGATCAGACTGCAGAGATCCTGAATGAATTAGAGCACCATCTGGAGCGACTCACTATAGATATTCCTGAGACTACTATAGATGATATCCCGCTCCGTCTACAGAGATATGTCATAGTGTTCTTGGTCCATTCAGGAGGTTTTTGACTAGGGTGGCACGAGCAGTGGTGTATTATCGTGATCATCACCACAGATAGTGGATGATTGACTTGTAGACTCATTTTTGTATCACTTTTTTCTGATCATAAGGCGTTTTGAGCCTATGATCAAAGACGATGTATTATTTTTTGAACACTAAATTTATACTATGATATACTATTATTTCCAGTTTACCTGTTCAATCATCTTATGGAATGTTTGATTTGTTACTTTGTTATCGCAAATGTCTATTTATAACATTAGAAGCAATTGCATCTGCTAATGTATTTAAATTTCTTGAAATGTGTTGATATTCAATATAATCGAACTCTTGTTCCAAGAGACGAACCCTTAAAAATAATCTTAATAATACTGGATTTCTAATGGCATATACTCGATTTAATTGTAATACAACGAGTTTAGAATCTAACTTAATGATCAAACTCCGAATTCCAAATGAAATGGATTCCGATAATAATTCAATAACTGCACTATATTCGGCAATATTGTTCGTCGTTTGACCGAGACTTACCCCATGCATCGATACTAACTCGTCAGTGGGTGAGTAAATAACCCAAGATGTGGAAGAGATGTTCCATGTACTATGACAAGTGCCATCAACAAAACCAATATACGTTTGAAAGGATGTCGACATCTGCGATATCAAAAGTATCCGGATAAGCGGGAATAATAGTAAGAGCACACTTAAGCTAGGCACACGTTTCTAATCTATAGCACACTAGCTAAAAAGTAATTAATATACAGAGAAGATCTCCACATGAATTCAAGCATAATATCTCTTCAGATAAAGTCCATTTCTGGGTTTACCCAAAGATACCCCGTCAAAATCAATCAATTCATAGGCCCCTTTTGCAAGCTGTCGCTTGACAATGTAAGGACCATGCCACATGGGTTCAATTTTCCCAGCCCCTAGTTTATTGTTGGCTTGATCATAAATCAAAACTAGGTCTCCTTCTGAAAAATTACGAGGAGTAAAACTTCTATCATACTGAGCTTTCATTCTTTTCGCATGAGCCTCGGTAGCTAATGCAGCGGTGTGCTGATTCTCATCTAATTGAGCCAAGTATAAAAAACATTTCTCCTCTTCAGAAGTATCTGGTAATAACTCTATGGCTGGTTGGAGTGACGGTATCTCGCATTCAATGGGTAATACCACTTCTAAACTGTAAAACAGTTGAAAAGGGGTAAAACCTGTCTATGTTTTTGCAGAGGTTCGATACGCCCAAAGTGCTGAAAAGAGCATGGTATGCCAATTCAACTTATGAATTCCAATGATTCATTTGATCATGGTGACTAAAAATTTATTAATCGCTTCAACTAAACCATTGGCCTATGGATAATATGGTGTAGAACTGTCATGGCGCAGGCCAAGCTGGTCTGTTAACTCGATCATCATGATATTTCGAAAATGGCTCCCGTGATCAGTAATTATCACTTGGGGTACATCGAAATGAGCAATCACATGATTGAATATGAAAGTAGCTACAATTTTTCCATCTGCCGCAAATGTAGGCATCGCCTTGGCCCATTTGGTAAAATAATCTACTGCTAGAATAATGTACCCATGCCCCCCGGCCGAGTGAGGGTTACATGTAATGAAATCGTTGCCCCATTTTGCAAAAAGACTGACAACAATTATGGGGTGAAGAGGAGGAGGTGGTGCACGCATTTTTCGATCGAATATTTGACAATTATGACATTTTTGGACCGCGTAAATACAATCTTTAAACATAGACGACCAAAAATAACCTGCGCGTAACATCTTTTGGGCTGTGGCTTACCCAGAAATATGACCGCCGCATGCTCTAGAGTGACAGTCATTTAAAACCTTTTCGGCTTCATCATGAGTTAGACAACGTCGAAAAATCGAATCTGCACCACGACAGTAAAGTGTGTCACCAACAATGTGATATTGTTGAGACTGGAAACGAATTTTTTGTCGTTGTGACCGTGAAAGCTCAGGTTGAAAAGATTTGGTTTGAAGATATATGATAATATCTCCATACCATGGATCAATGGTACTAATAAGAAACAATGATTCATTTGCGATTGGTTGTTCCGCCACAGTTTCTGTATCAGTACGTGGGAAATCACACATAAGTTCAAAAAATATCAATGATTTCTTGGATTTGGACTTTTCAAACTCCAAATCAAACTCCTGCAGGATAACAATCCATTTAGAGTATTTTCACCCTAGCAATTGTTTGGTCAAAATGTACATCATAGGGTTACAATTAGAGATCACTGTCTTTTTACGTAAAAGTATGTAGTGACGAAAACGTTGGACAACTTGAACAACTGCCAAGGCCAATTTCTCCACATGTGAATATTTGATCTCAGTCGGATGCAAATTCCGACTAAGATAATAAATCACATGTTCACTATGGAATTCATCTTCCTGAACTAAAACCATCCCTATCGTGGAATCAGAAGCGACGAGGTACAAAAAGTAATCTTGGTTGTAGTTGGGAGAATGCAGTAATGGTGCATGGGTCAATGCATTTTTCAAAGAATCAAAAGATCTATCAGCGACCTCGTGCTAAAAGAAAGGAATGTTCTGTTTTAATAACCTAGTGAAAAGTTAGGAATGAATCTACGTAAAATTTTTGCTTTCCCTTGCAAACTTTGGAGTTGGCGAAGAGTAGAAGGAGGAGGTAAATTGATGATTGCCTCAACCTTCGATGGGTCAACACGAATGCCTACCTTTGAGACAATAAATCCCAATAATCTTCCGGATTCTATGCAAAAAACACACTTGTGAGGATTCAAACGAATCTTATAGTGCCTACATCGCATAAACATGGCTCGTAAATGATTAATATGATCTGCTCTGCGTGAAGAATGAGCAGGCAAATCATCGAGGTAGGGTTGCACAATGTGCTTAATGTCGTGAAATGCATAAGACATAGCCCTTTGAAAAGTGGTGCCAGCATTCTTAAGGCCAAAAGGTAATTTGCGATAAGAAAAAGTGCCCCATGGACAAATGAAAGCTATTTTAGGTTGATCTGCAGGGAGTATGTTTATTTGATTGTAATCGAAAAATCCATCCATAAACGAGAACATTTCACTTCCAGCACAATCGTAAATAATTTGATCGATGTAAGGGGTTGGATAATTGTCTTTTGGACAAGCTCGATTTATATCCCTATAATCGATACATACTCTTATTTTTCCTTATTTTTTATTAACTCGAACAATATTAGATACCCAGTCCGTTAACGGGATTGGATAAATAAAACCTGCATGAAGTAATTTTTCAAATTCTGCTTTGATAGTGGCAGCTTTTCTCGGATGAATCTGACGTAATTTCTGTTTGACTAGTTTGGCATCTGGGTATGTCTTAATTTCATGTACAACGATTGATGGATTGATTCCTGGCATTTCTTCATATGACCAGGCAAAGATGTCGCGGAATTCCTGAAACAGGGCCTTATATGCTTGAATTTCTTCAGGCATACAAGAAGCACCTATGTGAATGTTTTCAACAATTCCAGGTTTTACTAAAATGTCAAGAGGAACCGTCGTAGAAATATTTTCTAAATTCAATTCAGAATCAACATGTGAAAGAGGATTCTGAGGTTCTTTGACGTAATCAGTGGTAAAAATGGAGAAAAAATAATTCTCAAAATGATTGAGATCAGGTAAAAACGAAGACCTATGGTGTAGATCTTCCCATGGTAATTCATCTACCGACAAGAATTCACGAATATGCTCATCAGTATGGAAAACTTGTTGAGTAGGATCCAGAATTGATGTCGAAGCTAAACTCGATATTGAAAATGACTCCTGATTGATCACATTCACTGGATCAGATTTGGTTGAAGGAGTATCAGAAAATGACTGTACTTGCTGATATGCTAGCTCAAAAGGACTCAAAGGCATCAGGCCCTCGAAAGAATCCAATTCTGATTCTAAAGGTACTATCCAAGGATCATCAAACGAAATAGTACTTGATGTAATAATATTGATATTAGCGATAGGAGTTTGTACGTTAGGAAGAGGCAGGGAAAAAGTTCCCAGTAACGCTGAATCTTTAATCAAACCTACTCCGACATCCTTATAAGGGATAGTTGATTTTCTGATATGTTGGATACTATCAGTAGAGGCTGGGTCGGATGAATAATATGAGAGTTGATCTATCTTAACGATCTTTCCTTTATGAGGAAACATGATGAGATGAAAGATCGATGAGACGACAGCAGCCATAGCGTAA
The DNA here is from genome assembly GCA_034641835.2 of Pinus albicaulis. Taxonomy (NCBI): domain Eukaryota; kingdom Viridiplantae; phylum Streptophyta; class Pinopsida; order Pinales; family Pinaceae; genus Pinus; species Pinus albicaulis. The sequence continues at coordinate 939,042,586 of CM076580.1, forward strand.
GACCAACTGCGACCTAGGAGAAGGTTATAATCCAGAGGGGCATCAACCACCTCCACATCTAGATTAATCGTTTTGCCTTCGACCTCTCTTGGTAGATCTTGTAAAATACCATATGGATGAAAACCTCTTCTATCAAATGCTTTGAGAATAGTTGGTGATTGGTTGATTGTTGGAGAACCAAGTGATTTCCAACATTTTATCAACATTATACACGTAGAAGCGCCTTCATCAACAACAATACGAAAGATACGCTTGTTCTTGACTATTACCAGAATTTGAAAAGCCATTTGATGAGGTAGGCGCGGTGTAAAATCTTCTAAATCGAAGATCATGAGGTTTGAATCCCGGAGATATACAACTCCTAAGGCTGACAAAAGTAATTTTCTTTGGGATGGGCATGATTGCAATACTTCCAAAGCCGACATTGCTGAAGGGGAAATTGCCAAATCTTCAACAATATTGTAATTCTGAGCAGCTCTCGCATGTGGATTGAAAGCTGATTTACGAAGTACACCTTTTGCAGGCGGTTTAATCACTAACTCATGATTTTGTTTCTCTATCTGTAATGGATTAGAAATGGAGGGAGATGTAGTCGATGCAGAATTGGATGTTTCTGCTTCTTTACCAGTATTTTTACTACCGCAATCTTGCGATCGCGTCGCAACCATGAAAATATCCTCAACTGGATTGGAGGAATATCCAACCATGTTACTATCTTGAGTGGGAAAAGGATCCTTCAAGACAACAGGTATAGGTGAACCTTTAAAGAATTTTGATACCTCGGCTCTATGCGGGCACTCTTTTGTAAAATGATCGTGGTCACAGATAAGACAAGGATATCAAGGTTTACATTTTTCGTCATTTGGTTCAGTTGTATCTATTTTCTCTTTTGAATATTTTTTATTTTTATTCTTACCTTTCTTCTTACCAAAAGTTTTAGTTTTAGTCATATATGTCCCTACAACATGGATATCGGCGGAAGTTTCTAGGGAAGAACCTCCTTTGGGTGAATCGGGTAAAGTAATAATAGGAGAAGTAGTCTTGGAAGACCTCTTCTTACTCTTACTAGTACTAAAAGAACCAATTACACCATCAGCGGCGTGAGAGCCAGAAGGAGTTGCAGGTCTTGGTAGATGGGGGATTTTATCATACAGAGTACTTGACTGAGTATAGACAAGGTCAAGGTACTGAGCCTGAGCAATAACCTTCTCTTCCGTAACAACACCTCCTTTGGCCACATATTCAGTAATTTTGGGCAATAATGATTTAATAAACCATTCAACCAAAATCTGATCAGGAATAAAGACTTTCACTAAACGCCTTCTACGTCTCCATTCATGAATGTGATCAGATATGTATGTAGACATAGACTGCTTTAATGAATTCAGCAATTATGTGCCATTGTCGTATTTGACAGGCAACTGAAAATGGGTTAAGAAAGATGTCTCTAACGCGTTAAAATTATTAAAAGAGCCGTGTGGTAACTCAATGTACCATTTGGCAGCTGGACCAATGAGAGTTCTCTGAAAAATACGTAATCGAATAAAATCATCGACTAGCGAATTGGATGTGCACCAGAGGTGATAAGTCATAACGTGATTAGACAGGTCCTCTCCTGACTTACCTTTGAATTTCAGAATATCACTGTGCAAATTGTTAGGCATCGACGACCAATATGGAAGATAAACGATGGGATCGTTAGTAAGGCGCGACAGATCCAGTAAATCTAAAGTTTCTATGAATGGTAATAGATAGCTAGGGTCTTGATAACCTTGAGTGATCAAACCAGTGCCAGGAGGAGGATAGCCAGGATATCCTGGAATCAGATGTGCATTTGGAATCGTGAAACCTCCTGGGTAACCATGATTAACTGGACCATACTGGGGATGTTGAGGCATTTGATAAGTATACCCAGGGTACGACTGATACTGATATGATGGATTTTGTGTAGCTTGACCAATTTGATACTGTACCTGGTACGGTTGATAAGTAAACTAAGGTTGGCTAGAAACAATCATACTTGTACCAGCTTGTCCCGTAGGCATCTGGGCCGTAGTCTGAGTTGTAGGTCCCGACTGTGGTACAGAGGCTTGAGGAATTTGCACTGATGCAGGGATAGAAGAAACTGGAGCTAAAAATACTCCAGAAACAAGTGTTGTAGGTTGAACAGAGGTTGCAGTAGTTGCAGCAGTTTGAGGCGGAGTCTGAGGTGTATTGGGCCCAGGCTGCTTAACAAAACCAGGTGCAGGGACTTGAACAGTAGGCTGGACAGGTTGCTGGGTTGGACCAGAAACTAAAGGCTATCTATGTTGATTAGGTAATTGCACATTAGGTTGCATAGTCTGTTGAACTTGCGATGGATTCCACACCATTTTCATTCCAGTGTATTGACCCGTAAAAGGTTGTACATATGAAGGACCATAGCTTGATTGAACGTAGGGTTGATAATTAAGTGGTAAATTTCCAGCTCCTTGTAAGAATGATTGACTGGAAGGCGATTGGAAACCTTGAGTTGGGTACTGACCTTGAGGTTGATAACCTTGAGGCACGTATTGAATTTGGGGTTGATAAGGACCTTGAGGAATATACTGACTCTCGGGTTGACCTTGGGGTATGTACTGTACTTGAGGTTGATAACCTTGAGGCATGTACTATCCTTGAGGTTGTTCTCTAGGTAAATAATACTGTCCTACAGTTTGTCCTAGTATAAAATTACCTTGAGGCTGTCCCCCAGGTGGTAGCTGACTACCTTGAGGTTGCCCCCCAAGCGGTAACTGACTACCTTGAGGTTTCCCCCCAGGCGGTAATTGAATACCTTGAGGTTGAGGATTTGGAATATTACCAGACATAAAAAAAAATTGCTCTGCGTTCAACGTTTCAATTTTAATTCCATTTGTACCAGTTGATAACACTTGTTCAGTTGGTCGAGGAGTTGCTCCTGAGAAAGTACTAGAGAGTGACTGGTACCCAGAGGGAACAGAAGGACCACCGTATAAAAATGTTTCTGGTGATTGCGAAAACATAGATGACTCACTTGACATGATTGATGAAGGATAATAACCCCTTTGTGTAGGATGAAAAGGAATTCGGGGTGGTGAAAAACTAAGACCTGGGATTTCTAAAAAATCTGTCAATGACAAATACCAAGCATCACTTCTAAAAGGACTGTAGAATAAAGATTCACTCTCCCTAGGATTCAAAGTCTGTTGGGTTTTGAGAAGAGTTACTTCTTCGTCTGGACCGACAAGTTCTTCAATGGAAATGAGGTCAGAAGGAATATTTTCAGTAATGATGTGTCTTACCCAAGGTGAACCAGGATCACTAAAAGTTGGAGTAACAAATCTTGAAGATGGTTCCAAAACAGCAGGTTCAGTGTCAGTTTCAGAAATTTCAGGTTCTTCAACGAATTCACTGGAAGGAGAAATACTACCAGTAAGCTTAGAGACTAAAATCAACTCTTGAATATGCTCTGTTGTTTGTAGTTGATAATCAGGACGAAAAACTATAGATGACTCTCTTGCTTCTGTTGATCTAATTCTACTGTCAGTAGGCGATACTAGAGCTCGTATCCCTTCAAGCTGGCTTGGTGTATATTCAGGGGGCTTCCCCTGAAGTCTGCGCGATTGTCTCAATAATTCAGCCACGATTAAAATTATTAATCACACGCAATCAAATGAAAATTTCAATGAAAACTCCGAAAGTCGCTAAGGAAACAAATAAATGAATCACACGGTTAAAAATATAGGAGATCAAACCACTCACAAAAAGTAACTTCCCACACTAAAAACACTAGTTGGTGATGAAATCCAACGTCGTAGAATTTAATGCAAAAAGGGAGGTTGGAACAGTTACCCCGAAAACCTTCTTATTGAAACAGACTAGTGCAAGTTTCTCCACTTAAACCATCTCGAGTGAAGATAACCCTCCGGAGAGTCCAAGTGAGTCTAGTCGACGTCTGCTCCAGGTACAGTGGGATCTTTCCTCCACCGTCACCTTAGGAAAAAATCGTAATATTATGGTCACTATGGTTACCAACAGGAACTAATATACCTGGGGGAACAGTCTACGGTCCAACATATGTGCAAGGGCAGAGTAACAAAGCTCAATCCCCTTGAAGGCTCCTTGACATAATCGAAGGTATACCGACAAGTGACCCCAAGCTCCTCGAAAATGGTCTATCCGAGGTTTATTGTTGTTAATACACGCAAATCGTCTATCATTCCCAATGAGATAGAATTGATTATCCCACTGGTTCAGATATGACCTTGTGCTTGACTCCTTTAAGAGGAGCTTCCCAGAGCATACAAGCGACTATTGGATTTTTTCCTACCGCAAGATTAACTACTTGTTTGTTTTAACTGTCTTAGAGAGTTTATTACTCCCTACTCCAAGACACTAGCATAAGCTATATTGGTGAAAAGAGCCCTATAAATATAAAAGTTACTGGGTTGATTTTAATTTAAGCGTTGATTTTAAGAGCTGTTTATTAAGACAATAGGCACGAGAGTGAAACTGATGACGTGCATTGACCTGACTCAAAACATACTAAAAATGCATCTAATAATGAGAAACAATTCGTTTTCTTTCAATGAATTCTAGTTAACGGAAAAGTTGAGAAATGCAATCTTTTAAAAACAAATATTTCCTTTAAACAAGAATAAATGAAAAGAAATCTAATTTCAAATAGAACTCAAAAGGATCTATGCTCAATAAAAATCCCTTTTGTTCAAGATCGAAACTGCAAACTAAGTTTTTCTTCAAAAGACACTACAATTTCTAGAAAAGCACTCAAAGCTAAAAACACTTAACTTGAGATCTAAAAATTATAAGACTAAATCTGAATTAAAAATTCAAATATTTTAAGGATGCCTCACTTAGCTTGTTATCTAACTAAGAAATTCTTCGCTTGAATCAGAAAGAACTCGAAAAAACATCCAATTTTCATTTTTAAAGTGAAATTCCAAAATTATTAACAATTTAACGATTTGCAAATGAGAAGAATGGGATCTAAATCTCATAATTTTTTTTTGCTATGATGTCAGGCTCAACAAGAAAACAAGATAAAACCAATGATCTAAAGGCATACCAAGGTTTCTAATCTGTGATCAGGATGAAGACAAAGAAAAAATCATTAAAACATGCAAATCTTTCAGAAAATCAATCAAAACCACAAGTGCTGAAATAAACTCTTAATCAAGGCTTCCTGATAGAAGAGACAGGCCTGGGTAATCACTAAGAACCTAAAAAACTAATCCAAAAAGAGGATTTTAAGAATTTTCCAAAATTTTGATAGGGTCCGCAGAATTTAGTGCAATCCAGTGCGGTCCCGCACTGTGGGTACAGGAAAAGTGCGGAACTGCCCACACTGTCTCTAAAGGAAAAGAGCAGACACAAGAAAACAAGAGAAAAAACCAAAAATTCTCAAAAACTTCTCAGGGATTCTACAGGGATAAACCACCCAAGCCAGTATAACTCAATTAAAATCAGGAAACATAAATTCAAAGTCAAAAGTAAAAGAAATCAAAGCTCAAATTCCTCCCCAGTGGAGTCGCCATTTTGTTGGACGGATAAGTCGTTCTTGTGGACAAGACAAAAATCCCAAGTGTCCTATGGACAGCTAGCAACAAACGTACAAAAAAATCTATCTTTCTCTAGATATATTGCGATTTATAATTAAATGCTATAAAGGTTTAACGATCCTACCTTTGATTCAACGCTTGTTTTTAGTAGTAGTCCTTCAGTCGCTCGAAAGAATTTCCTTCGAAGATCTGCAATCATAAACAAACAAACATCAAATAGCACCTGCATAGCATATATTCATAAATCATATCCATTATGGTGATCAAGGAATCCATAAAATAAACTAATCAATTGACAACTTATTGAGAAAAACGGATTTATTTGTATTAACTTAAATAAGAAGGGCCTTATGACCGTGTCTGCCTTGATGTTGTACAGGGCTTCCTAGGGTCCAAAACAAGCGTTTCCTCTACTCTAACCAGCCTTGCACTCTTCCAACCAACATACATACAAGTATGTGATCTTTCCCATATGAAATCTCAGCTAAAAGGGTCAAAGTCTCAACAGCACTTTGCCTCCAACAATACTAAAACTTCAACTCATCTATTAGTAACCCCTTGAGGCTGCCCTATGCCTCTTTTTATAGTGGAGAAGAGGAGGTTACAACTCCACACAAGAAGGGATAGAGTCCTCCTTCAAAGGGATTAGTTCCTTACATCAAGGGGTTAGCTCCTGATTGGATGGGATGCATGAACATGAAAGGAGCGTACTTTCCACCGCAGGAATGTTTCTAGAAGCTTCCAAAAATGACTTAAACTGAGCTTCTAGATTTTACTTGCGCCTTTTTAGTCTTTTACAGGGGTCCACACTTTTAATGAATAAACAATGCGTTTGGATCTGCAGGATTTATAGCCAAAAGGTGCGGGACCGCAGGAAAAACTAGGAGAAAGTGCGGTGCTAGAGTTTTAAGGCTTTTATGAGTTTTTCTCTTAGTTTCAAGGCTTGACTTTGGGAACTTTGATATTTTAGACTTTCAAGGGAGTACTAAAATGTCATGGTGACAAATTTCAGTGTAACATATATATATATATATATATATCAAATGTTTGCATCAGTGTGCATCATAAGTTCAAAAAATATGTGTGTTTCTGTTACATCCTGAGACATCATGTCTTTCAAAAACATGCAGAAATTAATCCTAGGTGTCTAATCGGCGTGATGCTAATGATAACATGTTACTGCCTGTACAATCCACCTCAGTAAGTTGTGAACTCGGTTTGACAACCCTACAGTGTGTCTCTAGTATGCACAAGGAACATCTTCAAATCACGCACAGTCCGGGACCCCACGAGATATTTGATCCAAGTTGTGCACGATTTCCTCCTCCTCATCTCCCTCACCATGAGGGGAAATATCAAAGTTGCGAGGGACTTGCCTCACTATCGAAGACATGCTTGCGGGTCTTTCTGGTCCAATATCTGCATAACACATGGATTTAATGTCAGAACATACATAACAAAAAAATCATAATACTCATGAAAATTAAAAATGAGTCTTACCAAGTGCTTCATCCCAATCCTCTCCTTCTGGGAGTGGGAGATCTGGATCACTAGTAAAATATGTGACAAAGTAGGGCTAGTCCTCCACGAAAATCATCTGTTGGCGGAGCCAATAAAAAACTCTGGTCTCTAGGACATCTGTTGACTGCCCCTGACCTTGGCATCAGCGTTGCCCAACGGACCATCCGTGGCTCATGTGCTGGTGGTGTTGGGACTATCACTTCCTGTAGCTGGGAAATTGGTAGTCATTCCAAGAAGAATGATACCAGGATGGATCCATATCCGAAATAATTTAGTTTGGTCTTCTTGCATTTCGTCAGTTGACATTTCATATTAATCATCACTGCCTCTACCTAGTTGTATAGGGTTAGTGTCAGACAATCTACTGCAAGAAGTAACTATGTTTTTGTTGCTTCGTGCGGTGCTTGCGATCCCGCAGCTCGCATGATGGTGTGTAGCACTACTTTTAGTGCCAAGTCCGGGATAGTCTGGATTTCCACTTTCCTACTCCCTGATGCTTTCCGTGCCCCTCAACATACCCTATCAATCACCATGCTCATGTTCTCCATGGTGGCTCAGGTGCCGGTCAGGACTAGTATTGCCCCCCTCTGCGACAGTCCTGTAATGAAGTAAATGTCTGAAACATCAATTTCAAGTCCTTATCACGAAGAATGAATTTTTCCAGATCCTCATCCCAGATACTGATTAAGTATTGCAGTAGCTCCGGTTGAGCTCTGAGGCACCGTGTCATGAAGAATTTTTTTAGTCCATAGTCTCTGAGAGCTTCCATGAATCTTTCATTTTCCATGGAAAGCTCGTCTTCTTCATTGTGTTCCCGTTCTTTCCATTCGATCACCATTTTTTCGCTTCACACCTACAAACATGTTCATATGAACTTCATTAGCCAAATTAAAAGCTTTGAATTTGTGGAAATTGGGCCTGCTTGCTTGCATTGTAAGCTTAAAAAGGTTTGCGTCGTTGGCGCGCCCCAGTTCATAAATTTGGGCGATTGGCGTGAGTCCGTGCCCGATACTTGCACCAACCGCCGTGCCCTATTTTTTACAAATTCCCCCACAAAATTCCAAATTTGGAGTTGCAGGTAATGAAAGAGGAATTAAAATGCAGGGAAGGATGTTAACTCTTACCTAGAACTGACGGATTCAATATTGATCTGGTGGATCGCCTGCTATCGTCGCCACAAAATCACAGTCTAAAAATGGGTAACTATTGCTCCACAAGAGGTAAAAGTGAAAATTAATTATTTTTTACCATTTTTGGCATTTTATAACTTTTCAGAACCCTAATTAGGTTTTAAGACATGTTTTTTGATTATTACGTTATGTTATTTCAAGAAATGGGTTTTATGTTTGTCTCTTGTGCAGCAACAAGTTTTTAATGAGATAGCGTTGAAGTAACGAGTTGTATTTTATACTTTTTCAGACTCGGTAAAAACACGAAAAAGTCACAGCTGGAGTCATATTTCATCTCTTTTCTGACTCTCTAAAATTGAAAAGATTTCCGAGATTCTTGTCATTTTGAACTCATTAAATGGATGCAAAACGATATCTACCCAGTATACGTTTACCTCTTTTTCGGGATGGGATAGATTATTTACGAAAAATGAATACCTTAGCCTATCGCGACTAAGAGGTTCTTCAGATATTGTTTTCTACCTTTTCAGATCTAAAAGACTATTTACGAAAAGGGACATGCTGGAGTTTTCTTTTCCGCTTCTTTTCAAACTCTCTAAACATGAAAAGATGCCGAGTTCTTCCTTTATCAGACTCGTTAAAGCTCTGATGACATCGGGCACCATCATCATGATTTTTACTGAGTTCCTCCTTCCTAGGGCTCGTAAAATGTACTAGGATGATTTGTTTGAAGGAAAAACTTACATTACAAACATATGCTATCCCCTTCAAGCTTGTTTTCCAAAAATAATTGGGGTACTCGCCAGAAATGGTGGGGGAAAATGGAACCGGTTTTTAGTTGTGTTGGTAGTATGTCGCTTTTGAACATGACACTTGTCTGCATTCGTGTCGGGTTGGGGACATCTCATTTTGTCATTTTTTCCTCCATGGGTTTGGGTAATCGGTTTTGACCTCTCATCTGCTCTTTTCCACGTCATCATGACCTAAGATCCCTTGATGTCAAATACTACCAAATCCAGAGTCATGTTGATGATATGTTCAAGAGAAGTTTGCCTCTGCAGTTTTCAACCCCCCTCTGATTCTCTGTTTGGTCCTGATTCACTGTCATCATGTTCCTCTGTTTTGTGTCGATGATGTGGGAAACATTATGGCCCTCTTTCGACCGGGTCGCTTCCTGTCGACTTCAGCTCATTATCTGGGAAGTTGATCTAGAGACTCCCTTCCGATACCTTGGAGCTTGCATGCCTCAATGGAAAGTTCTCTGCATTCGATGACAAGTCCACGTCATTGGCCTTCGATCGAGTGATTCTGCGGGTGTTCGACGCCAACTCACTATTCACATTTCATGGATTGTACCTGTTGTACCTTGAGAACCATTGTCATTATTGGTGGTTTCGCTCGTTCCTGTTAACAACTTTCATCATTGGCTGGTAATCAGGTGACTTTCTTGCATGTTCGACTTCAACTCACATATTCGCATGCTTGAATTTGTACTTGTTCAGGTCGAGATGGAGAGCAAGACCCTGGGTTTTGTATGATAAGATCCAGGCTACTAGATATTGTGGTTTATCATGACTTATTATGACTCTTTTGATTGGATGGCTGCGACCATACCTGAGTCTATTTGTTGATCCCTACTGCTGGATGGCTACGTCCATAACTTGGATCTCAGTTCATATATGTACTCTATTATGGATGGCTGTGCCCATGCCACATGTTCATGTATCAAGGATATCAGTTGTATTTTTACTTACAGGTCTTCCGACAACGGTGTTTGGTTCGAACGCGTTCTCGTAAATCATTTCACCCCTCCCTCTCTCTCGGACCTCATGCTTTAGGGGGCATCTATTACACAACATTTTGTCACTCTCCCTGCGATCCTCATACCGCACATTAGAGGATTATTTCTGTGACTAAAACAAAGTGTCATGCCTTGCAAAGACCATCATTGCATCCCTTTCCATGAGGACAACATTCCTTCTGTTGAAAATTTCCCGAGTAGACCATCAGAAACACATGTTTTTGCCTTGGCGCTAGTAGACCATTATGCCCTCACGCTAATGAAGAAGATTAACACTGGGCCCCACACCCATTGGTGCTCTATCCCAGTGAGCTACCCACGCAAACCTGTTTATGGAATGTTTTTTAAAAATAGAGGCGAAGTTTCCATTGTAACAACTTTGTGGGCGGGTCATCTGGAGTGGTTTGACTGAACAACCACAACCTCCCTCCTTTGGAATCTTGTCTCCACATTTTGGGGAAACCTCTCAAGGGATAAGGCCTCCCTTCCACCATTGTAGGGATCCCAACCTCCTCCTCTCCCTCTATAAATAAATCCATCTTCCATTGATGAGCTAGCTGAACATATTATAGTTGAAACACTAAATATAATTCCTGAACTTTTCGCTAGAAAGATAGAACAGAAGAGACCTTTGTCGAGGGAGCTTAAGCTTGTGTCCTCACCCCGTCTGAATTCCCCGATGATCCTTTGAGACGTGCTTCGACTGAACCCCGCTGAAGGAGGTTGCGACGTCAAGGCTCCGGTTGTAACTCTTTCTTCTATTTATACTTATACATGACTATTGTCTGGTTCCCATCTTGCGTTAATGTGTTTTATTTGATGAAATATTCTTAACCCTCCTTGACTGGTTAGTTGATTATGAATGAAATCATTGTTTTTTATGCTGCTTTTGTTTGCTGATATTCATGCAGGTATCTGAGCATTGTTGCACAAGGATTGTGACCCATCGAGACAGAGATCAAGAGGCCACCGCCACTACAACGACGACAACGTTGGACTCTAGGTAGGTCGATCTACCCTGTACTTTTTATTAATTAATTAGGAAACTACACTTTAGATTGTCCCTTTGTTTCTCTATCGATAGAGAGGATTTACCTTCCCAACAACCATCAGATGAAGAGGAAGGCGTGAGGATGAGGTGAAAGGTGATGGAGGTTTAAGTATTGATGCAACATGTGATTAGATACTGGGGTCAGGGAGAGTTAATGAGTGGTAGGGGTATAGTTTATGACTTAGGATATGGGAGAATACATGTTTTCGGGAGTTAGGATATAAATTATGACATAAAGTATGTAACAAAATCTTCAATGAAACTTTTAATTTGTGAAACTTTAGAATAAAACAACCTTTATCCTTTGATTTTTTCCTTTTTGATCAATAACAGATGAAATTTTTTAGGATAAGCTTGGAGTAAATTTCATGTTTCCTCCCTTCTTTCTTCTTTTCATCCATACCTACCCATGTCACTAATGTAACATTTTTAATTCTTTTGCAGGGTGCATTTGGACTTGCAGATTAAGCTATTGAGTCAATTTCATTTCTACCTATCTACTGATATGCCAAGATTAAATAGTTTGGAAAATCCTTATTTTCTAACCTATCAAAAAAAAATTAAAATTGTATAATCATGCTTAAACTGTATGATTGAACAAACCTATCTAATCAATAGTAGAATCTTGATTTGTAGCACTTTCAACATTATTTCTTTTGGGGTTTTTCTTTCTTTTTCTTTTTCTCTTTTTCCTTTTTTCCTTTATACCCTCTTTTCTTTTCTTTCTTTTTTCATATTTTTTTGGAAATCACTTGAATATTGAAAATAATTCTCAATATGAAATTGAAAACTCATGAAATATTCAATCACCTTGAGATCCTATGGTTTATAGGATACTAACGGTGGCTCCAGTTGGGGATGGCACTTCTCCAAATGAAGTGTCAAGAACCTAAGACCAGTAGCCTTAAATGCTCCATTTTTTGCAAAGTCTTCATCCAATTTCTTTTTTTGTTTGATGGCTGCTCATCAAACTAGGCTTAGGGCCTTCTCCACGAGCTTCAACCTTGGTTAATGAATTATTCAATCACAAATTGTAAAATTGTGGTATTTACAGTAATGAAAAACCAACCTGAATTTTCAAGAGAAATAGTGTTTCAGCATCCTGCCATTGACAAGACCTCTAGGTATCTCTGTTCCATCCAACTATTTAAGAAAGTATGCATTGTTTCCTGTGAAAGCATCAATGCTGTACGACCCTTGCCATAGATTGTCAAATTTTCCATTTTTACCTTTGTCTTCTCTTCCCGAATCCCATTTCAAAACTTTGTATCCTAAATTAAAATCATTAGCCTTTGTTATTTTATCAAAAATCTTCTTGATAGTCTCTTGAATCACTTGAGTTCTGCTATGAAATTCCTCTCTTGACTGCTGCAACAAAATAGTTTGATTTATCCTTCTCTGTATATCATTTGGTTCAACTTGAATTTCCTGAATAATATTCATGACCGGAACTCCTAAAGAGGAAGGGAAAAATGCACCCATTCCATAAACCAATTGGTATGGAAACATGCCAATTGATTTCTTGGTAGTAATTCTATCGACCCAAAGAGCATTGATCAACTTGTTATGCCATGATTTCTTGTTATCTTCCAAGAAGTTTTTGATGATATTCACCAAATTTTGTTTGAAGATTCAACCAATCCATTTCCTTGAGGGTAATAGGCTGTTGAATGCCCCAAAGTTATATGATACTTATGAAAAAAATCAATGATTTTCTTAGACTTGAAAGCTGCAGCATTATCAATGATGATTTTTCTAGGACAACCAAATATGGAAAGGATATTGGTCTCAAGGAATTTTATGATGACAGAATCAGTGGCATTTCTATAAGGAGTGGCTTTTATCCATTTGATAAAGTAGTTTGTGGCAGTGAGAATCCATTTATGCTGGGCAGAGGATGGGGGATGAATTTATCCAATGAAATCTAGTCCCCATTGTTGAAAATGGCTCTCAACAGAAATAGGCTTCAAGGGTAACGGCTACAATTTTCTCTTTCCTTCAGAAATTTGGAATTTGTGATAGGAAGTGACAATCTTGTGGATGTCAGGAAAAATGGTAGGCTAGTAGAAACCAACCCTCATGATGTTGTTAACAATGGTTTTCCAATAAATATGGCCACCACAGTCACCTCCATGGAATTATTGCATAACTTTATCTGCATCATATTTTAGCAAACATTTGAGTAGAATACCTCCAGTATCTTTCCAATACAAATTTTTTTCCAAAACACAAAATTTGACAACTTTCAATTTTATAAATCTTGCTATAGTTTTGGATAAACATAGAGGAGCATTCAAATTAAACAAAACATACAAGATATCTGCATACCAGGGAGAATTTAGGAATGCTTCATCAATTTTTGGAGTCACAAGTTCCTCTTGATCATCCAATGAATGGACCATATTAATGTCCAGTGCATGAAAATTTGATTCAACCATCAATTTGGCTAATCCTTACCCTTTAATCAATTTGGTAAGTTTTATTTCCACATCATATTCCAAAATAACAGTAATCCATTTGCCTCTCTTTCCATCAGGACCATTCCGTGTTAAGATGTCTTTGACCACTGCGTTGGGCACATAAGCAATGATATGTGAATGTATAATGTAAACTCTGAAATTATTTAATGCTTTGACCAAAGAAAAATCTTGTTTTTCCATGATATTGTATTTCAATGATGCATCTCTTAATGCCTTGCTGAAAAATACTATTGGCTGTTCATGTCCTTCATTGTTTTTCTGTAATAAAACAACAGCGATAGTATGTTCAGAAGAAAAAGAAAAAATTATAAAGTCTTTGGTAAAATCAGGGCTGATTAGGACTGGAGCCTTAGTCAATGCCTTCTTGACTAAATAAAAAGATTGTTTAGCTTCAATATTCCATTTAATTTTTGAATCTTTCTTAAGCATATTGGTTATATTTCTCAAAAGTTCTGCAAGATTGGGTATAAATCTTCTCAAAAGTTTATTTTACCAATGAAAGATTGAAGTTCTTTGAGATTTCTAAGATGACTGATTTTGAGTATTCCTTCTATTATGCTAGGATCAATTCTGATTCCATCTTGAGAAATAATGTGACCTAGCAGCTTTCCTTCTTCAAGACCAAAAAATGTTTTCTTGGGATTCAGGGAAATTCCAAACTTTCTACATTTTTCAAAAACTATTCTCAAATGTGCTAAGTTATATTCATCAGTTTTTGAATATATAGTAATATCATCAAGATATATCACAATGAAATGGCCAATTTCATCTGCAAAAGCAATGCCCATGGCCCTTTGAAAATTATCTCCAACATTCATTAATCCAAAAGGAATTTTCACATACATGAAAGTCCCCCAAGGAGTAGTAAAGGCTATTTTGTCTTGATCATTAGGATGCACTAAAACTTGATTATAACCAGAAAATCCAACTAACAAATAAATCCTGCTGGAACCTACTACCCTATGCAATATGTGATCCATTTTTGGTAAAGGGTAGTTGTCTTTAAGAGATACTTTGTTAAAATTCCTAAAATCAATGCAAAGTCTGATTTCACCAGTTTTATTTCTTGTAGGCACAATGTTGGATACCCATTTAGAATATCTAAGTGGAACTATGATTTTGGATTCATACATTTTCTTGATTTCCTTCTCAACCAAAGGCATTAAAACAAGATTTATCCTACGCAACTTTTGTTTGAAAGGTTTTTGATCCTCCTTGATTGGAATCTTGTGTTGTATGATGCTAGTATCATAAGATTTTAAGTCCTCATAACTCCAAGAAAATACATCTATGAATTCTTTGAAAAAAGTTATATATCTTCTTTTTGTAATGATGGGCAGTTATTTTGACAATTTTATGATTTTGGGATTTTGTTCAGTGCCTATGTTACACTCTTCAATGTTTGTACCTGTTGGTTTCATTTTGGGTTTCTTAGCCACATCATTAAAGTCAAATAGTTCTTTTAAAGGGACTAGCCCTCTAGGAAGGATATTATCTGGTGGACTGGATGCAGGAGTCAAAGGTAAAATCTCAAACTTTGAGACAATTTCTTCTAATTCGGGTGGAACTTCTTCTCGATTTTTCTTTGAAGCATCAGTCATCAACCTTCAATTTTATTTTTCTAACTACTTTGGAAAAATACTAAATTTCCTTCGGAAAGTAGCGAAAACCTTAAAATTAACCAAAAACACAAATATCATTTTAAATTTCTCGCCCACGGACTTCAAACTTTATTTGCACCCACTTTATAACTTTATCGCATCCAAAAATTTGACTAAACATTGCGCAAATTAAATAGCGATAATCGTTGGATCTCCAAGCCAGATGCGAGGCCCGTCAGATTTTTTTCACTTGTTGAATAGTCAACTTAAACAATTAAATTTGATTTATAAAATATTTCATCCATTAAAAAGGTTAACTAACACGCAGCTTGTTATGCGATATCCGTTGATTCACCAAGTGGATGGACAGCCACGATACCACGTCTTCCAAACTCCGTTTCAATAAAAAATCAGGTCTTTGAAATATTGAACCCTGATCATTTTGATCTCGTTTGGCCATGGTCTGGTTGATTGCAAAGCTGTGCTACAAAATGTACAAAGCATGCAAGTGGTCAGTGCAATATTCTATACGTCTTTTGAGAATTTAACCACATACAGCTGATGGTTATTCAATATAATTTGATACACAGAGAATCAATTAAACGAAGCACAAACTGGATTCAACAAAACCTAGTAATATTTCGAAAGAAAATGAACCTACAAGATTTGGCATTTACGCACACATTAACACATCTACAGAGGAATTGAAATTTTTTTCTATTCGATTCCTATTTCCATCAAATCCTCCTCTCCATCGATACATTCTAAAATTACATATACATTTATTGTTCATAATATCATTTTGATCCGATTCAAAGAATTGGATCTGTCCAACTTTGGATAAAATCCTACTACATGATATTCTCCCTGAAATTCTCAACTAAAACTAAATACATCAACTAATTACAAAGCAGTTCAAATCCCTAAGGAATAGTTCAAATCCTATCTACCGAAATAGTAAATTGCCAGCTAAAGGAACCCACTCCTTTGCTTGTAATTTTTTTTTTTGTATTTTTGGAATAAAAATGAAGTCCTTTTTCCATCGAGCCTCATGCTCTTGCATCATTATCCTTGAGTTGCAGTACTTCAAATTCTTGTTTTTCTGGGTCTTTATGAATTTTTGTTTTATGTATAGTTTTATTTGCTGAAATATTTACATCAGAAACAACAGATTGTTTTTCTACACTAATTTTTACATCAGACTCTCTGTCTTCTTCACAATCTAGGTCTATATTGCTATCTTCAAATTCATCCTTAGATTGTAAAAAAAATTCAATTTTTATTTATTTTTTTAACATAATCGGTTGCTATTTTGTATTCCAAAAAGAGGAGGAAAAACTCCATAGTTACATGATGGGCTGCTTGCAGTGTAGAGAAGGAAGTAGCTACAAAAAAATGCTACATTTCCTTTGTTCCTAGTTTTCAAAAAGAGATGAAATATAGATATTGCATATATTCGGACAAACTGAGACATAAGAAGGGAAAATTTAAAAGGCATGCTTAATCAATATTGATGTGGCTGATATGACGAGCTGTAGAATATTAGGATTGTCTTCATTGCCCATGTTCCTCAAGTTGTTGGAGCTGGAGCTAGGAGCAGTGCACTTTTCCAACATGTATTTGAGAATTTTCACTAACTCTTCGACACGTGCACATTTATTGGAGAGAGCATTAAACTAGTTTTGGAGCGAGGTGACCCTGTGGAGGAAGACTTTAACATCAACTTCATGTTTTTCACCCAAATTTTTTACCTCAGTTTTCATCTTTTCTTCTAGAATATTTTTATGAGCTCTGGTCTGCTCAAGCTCGACTTGTAGATCCGCATAGTGGAGACAATCTTCACTACGTGCCATGTTGAAGAGAAGGAAGAGCGGTAAAGCATGAACTCTACTGATAAAAAGGTTGATAGTCTACTGAGAAAGGCTGCCAAGAATGAGCAATGAGATGTCTGAAGACTGGATGGGTAGATTCACCCAGTCTCTACGGGGATGTTAGCGCTGAGAATTAAAAAGGAGCGAAGCCAAAGTAGGAGTGGTAGGCAGAGGAACTGGAGGAGAAAGTGCTGGAGGCACTATGAGCAGCAGGGGGCAGGTGAAGGACTGCGAGAAGAATGCAAGGGCATTACGCTATTGATGGAGACATGTAGAGTGCAAGGAAGGGGGGGATAATGAAATAAGGAGCAGGGGGAAGGATGATATAAAGGAAAGGGAGGGCAGAAGAGGTCGTCGTGGTGGGAGAAGTGAGGCAAGGAGGTCACGGGCAAGGTATGGGGGCAAGTATGAAAAATTCTGAGAGGTGTTGTGAGATCAGAATAATATCTCAAGTCTGAAGAAGGCAGGATCATGGAAGGGGCTCAAGATATGAAACATAATTGCATAGGATATGCCACAAGGTTCGCGTGCACGCCATGTTGGCAAGGATATCAACGTCCTTATTGAAATTGCGAAGAATTTGGTAGAAGGATGTGTACTTCATGTCATCCAAGAAGGAGTGGCATCTGCTGATGGTTTGGCGGAGTGAAATGTTTGTTGTTGGATGGTTATAGATCATCATATTGATGATTATTGTTGAGTCTCCAAAGACCATAAAATTTGTAATATTAAGCTTTCTTAACTATAGCAGACCTTGAAGAAGGGAAAAGGTATCTTCTCTGTTTT
This sequence comes from Pinus albicaulis, assembly GCA_034641835.2. NCBI lineage: Eukaryota > Viridiplantae > Streptophyta > Pinopsida > Pinales > Pinaceae > Pinus > Pinus albicaulis. The sequence goes on from CM076580.1 coordinate 939,060,406, forward strand.
TTGAGAGGGAGCCTAGACCCCATTCATAGGCAGCGAGAATGCTACCATTTTCGCTTCAAATGATGCCTCCAGCCCCTACTATGCTCGGGGTTGATTTAGATGCCCCATCAAAAAATAAGGAGGCTTTGGCACAACTCTTTATCCAATCAGTAAATTCCTCATCTTTAAGCCAGATCTTCCATCCTTTGTCTGGTTTGTGTTGCTATTTTGATAAAGTGTTTATGCTGTTACTGCTGTTGTTCTTGTCCAGAAGATAACCAAGACAATTCCTTTCCTCCACACAAAGTTCCCTATAATCAATTTTGCTGTGATACTTAGCAGTGATATTTTCAAGAGTAAGACTCCATGATTTTCTGCAGAGTTTTCTGAAGGAGGGCTCTTTATCCCTGAAGATCTTCTTATTCCGAGTGAGCCAAATGTTCCACAGAGTAACATAGGGGAGGGTGTCCGAAACTCTCTGCGAAATTTTGTTCTTCTTTTTACCCCAGTGATAACTACTTTTCCGAGAGCGAAGGGCTTCAACTATGGTACTATGGTGCTCCCAGCTAGGCTGAAAAAAGGGGGTGAGCTCATTCCAACAAAGGGAAGCAAAGGGACACCCAATGAAAAAATGTTGGGCTGTCTCTTCGGTAGTTTGACAGTTTGGACATATTGAAGGGCCATGCACACCTCTTTTCTTAAGGTTCTCAGAGGTTAAACTTTTTTCTTTCAGAAGAGTCCAGATGAAAAATTTGATCTTGGGGAGTGCTTCCGATTTACAAATAACCTTCCAGTTAGACCATATAGGCGTAGGATAATATTCGTTGCAGAGATGTTTACAAGATGCTTTGATGGTTTATGATGAACCGGAGGGGTCCCATCAAAATTCATCAACGCTATCTTTTTTAATAGGAGCCAGGCCATGAAGATGAGATTGAAGAATCCCAAGGTCGACTTCTAGATGGGTTGGAACTTTTGGGAAGTGCCAACTAGTCCAGATTTGTGTTTGGGTATCCCATTTGGAGAATTGGCTTAACAGCTGAAGGCCCATGTTGTTGAAGAAGGAGAGAATGTGTTGAGTGCCAAGTTTGTCCATGATGGGAATCTGTCCCATAATTTGATCTTTCCCGATATTGATAGTGTTTCCTCCCATGGGAACTTTGGAAAGATTTTGAGCTAGGAAGGGAATGGATTTTTTACAAAGATCCCAGATTTTGGAGCACGGCCTGTTTGGTATTTCTTGGTCAAAGAGATGCTGTCGGGTAGTGTTGAGATACTTGAATTCCATGACATTTTTCCACCATGCTTGATTCCCATTAATGAGCCTCCAGACAATATTCCATCCAAAGGTTGTGTTCAGGATCTTGGGAGAACATACTCCAATTCCTCCATGCTCCTGATCTTGAATTACATGCCTCCATTTGACAAGGTTATATTTCTTTTTATCATTCTTTCCACCTTGCCATAGAAAGTGCCTGATGATAGCTTCAATTTTGTGGTGCATGATGGAAGGGGCTTGAAGGAGGGTGAAGTGATACAATGGAAAGGATGAGAGTCTATATTTGAGAAGAACGAGGTGACCTGCGGGGTTGAGCCACGTTGAGCCCCATTGTTGGACCTTTCTTTTCATTTTGTCTATGGTAACATTCCAAAATTTTTCCTTCAGAGGGCCAGCGCTCACAGGCATACCCAAATAAGTGAAGTGCCCCCAATTCAGTTTACATGGGACACCAAAGATGTTAGCAATGCTGCGAATGGTATGGCTAGATGCATTCCATCTATAAATGCAACTTTTTAGATGGTTGATCTTACCTCTAGAGTAATTCATGAATTTATCCAAGACAATTTTAAAGCATCGAGCAATGATATTGGAGGCTCCTCCCATCAGTAGAGTATCATCTGCAAATTGGGAGTGGTTCATATTTTTAACTTCGTTGGCAAATTTGATGCCTGTGATAAGGCCCGCACGCCTCATCTGATCCAAGGCCTTGCTGAAGGATTCCACCATGAGAATGAAGAGATAGGGGGAGAGGGGACATATCTGGCTTAATCCTCGAGAAGATTGAAAGTAGGGGGCTGGTCTGCCATTGATGAGAGGAGATATCCAAGGTCCAGAGATGCAAGAGTTAATTAGAGTAAGAAAATTTGAATCAAACCCCATTTTTTGGAGGGCAGCAAGGAGGAAGGAATGTCTGACCCTGTCAAAGGCATTGGCAAGATCCAACTTTATAATGAAACCCTTTTCTTTGTGGGAGATGATGGAATGAATAGCTTCTTGGAAAAGGAGAATGGAGTTAGTAATTTTCCTTTGGGAAATGAAGCCGCCTTGGTTTTCTGAAATGACTATGAAGGTGTGGCTTGAGACGCATGGCAAGAATTTTAGTGATGAGCTTATAAGAGGAGTTACAAAGAGAAATAGTCCTGAATCTAGAGAAGGAGGAAGGCCAATTTTCTTTGGGGATAAGGGAAAGGAAAGTAGAATTGGTGTAGCCCCCAAATTTTTTTTTTCTTCTGCTAAGCCCATTGTATCATTTTCACAAGGTATTTTTTGATAAGATCCCAATAAACTCTGTAGAAGTTGATAGAAAAGCCATCTGGTCGCAGAGCTTTGTCCGGATTCAAGGCCTAGATTGCACTTTTGACCTCTTCTTCTTCAATTTTTTTGTTGAGAGCACTATTTATCTCTTCAGTGATCTTGGTAGGAAGGTGTTGGAGAAGATCAGAGTAGTCTTTAGGGGCTCTTATCTCTGTCATAATATCTTGGAAGTGCGTGGAGGAAGATCTTTTAATTATTTCTTGATTAGCTTGAAGATGACCAGCTGCGTTAATGATAGAAGCAATGCTGTTTTTTGCTTTTCCTGACAGTGGCCTGCTTATGAAAGAAAGCAGTATTTTTATCACTTGCATGGAGCCATAAACTTCTTGATTTGATGCACCATTTCTCCTCCTCTGCCCTGTTGGTGCGATAGAGCTGCCAATAGAGGTCTTTCTCCTGGGAGAGACACCCTTGGTTGGAGTTGTGGGCTTCGATTTTACTGTGGACTTCATCCAGATTACATTTGATTTCAATCTTGATATGATTCGGCTCTCTGTATTGGGTTTTAGCCCATTCCTTCAAGACCATATTGGTTTTTTTTAGTTTGGTCTCCCATATGAAGGATGGAGAGCCTTCAACATGCTGGAGCCAAGTGTTGCAGACTAATTGATTTGCTTCAGGAATATCATTCTAGAGTGGACTGTATTTGAAGGGGATGGGCCCAAGCGAGCGATGGTCTCCAAAAGTGAGGGTGATGGGATAGTGATCCGACGCTGGAAAGGAAATAACGTTGGCTGTGGCTGTAGAGAAGTTTAAAAGAAAAATGACATCAACCAGAATTCTATCAAGTGTTTCCATGATGTTACCTCTCCCTATTCTTCTATTGCTCCAAGTGTATCTACAATTATTTGGTGCTATGTCCATAAGATCATGGTCCTGCATTATTTCTTCAAGGTGATTTTTGGAAGGATCTTGGCTGGAGTTTCCTCCTCGCTTCTCATTTGCATGTAGAATTAAGTTGAAGTCCCCTCCCATTATGATATTGCTACTGTCTTCTTTGTCTATGTCTTCTTTGATGGAATTCCAACGCTGCTCTTTGTCTCTATAGTGATTCGGCCCATAAACATTGTAAACTATGATTGTTTTTTTCTCTCTACCATTCTCTAATATCATTTTGATCCAGTTCTGATTTACTGTAGTGCCTTTTTTTTCCCAAATACTATGATTCTAGAGGGTGGCTAGTCCACCAGAGGCTCCCCTTGATTCAGAAAAGGTGCCTTCATAATGCTTTGCTTTGTTAATTATTTCCATCGTTTCTGTTTCTCCTTGTTTTGTTTCCTGTAGTAGAATGATTTTCGGTTTCTCTTGGTTTATTAGATCTCTTAGGGCTACAGTTTTGGAGGGGTTCCCTAGACCCTTGCTATTCCATGAGATAATTTTCATCATTGCAAGAAGGTTGTCCAGAGAGTTGATTTTCCTCCTTGATCCTTTTGCCCTGTTTCCTTGCTGTTTTGTCCCAGTATGTAAGTTTCTATGGGATTCTGAGTACCCAATTCTATATCCTTCTGCACATGTTCATCACGGTGTTGCTTTGTTGATTTCCTTCCGGGGTTGTGTTTTTTTTTTGTGTTTCAAGGGTTGCTTCATGCTCCTTAGTTGAGTTCCTAGTGATTCGAATAGTGGAGGGGTCTTGAGAGGAGGATGGGGGGTCAAAGAGGGAGGGGGAGATGCGTGGTGAGTCAGGTTGGGAGAGAGGGGTTTGAAGGGGGGGGTCCTCATCAAGAGGGGAGATGGATGAGAAAGGGTTGGATGAATCCAGGGTGGATTTGGGGGGGGGAGAAGTCGAGGTAGAAGGTTGTTGGGAAGAATCCAGGTTGGGGGAGGAAATGGTCAAGGGGTTAGGCTTGGGGGGTGGAGCGACAGGGGAGATAATCTTAGGGTTCTGGGCAGTTTTCTTTCTTTTAACAATTTCCCATTGTGGATCGGTTTCTGGGATTTCAACATCAATAATTTTTGAGCAACGATTAGCAAAGTGACCATACTCATGACATACCTTGAATTTAAACAGAATCTGTTCGTAATCAAGCTGCTGAATATGCGTCCATTCATCTAGTTTGAGCTTGATGGCCTCAGGGAGACCTTTACCCAGACCTACCTCGACACAGATCCTGGTGCAAGCTTGCATATTGTCCTTTGGTTCGCTTTGATCTATAAATTTTCCAACAACGTTCCCGATGGCTCTAACTGAATCATCCCCCCAGCAATGCAAAGGGAGGTGGGGAAGTCGTACCCAGACAGGAACAACGCTTGGGACATCCAGCTCTGGATCAAAATCTGGCATCCATTTATTTAGATACAAGCCTCCGGAGTCCATGAAATAGGGTCCGTTTCTGAAGATCAGGTCTTTTTCCTCTTTTGTTTCAAAGTGGAAGGTGGAATATCCCTTTCCACAGAATCGGATGGAGATTTTGCCATTGATCTTATCAGACTAGTTCCGTTCGACCCATCTTTGTATTTTCTTCAGAGAGGGACAAAGCCTAGTGAATTGACCGATGAGACCCTTTTCAGCAAGAGAGAGAGCATCCATGCAAGGTATTGAAGGTGGAAGGACAACCTCCTACAAACCATCAAGCTTTTTCATGAATTTGGAGATCGCCGGCCTAGGGCGAGGTGGAGGCAAGGAGTTGACAAGAGAAAAAAATGCTAGGGCTTGGATCTGGTTAGCAGCCACCTTTGGGGGGGGATTTCGGAGGGGCCATGCCAAGGAAGAGGTAGCGATGAGTAGGAGGCCGAGGGGAAGTGCAGTAGCGCAGGCTCAGAGAAGTTTTTTTAATGAAAAATGCATAAATATTAATAGAAACTTTCAATTTTTTTGTCACTACCAAATGCTTGCCAATATCTCATGTTATATGGCACAAAAGGATGATGTTTAACCTCTGTTTTGTATTTTTTGTTTGGGTAAGGCAATTGACATGTACTTTCTCAAAAGGCTAAACCATTTGCTAGGACATTTTGATTTATGTGGATAACTGCTAAATCATATTCATCAAATGTTCTTAAGAAATCAAGTACCACAATTATATAAGCTCTCAACCTAGGATGTTCGCAGCTTATTGTCCCTTTATTTTTTTTATGACTAACTCAGAATCACCATGGACAAAAATCCTCTTAGCTCCTAATATTTTCAACAACTGTAATCCTAAGAGTAGGGCTTCATATTCTGCTATGTTGTTTTTGCACTGAAAATTTAACTTGTATGAGTGACCTTGTGCATGATTGTTCCCTGCATTATACACCCAAATACCTGCTCCTGAGCCAGCTTTGCCACATGAGCCATCAAAGCTCATATTCAAAATAGTTTCATCTTCAGGATCTTGTTGTACTGTTTGCATTTGACTGTCATCATTTTCTTTAAGATCATTTTTCTGCATGGGTAACCTGTGAACCAATGTCTCCATCATTATAAAGAATGAATGAATCAATGTCAGCATGAATAGAGTACGTAGGGTAATTGTGTGGTTTTTCTTGACTACTCACCATGTACTTCGTTAAGGTTTCTCTATACAACCTTCTTGATTGACCAAACACCGGTATTGTAGCATAATTCATGTCCATTTGCAGGGTCCCTTGTAACTTTTCTCCCATGAGCGTGATAAAATCATTCCATACTTACAAGGGATGTCAACTACTACTATATCCATCACTAGACTCTTTGTTGGTATCTGAGCTAGAGTGACACAAAGATCTTTGATAAGACCTAGGCATCTAGCTTTGATGGAATCAAATGAGTACAAATCTTTGTAGGATCTGGAGATTTCAAGGCCAAGTTTCTCCATAACTGCCTTTGGCATAAGGTTATGTGATGCACCTAAATCCAACATGGAATTATGAAGAATTTTTTCATGAACATTAATACTGACATAAAATGGAGGGACACCTCCTTCTTGGGGTTTACCATCAACTTCTAGCCCAAACAAAAGTTCAGGCTGATCATCATTTAAATTAACAGTATTAGTAATCTCCCCTATGTTTAGTACCTTTAGGAATTGCGACCTATACACATTCTTGTTGATCAATTCAGTGAGAGGAATGGATATTTTGAATTTAGCAAGTTCATTCTCAATACTGAAAGGTGTTTGAGCTTTGAGAAGATTTGAAAAATTAGTTCTTTCAGCCACTACTTTTCGGGTAAATTCAGTTTGTTTACTTGTACTAGGAATATAAATTTGAGCAATTTTGGCAGGAATATCAACTATTCTCTTAGTACTATTTTCTGTGTTCTTATTTTCAGAATAATTCACTCTTTTCTTTGATTTTTCTCCTGTTTTCTTAAGATTAGATTCAGATACTTTCTAGGCAGAATTTTCTGAATTCTTTTTATTGGGATTGTCTAAAATTTTCTTACTTCTAAGGTTGTATTGTATGTGAACCTCCATGATAGCATTCTCAAATCCTTGTTTATACTCATTAGATTCCTCAGATTCTAACTCTGTTTGAGTTAATAAAAATAATCCTTGTTCTTCTTCAGTGAGAAAAACTGTTCTGGATTTAAGAAGGAATGAAATAAATTACCTAAATATACATAAACATAGAGATGCAACATAAATAATACTTCATTAACAAAAATATGCTTACATACATAATGGAAATAAACTAGCTAGAGCGCTAGTAGCTGATATCTGAGAAGAGATGTGGCGGCTACATGCCTCTGAGCTGTGTTACAATGAGGCTCGAAGGCCTATTTATTGTTGAGAAACAATAGAAAACCCTAAACATCCAAAAAACCTAACCCTAGGAGATGAAGCGCCAAAACTATGGGCCCTATTTGGGTAAATTGGTGTTTCAACTTCCCGGGGATGTAACTTTGGCATACGATATCCGTTTGACGCGCACCATACCTTGTTAAAAATATCTATCATGGTTTTCCCAAAAAACATCATTTAGGGCCTCAAAACGGCTCCAGAAGTTCAGGACCTGAAAAAATTCTAAAAATAGTAAGTTTTGCCGAAACTGAAAAACTGAAAGAATTGATGGTGGGGGTTCAAATGGAATAGGTGGGTGGCCACCAATATCCACCTGGATCATTAGGGCCTCCAAATAGCTCTGGAAGTTTAGGACTTGAAAACCTACTAAAAATAGTAAGATGTACTGAAAGTGAAAAACTGAAAGAACTGATGGTGTGGGTCCAAATGGAATAGGTGGGTTGCCACCAATATCCACCTGGATCATTCCTCCCTCCTTAGGAAGAAATGGTCCCCATTGCGTTAAGTTCCTCCATGAGAGGAAAATTCTGCTGAACTTGGTATTGGATTTGTCCACGATGTCATGGAACTGCTGGCATACGTGCTGGATGCGTTCAATAAATTTGGTTATCTCAGACAGTACATGTGTGGATTCTATCTGTGTAATCGCATGAGGTATGTCAATATCAGGCGACAGTGCACCGGGGGTCAAATCGATGGAGTTCTTGTCCCGAAAATGTAGAGGAACCTATCTAGGTGAGGAGAAAATGTCCTCGTATTTCTCCACTTCTTTGTCCATCTGCTGCAGCTGTGCAGGGGAGCCCTGTTTCGAGGCTATGTCCACAATATTATTCTTTCCCTATGAGGCGGTACTACCTCCGGTATCTTGTACAATTTATTTACCAAAGTAATAACAACAGAACGAGGCCTAGACTAATACACAACATGTAACCTCTACAAGTATGGCTGGACCAATAATACATCAGCTACATCAAGAGGAGAAACATCACACAATACCTCATCCGTGAATGGCTTGATGTTGTACGAAAGGCGACACTACTGTCAGATGCAGAGATCTCTTCCTGGGTGAAGGCACCTGATGGTATACGACTACGGGTGTGCTATGGTTGGTAGGCTGAGCCACTTCACGACCTCTGCTGAAATAAGGTTCTTTTGGATTATGCTATCGATAAGAAATTGTAGTGGAGAACCCTTCACCCACATCTGTGAATGGAAGAGGTGCTCCCACTCCTTTGGATCCTTGAGATCCTCCCTCTGGAGCTTGGTGGTGGAAAAAATGGCACTGGGGTCTGCATCAATGATCTGCTTCCCTTTGTCATCTCCCTTGTCTAGTTCTGGCTGAGGATCAAAACATGCATTTGATTTGTGTGCCTTCAGTTCGGCCACCAACGACTGTTTGGCCCAACACTCATTTGTGCTATGAGTGGGGCTGTTACGAAATTCACACCACTTCCCCGTGTCCTTATTTAGAGTTATGATGGTGTTCTGAGTTGCCCCGCTTTGGCTCTGTTCCCTGTTCTGTGGTTCGGGGGCACCTTTCCCTGGCTTCGGATTCACGGATCTAAAGTCTTGCTTCTTCTGCTTAAATTTCTTCTTGATCTTGGCCGCATAGCGATATGCCGTGCCAAGAGAGGTAATGTCGAGGAACTCCATTTCCTCCTGAATGTGTCTGTGTAGACAGCTGCGGTACTTGAGCACCAAATGTCTCTCTGAATCTTTAATACCCAAATTTTTGCGCAAGGTATGGAACAAATTCGTCAATTCGTGCACATCTTGATCCCTTTGTTGCCGCAACGTAGTCCATTGCATGTACTTGTCCTCATAACTCCCCACGAGGTAAAATTGTTCCTTGATGCCGTCTCGGAAATAATTCCAAGTGGGTTCGGCCGAGAACAGAGAGGGTTCCCCCTCGTCCTTTTTATCACAATAGGTCTCCCACCAGTCCTTGACATGGGGGCTGACTTTGACGAGTGAAAAAATAATATTTTTACGGTCGGAGAAATCATGGACTGAGAAATACCCTTCTAGAAAATTCAACCATCTATCGATGATGTCTACATCTATCTGGCCTTCAAATACAAGAATGTCAAATTTTACCTGTACCTTGAAGGGAGTGGTGCCTCCAGAGTGGTTGTTGGATGCAGATGTGTCGTAGGTGGGCAACCATTGAAGGATTTGAGTAAATTTATCCATCATCGTGTTCCTTTGTTTCTCAAGGGCCTCCTCGAGCAATATTTTGATAGGATCTCCTGCTCCCTCATATTTCTTTTCTTTCGCCATGGGAGGTTGTCGGGGTTTGTGAGGCTAATCTTGCAAGGGTTCAACCAGATCGAGCCATAACTCCTTATACCCTGACTGCGTTGGGGACATGAAAAGAAAAACATAGAAAGAGCAGACCGCTGTAATACCACTGATCTAAATTTAAGCAGGAACACAATAAATTACAGAAATAGACATAAAAACATATATGTAGGGAAATAATACTTCATTAACAGAAATATGCTTACAGACATAATGGAAATAAACTAGCTAGGGCGCTGGTAGCTTATCTCTGAGAAGAGATGTGGCGGTTACATGCCTCTGAACTATGTTACAATGAGGCTCCAAGGCCTATTTATTGTTGAGAAACAATATAAAACCATAAACATACAAAAAACCTAACCCTAGGAGATGAAGAACCAAAAATATGGGCCCCATTTGCATTAGGGGAATTTTGAGGTCTAAAATGGGCCTCCTAAGGAAATTATAAAATAATATTGGAAATGGTAAAATAAGATTTGATTACATCATCAAATTTTGGAGGGAAAAAAAGAAAAACTATTTTTTCAAGTCGTATTTTCAACTTATCTCCCTATGGGTTTACTCAAATTTCGAGCGGAAACATTCGTTGGATGCAAAATTTGATTTCTCATTCAGGGAGTACCCATGTTGCATACTTTCAATGGACCCTAGTTCACGAAAAATGAGAAATACATGAAAAATGTGATTGTAAACATGATTTTTCATGTATTTCTCATTTTCATGTAGCAAGGTCCATAAAAAGTATGCAACATGGGTTCTCCTTGGATGAGGAATTAATTTTTTCATCCAACGAGTACTCCTGCTCGAAATTTGAGTAAAACCTATCAGAGATAAGTTTAAAATACGAGTTGAAAAAGTAGTTTTATTATTTTATTATTTTTTAATATTTTCACTTTTTTACTTCAAAAATGGTGAATCATCCCCCATGGTTGAAATCACCATCTTGAATCCTATTGGTTCTTATAAATTTTATTTTGTTGTACATTTTCCTTAGGAGGCCCATTTTAGACCTCAAAATTCCCCTAATGGGGTAAATTGGTGTTTCAACTTCCCGGGGACGTAACTTTGGCATGCGATCTCCATTTGACGCGCACCATACCTTGTTAGAAAGATCCATCTGAGGACTAAAAATTTTTATGTGAGAAAAATTTGGTCCATGGACCCATGGATGATGTTGCTCCTGGTTTTCTAAAAAAGTCGTTTAGGGCCTCAAAACGGTTCTAGAAGTTTAGGACTCGAAAAACTGCTAAAAATAGTAAGTTGTGCCGAAACTGAAAAACTGAAAGAACTGATGGTGGGGGTTCAAATGGAATAGGTGGGTGGCCACCAATATCCACCTAGATCATTAGGGTCTCCAAAAAACTCCGGAAGTTCAGGACTCGAAAACCTGCTAAAAATAGTAAGCTGTCCTGAAAGTGAAAAACTGAAAGAACTGATGGTGCAGGTCCAAATGGAATAGGTGGGTGGCCACTAATATCCACTTGGATCCAAAACAGAGTCATATTCATTAATACACATTAGATTTATCTGATTTTCTTCTACGTATTCAACTAATCCTTCATCTTCATCAGCATAACTCTCCTGGAATGGAGGCCTAATTTGTTGATCAGGACCTCTTTGCTCTCTTTGTCTTATCTGAGGGTTTCTTCTAAGACTCTGATTTCTATTTTGAGGAGCTGGTTGATTTTCTCTAGGAATAGCTCTCTCATTCAGATTAATCCTCTCCATCATTCTCTCCATAGTTCTTACCAAATTTTCAATTTTAGCATCAGATGTAGAAGTTGCAGGTTCATCTCTTATAGTAACTCTTCTCACAGTTCTCATCCTAGCTCTTTTTGCTAACAAGTTGGCTTCTACACTCACATCATCCCTCTGAATTTCTTCTAAAGTTGATGAATTTCTCTCCCTGAGTTGATAAGCCATGCATGGGTTAAAACCATCTGGGAATTTGACTAAGACTAAATCTTGTGGTGGTTTCATGTGAGCAGGAAGTGCATTGTATACACTGTTGAATCTAGTGCAGTAATCTTGAACACTCTCACCTGGGGAACTCTTTATACTTTCATATTCAGATAAAATTTGAAGAGGATTTTTCTTAATTTCCCATCTGTTAATGAATGTTTGATGAAATGTAGGGATATCATTAATATTGTTTGCAGTCAAACCTTTAAACCATTTTCTAACTTCTCCACCTAAGCTTTGAGAAAACATTCTCAACTTGACACTTTCTTCATCAATTTCTTGAAGGTCAAAACAATCATTCATTTTTTTAACATGTTGTTGGGCAGTTGCAGGACCAGTCCCATCAAATTGTGGAATTTTTGACTGATAATCCTGTGGCATAGGTGGAAAAGGTGCTGGTAACGCCAATGGGGAATATCTGGCTGCCATGATTGGTGGGGGTGGTGGAGGAAGGTGGACAATGGATGAAGTAGGATGGATGGTAGGAGAAGATTTTTGTGTAAAGGTTTGAGTATGGGGATGGACAAAAGTAGTGGTGGGGATTGTGGAAGAAGTAGGAATAGCTGACTTAAGATGGAAAATTTGAGAGGTAAAAGAAGAAGCTGCTATAGTCAATGCGGTTAATTCTACAGATTGTTGAAGGTAAGCATCATCAACAGTTGAAGTAAAATCTATTACCAAATCTTGGAGAAGCTGAATATCAGACTGAATTTGTGAGTAAGCTTCTCTCACTAGACTTTGATGCAAGATAGATGGATCAAATACTGTTTGGTCTGTCCAATTCTCAGATTTGGTTTTGAATATACCTTGTTCAAAATGTAAATAAAATTGAATGTATTTTAAAGTGACAAATTTTTGAGGGAGGGAATTTGATCTGTGGAGAACTCTGCTACTTGTATGACTTTCAATTCTAGGAGTCTTTCTTAAAATCTTCCTAGGATTTTCCACTACAGGAGGAGGATTTAGATCAGGATGGGGTCTAGTAGATATTCTTTTAGGAGCCAGAATTCAGATCAGAAGCATAGAGAAACTGATTATTTTCAAAAATTGAAAGAAACCAATCTTATAAAACACTTTTATCTTACAATGCTTTTAACCGGGATTTCTGAATTCGAATGAAAAGAGCATTTTTTAAATTTTTTTTTTTTCCAGTTTACTCCCGAGTATGGTCGCCACTATGTTATCGTTCTAGAATTTTAAGATTAGAAAGAATAATCATAAAATTACAACATCAAAATCACTTTGGAGCCTAGGATCTAGCTCTCCTAGACTTAGAGAGGGATCTCTCTGTTCAAAAATTATTTGGACAAAAGGCCATATCTCATTCATGGATTCAATAATACTAGTCCAAATAATTTATATTGCCTGCCCAATAGTATTTCCAATAGAAGCTTCATTCTCTGCCTTGATTAATTTCTCAATCTGGTTCTAAGCTCCTTTTATCTCAATCTCATGGTCATTGTCTGATATTTTCTTCAAATCCTTTAGAGTGCTGATTTTTGCTTCTAGATTTTTGATCTCTATTGTCTGTGTTAGCCACCTATGAAATTTGTCATACCAAATGGTGGCTAAATCATTTTTGAGTCTTCAAGAAACAGGTTTTATTGCTAAAAATGTTATCTCTTGAAGACTCCTGAAGACATCATACCCTTTGTTCAAATCTTCACTGCTGTTTCCATTTCAAGCTCTGAGATTCTACTGATTTTATAGAGAAAAGACTGCTGCAAAACTCTATTTTTCCCCTCCCTCCACTGCAAAACTAACCTTCATTTTTACCCCTTTCATTCCCATGGAATTCTTCCATTTTTTGTTTGTTTCCCCTTTTTCCTTCATAAAATCCTCTTTACAGAGTTTAAAACTCCTTTTTAAACTCTATCGAAACCCCCAAATCCATCAGAAAACTTTGAAAATTTCATAAAAATACACTTTTTGTATTATAGGCTTAAGCCCATTTGGACTAAGTCCTAACCACTTCCCCTCCATGCGTCTTGGTGCTGGAACCAAGCGTTAGGCCTTTCAGCGCTTATCGCATCGGAAAAATCCAAGCGCACAACTCTATTTCTTATGGTAGAGCCTCCAATGCGATTAGCCCCTTGTTTTATTACCCTTGATCTTATTATCGCCTCATATAACCCTTGTGCCTGCAATCAGGCACTAAAATATTGTATAAACCCATTCCCGATTAATGTTTTCCTTTGTAAAATTCATAAACCCACTTTCCTAACTTTTGGTCTAAAACCCACCGGAGCAATGTTTTAATGTAAATGGGTAGATTGGAAAGCCCGCATCAAAATTCTGATGTGATTGATCCCCATTATATAAACCCTGCTCTCCACTTTACTCCATATAACTTGCGCCCAGGACCAAGAGTTAAAGGTCCCGGAGTGCTAATCACATCACAAAAATCAAAATGGTTAGATTGAAAGACCGACGCTGATGTTATGATGCGATTAGCCCGTATATATATAAGCCCTGGGCCTATCGCATTTCATATAAACCATGGGCCCTGCAGTCGGGCGCCACACCATTTCATATATATATATATATCCCGTCCCGATACATAAAACCTTTGTTTTTATTAAATTTTCGGTTTTCATGTGTTATAAAGGGTTTCCACCGGTTCGTTATTTAAAGAAATCTCGGCCATTGATCTAAAGCCGATCACTGATCTGCGCAAAATCACATCAGAAAATTTCAAAGGGCGCATTTCACGTTCTTTTTACCTCTCCCCGATTGGCCTTTCCCCAATCTATCGTGAGACGTTGATCTCCTCCCCATCTTCCCAGATCTAACGGCCCTCATTTACTCTGATCATAAGCCTTCCTCCACCTTTTTGAACCCTTCCGATTCACTCCCCACCGTCGATCTAATCCTTAGATTGACAGCCAGCGCTCAATCGCATCAGTGCCATACGAGTTCTTCCCCCCGCCGATCGCATGCCTCGATTGCATCTGGACCATCCATGTTTCCAGATCGGACGGTCCAGATCGCATCTCCCAACTTTGGTTTAAAAACATGCAGCCTCGCTCATAATGTTTCTCGGCCAATCGCAGCCATTGATCTCTGCGGATCAACGGCCCTCATCAACCCATTCTCCGCCTTTGTATCATTTTCATTTGATCCCCAGATGCAATCTCCGCCGTTGATTCTTAGATCTAATGGCTCATATTAAACCTGACAGACCTGCCTCCTGTGGGTCCTGTCTTCTTCAAAATTTGATCTCGGCTGTCCATCTTAGATCCAACGGTTTGGATTGAAAATTCCCATCTTCCTACCGCCCGCACATCTTGCCGATATCGCGTTTGTTTCCCCACCATTAGATCTGAGGCCCCAGATCTAACGACCGACATTCTATATCGCTTGACTTCAAGCACGAAGGTTATTTTTCCAAAGGTCGTGCGATATAAGCTTTTTTTCAAGGACATGTGTCAGGCGGGAATGCATATCGCATTAAAAAAGGCAAGACTGCCTCCTCGCCTTTTCACCATGCGAAAACTGTGGTTTTTCCTCCCGAAACCACTTTCCCTCTTTTCCGTTGTGTTATCGCGCGTGCCTCCCACCATTGATCTTTGCAGATCAATGACTCAGATCTAATTCGGCCTTTCACCACCGCCCTCCACCTTTATCAAAGGTTTTCAACACAAGATCTCCACCGTTGATCTCGCAGGCCGATCTCATCCGACGACCCATGATCATCCCAAAGCCCCATTTCATTTCCTTTGCATTTTCCTTCGCCAAAGGGTTTTAAACCTTATTTATTCGCGTTTTCTTCTTTTTTCACAAATAATGTGACTCCTTCACATTATTAGTTCACCGATGATCTCAACCGTTGATCTCCTTGATGAGTTATAGATCGACGGTTCTAACTTATTTCTTCCCACCGCTCTCCTTTTGACCATTATGCGCAGATCTCCACTGTTGGATGCTGCAATCCAACGAGCACGCTCCTCCCCACACCCTTTGAAGCAGTTTTCCCCCAAAACGCAGGATTTTATAATATTTTTTGTATTTTGCAGGATTTAATTGTTTTTCCATTATATTGGAGAAAAGCCAAAGGCTGGGGATGACGATTCCTATGCCTTTGATTCATAAAAGAGAAGCCATCCATGGGGTCCAATTTCACGTTTCGTCAATGCTTCATGGGCATTGATGCCATATGGGCCCTGTGAAAACCTGCACATCAACAAGACACAGTATAATTAATTCAAATCAAAGAGTATCAGTGTTGAAGACCTACAACAGACTTGAAGATTGAAGATGAATTCCATAGTTTAATGGATTACGGCTAAGATTGATTATCAAAAGCCTAATCCATTAAATTAAACACAATTAAATACAAATCAAAAGATCATCAGACAGAAAGGCCTCCATCGCCACAACAGAGGCCAATTGATTCCTCCCAGCTACCCCAGTGCCACCTGTTGCCTCAAAGCATTCAAACAGAGGCCGAAATTATTGATTAGAAAGAAGATATTTGCCTCAGCGCAGCCGAATAGTTAATTCTTCCAAAGGAAACTAATGCAAAAAATATCAGTAGAGTTATTACATCCTGAAACAGAGCCTGAAAGTCAACAAAAGCTCCCACCGAGCTTAAATCTTAAATGTAAAACAATTGATACAGACAAAAATCTGTATTCTTCTCCATTAAGCCCATCAAAGGCCGAGAAGTATTAAAGTCTGTATTAGTTGACCTGGGAGATATTTTATCAAATCCCACCTCCTCATTCCTTCTATAAATACTCCTGTAGAAGATGAGAAAATGTTGGTTGTAGAACTTTGAAATATGCTTGTGCTCGAAACTTCTACTTGTAAATAGAGTTCAAAGGCTCTTGAAGCTCTGCTTGTGATAGAATAGTTGGGCTGAGAAGTGAAGATGACTGCTGAACTGAAACATTGTACTTAAAGCTATAACTGGTTTGAAGCATCAATACAAGTTGATTTATGGGATCTTGGTTTATGTCGACGGTGATGTTTTTCTTATTGTAAATCATTATTTTATTTCTGTTTCACTTTGTCCATCTTCTCTTATAAAGAAAAAAAAGCATAGCGTTAAGATTTACTGTGTATCAGTACCCTTCTTTGACTGATAATCTTTATCTATATGTTTTCTTCCAAATTGTGTTGTTTAGGAATGATTTAATTCAGTTTTAGTAGTTAGGAATGCTGGCGTTCCCTCGTCCTATTGTCTAGGCTAATTGTTAGTCTTGAATGTTATTTTCAGTTTATGTCAAGTAGAGATGAACTAGGGAAGTCTATGGTTAGCCCTTTCCTCTAGTATCTTCTCCAAAGGCTGTCTGAAAGTTTCCCTAAGAATGTGTTGAAAGCTGGCTAGTTTCAAAGTACTTACCAGATCTTAGACCATTCTTCGTTATCATATGTATTTTCCCTTTGTGTTTAAATGTTTTTCTATTGAAAGTGTATCAAAAGCTGGCTAGTTTCGAAGTACTTACTAGATCTTGGATTACTTTTATGTCTTTCTTAAGTGTATGTCAAAATCTGGCTAGTTTCGAAGTACTTACCAGATCTTAGGCTGCTCTTTGTTCTTCATTTGTTTAATTCCCCTTGTTGTTGTATCACTTCATTCCATAAAATCAAATTTAAAGATATCCTTAGACATAGATGACTTGCCCCATGGACCACTCTTGCTCTTTGTTGTTTCAATTAAACCCTATTATGACTCCATAGCCCAATGGACTAAAACCATTGATCATCCATCTTTTTAGCCAAAGCTTGTTCTATTTTATTGCAACTTCACACCTTTGAAACTCTTTTCAATTAGGACTTTCCACTCAAATAATAGTCATGCTCAACCATCTAAAAAAAAAACCCTCGGAATTCATAACTAGCCTAATATCATTACCCAAAAGCTTTTAAAGATAAATCCATCTTTGCACTTATTGGAGAGATCTCTCTCTAGATTAAGGAGGGCTAGATCCTAGAATCCCAAAGTGGTTGAAATAGTGTTTCTCCTTGCGGTTGGAATTTTCCAATCTTGCTAATTACAGGGAGCTAACAGTCTGTAGGGTCATGTTTTCCATAGCTTTTGCTAGCTGCTCTACACCACCTGATGAGCCTGTTGTTGATGGTGTTGCTATATGAATGGATGCAATTGGGACAACCTCTAATGGAACAATGGCCATTTCTGCTTTCCCCTTTCCTTTCACTAGTTTTTCCATCTCTGTCTCTATCTGCTTTAGCTGTGTAGACCGCTCCATGATCAACTTCATCATCTCAGCTTTCTGTGCTTCATTTTCCTCAATGTCCTTTGTCAAAGGATCTTTAGTTGCTAACAGTTTGAGTTGTGTCCCGAGGGATGCTATATCAACATTCTTTTTCTTCAATATTTCTTCCACAACTTCTACATTGGTTGGGTCATACCCAATATTTACCACTAAGTCTTCCAGAGATTTTATTCTAGTATCTTTGGCTAGAGAAGAAATATTCTCCATTTTTAGCTGAGATTGGAAGTTGGCTAAAGATATCTGAAGTTTAGACAAGCTCATGGCAGTGATTATGAATGTGGAGGAAATCGTTTCTCCAGTTTGTTTATGCATCTCCATATGGTCTATTGGATGGATGTCTTTCACATCAAATTCAAATGCAGTGTGTTTGAATTCTGTAAGTGTTTTAGACTGAGAGATCTGTGCTTCTAGGAAAGACATTCTCATTTTCCCTTTCTCCGAATCAAAGGCTGATAAAAGCGTGCTATGTGAACTTCTTGTCTACTTCCAGAACTGGTTGTAGGTACTGATTTTGAGAATTTCATTCTTCCTCTTGATCTCCTTGAATGTATCAAAGTTTTCCTCCTTCTTCCCCCCTATAGTAGCAATAGATGTGGGAGTTTGTAAGTTCTGCTGTTGGAATGGAATGGTGGCTGAAGATGTTGAGAATATGGTCTGGCCACTTGCTGGAGATGAACTTGGAGAATCCATGATGGTGATGATTGTCTGCTTCTCTTTTTCACTGCTTTGGTCAATGTCCATGTGGACTCTAGCTCTTTTTCTATACTTCATTTTAAATTCTATGCTTGATGTATCAGTCTCCATATCAGATTGATCATATCTTGGCCTCTTCCCTTCTGGTTCTTTCTCTGGCTCTTTTCCCTTGTCTTCTTTGCTTTCTGTGGTTTTCTTTTCCTATGGAGTAGGGGTTTGAATGCTAGAGGTGGAGATCACCTGTTCTTCAGCCTCTTGTAGTGTATTTTCTACCCACTCTGCTTGATTCATATATTTTTCTATCTCAGGCTTGTGTGTGTGGATGTATGGGGTTGATTTGTTACCCCTTTTTGGAGATGATTCCCAACGGGTCATATGACCAAGTGAAGCTGTGATTGAATTTCATGTCCCTCGACATCTTATCAACCTCTTCTCCTGCTACTCTACTATTATAAATAAAAGGACCAATTTCGCACTTAATACTAAATTGGGATTTCTTCTTTGTAGATAAAAAGTGCACCTCATCTGCATTGATAATATGCCTTATGTATTCCAGGGCAAAGATCCTCATGAAGAGGAAATTTGGCAGCTTGTAGGGGGGAAAATCACATCCATAGATTTTGATATCTGTATAATTTTGGTACAAGTACCAATCTCCAATTCTCACTTGATCTGATAACTACATAATCTTCTTGATTTCCTCATTTACCCTTGGCTCTGTTGTACTGCTGAGTATGTTCATTGCTGGATGTACAAATGAATCAAAAAAACTCTTGTATGTATAATTATTTTGCTCCTTCATTAGAATAGTTTTCTAAAAGATGACTGATTGAGGTTGAGAGTCATCATTAACCTTTTTCATTTCAAACTGGAATTTGTTGGCCTAAAAATAGACAAACATGTAGACCAATAATGAAGTGTATTTGAAAAATTCTCATGTGTGAAACTTTAGGAATTGATCATGGATGGCATCAACAAGGAATTGGCTAAAGTTAAACATGATTGAAGGTTTAGAATCTGATGAAATGATAGATAGGAAACCTATCATAGCCTCATCTACCCACTGGTTTGAGTGATACCCTAGTAAATATGAGAGGGCAATGATAATATGTTGGGTTCCGTCAAGGAAATTGGATGAGGGATATGGAGAATTCTTTTTGGGCATTGGGGCATCAGTGGCCATGAAAATCTCTAATGTTTTGGATTTTCTAACAAATTATAGCTTTTGATATAGTTCTTTGAGAGCTTCATAATATGAGAATGGGATGGTTTCTTCAACTGTGGAGCCTGCATCATTTGTCGGATTGACTGGGCATTGATAGTATGTTAGTATGAATCCTTTGTCGAAGTGTACGAAAAAATACCACTTTAGCTATGCATAACTAATAGCCCTAACATCAAAAGTGGCTGCCAATATCTTCAGATCTGCAGTTAGTTGATCAAGAAAAGAGCTGCAAAAAAACGAGATCTATGCATAGAAAGACATTAAGCAGTAAAAAGAAGGGTTTGCTCCATATATCCAATAGACAAGACAAGAACAATTTTTGAAAGAATTTTTGTATTAAGGGCACCTGGGAGGAAAACAAGAAGGCGTATCCAATTCTCCTCAATGGAATGGGTTCTTGGAAGTCCTCAGCACTTCAGATCTAGAATCTCTCTCTCTTGTTGGTGTAGAAAACCCAGACAAAGATAGAACTCAAAGGGAGCTCACACAACAAATAATGTAGAAAAATGTGACCAAGTGTATAGATCCAGAGTGATATAATAGGCAACAAAAGGTGAAGAATGGTAGGAAAAACCCTCCTATTTATAACAAAATATTGGGTCATTCTAGATCTTGGTGCATGATTAAAATAATGTTAACCAAATCTAGATCCACCTTTTATGGAATATTTTAATATATTTGTTGGAGGAAAAAAGTATTTGACTTGGGTCAAATCCCTTTATTTGTTAATAATAAATAAATAAATGATTTATTTATCTTTTTAAGGAAGTGGTTGAAGGATAATTAAATAAATAATGATTTATTTAATTATTTGTAGGTGATTTGGTCATATTTAACAAGGAATATTATCTAAATAAGATTTAAATAATTATTCCTAGAAAATAATAAGATAAATAAAGGTTTATCTAATTAATTTCTTTATTTTTGGGTTAAACATGACTAGGAATAATAATTAAATTATGGTTTAATTAATTATTCCATGAGGAAAATTAAACAAAATAGGTTTGTTTAATATTTCCTTTTGGGGTTTCCTGTTTAGACCATAAACAACCTAATAAATGTGGTTATTAAGTTATTTTACATAGTGAAAGCAATTTTACTTAGGGTAAAATTGGTCTTACATGGTGTACTTGGGTCCATCTAATGATAATAGGTTAGATGACCAAAAAATAGTGTAACAGATTGCCCCCCAGCGTGCGAGTGTTAGGAGCAAATCGTATGACCGAAGTACGTTGTAAGAACTCAATCACCAGACATCAAGAGGGAAGTCAGAGAGAGAAATGTAAGGTAGACGAGTGTGCTAAAGAACTAGACCCTGAGGAGACAAGACTCGCAGGTGCAACAAGTCTCTTTTTATGAGAGGGTACCTGTGCTAAAGGCGGCGGGGGAGGCATACCTATGCCCGCCGAGACAAAGTACAAAAGAATAGTGTGTCCAGTAAACAAGAGACCGAACCATAAAGTACAACCGGCATAAACATGAGCCAGATAATAATACAATGAGGAATCCCACATACATGCTGTGCCTGGGATAACAGCCAGGACTTATACAATAATATCTGAGTACATGAGATACAAAGACAACCCAAATGCCCCCTGTAAATGGGGAAGGGCTCACAAAATCTGACTGATACATGCAAATCAAAGAGGCGCTGCAAGTGGCTAAGGCCAACATCATCAAATATGAACATAGAAATTGCGATGAAGAGGTCTCACAAGTAAGTGGGGGCTACGGCGAGTTCACCCCCTCATGAGGGGCTGACATCTCTTTTTTTTTGGGGAATCGCAAGTACTGTTGCATCCTTTGAACCATCAAGTATACGGATCTCGATCATCTTTGAAAGGGCTGGAGGCACAGAAAACAATCAGAGTCGAAGGAAGCTAAGAAGGCCTTTGCTGATCGAAGACATGGAAACAGTGGGCCCGGAACAGTACAACGACCTCTAGACCTGTCTTAAGATGGAAAGACTGATGTCGACGAAGGAGGTCCGCCGTAGGTGAGGCAATAAGAGACCCTCAACTAAGGCACGAGAGAAGAACAATAGAGCGACAGACAGACTGACACCAATGATGATAGTGGAAAGGGGGAGGATGGAGTGGCGAATGGACGACTTCCCTTGTTAGAGCATAAAGGGTATGAATGACATGGCAGCGACTGACACAATATCGAAAGCGATAGGGGACAGTGGGACTGAAGGTCATGATATGCGACACAAGGGAGGAACCAAGCAAAGAAGGATGGAGGGCTATAGTGGGGTGCAAAAGGACGCAGGATAGACTCCATGAATGCAATGATGACTCGACTTGGATGCTCTAAACAAGGCGACTCGATGGTGACACAGGTAAAAGGTACGGTGATTACCATATGAAAAACATGAGTACAAGATGGGAACTCACGACGAACATCAACACGAGCATGGATAAGTATGGAGGCCAAATGGTGCCCCTAGTATGAGTGTTGCAAGTGAAGAAATTCGATTTTGAGGAGGGTTATGGGTGAGGGGCATAGGTGCCCCCAAGCATGGTGTGGTCATGCCAAAATGTATTTAGAAAAAGGGGAACCTAAACACATTTTAATGATTTGGTGTGCCATTTGTTTTCGTTATGGTTATGCAGTTTGAGAAAGGAAATGGAGGATTACCAATCTCTTTTAGTACTGCATATATGGAGCAAATGGAATTTAAGTTTTTGGGTTGGCATACCTGGCGTCACTATCCCAAAGAGAGGATTTGGAGATAATGGACTGATGTAACACAAGCTATAGGTTGGTGCTCATAATGTAAGAGATTGGGTTGTGGAAGATGAACGATAAGAAATTATCATCTAGAGAGTGATACGAAGTAGGACTACAGAGGTTCTTCTAAATGTGGAAGAATAATGGTGCTAAAGTCGACATCACTAGATACACTAGGAGAGTTGCGGACAATTGCTTCTCCTAATCTCTCAAATATGGGTGCCCCCTTACCCAAACATGGGGTTTCAATGTAATGGCCACGAGGTGTATGTGGTGTGAATGCATGGGTTTGATGTAAGGGGGAATAGATAAAGTTAGGGGTGGGGATTTCTTCCATAATTTCATCATCGTGATAGAAGATGGGGTGACTGGTGGAAGAAAGACCACCTGACGTGAGTAAACGACACGAATCATCATCATAAAGAGATCACATTCGTATGTCACGAGTGGCGAGAAGAGTAAGTAGATAAAGGATCTACGCGATGTTAGAGATTGAATGATCGTTGACGCAAGGTCGAAAAACAAGGGAGGTTTTAGAGGGAATGTTTGGGGTCTCATGGATGATGATAGGTAGAAAATGTTGGACGAAGGCTCCGTCATCTCGACATCAGGAGGGGGGATGTCAATGGGAGCAGTCATGTCTGGTAGTTTTGCCGAAGAGAAACGCGCAAATAGGGGACAGGTGGACTCATTGCGCTTGGCCTCGAATTGGTGGACCACAACTAGAGAGGTGCGGAAGTCCTCGAGGTGGGGAAAAATATGGGTGTAATGGCCATGGAGATCACACAAAGCACAGGGGTGTTTGGTGTGAATAGTCTTTGGGTTCTGGATTGCGGTCGTGGAAGGAATAGAGGCTTCCGGGACCATGGACTTAGGGAACTTAACATTAACCATGGGCTTGAGATGAAGCAACTCACGACAGGTATGGGTGGCGTGGCCGACAACATCACACAAAGCACACTGGATGGTATGCTTTGGAGGACGAGGAGGGGCAGGGTTTGTCGGGGCAGCCTTGTCCTTTGATGCCCCCTTGCGAACTTTGCCCTTCTTACCCAAAGCGGTCACAACAGGAGGTGGTTCCTGTTGAGGTGACTGAGGCACTATTGCAGCGGGAGAAGTTATGGGGACTAGTTGAACCGGGGTCAAAGCAATATAAGGTTTGGGTTGACCAGGTAGGGTTGCGGCTGGAGGATCATGGTACCAGATGGGAATCCCAAGGGTCAGGTTAGGAAGAGAGAGGGTGGCCATGACCGGTACCGTGTACACTCCTGGTGGGAGAGCTAGGAACGGTATCTGACCAGAGGGGTAATGGCCAGGTGGGACGGCTCCTAAATGGCTAAGGCTTGGAGGAACCATGCCAGGAGGATAAAGAGGCTCATGACTACCAGCTGCAGGTGAAGGGCTAGGAGCAGGTTGCGGAGAGCATGGTTGCTGATTAGCCGAAGCAGGTTGCTTGAGAGCAGCCCGAGACGATTGCATCATGCAAACATTCGATGAGCTGGGGTCAGAGATAGGAGGAGGAGGAAGACCAGGGAAGGTTCCGAGCAAAGAGGAGTCTTTGTAGACGCCAGGAGAGACACTGGTCAAGGAATCGATGGTTTTCTTGTTGGCTACAGAAGAGATGGTCGTCTCAGGTGAGGTCTGAGATTTTGGCTCATGATATGTCAACTGGTCAATGGTGACTATCTTTCCATTATGAGGGAAAGACATCTTGCGGAAAACCGCGGATGGGACATGGAACATAGCATAGGTGCCGCGCTCTTTTCAAGGGGAATGTTGTGATACGAGGGGCGTCGATGACTTCGACGTGTAACAGGTCTTGCGGGAGGTGATAGGACAATGACACGGAAAGACGTGGGCGGTGGGAGCGTGGCCATCCCATGCCGAAGGGTGATGGGTG
Organism: Pinus albicaulis; assembly: GCA_034641835.2. Lineage (NCBI taxonomy): Eukaryota > Viridiplantae > Streptophyta > Pinopsida > Pinales > Pinaceae > Pinus > Pinus albicaulis. The sequence continues at coordinate 939,084,740 of CM076580.1, forward strand.
GAAGGGGCCAACTCAGGGGATCCGAGTTGCTTCCAAACCGAAGCGGACATCACACAGGTGGATGCCCCCTCATCGATTATGCAAGGAAACGATGTGATTGATTTATTTGGGATTTGGAAGGCGACGGAAGCGAAGAGGAGGATGTTCTGATTGATGGGCGTCGAAAACAATCATTTGGTCATCAGCAGGATCTACAACGCCCATGGCAGATAGCAGAGCCTTCTTTTGGGAAGGGCACGACTGGAGGAGTTCCAATGTGGAAATAGCAGCAGGACACTGTGCCAAAACATCTACTATGCTATATGAATGAGCAGCTCGACCAGAAGCAGCATATCGGCGTAATGGTCCCTTAGGAATCTTGGTATGAACCTCAACTCTAGGATGAGGGATATGCAAGGGACCATTGGATGTCGAAAGAGGCTCTGTAGAACCTGAAGAAGGGGACTCGGGGGTAGACTGAGCGGAAGGTGTGGGGTACTGGCGAGACCGAGTTTGAAGGTTAAGGTCAACGGTTAGAGGTGGATCAGAGTTCATCATGAGGATCTAGTAATTGGAGGAACCAGAAGGGGAAGGTTGAGTGGCTACCTGTCCGTCAGGTGGTTGGGTAGCCACGAATCCCTGCTGTGCATCCACCTGCGCTTGAGGGGGCGGTGACTGCTGTTGCAGGGGTTGAGAAGCAAGGGAGGCGGAGGTGCTGATGCTGGAGGAGCTGGAGCACCGAACTGCGGATACGAATAATAAGGGGGTTGGGTAACAGTATGGTGAGCAGGAGGTTGGGCCAAAAGAGGAGGTATGTTGTATCCTGGATACGTGCTACCAGGAGGGGGACAACTGCAAGAGGTGTTGCCCCCTCCCCCAAAAAAACCATAACCCATGGGAGGGTGGGCATATGGATGAGAGAGAGTTCCAACGATACCGTCGGCGGCATGAGGTGCCCCCTGTGCGTTGACACCACCGGGTCTGGGGAGGTCAGGTAGAACGGTATAAACATAACCTGTCTGAGCGTAGATCAAGTCTTATTTTAACGCCAGTTGGAGGGCGGCTTCTTCGGTTTGGGGAAAATGCGATGCGACATCTTTCCCGATAGGAGGCAAGAGAGATATAAGGAACCAGTCCATGTAGACACGGTCTTCGAAAGTAGGGGATTGACATAGGCTCTTTCTTCTCCGCCATTCCTGGACATGATCGGATATGCGGGTCGCAAATGATTGACAGAAAGAAGTCAAAAGTTCGATACCAGTGTCATAACGAAGGGGAAGCTGGAAGTAAGATAAAAAATCCCAGGCAAGAGTCGCAAAGGTGGTATGAGAGGAAGTGGGCTGATCAACATACCACTTAGAAGCCGTGCCTGTAAGCGTTCGTTGGAACAACCGAAGACGGACAGAGTCATCGGTAATGGAGGTAGATGAACACCACATGTGGAAAGGTAGAACATGATTTGAGATGAAGGATCTTCTCCAGCAAGGCCTTCAAACTTGGGGATGTCAGAAGGGAGCTTTGTTGGCATAGCAGGCCAACTAGCGTCATGGTGTATAGGGTCATTTTTCAACTGGTCCAAATCAGGGAGGCTGAGGCTTGCCATGAAAGGGAGCAAGGGCGCAGCCGAGGTAGTTCCTATGGCGGTTCCGCTAGTAGCAGTCCCGGCATTAGGGCCGGGATTACCATTAGCATTAGGCCCTGGACCAGACATAGTGAAGGTGACAGGGGGAGAACCGGAAGTAAAAGGAGAACCCGATGAATCAGAAGAGGAGTCGGAGTGCGGACTCGAAGGAGGACTGGCTCGACGACAGCGGGACGGAGCAGGTTGATCGACCGAAAACTGAGGGTGAAGGCTAAGAAGTCTCCGAGAAGTGCGCCTTGGGGGCGCAATGATGACAACAAAAACATGGCACAAGGGGAAGAAGAACGACCATAAGGGCAAGGAGGTGCAGAATCAAGTGATTACAATGTCGAAACAAGGGCAGATAGGTGCATTGTCAATTGATTTTAAAGTCTTTGCCTGGCAGTGTAAACCAGGCTCTTCTTCGCTTAGGGTGAGTGTGTGGCATGCGTTAATTTTAATTTTTAAACCCTTTTCATTTTGAGAGCAAGAGAAAAAGTGTGGTGCGTAATTGAAAATAAATCTGCAGAGAACAATATATAATGCTGAAATAACAGAAAATTAACAGCTATGATTGCATCGATTCATCCCAAAAAGGCGGGTCTATCAAAAATAATCTAAAAGAGGGAAAAAATATAGTCAAAACACACTAATAAGAGGCCAATAGATCTAGGGTCAAAAGGGACAGGGATCTAAAGGAGAAAGCTGCTGAAAAGAGGTGCAGATCACAGCCAAAAGGCAGAGGCAAGGTGGCTGCAAAAAAGGAGGAAATCAGCAAAAAGCAGAAAGGACAGAGAGGAGGTCCTAAAGGGAGGTCCAAACAAAACTACAAGAGGTGATTTGAAAGGAAGAAGAGCTGATTTAAAGGGATCTAAGAATGAGGGATCAGATCTGAAAAAGAAATGGCTGAAAACTCTGAAAATTTAGACACTTACAGCAGCTAAAACTCTTCCACAAAAAGTGGAGGGCACTGAGGCCCTAGGGGGCTAGATTCCCACTTAGTTGAGTAAAACAGAGCAAGAATAGGTCTAAATGGGCGGAGAAAGAGGTCAGACAACCCTGACAGAGGTTCAGACAAAACCCAGAAAAATTTCAGAAAAAATCCAGAAAAAAGTCCAGGTCGCAGTTTTTGAATCCCCAGTGGAGTCACCAGTTGTTAGTATGAATCCTTTTTCGAAGTGTACGAAAAAATACCACTTTAGCTACTCATAACTAATAGCCCTAACATCAAAAGTGGCTGCCAATATCTTCAGATCTGCAGTTAGTTGATCAAGAAAAGAGCTGCAAAAAAACGAGATCTATGCATAGAAAGACATTAAGCAGTAAAATTAAGAGTTTGCTGCATACATCCAATAGACAAAGACAAGAACAATGTTTTTTGAAAGAATTTTTGTATTAAGGGCACCTGGGAGGAAAACAAGAAGGTGTATCCAATTCTCCTCAATGGGATGGGTTCTTGGAAGTCCTCAGCACTTCAGATCTAGAATCTCTCTCTCTTGTTGGTGTAGAAAACCCGGACAAAGATAGAACTCAAAGGGAGCTCACACAACAAATAATGTAGAAAAATGTGACCAAGTGTATAGATCCAGAGTGATCTAATAGGCAACAAAAGGTGAAGAATAGTAGGAAAAACCCTCCTATTTATAACAAAATATTGGGTCATTCTAGATCTTGGTGCATAATTAAAATAATGTTAACCAAATCTAGATCCACCTTTTATGGAATATTTTATTATATTTGTTGGAGGGAAAAAGTATTTGACTTGGGTCAAATCCCTTTGTTTGTTAATAATAAATAAATAAATGATTTATTTATCTTTTTAAGGAAGTGGTTGAAGGATAATTAAATAAATAATGATTTATTTAATTATTTTTGGGTGATTTGGTCATATTTAACAAGGAATATTATCTAAATAAGATTTAAATAATTATTCCTAGAAAATAATAAGATAAATAAAGGTTTATCTAATTAATTTCTTTTATTTTGGGTTAAACATGACTGGGAATAATAATTAAATTATGGTTTAATTAATTATTCCATGAGGAAAATCAAACAAATATAGGTTTGTTTAATATTTCCTTTTGGGGTTTCCTGTTTAGACCATAAGCAACCTAATAAATGTGGTTTATTAAGTTATTTTACATAGTGAAAGCAATTTTACTTAGGGTAAAATTGGTCTTACATGGTGTACTTGGGTCCATCTAATGATAATAGGCTAGATGACCAAAAAATGGTGTAACAGATTGCCCCCCAGCGTGCGAGTGTTAGGAGAAAATCGTATGACCGAAGTACGTTGTAAGAACTCAATCACCAGACATCAAGAGGGAAGTCAGAGAGAGAAATGTAAGGTAGGCGAGTGTGCTGAAGAACTAGACCCTGAGGAGACGAGACTCGCAGGTGCAACAAGTCTCTTTTTATGAGAGGGTACCTGTGCTAAAGGCGGCGGGGGAGGCATACCTATGCCCGCCGAGACAAAGTACAAAAGAATAGTGTGTCCAGGTAAGCAAGGGGGCAAAACCATAAAGTACAGCGGCATAAACATGAGCAGGATAAGATAATAATACGATGAGGAATCCCACATACATGCGTGTGCACAGGATAATAGCCGGGACTTATGCAATAATATGCGAGTACATGAGATACGAACACAACCCAAATGCCCTATAAGCGGCGAAGAGGCTCACAAAATACGGCCAAATGCAAATCAAAGGCGTACTTATTGCGTGGCGGTATCAACAAATACACATGGGCACATCAAAGGCTGCGTGCGGGGGTATTCAGGGTGTGTGGGGGGCTCTGGCGAGTGCCTCATGAGGGGGGGGACATCTCACACACCGGGGTCTCGGGGCACCTCTTCATCGAACCATCAAGTATACGGATCTCGATCATGTTGAAAGGGGCTGGAGTGGAGAAACAATCAAGTCAAAGGGAAATGAGAGAGCCCTTTGCCTGATCCAAGGCCCTGAAAAAGAGTGGAAGCTGGAACCAAGGTACACCTCCCTCTAGACCTGTCTTCTGGAATGAAGGAGCTGATGTCGACAGAAGGAGGTCCGCCATAGGTGAGGCAATGAGAGATCCTCAACTAAGGCACGAGAGAAAATAGTAGAGCGACGGACAGACTAATACCAATGATGATAGTGGAATGGAGGGGACTGAGTAGCGAATGGACGACTTCCCTTGCTAGAGCATAAAGGGCATGAATGACATGGCAGCGACTGACACAATATCATCAGGGATAAGGGACAGTGGGACTGAAGGCCATAATGTGCGACACAAGAGAGAAACCAAGCAATGAGGGATGGAGGACTATAGCGAGGTACAAAGGGACTCGGGATAGACTCCATGAATGTGATGATGACTCCACTTGGATGCTCTAAACAAGGGCGACTCGATGGTGCTGCCACACAGTAAAGGTCCAATGGGGGACCATGAAAACATGAGTACAAGATGGGAACTCACAACGAACATCAACACGAGCATGGATAAGTATGGAGGCCAAATGGTGCCCCTAGTATGAGTGTTGCAAGTGAATAAATTCGATTTTGAGGAGGGTTATGGGTGAGGGGCATAGGTGCCCCAAAGCATGGTGTGGTCATGCCAAAATGTATTTAGAAAAAGGGGAACCTAAACACATTTTAATTATGTGGTGTGCCATTTGTTTTCGTTATGGTTATGCAGTTTGAGAAAGGAAATGGAGGATTACCAATCTCTTTTAGTACTGCATATATGGAGCAAATGGACTTTAAGTTTTCGGGTTGGCATACCTGGCGTCACTATCCCAAAGAGAGGATTTGGAGATAATGGACTGATGCTCGCCTAGAAAACCCATAGGTTGGTCAACAACAATGTCTAAGAGATTGGGTTTCTGATGGAAGATGAGGGAACGATAAGGGGTATCATCCCTAGAGTGATCTGAAGTGATATGGGACTCTAGAGGTTCTTCTAAATGTGGAAGAATAATGGTACTAAAGTCAACATGACCAGACACACTAAAAGAGTTGTGGAGAATTGCTTCTCTTGGTCTCTCAAATGTGGGTGCCCCATTACCCAAACATTGGGTTTCAATGTAATGGCCACAAGGTGTATGTGGTGTGAACACATGGGTTCGATGTAAGGGGGAATAGATAAAGTCAAGGGTGGGGATTTGTTCCATAATGTCGTCATCGTTATAGAAGATGGGGTGACTGGTGGAAGAAAGACCACCTGACGTGGTGAAGCGACCTGAATCATCATCATGAGAAGAGAGGTTCACATGCGTATCGTCACAAGGGGTGACAAAAGAGTAAGTAGATAAAGGATCTACCAATGTTGAGCCCAAGGTGATCGTTGACGTAAGGTCAAGTGAAACAATAGGGGAGGGTTTAGAGGGAATGTTCCCCGAGGGTCTCATGGATGATGATAGGTAGAAAATGCTGGACGAAGGCTCCGTCATATCGACATCAGGAGGGGGGGGATGTCAATGGGAGCAGTCATGTCTGGTAGTTTTGCCGAAGAAAAACGCGCAAATAGGGGAGAGGTGGACTCATTGTGCTTGGCCTCAAATTGGTGGACCGCAGCTAGAGAGGTGCGGAAGTCCTCGAGGTGGGGACAAAGATGGGTGTAATGGCCATGGAGATCACAAAAAGCACAGGGGTGTTTGGTGTGAATAGTATTTGGGTTCTGGATCGCGGTCGTGGAAGGAATAGAGGCTTCTGGGACCGTGGACTCAGGGAACACGACATTAACCATGGGCTTGAGATGAAGCAACTCAGGACAGGTATGGGTGGCGTGGCTGACAACATCACACAAAGCACACTAGATGGTATGATTTGGAGGCCGAAGAGGGGCAGGGTTTGTTGGGGTAGCCTTGTCCTTTGATGCCCCCTTGCGAGCTTTTCCCTTCTTACCCAAAGCGGTCGCAACAGGAGGTGGTTCTTGTTGAGGTGACTGAGGCACTGTTGCAGCGGGAGAAGTTATGGGGACCGGTTGAACCAGGGTCAAAGCAATATAAGGTTTGGGTTGACCAGGTAGGGTTTCGGCTGGAGGATCATGGTACCAGACGGGAATCCCAAGGGTCAGGTTAGGAAGAGAGAGGGTGGCCATGACCGGTACCGTGTACACTCCTGGTGGGGGAGCTAGGAACGATATCTGACCAGAGGGGTAGTGGCCAGGTGGGACGGCTCCTAAATGGCTAAGGCTTGGAGGAACCGTGCCAAGAAGATAAAGAGGCTCATGACTACCAGCTGCAGGTGAAGGGCTAGGAGCATGTGGTGGAGAGCGTGGTTGCTGACTAGCCGAAGTAGGTTGCTTGAGAGCAGCCCGAGACGATTGCATCATGCAAACATTCGATGAGCTGGGGTCAGAGATAGGAGGAGGAGGAAGACCAGGGAAGGTTCTGAGCAAAGAGGAGTCTTTGTAGATGCCAGGAGAGACACTGGTTAAGGAATCGATGGTTTGCTTGTTGGCTATAGAAGAGATGGTCGTCTCAGGTGAGGTCTGATATTTTGGCTCATGATATGTCAACTGGTCAATGGTGACTATCTTTCCATTATGAGGGAAAGACATCTTGCGGAAAACCGCGGATGGGACAAAAGACATAGCATAGGTGTAGCTCTGCCCCAAGAGAATGTTATAATCTAGAGGGGCGTCGATGACTTCGACGTCAACGCAAACAGTCTTGCCCGCAAGAGTGATAGGACAATTACGGAAGAGGCCAATGGGCTGGGAGGCGTGGCCATCCCACGCTCGAAGGGTGATCATGGAAGGGGCCAACTCAAGAGATCCGAGTTGCTTCCAAACCGAAGCGGACATCACGCAGGTGGATGCCCCCTCATCAATTATACACCGGGAAACGTTAGCGTTCCGGATTTTGACTGGGATTTGGAAGGCGACGGAAGCAGGAAGAGGAGGATGTTCTGATTGATGGGCGTCGAAAACAATCATTTGGTCATCGGCAGGATCTACAGCGCCCATGGCAGATAGCAGAGCCTTCTTTTGGGAAGGGCACGACTGGAGGAGTTCCAATGTGGAAATGGCAGCAGGAGACTGCGCCAAATCATCTACTATGCTATATGAATGAGCAGCTCGACCAGAAGCAGCATTTCGGCGTAATGGTCCCTTAGGAATCTTGGTATGAACCTCAACTTTGGGCTGAGGGATATGCAAGGGACCATTGGATGTCGAAAGAGGCTCTATAGAACCTGAAGAAGGGGACTCGGGGGCAGACTGAGCGGAAGGTGTGGGGTACTGGCGAGACCGAGTTTGAAGGTTAAGGTCGACGGTTAGAGGTGGATCAGAGTTCATCATGAGGATCTGGTAATTGGAGGAACCAGAAGGGGAAGGTTGAGTGGCCACCTGTTCGTCAGGTGGTTGGGTAGCCACGAATCCTTGTTGTGCATCCACCTGCGCTTGAGGGGGTGGTGACTGCTGTTGCAGGGGTTGAGATTGCAAGGGAGGCGGAGGTGCTGATGCTGGAGGAGCTGGAGCACCAAACTGCGGATACAAATAATAAGGGGGTTGGGTAACAGTATGGTAAGCAGGAGGTTGGGCCAAAAGAGGAGGTATGTTATATCCTGGATACGTGCTACCAGGAGGGGGACAAGTGGGGGAGGTGCTGCCCCCTCCCCCAGGAAAACCATAACCCATGGGAGGTTGGGCATATGGATGAGAGAGAGCTCCAACGATACCGTCGGCGACATGAGGTGCCCCCTGTGCGTTGACACCACCGGGTCTGGGGAGATCAGGTAGAATGGTATAAACATAACCTGTCTGAGCGTAGATCAAGTCATATTTTAACGCCAGTTGGAGGGCGGCTTCTTCGGTTTGGGGAAAATGCGATGTGACATCTTTCTCGATAGGAGGCAAGAGAGATCTAAGGAACCAGTCCATGTAGACACGGTCTTCGAAAGTAGGGGATTGACATAGGCTTTTTCTTCTCCGCCATTCCTGGACATGATCGGATAGGCGGGTCGCAGATGATTGACAGAAAGAAGTCAAAAGTTCGATACCAATGTCATAACGAAGGGGAAGCTGGAAGTAAGATAAAAATCCCGGGCAAGAGTCGCAAAGGTGGTATGAGAGGAAGTGGGTTGATCAACATACCACTTAGAAGCCGCGCCTGTAAGCATTCGTTGGAACAACCGAAGACAGACAGAGTCATCGGTAATGGAGGTAGATGAACACCACATGTGGAAAGATCGAACATGATTTGAAGGATCTTCTCCAACAAGGCCTTCAAACTTGGGGATGTCAGAAGGGAGCTTTGTCGGCATAGCAGGCCAACTAGCGTCATGGTGTATAGGGTCATTTGTCAACCGGTCCAAATCAGGGAGGCTGAGGCCTGCCATGAAGGGGAGCAAGGGCGCAGCCGAGGTAGTTCCTATAGCGGTTCCGCTAGTAGCAGTCCCGGCATTAGGGCCGAGATTACCGCTAGCATTAGGCCCTGGACCAGACATAGTGAAGGTGACAGGGGGAGAACCAGAAGTAAAAGGAGAACCCAATGAATCAGAAGAGGAGTAGGAGTGCGGACTCGAAGGAGGATTGGCTCGACGACGGTGGGATGGAGCAGGTCGATCGACCGGAAACTGAGGGTGAAGGCCAAGAAGTCTCTGGGAAGTGCGCCTTGGGGGCGCAATGATGACAACAAAAACATGGCACAAGGGGAAGAAGAACGACCACAAGGGCAAGGAGGTGCAGAATCAAGTGATTACAATGTCGAAACAAGGGCAGATAGGTGCAGTGTCAATTGATTTTAAAGTCTTTGCCTGGCAGTGTAAACCAGGCTCTTCTTCGCTTAGGGTGAGTGTGTGGCATGCGTTAATTTTACTTTTTAAACCCTTTTCGTTTTGAGAGAAAGAGAAAAAGTGTGCTGCGTAATTGAAAATAAATCTACAAAGAACAATATATAATGCTGAAATAACAGAAAATTAATAGCTATGATTGCATCGATTCATCCCAAAAAGGCGGGTCTCTCAAAACTAATCTAAAAGAGGGAAAAAATATAGTCAAAACACACTAATAAGAGGCCAATAGATATAGGGTCGAAAGGGACAGGGATCTAAAGGAGAAAGCTGCTGAAAAGAGGTGCAGATCACAGCCAAAAGGCAGAGGCAAGGTGGCTGGAAAAAAGGAGGAAATCAACAAAAAGCGGAAAGGACAGGGAGGAGGTCCTAAAGGGAGGTCCAAAAAAAAATACAAGAGGTGATTTGAAAGGAAGAAGAGCTGATTTAAAGGGATCTAAGAATGAGGGATCAAATCTGAAAAAGAAATGGCTGAAAACTCTGAAAATTTAGACACTTACAACAGCTAAAACTCTTCCACAAAAAGTGGAGGGTACTGAGGCCCTAGGGGGCTAGATTCCCACTTAGTTGAGTAAAACAGAGCAAGAATAGGTCTAAACGGGCGGAGACAGAGGTCAGACAACCCTGATAGAGGTTCAGACAAAACCCAGAAAAATTTCAGAAAAAATCCAGAAAAAAGTCCAGGTCGCAGTTTTTGAATCCCCAGTGGAGTCGCCAGTTGTTAGTATGAATCCTTTGTCGAAGTGTACGAAAAAAGATCACTTTAGCTACGCATAACTAATAGCCCTAACATCAAAATTGGCTGCCAATATCTTCAGATCTACAATTAGTTGATCAAGAAAAGAGCTGCAAAAAAACCAGATCTATGCATAGAAAGACATTAAGCAGTAAAAAGAAGGGTTTGCTCCATATATCCAATAGACAAGACAAGAACAATTTTTGAAAGAATTTTTGTATTAAGGGCACCTGGGAGGAAAACAAGAAGGCGTATCCAATTCTACTCAATGGGATGGGTTCTTGGAAGTCCTCAGCACTTCAGATCTAGAATCTCTCTCTCTTGTTGGTGTAGAAAACCCAGACAAAGATAGAACTCAAAGGGAGCTCACACAGCAAAATAATGTAGAAAAATGTGACCAAGTGTATAGATCGAGAGTGATCTAATAGGCAACAAAAGGTGAAGAATGGTAGGAAAAACCCTCCTATTTATAACAAAATATTGGGTCATTCTAGATATTGGTGCATGATTAAAATAATGTTAACCAAATATAGATCCACCTTTTATGGAATATTTTATTATATTTGTTGGAGGGAAAAAGTATTTGACTTGGGTCAAATCCCTTTATTTGTCAATAATAAATAAATAAATGATTTATTTATCTTTTTAAGGAAGTGGTTGAAGGATAATCAAATAAATAATGATTTATTTAATTATTTGTGGGTGATTTAGTCATGTTTAACAAGGAATATTATCTAAATAAGATTTAAATAATTATTCCTAGAAAATAATAAGATAAATAAAGGTTTATCTAATTAATTTCTTTGTTTTAGGTTAAACATGACTAGGAATAATAATTAAATTATGGTTTAATTAATTATTCCATGAGGAAAATCAAACAAAATAGGTTTGTTTAATATTTCCTTTTGGGGTTTCATGTTTAGACCATAAACAACCTAATAAATGTGGTTTATTAAGTTATTTTACATAGTGAAAGCAATTTTACTTAGGGTAAAATTGGTCTTACATGGTGTACTTGGGTCCATCTAATGATAATAGGTTAGATGAACAAAAAATGGTGTAACAGATTGCCCCCCAGCGTGCGAGTGTCAGGAGCAAATCGTATGACCGAAGTACGTTGTAAGAACACAATCACTAGACAACAAAAGGGATGTCAGAGAGAGAAATGTGAGGTAGATAGTGTGCTGAAGAACTAGACCCTGAGGAGACGAGACTTGCAGGTGCAACGAGTCTCTTTTTATGAGAGGGTACCTGTGCTAAAGGCGGCGGGGGAGGCATACCTATGCCCGCCGAGACAAAGTACAAAAGAATAGTGTGTCCAGTAAACAAGGGACCGAACCATAAAGTACAACTGGAATAAACATGAGCCATATAATAATACAATGAGGAATCCCACATACATGCTGTGGCTGGGATAACAGCCAGGACTTATACAATAATATCTGAGTACATGAGATACAAAGACAACCCAAATGCCCCCTATAAGCAGGGAAGGGCTCGCAAAATCTGACTGATACATGCAAATCAAAGAGGCGCTATCCCGGGGAAAGTTTGCTGCTCAAAACCCCACTATCTTCTATTGTATATTCAACATGGAATCATGAAACAATTACATACAACTCTTCTCATAAGAGCCCTCATGTACTCAACTAATTGTCTCACACTGTCACACATAAAACTGACCAATACTTAGCCAATTTACTGCCTCCAGATAGCCTGCCTTGCTTGCGCTATCCCTGATGAATGCAATCCCTAAAGAATATGAATTTTGGCCTTCCTTGACTGCGCAAGTATCATGGGAACTCCAACGTGTGTTTGGTTGCATGGGTGCAACCCGATAATCCTACAACTGATAGTCAACTTCCCTTTCACCTATATCTCAACCGGGTCTCCACTAGATCTGACATGCATGCAACTAATAATAGTAAATCCTCAGTTGCATGTGAGATCACTGATTGCGAATTAATTAATATTTAATTCACTTGATCTCTCACTAGTGTATCTAACATTTACAACTAGCACAATTGAGTTTAACTCACCTAACTGAGTTAAAATAATTACAACTTGCATTAACTAATGCACCACTGCACTTCGAACTCTGTTACAATAGAATTACTCCCCATGCCTCACCAACTACCTGTAACTCAAAATTGACGAGCTAACCGAGTTTATCACACTCAGTTAACTATTACAAGTTATTTTGAGACTAGATTACATTTTATTGTCCATATTAATTAAGGGATAACTAAAATAGACATGCACCAAATTTAGCCTTGTGGGCCTCACCCTAGTGTAGGTGCTTAATGCACTAGTTGTGGGTGCTGAAATTTTCTTGTTGAATTTAAACACGAAAGTGACCCAGGGGGTAGTGAAAACCATATTATACTGATTTTTTTTTTTCAGAATTGAATTTGATTGTACCCTGAGAATCCTTCCATGAAGGACAAGGCCTCGTGATTGGTGCAAGCATAAATTACTTGATCGATAAAAGGGGTAGGGTAGTTGTCATTGGGACAAGATTTATTTAAATCTCAAAAATCAGTGCAAACTCAGATGGTGCCGTGTTTTTTCATGATGGGTACAGGGTTGGAAACTCATGATGTGTAAGCGAGGTTAGATGAATCCGTCTTTGTGAAGCTTGTCAATCTCTTGTTTTATTTCTTCTGCTTTGGATGGGTGTAATGGACGTTGCTTTTGGTAGACTAGTGATACGTCAGACCAGGTGTCAATGTGGTGTTCTACGATGGTGGGGATTAGCCATGGCATTTACGAATAATCCCATGCGAAGATATCCTTGTACTCTTATAATAAGTTTGGATAAGTGGCTACCTCGTCTGGGGATCTGCTGATCCTAGCGATATTTATTTGGTTTTTTTGAGATATTCACCTTAATGGTTGGAGAAATATTTGACATATTCCCTTCTTCAAACACATCGAGTGCCGAGATAGGGTTTTTGAACCAATATACCATTCCAGATGGAGGGAAGACTTTGGATTCAATGGCGTATATATCCTGGGTTTTTGGGCTGCTAGGCACAAACATTTTTTCTGGAAGAAAAAGCAAGCGGTGATGCATTGATTTCCACAGACAACCGGGTTCCATCATGGCCTCTAGAATATCTTCATCAGAGTGAAACAAGATGTCTAAGGGGGAATTGGCTTGTGCGAGGCTGTGAGGAATTGGTTTAGGCATAACAGTGTTGGTTGACAGACATGAATATGATTATGTGGTTGATGCCGTGGAACCAGACAAGGTCGACAAGGTGTAGACAGGTTGGGTTTTCACCATCAAAGGTACTACTACCGTTGTGGTAGTTGCAGCGGTCTCGACACTAATGAAAGATGTGTAGACAACATGGGTCATGCTTCCCATGTATGATAAGATGAATTGTATATGGTGTTGTGTGTCGTCAACGTTAAATGGTGGAAGAATTTCGGTTATGGTTGTTTGTTTGAGAGTACACTCCTGCTCTTTCGGCAGTGTACTAAGGATACACGCATCTTCATTTACTTGTAAGTTGCGTTGAATTTATAGGTGCAAAAATGTTTTCATCATGGGGCGCATCTCTGTTTCATGGTTATGGCTCATGAAAATGGTGCATGGAGTAAAGGTCCCTAATGAGTAGATGGTGTGAGAACCAACACTACTCTCCATGCCAGATGTGGATGCTTGAAGATGGTTGGGCATCGATGCATTTTTGCGCTCTGCCATCTCCGAGTCTTTGATCTTGGGTGGTGTGGCTCCTTTGGGGAGTCCAAACTCAACACTGCTCTTTTCGCTCGTACAATTGGGAGGTATTCACAATTCATAGTGTGGTGGAATTGCGAGCAAATCTAGTAATAACAACATGTGATCTTCTCTTGATTAGAGAGTTGGATATGCAGTATGGTGGTGATCATGCGAAGAATGTCGGTGAGTTTCTTGAGTTCCTGACATTGATTGACCACGTGGTCCTTTATATCGCATTGAACACATGTTGTTCTTGGCTGGTTTTGTGCCTTGCTAAGATGATAGGCCACCTTAGCTTTCCTAGGGTTTTGGTGACGATGGGGGGAAGGATGCATTATGCCCGGCTGCCTAGGTTTGAAACCGATTACATTCAGATATTTGGTGACCAATGAGCATATGAAATCTAACATAGGTCAAAATTGGGGGATGTAAGTACAATATCGAGTGTGATGGTTGCCTTGGAAAATAAGACAATACTGATGATTTTTGGTTTCCCAGTCCCTTTGGAATACCAGAGTAATTGGGTACCATTTGCGAAATGATCGTAAATTTGGGCATTGAGCGATCAGATGATTGCATGCGTCACAAAATGCGTAGGTTGGGATTATTCATGGAGGGTGGTTGGGGGCAATAATTTACCCCCTTGTTGGCCATTTTTCTATTGATATGAAGAGGATGGACCTGGTTGCCTCATTCTCTTGGGTTGTCAAAATTTTTACTGAGTCCAAATCCGAATTGTCTTCTGCAGTGAGATGGGTTATGGCCTGGCGTAAACAATTTAAAACCAAACGGAAGCGAGAGATGTAGGGACAACGAAAAACTGGGTGGTTATTTGAACACACTCAACACGAATATTGGACTTCTCGTAGGCTGTTGTAGTACACCGGGTACCATATTTGAAATAACTCTAGAGCTACATAATCAACGATGAAGTGATCTCGTTCATCATAGAGTGTGCAGAGCTGGACCGGAGCTTGGGGACGATTACGGGGAGGAGGTGGTCGTTCAGGTGACTGCCTCTCCTCTGATACATACAATATGGTCCTTTTTTCTTCCGTCCTTTGAGATGTAGTGTTGTTTGTGGATTTTGTGTCCGAGTCATCTAAGTCGGGGTTTTTAGTGACAAAGTGTCGCATGAAATCCAACATAGACTGGAATCGATAGATATGGGGACAACAATGCACGTGGTGGTTGCTCCAAAAAATCTTACATGTATGTTGTCTATGTCGTACTAAATTTCTTTGGGAAACTTGCGGGACTTGATACCAATGTTTGAATGCCCTTAAATCTGGGCATTGATTGACTAAGTGATTAAGCTAGTCACAAAATGCATAAACTAAGACATGTGATATGGGTTCTGTTTTCCATCTCTGGGCCGTTGGGGTGACTATATACGAGCAAGATGTAGGCTCCTCTCATACTTACAATATGCTTTTGGCTTCTCCCTTGTCCATTTGTATGGGTGGAGCTGAGGGGTCTCATTGGTAAGATTGTTCTAGGTCTTGCAAGGCATCCCTATATTGTGACATCTCTAGGAAATGATGAGTATAATGCCCATAATGTTCATATATGGCGCACACATGATTGGTGTGCAATGCTTTCCCTTAGTTGTTCATGGCATGTTCCTTTTTATGGGAATTCAAGGTCACGACAATTCTTCCGGTGTGTAGAATGGGTTTAAATTCTTCTAACTCTAGGAAAATATTAGTAGGATGACCTATGACATCGCACAATGTGCAACGTTGTAATACCCTAGGTAACTTGGATGTTTTGAATTTTTTCCCTTTTTTGTTATTTTTCTTGGTCATGTTAGTTGGCGCTACTACAGGTGTTTCGTTAACTACTATAGGGGTTATTCCTGTAGAGGTGATGCCTGGACTTCCCAGCATGGCTGGGGGGGACCAAATACCACACAAGAATTGCAAATTCCATATTTGGCAATGTCATAGTTTCCATGACTTTTTTTGACACAAAACTAGGGGGGGGATATAAAAACAGGATTTGCGAAATGACGTATGGTAGGAATGTTGTGCTAGTGGCTTCAACATCCATACTGTTGGTTTATATGTCTAGGCTAGTTTCGATGTTTTATGAGAGCATCATGCACACTAGTGCCCCCTGCTTTCCAGGACTCCCTCTGGTATAATAGGGGATCTCCTAGAAATGAACCTAGGATGGATGATGGTGTGAACTATTGTGGGCCGAATTCTGTATATCTTGTGAGTGGTTCTGTGGTTGTGTCTACGTATGGTAGCATGACATCGAGAGCAGTCATGGGTTTCTTGTCATAGTATGTGAGCTAGTTGATGGTGATGATCTAATCATCATGGGGAAACATCACTACCCTAAAGACAGAGGATGCGACTGCAGTCATGGCATACATATAACTCTGCCTGAGGAGTATATTGTAGTCTAGTTGTGCATCTAAGACCTCAATGTCTATAAGGACTGTTTTTACGACCATGTTTACTGGGACATTTTGATACAAACTGACGAGGGCTGAAGGGCGACTGTCATATGATCTAAGCATGATGTGAGATGGTTTTAATTCAAGTGATCCTAACTTTTTCCAAACTGATTTGGACATGATATATTTTGATGCTCCTTCATCTACGATGCATCGGTGTATGGTGATGCTATGAACCGAAACCAGTATTTAGAAAGCGACTAGAGAAGGAAGCCTCAGGCTTGCCTTGTCTAAGTAAAAAATCATTAGGTGTGAATCGGAAGGATTGATTGCACCTAATGTGGAAAGTAAAGCTTTCCGTACTCTTGGGCATGATTGCAGAACTTCCAAAATTGACTTACCAGCAGGTGATTGAGCTAAATCATCCGCTATCCTATAGTTATGAGCGAATTTAGAGTGATGTCTTGCATGCCTAATTGGTCCCTTGACCATTTTTGGAAGGGGCTCTATAGGTACTTTGGAGATAGTTAACAGTGCGGTAGGTGCGCTCGTACTAGTACCTAATGGGTTGGTTTCTGGAGGTATATCGTAGTTCCTATTCATTGTTTGGAAGAACAATTATTCACCAACCATTTAAATCTCGTCACTGCCTCCTTTGGTATCATTTTGGGGTGGTTTTTGTTGTTGGGTGTTAACCACTCCTTGGCGGGGGAAAGGTTCCTCCATTACATCAGGCTGTTGAGTAGGTCCCCCTTGTCCTTGATTACCCTGAAGTTTTTTCAATTTAGGGAGTTCGGGACAATGGTGAGTGTAATGGACATATTTACCACATATGGCAAAAGAATGATTTGTCCTTAGACTAGGTCTCTTTTTTTTTCCCTTGGGAGTTACTATTTGGCTCTTGGTTTTGATTTCGGTTGGGGTTGCCCCCCGAATGAGACCGTAGGGGGCATTGTTGATTACTGCCCCCTGTACAAAGTCTCGCTTTTGCTTATTCCCAGGCTTCTTTTTTGCAGCGTTTGGAGGATTATTTTTGTTCTCCTGGTCATAAGACTGTCGCTGTTGAGCCCAGGATGGTTGCACTATGTTCACTGTTGCGTTGTTTTGCATTGGCGGTGGATTTTGTGTAGGGAAAGGGGGGTATAGGTTACCCTATCCCTGATTGGGGTAAGATTGCTGGGGAGGCTCTCTTGTATCAAAATTCATAACTGAGTCATGGTTCCCTTGCAAGGGAGGGTATGAGCCTCCCTGCTGTTGATGGTATGGTATTACCCTATTTGTCATATTACGCAAAGGTGTAGACTAACTTTGATGGTAGCCAAGTTGTGATACATTATGGATAGAATCGTACGAGTCTCTTAGGTACTGATTACTGCTACTTAGGTGACCTTGGGTCAAGGACCCGATCAAACCATCTGCAGTATTCGACGCACTTGGTAACTCTCTATAAGTTTGTAGGCACAGGGAATTTGGCAGAACATTGTAAATATATCCTGACTGGGTGTAAATGAGTTCAAGCTGTTGGGCTTTGATAATGGAATCCTTCTCAGAGGTAGGTTTCTATGCTACCACGTCTTTTGAAATATTGGCTATGAGAGTTTTCAAAATAAGTCCACCAACACTCTATCGTCGAGTTTGGATTTACAAAAACTACGGTGTCACTGCCATTCGTGGAGATGGTCCGATATATGGACGGCTAGCATTTGCCTAAAATGTGTCAGCAGTTCCATTCCTGAATCATGATGAATGGGGAGCTGAAAATAAGTGAGGAAAATGGTAGCGAGGGCGCTAAAGGTTCCATGAGAAGCATATGGTTGCTCAAAAGTCTTAGTCCAATGGTATCATCAATGATACTATTGGACGAACACCATAGGTGGAAAGTCATGATATGATTTCCTGAGTCTTCCGCTTGCTTCCCTTCGAATTTTGGTATATACAAAGGGAGCTTCATGGGCATGGGAGGCCAATTAAGGCCATAAGAAATGGGGTCATTAGTTAAATTCGTTATATCTGGAAGATTCAGTGATTCTAAGAAGGGTAACTGCATATTGACTGCCATTGTATACTGTGGAAAAATAGGTATTTGAATGTGATGGTTTATGGGAGGTGCCTAGGGAATATTACACTGCGGCGTGCCCTGATGGATTTTTTGCTGATTCCCCGAAGGGGTAGTGCTATTCTGCCCTCTAGGGGTTGTAGGAGGGGTTGAGTGTGGTAACCCTCCTGGGTTTCCACTGGCGTGGTGTTGGGTGACCCTTG
The DNA here is from genome assembly GCA_034641835.2 of Pinus albicaulis. Taxonomy (NCBI): domain Eukaryota; kingdom Viridiplantae; phylum Streptophyta; class Pinopsida; order Pinales; family Pinaceae; genus Pinus; species Pinus albicaulis. The sequence continues at coordinate 939,103,250 of CM076580.1, forward strand.
GGGATTTCCAATCACATATTTCTCGATAAAGGATGAATCGATAATGGTGGCAACATGTCTTCTTTGACTCTTAAATGGCGGGAGACCTAGAAATCCTCCCTCTAATGGGGGGAGGTTCAAGAAACGCCTAGATCGACGGGGTCCCGTTGAGTCCGTTATGGTGTCGACTAGCTTAACCTTGGTGATATTTTTGGTTTTTTGGAGGAACGAAGATTTTAATCAAAGAAAATACAATCACATGCATAAAAAAAAGTGAAAAAATAAGAGGTAATTTTTCCTTTAATTTAAAGCTATGTGATCAATCAAGCAAAAAAATGTGGTTTTGTTTGTTTTGCATATGATACTCAGAAGCCTATATAGACCTACTCGTCCTTACACTCTCAATGTAACTAGGTCTTGTGAAGATATCTTTTGACGAGTATTGGGGCTAACATCCTGAAAGAACTGGTGATGTCTTCCAGTAGCCGAAGAATCGACCAAGGTAATGGTATGAGGATCAAGTGCTGCCTGCACTGTCACCTATAGGGAAGGATGCCCTAGTTTTGGACACTAAAGTACCATTGTCCCATATGAGTATTCAAGTCTTGATATTCTTGGTAATAAAATACCAATATTGAGCACTAGATGGGTCAGGTAACCCCAAAAATACTGCACGCACTGGGCCTAAGCTTAACCCCCTCTTAAACGGGACTCTGGTAATGCTCAGGTATTCGTTCTGTGGGTGAATAGACGAATTTGAAGCTCCCTAAAAAGTCAACATCTATGTTTCAAAATGTATTATGACCATGACAGATTATTGGATGCCTATCCCCGATGGTCCTAACCTGAACTATAATTTCTTTTGTGGCCCCTGTGAGGAGAATTTAGTGAGTTCAGTTAATGATTATTTTTAGAGAGTCTCAATTTTTCTTAGGGTGTGCTTTGGTGAAGCGGCTGTAAGAAGAGGATAAAGGTCCCAACACATTGGGTGCCTTTTGGTCCAATGCTTACTGATGCTTCGTGTGTGATTTGGAGTGTACAATCACAAGTGTTATGAGATGTGCATATGCGCTGATCCTTTACAATCCTTTTCTAATTAGCCTATGTGTGATTCTTCCTTGCAAAAATAAATGATGTGTGAATTATGGGCTGCTTACACCTTTCCTAGTTAGACTATGTTTGCACTATAGGGAGATGGAAAATTGTCTTAGGAAAGCATTCATGTGCATACCCAGGCTCACCGTTAGGTGCAAGGATGGCAGATATTACTTGCTTTCTTTTTGACAGTTTGGTCCTAGTCCCAGTTCCTAATGCAAAATTGAACTAATTTAATGCAAAAATTGAAAAACTTGAATTAGCTAAAGATACGTGGATCGATGGGAAACTTAATTTTATGCTAATTACACTATGTGTTTTGTATCTTTTATCAGAAAATCATTTTTTCGGACAACATATGTGAATTCAAGGCCACTTACTTTTTCCTACTTAAACTATGTATGATTTGCAAAAATAAAAAAACTAAAATTAAACCTACTTAGTTTCTAAGCTAAATTATAGCAAGTAAGAGTCCTAACCAGTCATGAAATATAAGAGTCCTAAATTTATGGGTTTCCAAGAACTTTACAACTGAAAAAATAGCAAAAAACAAGAAAAAATTAGCTTGCTGGCCTAGCGCGCAACTTATCTTCCCACAGGCGCAGAGCATGCATCTGTCAGAGTGTAATGTGTGGGATTGGGAAAAGTGAAAAAAATTCCCTTCCGTTCTGTGAAAAAATTCTCACCGAGTGTGATTGGAGATGCTAAGAGGATGCAAGGGTGATTTGCAGGACGCTGAGCAGGAAAAAGGACCTGCATCAACAACCATTAACTCAAAAGAAAGAATCTAGTGGAGTCGCCATTCCTATGGTAATGTATTCGAGACATGGGCGTACGAAATGCACTTTGCTTAGTAGGCAGGCTTCTTACCTACATAATCGCAAGCCAAAATGGTTTGTTAAACGTTAGTGGAACAAGTTCAACATGTAATAAGCTAAGTTAGAAAGGAAACATAGCACACTACATAAAAAATAAAACAAAAACAAAACAATATGCACAAGATACATGCTCGATAGAGAAAACACACTAATGACTGAAAAATGGAGAGATTCTCCCTTTATTAGGTGCTTGTGGTAGTAAAATATAGAATGCTAAATCTCTTGTCATTGGATCCTTCGAGCTATAGATCTCCAATATCCAAGACAAGGGGGTCTCTTCCCCTCAAGTTTTTAGCAAACCTCTCTTCCTTATCGAAGGATGGTAGATCGACGAAGATGTGGTGAACTCCTCTCTCTTGGACTGAGATGTTGGATGGCCAACAACTAAGTCCTTCCAATCCTCCTACTTTTGAACAACATAAGCTGGTTTTCTGTGGAGAAATTTGGCCAGCATAACAATGTGTCTACTATTCTTCTTACAAAGGCTGGATTTTATAGAACACTTTGAAATTTTCCCTCCTCTTGTCCCAAGATGGATGGTGACACAAGAGTGGAGGTATGATTCCTTTATGTGCTGCATTAAGGCCTCAAGGTGGCTCAAAGGAGACAATACTTGGTTAGGTTGAGTGGGAATATTTTTAACCAAGTGTGCCAAGTGGTCCCGAATGGTGACATTCTACCATCCCTAGGATCGTGCGGCTAGTGAAGAAAAAGCCACACTGTGCACAAAAAACATTTGTTGCCTGTACGATGTCCATAAATTTGTCTTTTTACCTTAGGAAGAATGAAAATTTTAGCTCTTCCTAATGTATTTCTTCTTTGGATACCTTTATATGTACCTTCTGCTTGAAATTTTTAATTTTTTTTTCCCGTACGATTTTCCAGTGTCAACACCTAGAGACAAGGAGACAAAAATTCTTCAAGGATAGTGATGAGATTCAGAGGCATTCCAAGATTGATTCGGTTTTATGATTTCGGTGATGGTTTAGGTGAGATCATGGTATGGTGAGGGTGGAGGTGGTTTAACGTCTGGATTCCCTTGGTTGTTTTTGGATTTTTTTTATCCATGAGGTACAACATTCATGCTTGGAATATGACACAGGGTTGACTGGATGAAATAAATACTCTGGTTCATCCATGTCTATGGTCGGGTGGTACGTGGAAGTCCCAAACCTCGTTGGATCTTGCTTATGTTTAATGCAAGCTAAGTTTTCTTTATTTTTAGTTGTATTTAAGTGGATTTAATGGTTGTTATATTATGGTTATATGCTAGTTATAAGCATGGTTATGTGACTGGTTCTAGTCATGGTTCATTTCACGTTCTTACTTGTCACTGAAAGAATAATGGATGCAAGACCTATTTAATGTTAAAACAACTAATGGGAGAGGATTGTGATCCTTCTTGATAAGTTTCATATGAATTTCCAATCCCTTATGCCCAGTCTTGTATTCATGATCTGTAGATTGCATTGTTTCCAAGTGTTTGATAGAATGTCAATCCTCGTTGGGGATGGTCAAACCTAGTCCTGGTGTCAGTTTTTGGTTTACAAGCATTGTACTTGTGTAATTTATGAATTCTGAAAGTGACAGGGAATTTTGGTCAGAGGTCTAGCCCCAACCCTGGAATCTAGCCTTAACATCGGTAGTCTCTAGCACAACATTGAGTTAAAAAGTCCATAGTCGCATTGATGCAGGCCTGTGGGAGTTACTAGGGGTTTATAGTCACACTCATGCCTTGGAAAGGGAGAAAATGGGGGTACAACTCATGGAAAAGTCAGGTTTTCTCAAGGGGTAGACACCAGAAGGGGTTGAGTTAATCCTGGAGGGTCATGTGGCACCTTAGGGAAGTCAAAAAGGTTTGTTTATCAACTCCATTTCTTTAAGGTCACCTAGGAGGTTAAGTCTGGTCATAAATTCCCCTCAACTCATGTTTACCCCGGGAAAGCTGGTGAAAGTGGGTAGATGTGAGGGTAGGTGTACATTACAATATGGGAAAACTTCTATAAATTTGACTCCTAGTGAGGCATTTTCCTAGGTGAAGAAGCTCCCATGCTTTGGTAACCCAATAGAGTCATATGTGCTACTAGTAGGTATTATTTGTCTTAGTTTGCACGATCTAATCCACTTTAGCATATTCAATGCAACCAATATTGAGTTATGTGGGGTCCAATTACTCGATTTCCTTTGAGGTGTCCAAAAAGGTGGAAAATATGGTCGAAGAAACTCCACCTTAAATACTAAGTGCAAGCCAATGAAAGGGGGAATAGTCAATTCAAAAGTATTTTCACTCACAACCTTTGTGATTATGTAAGGCCCATATTAAATTGGTTTGATCTTCTTATGGGGTATTAAAAGGTACTCTTCTTTTAAATGCAACCACACCTTGTGATCAACCCAGAACTTTTGTGGAACCTCGTGTCGATCATGTTGTTTCTTGTACTTGGCATTGGGTTTTTGCATGATATCATGAACTTGTTGTTAGAGGTGTTGTATCCATTCAACAAGTTTGTTTACTATATCTTCCTCGACCTAAGCATGGGAGTACTTTGTTGATGAAGATGCAATGGGAATAACTACATTAATTGGTGCTAATGGTTGGAACTCCAAACACACCTGAAAAAGGAATATGGAAAATAGAGCTAAGGAGGGCTCTGTTATAACTATGTTAAACATATGGAAGGTGTCCACCTAAACTAATGTAGCTATTCCCCCCTAGCTTAGTCCATAATGCACTAATAAATCTTGTGTCTGTGTTTAAAATGATGCTCCTTAGTATCCCAAAGTGCACCCAAACTTGTTCAAAGAACAAGTTCGTTGCTTCTTGCCCATTGATTGTCTTTTATAGGGCATCAAAAATGCATCTTGCTAAACCTATAAACTACCATGAATAAGTAGTCATGTCCATTCTTGGTTGTTGATAAACTTCCCACAAAGTTTATGGAAATAATTTCCCAAGGATGAGTGGGTACAAGTAAGGGATGATATAGACCCTATTTCCTATTAATATATTTGTTGGTAAAACAAAGAATGCATTCTCTTATGAACCTAGCTACTTTTTCTTTCATTTTGGGCTAATACACATACCTATACAAGTCGGTTACTATCTTTCCTACACAAAATTTCCCCACAACCTTGGAGGTGCCAGCCTCTCTAATCAACTATAATCACTCACCTTTAGGAACACACAAATTATCCATCATGTAGACTAAACCATCTTAAACATGGTAGTAAACTATGTTGTCACCATCGTGCACATGACTCTAGCTCTGCAACTGCTCATAACACCTCCTTAAAGTATTCATCCTCTGAATATGCCTCCACATAAGAAGTTTTAATCCTTTCATCCAACCTTTTGATGAAAAATTTGCACCCATCACACCACATTTTGTTGTGGTGTTTCAATTGCAATATGTCAACCACATAAAAATTGCATTGTCAAATGATAAGCATATTTACACTTGGAAAATTTGAAAATTATGAAAAAAACACACCATGTGCATCAATATAATTGTAAAAAAAACTTAGTATGGATGAATATGCTTGCTTGATAATATTTTAAACCATATGCTAAATCAATTTCCCTCTGTGTAAGATTGGTATCTCCGCTACGTTGAGCTTCTTTGACCAATGTAGACACACCATACCATGATAACCCACCATTATTAGCTTGTTTGCATCGTTCAATCCATACCTTCATCCAATCAAGATTGTTTGCAATGTATAAATGTATTGCATCCCACTCTCAACCGGTTGAATTAAAATAAAACAATTCACATATATTATTAGTTATGATGTTATACCTTCATAATAAATGATTATCCAGGAAGACTAAAAATTAAAAAAGTACGATATACATAAAAAATAAATTCAAATGTACTATAAATTAGACATCATGGGTAAATGGCTCCATGTGCATCAAAGTTCCCAAAGTTGTGATCTTTGACGTGGGTGGAATTGAACGCATGTCAGCTAACTTGTTTGTGATTCCCTTCTTATACTTCATTACTAAATGAAACTGCTTTAAAATCCACATGCACTTGCAATGTATGGTTTAAACAAAGTTACCAAATTAACGAGAACTATACTGAGTTCTCGGTTTTTTAGAGGTCACAAAAAATCATGATTTCATGCCAATTTTGAAAATTTTCTATACAAAATCAACCTTTTTTTTGGAGCATAATTTTAACACTTCAAATTTTCTTATGTATTAAGTGTGAACAATTTTTTTAAATGTTAGTGATTTTCATGTCGAAAGATGTTGATGCAACATGAACCCTTTTTTGGGGGGCTTATTTTTGACACTTTAAATTTTCTAATGTATCAAGTATTGATAATTTTTTTTTTAAATGTTAGGATTTTCATGTTGTTTTTGAAAGGCATTGAAGAACAACAACCTTTTTTTGGGGGGGCATATTTTTGACACTTTAATTTTTTTTCTTAAGTACAGTTTTACAAAAAAATGTTGGTTATTTAACTGTTTTTCAAGTTGTCTTCTTCTTCTTCTTTCTTCTTGAGATGTTTGTTTTTTAAGGGTTTTTTAATCTTGTAATTTTTTTTCTTTATAATTGTTTTTTTTGTAATGAAATTTTGAATTTTTAGGGGTGAGAGGAGCGTGAGGGTGTTATATAGCCCGGAGGAACAAAAAATGTTCAACTTCTCTTGGGGCCTGGGCACAACTACTAATAATTTGACCGAATTCCTAGTGTTGTGGAAAGGTTTAGAGATTTCCATAAGCAAAGGCATAAAGAGATTAATGGTCCTAATATATTTTATGATTGTCATTGGGAAAATATCCAAAGAAATACTGAAAATAAAATCTAACACCCCTGCAATTGTGAATAGAATATTATTACAAATCAAGAACTTTTAAGAGATCTCCCTCTACCACATTCTTAGACTTTTAAATGATCAAGTAGAAAAAATTTCCAACTGTGGGTTTGAGCTTGGGCAGGGAATTATAGAAAAAAAATTGGGCAAGGGAATTTATCCCCATTTCCATGGATTAAGTTCATTTGTTTATAGAGAAGCTCTATCATCCATTGTCTCATGAGAGGACCTAGGTTATTTGAGATTTTGTTTTAAATGCTATATGCCGTCTAGTTCTCTCCACATCTAGCTTTGACAGGTTGAGATCTTCTCCATGTGGAGGTGAAGAGTACTCCATGTTCCCCTTCCCACCACTTTGTATTTGTGGCCTAGACATGTGTATATGGGAGAGGACAAGTTTTAAAGTGGATTCAATTTTTTGCTTGGGGTTATTGATCTGACTGAAATTCTCATTAAATCTAGATTTTAATGCTTTGTAACATTCTTCAAGCTTGGAATTAATTTGAATTCCAAAGTTTCTTTTTGTGGTAGATCTTCAAATATGATCTGAACCTGAATTAACATCTCTCCTTGTGTTTCGTCCTAGATGAAGTTATGAAGAGTAGTTAAATGCGCAGGGGCTAAGGGCTAATTGGATGTATATATCCTTTGCTATGTGATTTATTCATTGGTTTCACAATTGGTGTTGTAGAAGTACATTCATGGACACTTTTGAGAGTCGATTCCTTGATGGAGAAATGGAATATTGGGAGCACTCGGTCGATAATTTATTTAAAGTGTTAATGGGTATGGAAGAGATTACAACCAGAAGGTTGAAGATCTTCGAAAGAGAAAGGGAGGCAAGGTTCAATTTTTTGGAAACAAAATTTGATTGGTGATCTTGGTGGATCCAGAAATAGAAGTCACCTTGAAAATAACTCAAAAATCAAAGTCATTAGATGGAAGTGAAACTAGGACCATATCATAGTGCTTGTCACCCTGATTCCAACGGTGCGAATGACACTCAAATCTAAGTTCATATGCTCAAGTTATAGCTGGTCAAACTAGGCTAAGTGGCAGTCACTAACAAGACAACAATTTGGCAGAGTCTCGATATATTAAAAATAAAATATATATTAAAAGGTCGGTTGGCTGGCGATTAAACCTGGCCAACTGGGCCCAAACATATCACAATATATATATATATATATATATATATATATATATATATATATAAACATGTTGTAATGGGTGGGTGGGCCACCGACCGACGAATTCGCCAGACCCAACACTTGGCACCATACTATGTGCTATTGAACTAACGAGGATCAAACCCGCCCAACCCACGTGGGGCGACTCGCCAATCAGTCAGTCTCGCATTCTATTTAATGCACAACAAAAAAATCAAACCGCCATATTATCACAAAGTCCAAGCCATATATGGGATGCAATAGGATTTGAATCGGTACCGCCGCCATGAAACACGCCACTGTCACCAATGAGCCAATGACTCATACCTTGGTGGCTCCACCCACCAATGTTACTTAAACCCTCATCAAATGCATTTGACTAGACCGGTGGAGCACAGACTAGCGGAACCCTAAGTGGCTAGGAGGGTTGGAACCATGAGCAAGGAATATTACTAGATGCTGAGAAGGTTCCCTTGGAGGGATAGAGGCGCTAGTGTTAGAATTTGACAAGTTTATAGTAATTTTTGCACGTTTTCTCTCCGGAATCCAACCGAGTAGTTTGTTTCTCCAACCGAGGTCTCCAATTTTAGGTCATCATTGGAAATGGAGGTATAAGGGTCATTTTTGTAAATTTGGCTATAATTCATTTCTTTGCTACCACTTAATAAAAGAAGGCCTCCCCACTTTGAGCGGGGCCCGAAGACGTAGCCCACATTGGGTGAACTCCACAATCAAATCATTTGTGTGCCTTTGATCTCATGGTTGCTTTATGATTTATGCTTCTTTTTCACGTGTTAAGTTACTTGGTTAATATGATATTTTATATGCAATTTTATATGCATCCTTGAAGTTAAAATATCTGGATCAATTTTGGTATCAGAGAAGGTCTTCTTGATGCCAGTTGCATGAGTGAATGCTAACCAGGAAAAAGCTCCAAAGAGGTGAAGGAAAACTAAAATCCTTTGATCCCGAAATGGGGCATGCACCAAGAAGACATAACATGGCAGATGAGGATGCACAAGTAGAAGAATAGAGAAATTATAGCAAGGTCTTCTTCACCATGGCAAAGAAATTTTACAAGCTGTTTGCAAAATATGAGAAGAAAGAGCCCAATGATCATGCATCATTACACCATGGAGGTGGATGAGAAGAGTATCCTCCCTCTCCATCCACCAACGAAATTTATTCTTCTTCCTTTTCTCATGATTCTAACAGGCATCATATAAATGCATCTGAGAAACCATTTTTTAAGCTACATGTAATGTTTTATTTGCCCACATATAATGGAGAATCTAATGAAGAGAAACTAAACATTTGGATTAGACAAATTGAGGTTTATTGTTGGATTCAGTAGATTGAGGAAGATAAGGCCAAGATCCAGTTATAATCTCTTCAGTTGATTGGCACTGCTCTCGTTTGGTGGGAGATAAAGTTGCAGAAAGGAAAAAAATATTTGGGTAATCTCCCTTCTTCTTGATCCAATTTTGTTTCTGCATTAAAAGATTAGTTTTATCCTTTGGGTTATTGACAAAAGGATTTAATGGAATGGAAATATTTGAGACAAGGAAAGGGTCAAAATGTACAAAGCATCACATAGGAGTTTAGGAAACAAGCTTTGAATTTGAACATTCCACTTGGTTCACCTGAAATCGTAACAGAGTATATTGGTGCTTTACATAGTAACATCAAACATTATTTTTTATTATTTAAGCCTACTACTGTTGATGTGGCCAGTGTGAAGGCCATTCACCTTGAAAGCAGGGGCAAGAATGACAAAGTAGATCAATCAAATAAATCATCTTTCAAACCTCATAATGGAAATTTCAAAGGAAAAGGCAAGGGAAAGGACAAAAAGGTAGCTAAAACAAAGAAGGAGGAAGGAGAAAATCCATCTTGCACACATTGCAAGAAGGAAGGCCATGATGATGAACATTGTTGGAAGTTGTATCCGGAGTTGAAACCAAAGAGATTTCATGGGAAGAACAAGCAAAAGACAGTGGCAACCGTACAACAGGACCTTGGATCTGATTCCAGTGACAGAACAAAGATCTCAACAGTGGGAATATAAGGTAACCTTTATCTTCATGCTAATGAAAATTCTGAATTACATGCAAGTACAAGTTCTTTAAATGAGTCTCTTTTTTTTTGACAAATTCGGTTACTATTTATATTCCAAAAAAGAGGGGATAAAGATCCTTGTTACATTCAAGCGAAGGAGAAGCGAAGCAAGGAGGGGTGATGTGGAAAAATACCGAGCCTCCTTTTGGATGACTATTACTACTATGCTACATATCTGATTCATGATATATCCGAACAAACTGAGATAACATAAATGCAAATTTAAATGACATAATAATAGCAGAGAGAGTTGGCAGAGTGAAGATTAGTTCTTGCTGCTTTGACGCCCATTTGAAGCATTAGTTTTGCCTTGATTGTTGCCCGGATTGATGTTGGGGACATTGTTGGAGATTGAACTAGGAGTAGTTTGCTTGTCCAATATGTAATGTAGGATCTGGAGGGATTCTTCAATATGAACACAACGATTATTAGCTCCCCTTAGCTGCTCTTGGAGGGATTGAGATTGATGTTGAAGGAACTTAGTGTCCGCGTGATGTTTGTCCTCAATTATCCTTAAATGAGCTCTTATCAACTCCATCTCAACTTGCAGATCGACAGAGTGAAAACAATTCTCATTCCTCATGATTTTAAATAGGGGAAGGGACAGAGTTATTGCTATGTGAATAAGAGATCGAGAAGGAAATAGGGGCACTGCTTGATAGTGAGGGAATGTGAATTACGTGCTGATGGGAACAAGAAATCTAAAGGTGACACAGCACAACTAAAAAGAAGCCGATGGAGAGGGATCATGATCGTTTCAGGTGACAACGAGTTGCGGGAGTATGAAAGAGATATAGGGGCAACAAGAATAGAGGAGCATAGAAAAACAGAGATACAGAAAATTAAAGAGGGAATTTCACAACAGGGCAACAATGAATAAAAGATCGAGATGACCAGGGCAGAGAGAGCGGAATCAAGGATTAACTGTGTAGAAGGAAGCATCGGGATATGAGGGCGCAGGGCTATGTGCAATGCACATATGGTGTTTAGCAAAGGAGCTGAAGACGAAATTTAAAGAGTAGAAGAGGGTAGTAGATGGTTTTCTTGATGAAGGAGGGTGGGATTACCAGTAAGATAAGGTCACAGGAGAAATGCGGGGATGGGTATGGGCTTGGTAGATTTTCCTTGAAAATATCCTGAAGGCACAGGGTATCTGGTAGACTGCGATCACACATAGGAGAAAAAACATGACAAAGGAGAGGAGGATATGTTATCTTGGGAAAGGAGTTTACCTGAGGGTTTGCAACATGCATTGTTGGCCAATGAGTTAACTTTATTGTTGTTGCACCTCAGAATATGATAAATTGAGAGGTCTCCAATATCCTTATTCAAGGTTCGACACCTTGTGATCATTCTACTATGAGAAATGTTAGGGGTTTGTGCTGAGTTTTTCATCATATTGTTAATTATTGCTGAATCACCAAAGACCATCACCCTTTGAATCTTTAGTTTCTTTATGATTTTTAGGCCTTTTAGCAGTGTGTATGCTTCTGCTCTGTTGTTTTACTGTCGCCCCAACCCCCATTCAAAGGTAGCAATGCTATTTCCCTACCCATCCATAATGCAACCTCTCGCTCCTACTATTCCTGGGTTTGCCTTTGAGGCACCGTCGAAGAAGAACACATGCCTTTTGATTCATTCAAGCCACTTAATAAAATCTTTTTCTTTAAGTTTGATCTTACACTGATCCTTGTGGGGGTATTGGATGGTAGGAATTTTACTGGACTTTGAAGGAGTGTTAAGAGCTCTTCCAAGGAGAATTATTTCTTCAGCCTGCAGATCGTTGAGGTTGAGGTGACTGCTATTTTTGGCAAAAATGGTCTCAATAGTGAGGCTTCATGCCTTGCTCTGCACTTTCTTGATACAAGGTTTATGATCTTGAAAGGTAACCTCATTTCTCATAAGCCAAATGTTCCACAAAAGAACATGGGGAAGAGTGTCCCAAACTCTTTTGGCCACGTTATTCTTCTTTTTTCCCCATGGGTAGCTCTTTTTCCAGTTGACAATCAGTTCCGAGACCGAGTTGTTTGTACCCTTCTCAACCTGGAAAAGATCTATGAGGGAATGCCAACACTATTTAGAAAAGGAGCACTCAATGAAAAGGTGGAAGATTCACTCCTCATCCATGAGGCAAAGAGGGCATCTAGATGCACCCTGGATGCCTTTTTTTTTAAAGTTGTCAGCTATCAAGATCTTCCATTTGACCAAGGTCCAGATAAAGATTTTTATCTTTGGGAGCACTTCTGATTTCCAGACTTGTTTCTAGATTACCCAAGGAGGAGTGGGAAATTTCTCTTTGTGAAGAGTCTCATACCCTGATTTTATAGTGTAGGATTAGCCGTAAGGATCCCATCTAAATATGTCCTCTTTGTCTTTTGAGAGTGGAGTAGCGCCATGGAGAATTATTTTCAGAGAGGCTTTGTCATTTTCAAGGTGAGAAGACAAGTTTGGGAAGGTCCAACCATTCTAGTTGCTGGTGCTCTCATCCCAACTGGTTATTTTCTCCAGAGTCTTAATCCCATGCTCTCGAAGATATGTTTGTATACGGATAGTGCTTGGGTTTTTTCAGAGAGGGGGTTGGCCCATTATTTTGTCCTCCCAAATGTTGATGCTGTGACCTCCCTATGAGACTTTGGAGATGTTGTTGCCAATGAAGGGAATGGATTTTGTGCACAAAACCTAGATTCAGGAGCAAGGTCTGTTGGGGATGGCCTGATCTAGAAGGTTTTGCATTGTAGTAGAAATATATTTAGTTTCCAGCACTTGCTTCCACCAATATTGCTATCCAGTAATAAGGCGCCACACTATTTTCCCACCAAAGGCTATGTTAAACAGTTTGGGAATGCGGATGGCAAGTCCACCATTTTCATAATTTTGAGTTACCTGCCTCCATTTGACCAGATTGAATTTATTCTTCTCACTTTTGCCACATTGCCATAAGAATTTCCTTAAAGTTGCTTCCATTTTGTGCCAAATGCTAATGGGATCTTGCAGTAGTGAAAAATGATATAGAGGGCAGGAAGTGAGAATAACTTTTAAGAGGATCATGTGCCCAGCCAAATTGAGACATGTGGATCCCCATTGTTGGACATTCTTTTTCATCTTGTCGATGGTGATGCTACAAACTTCAGTCTTCAAATTTTTTGAGCTGACATGCATCCCAAGATAATTAAAATGAGTCCAATTCTATTTGTAATATACCCCAAATATTTTAGCGATGCTATGGATGGTGTTCATGGTTGCGTTCTACCCACAAATGTAGCTTTTATGGTGGTTTATATACTCTCTAGAATAGTGCATATATTTATGAAGAATATTTTTAAATCTCTTGGCTATAATGCTAGTGGCTCCTCCCATCAAAAAAGTATCATAAGAAAACTATGAATGATTCATGTTTTTGACTGCATTGCTGAATTTGATACCTGTGATTATCCCAACTCTAAGATTGTGATCCAAAGCCCTGCTGAAAGATTCAGCCATGAAAACGAAGAGAAAGGGAGATAAGGGGAAGCCCTGTCTTAGGCCTCTAGAATATTGAAAGTAGTTTCTAGGCCTTCCATTGACCAGAGGAGAGATCCAAGGATTGGAAATGCATGCATAATGAGGGATATGAAGTCTGGTTCAAATCCAATTTTTTGAAGTATAGAGAGGATAAATGAGTGCCTCACTCTATCGAAGGCATTGGAAAGATCAAGTTTTAGGACAAATCCCTTCTCCGATCTCATCACACTAGAGTGAATGGCTTCTTGAACCATTAGAATGGAATCTGTGCTTTTCCTGCTAGAGATGAAGCCACCTTGATTTTCATAGATGAGACTAGGGAGGAGATCTTTGATACGGGTGGCAAGGATTTTGGTGATGATCTTGTAAGAGGAGTTGCAAAGGGATATAGGCCTGAATCTGGACAAGGTGGAGGGGCGAGTCTCTTTGGGAATGAGAGAAAGGAGTGTCGAGTTTGTGAATCCCCCAACCTTTTTTTTCCTTTGGACCCAAAGGATAATTTTGATGAGGTCTTTTTTAATGACATCACAAAAGGTCCGATAAAAGCTAATGGTGAATCCATACGGGCCCGGTGCTTTTTCAGGATGAAGATTCCAGATTGAATTGAGAATTTTAGCCTCTTCAATGTCCTTGGTCAGGGATAAGTTAATCTCTTCAGTAATCATTGTAGGTGTTTGGACCAAGAAATCACTGTAGTCCTCCAACTCCATGGTTTTAGATAGAAGGATTTTATAATGGTTATGGGAAGCTTATTTTATTGCCTCCTCCTCTGTGTGAATATTACCTTGTTCATTCGTTATGGCTGTGATGTTGTTTCTAGACATTATAACAGTGGATTGCTTGTGAAAAAATGAGGTGTTTTTATCCCCAGCTTAAAGCCAGAGATTCCTCGATTTGAGTCTCCATTTTTCCTCTTTTCTATTTGTGATATACAAGGTCCAATAAATCTCTTTTTCCTGATCTTTCTTTTCTTTATTCATCCCTTGAATGTCTCTGTCTTTTTGGATTGCTTCTAGCCTTCTCTTGATGTCTTGCTTGATTATTTCCGGTTCTCTATAGTGATGTTTTGCCCATCCTTTGAGAGAAGTGCGCACAAGATTCAACTTCATCTCCCAGATGTGCATTGGAGAACCGTCGATATGTTACTGCCAAATGCTTTTAACTATGTATTTGTCTTTAGGGATGTCACTCCAAAGCGAGTTGTAGTGAAAAGGAAGAAGCCCGAGGGAGGATTGATCACCAAATATAAGGGAGACAGGATAATGACTAGAGGTTGAACATGGAAATATGGTGGAGGTTGCAACAGAGAAGTAAGAGATGAGGGGAACATCAAATAAAAAGTGATCAAGCCTTTCCATAATATTTCCAGACCCAATTCTTCCATTTCTCCATGTGAAACTTCAATTTTTTGGAATAATAACCACCAGGTTGTGCTCTTGTATGATTGCTTCCAATTGTTCTCTTGAAGGATCAAGGTTGAAGGTACCCCCTCTTTTTTCATTGGCATGCAAAACCAAATTCAAATCCCCACCAATAATGACATCGATTTT
This sequence comes from Pinus albicaulis, assembly GCA_034641835.2. NCBI lineage: Eukaryota > Viridiplantae > Streptophyta > Pinopsida > Pinales > Pinaceae > Pinus > Pinus albicaulis. The sequence continues at coordinate 939,118,367 of CM076580.1, forward strand.
TTCCTCACTTTCAATATCAGTTTTTAAAGTGTTCCAGCAAACTTCTTTTTCTTTGTAATGATTTGGACCATAAATATTGTACACTGTTATCATAGCATCTTCATGCATGTTTTGTAATTTGACTTTGATCCAATCACAAGCCTTTACAATTTTCAGCTGCTTCCACGTATTCTGATTCCAAATGGTGGCTATTCCTGCTGAAGCACCTCTGGATTCCACCATGGTGCCCATATAATTTATAAATTTGTTTATGATATTACCCATGTATTTTTCTCCTTGCTTGGTTTCTTGGAGGAGAACTATGTTAGGTTTTTCTTGTTTGAAAATATCTCTTAGGGCATTGTTTTTAGAGGGGTTCCCTAATCCCCTATAGTTCCAAGTGAATGCTTTCATCAATTTAGGAATGTAGGTTGAGACCCTGTCTTCCCTCCTGCTTCATGCTGGTTGATATCTTTGCTTATAAGCCCTCCAATGAAGGTTTCTATTGTGTGATGTGTTCCGAGGGAAATGTTTTTCTGAGCTACTTCATCTCGATGGTGTTTGGCTCATTTTCTTCCAGGGAATTTTTTTGTAAGAGTTTCTAAAGATGTATGCAGCTCCTTTGCTGCATTTTTGGTGACAACCCAAGTTGATGAAGGCTCAGCAGAGGAGGATGGTGGACATAACTTGGAGGGGGAGGAATGAAGAATGGATTCAGGAGGGGGAGAAGGGATGGAAGGATGAGGAGGATCATCTTCTGAGGACGCAAGGGAGAAGAAGGGATTGGAAGAGGTGAAAGGGGGATCAGGGGATTAAAGGGGGTTTGGAGAGGGTTTCAGATGAGATTGAATGCTAGGGTTAGCAGATTGGGAGGGTGGATGGGCAGATGAAACACCAGTGTTTCTAGGATTTGGGTCAGACTTCTTCTTTTTTATAACTTCCCATTGTGTTTCAGGGTAAATATTTTCAACCTCAATTAATTTTGTGCATCTATTAGCGAAATTACCATATTTGTGGCATACCTTAAACTTGAAGGGAATATTTTCGTAGTCTAGTTGCTAGATATGAGTCCAGTTGTCCACCTTTAGCTTGATCACCTCCGGAAGTCCTTTCCCCAGGTCTACCTCTACACAGATTCTTGCGCAAGATTTCATATTGTCCTTTGGCTTTATTCTGTCAATAACTTTCCGAAAATGTTCCCAATCGTTCTTACATAATCATCCCCCCAGCAGTGAAGAGGAAGATGTGGAAGATAGACTCAGATGGGGACAACATTAGGAACGTCAAGCTCCAGATCGAAGTCTGGTGTCCATTTTCTTAGGTAGAGCCCTCTGGTATCCATGAAATATGGCTCGTTCCTAAAGATCAGGTATTTGTCTTCCTTTGTCTCGAAGTGGAAGGTGTAAAAGCCCCTGTCACATAATATTATAGATATTTTTCCTTTGATATTGTCCATCCAGTTGCGTTCCACCCATTTCTAGACTATCTTTGGTGAGGGCTAGAGGCTTGTGAATTGAACAATGCGTCCTTTCTCTGCAAGGGAGAGGGTGGCCATTCGAGGAATCATAGGAGGTAGAGAGAATTCTTGTATCCCATCCAATTTTTTAACGAACTTGGAGTTTGCTGGTCTCGGTTGTGGAAAATTCAATGAGCTGATCAACGCCAAGAAAGTAGAAGCATGATCAGGAGGAGCAACTGTCTTTGGGATGTCCTCTAGAGGGGCCATGTGGCCAGCATCGAGCAGCTGAAGCAGAGGTAGGGGCGGCTGCGCCTAGGTATTCAGCAGTGCGAACAATTAATTTTTTTTAGGAGATGCATGTGTTTAAATGAGTATGTTTTTAATGAATGAAATATGACTAAATTGTTCCACATTAAAGTCGTAATGAAACATACTAAAGTGGAAACCTTGTTTGATCTGGGTTCACAAGTAAATTTTATTTCAGAATCCTTGGTTAAGAAATTAGGATTAGAAATCAAGCCTCATTCGAAACCTTGCCCTCTTGGTTGGGTGTATGATAAAGAAAAATTAGATGTAACCAAACAATGCAAAGCTAGATTTGTGATGGCATCCAAACTAGTAGATGAGGCTCATCTTGATGTTGTACCTTTGGATATCTATGGCATGGTATTGGGAAGTCCATATTTTTATGATAGGAAAGCAATTTTCTTTTGCCATGAAAACAAGTATCATCTCACGAAAGATGAAGTGGAATACATTGTTAGAGCTCATTGTACCAAATTCAGTGCTAGTCTTGTAAGTGCAAGTCAGATGAAGAGGTTGGTGAATTCCAGCAAATGGTGCATGCTCATGTTTTTGAGAGCAAAAGATGTGAAGACATCTAATGCTTTCCAAGGATGCGATCCAACTCATAAAAATGAAATGTGTGAAATTGTTTCTAACTATGATGGGATTTCTTAGGAACCAAGTGTGCTGCCTCAAAAGCGTGAGATAAAACATGATATTCACTTGCATTAAGATTCTCCTTTACCCAACATTGATATGTATAGGTTGTCAGCCATTGAGATGGAGGAGATAAAGAAACAACTGCAGGAATTGCTAAACCAAGGGGTCATAAGACCAAGTTCTTCTCCATGTGGTCCACCTATTGTCTTGGTGCCAAATAAGGATGGAACATGGATGATGTGCATGGAATACAGAGCACTCAACAAAATAACAGTGAAGAATCAATATCCTCTCCCTCACATTGATGATTTATTAGATCAATTGAAAAATGTTGTCTATTTCACAAAACTGGACTTGCGCAGTGGCTATCATCAAGTCAGGAGTGTAGTACATGATGTATGGAAGACTGCATTCAAAACCAAGTAGGGGTTTTTGAATGGATGGTGATGCCATTCAGACTATGAAATGCTCCAACCATATTCATGAGGGTGATGAATGATATTTTCAAGCCTTTTCTTGTTGATTTTTTACTTGTGTATCTTGATGAAATTATTGTTTATAGTAGGACATGGGATGATCATGTGAGTCATGTTAAAAATGTGCTTGATGTTTTGAAAAAAATAGAAATTGTATGTCAAGATCTCTAAGTGTGAATTTGGCAAGACATATTTGGTTTACTTGGGTCAGACTATCGGCGGTGGACAATTGAAATTAGATCCTTCTAAAATTGATGTTGTGTAAAGTGGCCCAAACCCACTAATGTTACAAAGGTTCATACTTTTGGGTGCAATACAATACTAGATAAGGTTCAGTGCCAACTTCTCCATCATTTCATCCGCTTTACATGCATTGACAAGTGTGAAGAAAAACTTTTAGTGGGGAGGAAAGAAACATAAAGCCTTTGATACACCGAAGGAGAAGATCAATACCACACCTGTTTTAGCCTTACCATACCTCCAACAACCTTTTGAGATCAAAACAAATGCCAGTGGATACGCCATGGGAGAAATATTGATGCTATTAGTGTCATTATTTGCATTCTACCATCAGTGATCAAAATCTCTCTTTTTATATTCATTGTAGGCATCCCACTCATAATTTTTTTATCATTCCAGTAGGTCATACAAAAAATTGACACACTGATGGTAGCCCTAGTCATAAAATCTCACTCTCCCTCAAAATTTCACATTTTCTGGCCCACCTTCATGTCTTGCTGAGCATAAAAAAATCTTAAAATATCATTTCACTATGTCATTATGTCAGTCAAATTCAACCATGGAGTCAGGTCATCCAAGGTCCCATTAGGTCAACTAGGTTTTATTTTTCAAGGTTCATAACACACCATTTTATCTCAGTAAGGTCAAAAAAGGTGAGAGAGTGACTCAAATAATACTTTATCAATTATTTGCAGAGGATTTATCAACATGTAAATATTATTTTTAAAGATTGTAATTATGGTTTCAGAGTATGATTTTCATACCAAAATGTAATTTTATTCAAAACATAGATGTAATTTTTTTTTTTAATGTAATTTTATCCTCATTATATGTAATAAGTTATGTCCCAAGCTGCCAACTCAAACTTCACATGCCAAACCGAAGAGAAGAAAAGTCAAAGTGAAAAGTGCCAAAATCCAACAACATCATCCTACAAAGAAGAAAAATCAAAGAAAAAGGGTAATCAGCAATGTTTTCAAAAGGTGAAATGAAACATTAGAAAAGTGGGGGTTTTCCAATATAAATTCAAATTCACTCAATTATTAAAGACTTCTTGACATCATTTCAAATTCATTTGTTTCCTACAAACATCAAGCAAACACTCCAAGAGAAAAAATTCGAGCTTTTGGGCGAAAGTGGAAAAAAACAGAGTAGAGGGCACAAATTCTTCTGCGAGGGCGCAAATCCTTCTGTGAGGGCACAAATCCTCCAGGCGCTGCGCATATGACTAGAAAATCCCAGAAACATATTCAAGTTGCAAAAATCACTGCAAAAGATTCATCAACCTTCTCATCGACCTCCAACAAATAAGTAAGAGCTAATGCCATTAAATATCATCTTCATCAAGTTCATGTGTTGGGTGTTGTGAAATTCATGTTATAATTTGGTGTTTGAAATTGTTTTAAAACCCTATTATTCCCATTGCATTCTTGAATTTCCTAATTTTCACTCCCTTACACCTTTATAACCTTCCTACAATTGCAATTACCCTTTCCTAAATCCCCGTTTTACAAAATTCCATTTCCCAAACCCTTTTCCCCAAAACCCTAAGCCCTAGGTGCTACATTTACCTAGGCTCCCAATCCCTCAATTCCCATCCTAAATCCCATAATACTACTACTCCCTATCCCCTCCCCCATTTCATACATCCCTAGCACCATCTCCTTCATTTTCCCTTTCCCATTCCTCATTCCTAAAAACATATTTCACACCATCCACTTCCCTAGGGTTTTGATAAAAACACCATGACAGAAGAGGAAGAAAACAAATAATATAGTGAGGGAGAGGAAACAGAGGTGAGGAGGCCACATAAAGGGGGAAGAATACTCAGAATTGAACCTACTAGCAATAGAGAAAAAATTCATAGGGTCCAACGCCATCCCATGTTGACTAGACTTTTCATATCTAGACTCCAAGTTACTTTAGCTGGTGTCACCTTTACTATATCAACTGCTATCATTTCAGCTGCCACCGGGATCCCAAATTTTGGGGAGAAGTGGTTCAATAAGGGTGATTTGGAGAAACAATACTTTGAGCCTTTCCTAAAACCAAGATACAAGAATGAGAAAAATAGGTTTTTTCCTTTTTCTCACCTCGAGAACAGATATGCACCAATGATGAGGATAATCCTGAAATAATTTTCATGTGAAGGTAGATTTTCAAGGATTTATTCCTATCACATCCAACTCTTAATGCATTTCACTAGAGTAAGGATGCTTAACATACCCTACTATATTTTTTGGAGCATAGATAAGATGGCATTTATTTTTGAGAAAAAGGAGTACGAACATCAAATGAGAATTCTTTTTCATCATTCCCTTATCAAAATCATAGTCATCTATCATCTCAATCAATTAAACATTGCATGGAGTACCTTCATAGCCAATGATATTTTCAGAGAGCCATTTACTTAGCATGCACAAAATGTCCCTTCATCATCTCATCCATCTACTTCCATCCCTTCATCTCAGCCCATATCACATTCATCATCATCAGATCAGTCCCCTTCAACTCCATCTCCATCTCATCATGAAATTGGGTCACCTAGTAGGATTGAGGTCAGTAAGCCTAAGTGGGCTAGTATGGTTGAGTTTGAGCCATTGCCAAAAATCTACTAGAGAGGCCATAGGCATGTTTTTTCTCCACACATAGTGGAAGGGGCCATGCCTTCTACATCAACAAAGCAGGTGGAAAAAGGCAAAGAAAAGGTGATTGAGGCAATCATTCATGATGAGGAGGACCTCCATGAAAAAAAACAAGAATTTGAGCTTGTTTACCTAGATGAGGATGAAAAAGATAAAATCAATAATGCAACCATCAAAGGAAAGGATGCCAAGATTAAGGAGCTCCAAATTAATATTGATAGGGCCAAATATGTCATAAACTTCCTTAATAAAGAGAATGAGCAATTGAAGATTAAATAGGTTATTGATGAGGTCAAATATATCACTGCTCAAAGGGAGGTAGAAAAAGCCAAAGCTATGCTAGACGAGACACTTGAAAATTATGGCTTTCTTGATGAAAAAGAGGAACAAGCACCAATAAAGAGACCTAGAACTAGAGGGCCGAAAAGAGCTCTATCTCTAGAAAGACAAAAAGAGGCTGAGCTTGCTGATCAACTAATCCTAAATGAGCAACTTTCCATAGTGATCAGTGAAAATAGGGAGCCATGGCTTGATAGATCCAATTAGCATTTGGATAATATTTTGGAAAAGTCTAATAGAGATAATGACCTATTGAGGAGGAATGTCAAACACCATGCTCAAAAGGAGAAAATTGCAATGGCTAAGCTCAAAAGAGCCAATGCAAAGATTGAAGATTTGACAATGGAAGAGAAGAAGAAATTGGAAATACTTGAAAAGGCTTCCCTACAAGCCTAGCCATACCATCATCAACCATTCTACCAATTTTGAAGCATTTTGAAACTTTTTTTCAAAATACATGTTTTTCTGAGTTTTTTTGAACAAGCATTTATTAGAAATTTGGTCATATGCGCATCACCCTAGGTGCTGCGCAAATGTTTGGGGCAATTTTTGAAGGAAATGAGACCAAAAATGGATTCCTAAGGACAAATTAATTCCATAAAACCATTTTTATAGCCTTGATTTTCAGATTTGACAGGTGAAAAGGGCAAAAAACTAGCTAAAAATCACATTTCTTCCCGTATTTTGGCCTAGGCACTGCGCACATAGCAGTCTTGGGAGAATGACATTTTGAGGGGTGTAAAAAGCTTCGTTTTTAAAACTAGAGTCATATTCATAAAGAAGACTTGAAGGTCTTTCCAACAAGCCATATTGGGCTTGATTTGGACACCGGGAAGGCACCCAAAATTAGCCTTGAATAGGTTGGGCGCAAATGACACAATGAGGGCACAAATGACCATTTGCTGATATTTTTGGTTTTTCACTGAAATTTTGACTTTACTTAAGAAATTGATGTTTCAACTTATCTAATTGATGATGGTAAATGTAATTATTTTATGGATAAGTTACCTAGGGGTAGATTCATTAGGTAAAATTTATCCTTAAGTCAAATGAATAAGTTTGAATGTAATTAGGAATAAGTCACTTGGACCATCCTACACTTCAGCTTTCAGTTCAGTATTTTGTGGATCTCTTCCTCACCTCATGGATTTGACCCCTGAGGATGAGTGAATTTTTTTTTGAAGTATATTTAGTCCCTTACTTCTCACTAAGAAAGGGTTGGAATCAATTTGGATGTTAGCTTATTGATCAAGGAACTATTGTACTCAGTTTTGGCCAGTTAATAAAGAAGAGTTGTAGCTATTTTTTGGGATACATGTGGTATGATGTTTATCATTATTTTTCCTTTAGTTTCATATGTTATAATGTGTTTTATTCATGTTCATTACATCTCTATTGTATGATTTATTTCAAGTTGATAGGCAGAACACATGCTTGCTCATGCTCAGTTTAGGGAAAGATATCATAATTTGTCCATTTTCCTCTGTTTAGGAAGAATACATCTCCCATGCTCTTCCTAGCTTCTCATCAGTATTAAAACCATCTCATCACAATAATTTTAAAGTGCTAATACTTATGCCTACCTTGCCCCATTGAATCTCTGCAACCATATCTCATTTTCCTTGACCATACTTACATCCAATAGCCCGACCAAAATCAATTATCAAAACCCTTGAAATCATATCTAGCCTAAAAACCCTAATTCATCCAGTCCTCTTGGCTATGAAATTATTGAGAGGGCCCTCTCTGACTTGGTAGGGCAAGCTACCGAGTTAAAATTTTGGTCTATGCTTACCTCTGTTGGGATTCCTTCTTCAGCCTTGGGAATCTGGTGGAGTGATAACAGATGCAACAAAGGAAACCTGTATGTTACCATTCAAAGACATTCTACCAAGTTGTTGTGAACTATCCCACATATGAAAAGGAGTTGAATGGCTTGGTTCAAAGTGTAAAGAAGTAGAATCACTACCTAATTGAAAAGGAGACCATCATTCACACAAATCACCAACCCTTGCAGTACCTTCAATCGCAGAACAAGATTCAACAAGAACGTCATTTCAGATGAATGGAATTCGTCCAACAGTTTCACCTGGTAATAAAATACAAGAAGGGAACCAACAACAAAGTGGAAAATACACTTTCTTGCCCTCCTATTTCTGCATCTATAGTTTTGCAAAATGCTCCTTTGTCTTTTGAAAGTTATGCTAAACAATATGTTAATGATGATGATTTTAAGGAGATTTATGAAAAAATGAGATTGCAGGTGGATAATTATTACTTCCAGGGAAAATTGTTGTACCATCTTGGAAAACTTTGTATTCCCATCAATGAAAGGATACATGTAATAAGAGAGGCACATACCTCTATTGTGTCAGGATATTTTGGTGTAGAAAATACTTTGTGTCATTTACAAAGGTTTTGTTATTGGCCTCACATGAAAAATATTGTGACTCGATATGTAAAGGGATGTGTGTTGTGTTCAGTTTGCAAGCCCACTAATAGAAAATTAGGGCTCTACACAACACTCCTTGTTCCGATTTGTCCATGTGAATGTGTGTCAATGGATTTTGTAGGTGGTTTTCCTTTGTCTATGATAGGTCATGACTATTTGTCTATCATTGTGTATTGATTTAGAAAAATATGTGTTTTAATGCCTTATAAAAAGAAGGTCATTGTAGAGCAGGGTGATCATCTCTTCTTTCAATTGTATGGGTCCAATTTGGGCTACCCACATCCATTGTGTCTGATCAAGACTCTCATATTGGACAATTTTGTGGAGAATGATGGAAACCAAGTTGGAGAGGAGCACGCCATTTCATCCGCAGACCGAAAAACAAACAAAGGTTGTCAACTACACAGTGGTATACTTACTCCGAGGCTATGGTGGCAAGCATCCAAATTTGTGAGACGAGCAACTTCCTTATGTACAAAATGCATACAATCAGGCAATGCATTCATCCACTCAGAGCTCACCGTTTGAAACATTCTTTGGATATTTTCCGAAGGATACCGTAGACATGGTATTTGAGAGATATGAATATTCCAATGGGCAAGATGACAGAGAAAAAGAAAAAAATTTCATTCAGTAGATACAAATTATTCACCACGAAGTGCAGGAGCAGTTGGAGAAAATTCAAGCTCGATATAAAGCTTGACATGACAAGCACTGAAATGATCACTAATTACAGGTTGGGGAAAAAATGTGGCTCCACATCAACAAATATAGAATGAAAGGGGAAGGAAATAAGTTGAGACCAATCCGATTGGCCCATTCACCATCTTAAAGAATATTGGATACAATGTTTTTCTTTTCAATTTGCAAGCATACATGTAGATGTACTCCGTGTTGAACATTGAAAACTTGAAGCTTTATGAGCCTCCTTTGATCATCGACACCGAATAGGTTGGACAAGTTCCTACAATAGACGATTTTGCACTAGAATACTTTGAAAAGATACCAGAGGACATCATTCTTGACAGAAAGACGTGGAAGAAGTGGAGTACATTCGTATTGGTTCCAAAGGAATGCATCCAAGTATGGCTCGATAGATGGAAAAGGAGAAAGTGAGGGAGAAATCCCCTCTCTTTCCAATTGGCTAATAAATCTTTTGGCGGTCCAAAAACTCATTAGTTGGGAGGAATGATCCGGGTGGATCCAGAAATAAAATTGGCCTTGAAAATAACTCAAAAATCAAAGTCATCAGATTGAAGTGAAACTGGGACTAGATCTTAGTGCTCATCGCCCTAATTCCAACGGTGCCAACAACACTCAAATTCGAGTTTGTATGCTCAAGTTATAGCTGGTCAAAGTTATGGTAAAACTAGGCCAAGTGACAGCCACTAACGAGGCAACAATTTGGTAGAGTCCCAAATCACGAAATTTGGCACCCAGAATGGGCGAATTTGTCTAATATCCCTTAAAATTCAGCAGGAAAATTTTGAATTGTTGGACTATATATTAAAAATATATATATATATTTTTAAAGGTCAATTGACCGGCGACCAAACCTGACCGACCAAGCCCAATCAAATGAAAATATATATATAAACATGTGGTAATGGGTAGGCGGGCCACCAGACGTCGAACTTGCCTGACCCAACACTTGGCACCATACTATGTGTTATGGGACCAACAGGGATCAAACCTGCCAGGACCACGTTGGCTGGCCCGTTAATCGGGCAGTCCTGCATTCTGTTTAATCTGCAACAAAAAAACCAACCACCATATTAACAAAAAGTCCAAGACATATATGGGATGTGAGAGGATTCAAATCAATACCATCCCCATGCAAGGCACCACCGCCACCAACGAGCCAACAACTCATATGTTGGTGGCTCCGCCCGCCATTGTTACTTAAACCATCATCAAATGTATTCAACTAGGCTAACGTAGGGTAGAACAGTGGAAAACTAAGTGGCTAGGAGGAATAAAACCATGAGTGAGGAATCTTGCTAGATGCTGAGAAGATTCCCTTAGAGGGCTAGAGGTTCCAGTGTCAGAATTTGACACATTTATAGTAATTTTTGCACGTTTTCTCGTTAGGAATCCAACCGTGCAATCCGTTTCTACAGTCGAGGTCTCCAATTTCAGGCCATGATAAAAAATGGAGGTATAAGGGTCATTTTTATAAGGTTTATTGTAATTCATTTCTTTGCTGCCACTTAATGAAAGAATGCTTCCCGACTTTGAGCAAGGCCCGAAGACATAGACCACATTGGGTAAAATCCGTAATGAAATAATTAGTGTGCCTTTGATCTCATGGTTCTTTATGATTTCCGCTTCTTTTTCATGTTGTTATCACCAATTTTTTTTTTTTCAAAACATGGTATGTCAACTCTATTTTTATCATGGTCTAAATAGTTTTGAAAGTGATTTTAGCATGGTTAAGGGTATTTCATAGTTTTAGAGGTTTAGTGTTCACCATCAGAATTCAAGTAAGGTCTTTATAGGTCCATTCCATAGTAAAAAAGTTCACATTTTTCATTCAAGGGTCATCTAAGTAAGTTTTGGGAAAATTTTCTGCAATTAGCCACAAATCCATAGTTTCGTAGCGCCGTTAGTTCAAGAAGTGAGTTTTGCGCTATGAAAGCGCTGCTACTTTCGTAGCGCAAAGTGTGAAAATTACACTGTGAGCACTACGAAAGTGTGGTTTCTTAGCTTTCGTGTCAAATAAGCCGAGATATGTCAGTTTAAGTTGGGGAATGACATCATAGGGATATGGTGAGTTAGTTAGTTACCAAATTCGATGTACTTACCTGTCCTAAAGTCATCATAGTCATGATAGGATATCAATCAAACATCATTTGGTCATGAGGTGACATCTCTAATTCGAATTTTTTTCCTAATTGAGTCATATCTGTTTCATTTAACTTCACATATGTTGTCCAAGCTCTGAAGCAGTAAGGATAAGTTTGTGGTTGTTATGATTTAAAGACAACTCTCACCAGTATCAAGCGAGGTTGTTCATCATATCAAGCGAGGTTGTTCATCAAATCAAGAGAGGTTTTTTTACAGGTTTTAGAGAAGCTAACAAGTTTTCTTTACAAGAAACATGGCAGAGGAGAAGAAGGTCCACAGAGGGGGACATTTTCTAAGATACGAGCCTGATAATGCAAATGCTGTTATGGAGGATCAAATGGTAATGGAGGCTTTTAGCAAAGCTGGCTGTCTCAAATTTTGTGAAAAGCTGCAGGGTTGCCACACTCAGGTGTCCAAAGAGTTTTCTTTACATTTCAGTGGAACCACTACCAAAGTTGGAATGATAAATATGCCAGTTACACCTAAGATCATAGCTGCTGTGACAGAGATACCAAGGGGACAACAATCTTGGTTTAAAGGTTTTAGGTTTGACATGGAGCCATGCAAGGAGTTTATGAAACCTGAATATGTAGACATGGACCTGAACAATGCAATACCCAGAAGCTATATCAAGGACAACTATGCAAAGCTGCTATTCAACATCCAAAGATATTTCACATGTGAAGGCAGGTACCATAAAGTCTACACTTATCATTTCAAACTGATGTTGCATTTCACAAGTATGATATCATTAGATTTACCATTTTACTTGCATAGAAGTCTTTCCAAAATGGCTGACAAAGTCCAAGCTAAATCTGATGGCTGTAAAACATCTCTGTTTCATCACAGTTTGACAAAGTTATTGGATTTAAATGAGCTTTAGAAAATAAATAGGGATTGGTCTTCCTTTTTTATTTATGAGTGGATTTGAAATGGAAGCCCTAACCCCAGCTAGAAACCCTAAGATTAAGGGGAATCCTTCATCACCAGTAGCAGAATCCAGTCAAACAGTGGTTACTAAAGCAAAGAGGTTTGTGAAGTTGAAACCAAGGAAACAGGTTAAAGATAGAACTGAGAAAGCATCAGTACTTGTTGCAGAAACCCCATCACCTACAAATCAAAAATTAGAAAGGGTCAAAGAAACAAAACAAAAATAGGTGGCCAGTGAGCAGGAGATCCGGAGAAAGACAAGAAGTCAAGTAGCAGCATCAAAGGGAAAAGAAGTTGTTTCAATGATAGAGGAAAACCCTATGATGAAAGGAAATTTAGATGATATACTTCATGCAATTGATATAGAAGAATCACCTATTGTGTAGGCATATTTCAATGAAGTGGATGAACCCAAACATAGAAAAATGAAATCAGCAAAGAAATTGGAGTTTGAAGGTGAGAATGCAACTTTTGTTTTTCAAGCTAGGAAACCTTTAACCAGGCATGAAAAGAAACTACAAGAAGGTAGTAAAGATGTCCAAGTAACTATTGAATCAACCAAAGTCCCTGAAGAGGTGGTTGATCTCTCATCACCTATAGTGGAGCATGCAGCCAACAAGATAGTGAAGGGAAAGGAACACATGTCAGAGTGTCAACTGCTGGAAGAAAGGTTGAATCTAGAAAATCAAGAGATGGAAATGATGAGAATGAGGGCAAGAAAGCACATCATTGAAAAGACAGAATTCAAGAGGATGAAGGCTGTTTGGGAAGGTCAAACAGTTGCTAGGTCAGAGATCCCAAGCAATGCACAATAGTTCTTTACATGGACAGTTCCAGCCATTAAAGAAGCAAAATTTGTTAGAGTGATAAACACCAATTTGAGAGACAGTAATAGAAAGCTAAGATGCCAAGTGGAGGATTTGGAGGTTTAATTAAAACAGCCTCAAGATGAACTAAAGAGCAGAGGTCCAAAATGACAAATTAAAAGAAAATTCAAAATGGAAAATGAGGATTAAATTTTGTGAAGGTTATGTTTTTTTTAGTCCAAATAGCTGATGGTTTTGATGAAGCCAATAATTTTCTGAAGCTATGACACCTTTTTGTTTTAAATTTTGTGAAAATCTGGTTAAAACTGCTTACAAAACAATTTCGTAGCGCCTGTAGTGTAAAAAGGGTGAAATGCGCTATGAAACTGCTATAACATCTTTTTCACCCTTTTCTTATCAAATTTTAGAGGGAAGACCATGTAATTTGACTTGAAATTTCTAAGGAATCTATGTCAAGTGAATATCAAAGTAACCCTGAGGGAAAGGACATTAAATTTTGAAGGAAAATGGGTAAAAAGACTGTGCTACGAAAAGCGCTACGAAACTGTGCTGCTTTCATAACGCAGGTTTGTTTTCACTGTTTTGAGAAGTTCAAAGTGGTTTTACACAGCTGACATGAAGGAATGACTTGGGAAATATGCTAATCATGTTCCTAACATCAATTAGCCTCGAAGTTATGGGTTAGAAGTGGTCAAAATATCTCAAGAAACTAAAAGAATCCTAAGCCTAAAAACAGGGGAGCAGTTTCCTAAATTGGAGGAGATCAACATCATCAACATTATGGTCATAACAAGTTGGAATTCATCATCAAGATTCGACTTAATGGAAAGATAGGTGGAAAATGATGGAATTAAGTTTAGATAAAGCTGTTTTGAGTGGAATAAAAAGAGTTCTAATTCTATTTGTAATAGGACTCTTTATTAGTTTTACAATTGTGTTTGTAATAAATACCATGTTTTATGGTTAGAATAGGTGTGAAAGCATAGGAATTCGATGTATCTAGTTGTGGATAAGCTTATCTTATGATGTAAATTATCTATAAAAGATCAAGGAGTTGAAATAGAAAGGGTTGGATATTTTTTAGCAAAAAGACTCTGTTTATTGGAAGTGACTGTTTTCAGCTTAGTACTCAATTTCTACTTAGACAACTCAAGATTCATAAAGAGTTCTTGTATGTTCTTGTTTTGATGGAATCTTTTCAATATTATATTGCAATGGTGTTTTCTTATGTTACTCAGAATTCATCAATGATGCTCTGACTTCCTTCATAGACAAACTGATTGTGTGTTTCACTGTTCTGCATGTGTATTCCTTGACTTGAACTCTGATATGCCTTGACTGCCATGCTAGGTAGATTGTTTTGGTTTTGCTGAGCTATTATGACTCCATAAGCCCAATGTACAATTGCTAATGTGATTTACAACTAGTTTATATCATTTATCTACTTTTATCCCATATATAGTTAGCCATCTACATATTTATCAAAAGTCATAAACCCTTGAGAGAGCCCTCTCAGGTTGAGGAGGCTAAGCCTCAACCAAAATATTGGTCTAAAACAGTTACATGAGATTAACTTGATTGGCAGCCTATCAGGTCTGATTTTGTGATAACATTTTGGTGTGTCTGTCGGGATTCTGAAGATTATACTTTCCCGAGATTTTGAAGCTAAACTTCTGAAGGTAGCAGGAGCTCAGAAAGCTTTTCGAGGCTGCATCTACCTTGGTGACTCCATTTAAATTTTATATGTTCAAAGGTGGCTTCGAGAAGGAGATACATGAGGAGTAATCCTGACCCAGATCCACCTACTATTGTGGACAATCCAAACACCATTTCAAGAGGCAGTTAAGGTATTTCTGAAATATTAGGTACTCCATCTCATTCGAAATCCTTGTCCTCTGAAATATCAAGAAGTCCTGAAGACAAAAGAGTTGATGATAAAAATTCATGAGGTTTTTTTTAGATTAGAAAATGAAAAGGAGCTAATTGAAATTATCTCAGACTTACATAAGAGAGGAATTGACACCTCAGCTCTAGTAACACAAGAATACAAAGAGGAAATTTGGGAAGCTGTCACTTCAGAGTTGTTGTTGGAAAGAGAGTCTCTAGACAAATTAAAGGAGCTTGATCCTTTCGAAGTATTGTTGAAAAGTAAAGCTGGCTTACCTCTTCCAAAATGGAGCTCAATTATTAGTGGCTTACAAAGACCAAGAAATCCTCCTCATGGAATTTTCTCATCTACTGTTTCTGCCTTTCATAAAATTACCACAATACCTCTGACCATGGCTGGAAATCCACTTGCTGCACCTGCTAGATACGCCCCTCTTGTCCTCCCTGCTATCTTACATGACCTCCCTAGTAAATATGCTGTTAGAATTAAAACTTGGGGAAGTGATGAAGAAATTACAACAGAGGATCATGTAGATCAATTTAATGACTTTATAGATAGGGAGGAGGTTGATCACGAAGATGTTAAATTGAGATTGTTTGCTCAGAGTTTCACTGGTGAGGTTAGGAAGTGGTATAAAGCTCTTACTCCTAGAAGCATTCATGATTGGAATGAATTCGAAGATGTTTTCCTAAGAAAATGGGGAAATAGAACTAACCCAGTACAAGCCCTCAATGAGTATAATACTTTGAAGAGAGCTATTGATGAAACTGTCCAAAATTTTTCAAAAAGATTTAATAAAGTGTTATATTCTATTCTTGCCCGTTTGAAACCACCAGAAGCTTTAGCTCAAATGAGGTATGTTGAAGCTTTTTACCATGAGTTTTCCATACTGTTGAGAGAAAGAGAATCCCCTACACTTGCTGAAATGAAAAATGATGCTGTGAAAGTGGAGGTTAATTTGATAGCAGATAAAAATTCAAAAATGGGTAAGGCTAAGTTGAAAGAAGAAGAGAAACCTTCATCCTCTACTTCTCAAGACAAACTGGATTCAATGATGAAAACAATGGAAAAATTGATGGATAGGTTAGCCCTTGGGAATACCTCTGCTCCTCCTGCACAACATGAACCTCAATTTAGAAACCCTCAGTTCAGGAGACCTCAGAATCAACAAAGACCAAGGGAGAATAGAAATCAACAGCCTGATCCTCTAGTGAGACCTCCTTTTCAGCAGAATTTGGTTTATGAAGAAGATGACCCTGAAGTTCTTGAGGAATATATTCATTGTTTTGATGAAGAAATGTTAGGAATTTTCTTGACTAAGGAAGAACATGATAAATCAGATCAAAACAATTATGAAGAGGAAACATCAGACTATCTAAAGGGGTATCAACATGCTATTTTTGAGATGCAGAAACAATATAATCTCAGAAATAGGAATGTAACTACCATTGCAAACAAAACACAACCTAAGAAGGATGCACCTAAGGTTGTTGATGGCAAGATGGATGCTCCTAAGGTCGTTGAAGGTAAGAAATATGCACCAGCTGTCCCTCCTACCAAAGAAGCTAAAAAATCTGTTTCTCTTTTCAATCTTGAGAATGAAATTTCTAAGATAAAAATATCAGTCCCTTTTGGTGAGATTCTCAAGGTAAATAAATATAGAAGCAAGATTGTTAAAATGCTAAACTCACAACTAGGAGCTGCTAATATCTTGAATGTATTAGAAGATCATCCGACCATATATCTGGGTTCAAGATTAGAATATGAACAGAATGAGGAAGTCCCTCCTTTTTATGTGAGCCTTAGCATTCACGACATGACATTGCACAGTGCTATGTTGGATTCAGGGGTTTCTCACAATCTTATGCCCAAAGTAATCATGGAAAGAATGGGGTTATAAATAAATAGGCCATATAAAGATTTGTTTTCTTTTGATTCAAAAAGAGTTCAATGCATTGGTTTAATCAAGGATTTTGTTGTTGGTCTGACACAAGTTCCTGCTAAGATTGTAGTCATGGACATTGTAGTGGCAGGCATTCCACCGAAGTTTGGTATGCTGTTGTCAAGGTCATGGGCAAAAAAAATTAAAGGTATAATGCAGATGGATCTTACTTATGCTACCATTTCAGTCTTTGGGGAGTAAATAAGATTATATCGAGAGACAAGGAAGGCCTACATGGTGAGTAGCAAAGATAAACCCCAAAACTTTCCAATTTATGCTCTTGATACTGAACTTGGTTCTACTATTATTTTTAATGAATTGACTAATGAGGCGAAAGAAGAAAGGAAAGAAGAAAATCAGAGTTCTAAAAATCAGCAAACAGAAAGTCAGCAAGTTAGCAATAAAGAGGAAGAAGGTTGGTGTTCATTGCATTTTGATGGATCAACAGGCAAAGAAGGAGCAAGAGCAAGGATCTGGATTAGAAATCCAAGAGATGAGAGTAATTACTTTTCTTATAAACTAAACTTTGATTGCACAAACAACATGGATACATATGAATCCTTGATTTTGGGTCTAGAAGTGTTGAAAAGAATGAATGCTCAAAACATTTCTGTTTTTGGAGATTCAGAATTAGTCTTAAAACAGATTAAGGGTGTTTATCAAACCAAGGACACAAGGATGAAAGCATATAGGAATTTGGTTTTGGACATGTTAGAAAACTTTCAAGGATTCATTCACAGTCAAAACTAGAAAACAAAACTCCATTGCTGACTCTCTTGCTGTCTCTGCAAGTATTTTCATTATTCCTATGCACTCCACAGAAAAATATGAAGTTGAGGTCTGCCATAGGCCAGCCATCCTTGATAATATTACTCATTGGCAAGTTTTTGAGGATGATCAACAGGTGAAAAACTTTATTGAGCTGAAAGAAGAGTTTGAAAATGTACAAGTAGATCAATAGAACATGTTGGCTGAATCTAAAGGGAGTTCTAAAGTTTTGCAATTAAAGAATAATTCCATACCAAAGGGACTCATACCTCCAGAATTTTTTTTTGATCAGAATGATGTTTTTAAATCCCCTAAGATACAAGTTGATGATGAAGAAGTTAAGAGCTGTAACCTTGGTACTATAGCTATGCCTAAGATGATTAAACTTTCAAAATTTCTTTCAGCTGATATGAAGTTTAGGTATGTTGAAATGATGAAAATATTCATAGATGTCTTTGCTTGGAACTATGCTGATTTGAAAGAATATGATCCTGCCATTATTCGCCACACTATTCCCATAAAATAAAATGAAAGACCTTTCAAGTAGAAGTTAAGGAGGATCAATCCACTTCTCATGCCTTTGATTGAGAAGGAGGTTAAAAATCTCTTTGATGCCAAAATCATAGTCCCAATCAGATTTTCAAATTGGCTTGCAAATTTGGTTCCAGTTAGAAAAAAGAGTGGAGAAATTAGAATATGCATTGACTTCAGAAATTTGAATAAAGCTTCCCTCAAAGATAACTATCCTCTCCAAAAGATGGATCAAATTTTGCAAACTATTGTGGGTTCTTAGAGAATGTATATGCTTGATGGTTTTTCAGGTTATAATCATATCCTTGTGCATCCTGATGATCAGGAGAAAACAACCTTTACTACACCATGGGGTACTTTTATGTACGCCAAGATGCCATTCGGTCTCATGAATGAAGGAGCTACCTTTCAGAGGGCAATGGAAATTTCATTTTTTGAAGAGAAGGACAAGATGGTGGTTGTGTATCTTAATGACATAACAGTCCTCTCAAGGAAGGAAGAAGATCACTTAAAACACTTGGAAAAAATTCTGCTGAATTGTAGAAGGTTTAGCATCTCTCTAAATCCCACCAAAATTGTTTTTTCTTTAACTCCAGGTAAATTACTTGGGCATATCATTTCTAAAGATGGGATTAACATTGATCAAATCAAGGTCAATGCAATTTAGAAGGTAGAGTTTCCAAGAAGTAGGAAAGAGATTCAATATTTTCTTGGAAAGGTAAATTTTGTAAGGCGATTTATTCCTAATTTTGTTGAGATTGTGAAGGACATAACAAGGATGCTAAAGAAGGGAGTTGATATTAAGTTGACAACAAAGGGAAGAAAATCATTTGAAGAGATCAAAAGATCACTCACACAGGCACTAGTATTGATCAGTCCAGATTTCTCAAAGGAATTTCTTGTTTTTACCTTTGCATCAGAGAATACTATCACTCGAGTTCTGCTACAAAAAAGACAACAAGGTACTGAGCAGCCGATTTCTTTCTTTAGTAGGACATTAGCCAATTCTGAGCTGAAGTATAATATCTTAGAAAAGAAAGCCTATGCTCTGGTGAAGGCTATCAAATATTTCAGAATTTATATTCTGCATTCTCATATTGTGGCATTTGTTCCTAATACTGTTGTGAAAGACATTCTCATTCAAGGCGACCCTGATGGTAAGAGGGGGAAATGGATTGCCAAGCTGTTAGAATATGATATAGATATTAAACCAACAAAATTGGTCAAAGGGCAAGGCTTGGAAAAGTTGATGGCACAGTCAAACTTTGATTGTCTTGAGATAAATTGGATTGCATAAATATTAGAAATTTCAGATGGTGAGGAGGAAATAATTCCTATTGAAGAAAAATATATCACCTCAGATTGGTACAAGGAATTTTTTTTTGTCCTATAGCACCATAAAGCACCTGCTGATATAGCAAAGTCCAAAGCAAGGTTTGTCAAGTTGAAATCTTTGAGATACTTAATATTTGACAGAAATCTGTTTTGGAAGGATACTGGCGAAATTTTGCTGAATTTCTTGCTGGAGGAGGAGGCTGATAAAGTGATTGAGGAGTTTCACAAAGGGGATTGTGGAGGTCATCATTATTGGAAGGCGACAGTGAACAAAATTTTGAGAGCAGGGTTTTATTGGCCAACAATGTTTAAGGATGTATACAAGAGGGTTGCTACCTGCCATGAATGCCAGATTTTCAAGGGTAAGAAGAAACTTGTACCCTTGCCTTTAATGCCTATTTATGTAAAAGTGCCATTCCAGTAGTGGGGACTAGATTTTAGCGGGGAGATTCATCCATCATCTTTAGGTCAGCATCGTTGGATTATTACAACGACTGATTACTTCAAAAAATGGATTGAAGCAATCCCAACTAGGCAAGCAAATGATTCTGTGATTATTTATTTCTTAGAAAATAATATCTTGTCTAGGTTTGGTTGCCCCATGAAGATTATAACTGATAATGCATAGGAATTCAAGTCTAAGAAGTTGATCAATTTCTGTCATCAATATCATATTACTCTTGGGCATTCTAATGCATACTATCCGCAAGGAAATAACCTTGCTGAATCTTCTAACAAGAGCATTGTAAGGATCATTAAAAATGTGTTGCATGAGAATAAGAAGGCTTTGCATTTGAAGCTGAAGTATGCCTTATGGGATGATAGGATATGCACAAAGAGGTCAATCGGAACTTCACCATATGAATTGGTATATGGCACTGAGGCTGTTTTTCCTACATCACTAGGGATACCTGTTATGAAGCTGATTCAAGGGATGGAAGAGGAACCAAATGCAATCCAGAGGAGAATTAATCAGCTGATAGCTCTGCAAGAGAAAAGGAATGAAGTTTATGACAATAATCAGAAATCTCAAAACATGATTAAGAGGACATTTGATAAGAATATCAAGGAAGAGAGTTTTCAAATTCAAGATGAAGTGCTGAAATGGGAGGCCAGAATTGAAGAGAAAGGCAAACATGGTAAGTTTGAGAACTTATGGAAAGGTCCTTTCAAGATAGCTACTTTTCATGGAAACAATACTTACATACTACAGGAGATAGATGGAAAAACATATGCTGGAGGACCTGTTAATGGCAGGTTTTTGAAGCATTATTCTTCCTAAAATCTAATGGATTGTTCATGTCATTGTATATATTCCATTTTATAAGTTCTCCTTCTAATAATGACAAGAAAAATGTGCAAGCTTGAGCCCGAGGTGAAGGCCATTAGAGCTTGAGGAGGAAGCTTGGAAATTTTAAAGTTTTTACTGTTTTGGTCAAAGAAAATGGATAGCAGCACTGGAACTAGTGGTTCTTAGTGTACCACAGGGGCACACTATCCCAAGTGGAGCCACTATTATCACCAAATTTTTTTTTTCAAAACATGGTATGTCAACTCTGTTTTGATCATGGTCTAAATAGTTTTGAAAGTCAATTTAGCATGGTTAAGGGTATTTCATAGTTTTATAGGTTTAGTGTTCACCATCAGAATTCAAATAAGGTCTTTATAGGTCCATTCCATAGTCAAAAAGTTCACATTTTTCATTCAAGGGTCATCTAAGTAAGTTTTGGGAAAATATTCTGAAATTAGCCACAAATCTATAGTTTCGTAGCGTCGTTAGTTCAAAAAGTGAGTTTTGTGCAATGAAAGCGCTGCTACTTTCGCAGCGCAAAGTGTGAAAATTACACTATGAGAGCTACGAAAGCGCGGTTTCTTAGCTTTCGTGTCAAATAAGCCAAGATTTGTCAGTTTCAGTTGGGGAATGACATGATAGGGGTATGGTGAGTCAGTTAGTTACTAGATCCGATGTACTTACCTATCCTACAGTCATCATAGTCATGATAGGATATCAATCAAACATCATTTGGTCATGAGGTGACATATCTAATTCAAATTTTTTGCCTAATTGAGTCATCTCTGTTTCATTTACCTTCACATATGTTGTCCAAGCTCTGAAGCAGTAAGGATAAGTTTGTGGCTGTTCTATTCAAAGACAAATATCACCAGTATCAAGCGAGGCTATTCATCATATCAAGCAAGGCTGTTCATCAAATCAAGAGAGGCTGTTTTACAGGTTTTAAAGAAGCTAACAAGTTTTCTTTACAAGAAACATGGCAGAGGAGAAGAAGGTCCACAGAGGGGGACATTGTCTAAGATACAAGCCTGAGAATGCAAATGATGTTATGGAGGATCAAATGGTAATGGAGGCTTTTAGCAAAGCTGATTGTCTCAAATTTTATGAAAATCTACAGGGTTGCCACACTCAAGTGTCCAAAGAGTTAAATTTACATTTTAGTGGAACCACTACCAAAGCTGGAATGATAAATATGCCAATTACACCTGATATCATAACTGCTGTGACAAAGATACCAAGGGGACATCAATCTTGGTTTAAAGGTTTTAGTTTTGACATGGAGCCATGCAAGGAGTTTATGAAACCTGAATATGTAGACATGGACCTAAACAATGCAATACCCAAAAGCTGTATCAAGGACAACTATGCAAAGCTTCTATTCAACATCCAAAGATATTTCACTTGTGAAGGTAGGTACCATAAAGTCTACACTTATCATTTCAATCTGTTGTTGAATTTCACAGGTATGATATCATTAGATTTACCATTTTACTTGCATAGAAGTCTTGCCAAAATGGCTGACAAAGTCCAAGCTAAATCTGATGGCTGTGAAACATCTCTGTTCCATCACAGTTTGATAAAGTTACTGGTTTTAAATGAGCTTCTGAAAATAAATAGGAATTGGTCTTCTTTTTTATTTATAAGTGGATTTGAAATGGAAGCCCTAACCCCAGCTAGAAACCCTAAGGTTAAGGGGAATCCTTCACCACCAGTAGCAGAATCCAGTCAGCCAGTGGTTATTAAAGCAAAGAGGTTTGTGAAGTTGAAACCAAGGAAACAGGTTGAAGATAGAGCTGAGAAAGCATCAGTGCTTGTTGCAGAAACCCCATCACCTGAAAAACATAAAGTAGAAAGGGTCAAAGAAACAAAACAAAAACAGGTGGCCATTAAGTAGGAGATCCAGAGAAAAACAAGAAGTCAAGTAGCATCATCAAAGGGAAAAGAAACTGTTTCAGTGACAGAGGACAACCCTATGATGAAAGGAAATTTAGATGATATGCTTCATGCAATTGACATAGAAGAATCACCTATTGTGCATGCAAATTTCAATGAAGTGGATGATCCCAAATAGATTAAAATGAAATCAACAAAGAAATTGGAATTTTAAGGTGAGAATGTAGCTTTTGTTTTTCAAGCTAGGAAACCTTTAACCAGGCATGAAAAGAAACTCCAAGAAGGTAGTAAAGATATCCAAGTAACTATTGAAGTAGCCAAAGTCCCTGAAGAGGTGGTTGATCTCTCATCACCTATAGTGGAGCATGCAGCCATCAAGATAGTGAAGGGAAAGGAACACATGTCAGAGTGTCAACTATTGGAAGAAAGGTTGAAGATAGAAAATCAAGAGATGGAAATGATGAGAAAGAGGGCAAGAAAGCACAGCATTGAAAAGACATAATTCAAGAGGATGAAGGCTGTTTGGGAAGGTCAAACAGTTTCTAGGTTAGAGATCCCAAGCAGTGCACAACAGTTCTTTACATGGATAGTTCCAGCCATTAAAGAAGCAAAATTTGTTAGAGTGATCAACACCCATTTGAGAGTTAGTAATAGAAAGCTAAGAGGCCAAGTGGAGGATTTGGAGCTGCAATTAAAACAGTCTTAAGATGAACTAAAGAGCAGAGGTACAAAATGACAAATTAAAAGCAAATTCAAAATGGAAAATGAGGATTAAATTTTGTGAAGGTTATGTTTTTTTTAGTCCAAATAACTGATGGTTTTGATGAAGCCAATGATTTTCTGAAGCTATGGCACCTTTTTGTTTTAAATTTTGTGAAAATCTGGTTAAAACTTCTTACACGGCAGTTTCGTAGCGCCTGTAGTGCAAAAAGTGTGAAATGCGCTAGGAAACTGCTATAGCAGCCTTTTCACCCTTTTATTATCATATTTTGGAGGGAAGACCATGTATTTTGACTTGAAATTTCTAAGGAAGTTATGTCAAGTGAATATCAAAGTAACCCTGAAAGAAAAAAAGTTAAATTTTGAAGGAAAATGGGTAAAAAGACCGCGTTACGAAGAGCACTACGAAATTGTGCTGCTTTCATAGCGGAGGTTTTTTTTCACTGTTTTGAGAAGTTCGAAGTGGTTTTACACAACTGGCATGAAGGAATGGCTTGGGACATATGCTAATCATGTTTGTGACATCAATTAGCCTCGAATTTATGGGTTAGAAGTGGTCAGAATATCTCAAGAAACTAAAATAATCCTAAGCCTAAAAACAGGGGAGCAGTTTCCTAAATTGCAGGAGATAAACATCATCAGCATTATGGTCATAAAAAGTTGGAATTCATCATCAGGATTCGACTTAATGGAAATATAGGTGGCTAATGATGTAATTAAGTTTAGATAAAGCTGTTTTGAGAGGAATCAAAAGAGTTCTAATTCTATTTGTAATAGGACTCTATATTAGTTTTACAGCTGTGTTTGTAATAAATACCATGTTTTATGGTTAGAATAGGTGTGAAAGCATAGGAATTCGATGTATCTAGTTGTGGAAAAGCTTATATTATGATGTAAATGATATATAAAAGACTCTGTTAGCAAAAAGACTCTGTTTATTGGAAGTGACTATTTTCAGCTTAACACAGAATTTCTACTTAGACAACTCAAGATTCATAAGGAGTTCTTGTATGTTCTTGTTCTGATGGCATATTTTCAATATTCTATTTCAGTGGTGTTTTCTTATGTTACTCAGAATTCATCAATGATGCTTTGACTTCCTTCATAGACAAACTAACTGTGTGTTTCACTGTTCTACATGTGTATTCCTTGACTTGAACTCTGATATGCCTTGACTTCCATGCTAGGTAGATTGTTTTGGTTTTGCTGAAGCTATTATGACTCCATAAGCCCAATGTACACTTGTTAATGTGATTTACAACCAGTTTATATCATTTATATAGAGTTAGCCATCTACATATTTATCAAAAATCATAAAACCTTGAGAGAGACCTCTCATTTTGAGGAGGTTAAGTCTCAGCCAAAAGATTGGTCTAAAAAAGTTACATGAGATTAACTTGATTGCCAGCCTATTAGGTCTGATTTTGTGATAACACGTGTTAAGTTGGTTAATATTCTCTTTCATATGCAATTTTTTATGCATCCTTGAAGTTAAAAGATATGGATCAATTGGTTGATGACGGGAATGGATTGGAAGATGGATGTCTTGGAGACTGAATTACTTATTCTGAAGCTGCAAATCAAAGGATATTTAATGAATGCAGGGGTCTCTGATATCAAGAATAATATCTTCGACCTCGGCAAGGATCTTTTGGTGGCGGAAGTGGTTGATGCTATGGTTGAAGGAAGCTCGTCTCTTGGCAAGGAGGCGATGAAAATTCCAGAAGAGGATGGCCCCTTTGGGGAATTATAAGTAATATTTTTTATATATTGGAAATATGAATTTTTTTGGGACAATTTTGTATAATTTATAGGTGATTTCAAGGTAAAATTGTAGTGCAAAAATCCTGTGGAAGTAAGATAATCCTGCTATGGATATACTAGAATATTGAGGCAACAACAATTACTGAAGCTTGTAAAAGGTTATGGCCATGTAATCCAAATACTTTAATATAATAACTATCCATTCCATTAAAAAAATGATTTTTTTTTTTGTTGCAAAGTTTAAAAAAATAATAAAAATAATATTTTTAAGTTAGGATTTATATATATATTTATGTATCGTTAATTATTACTTCACTATGAAGTACTAAAATTCATATGTCTATTATGTTGTAGAGGTAACAAAGGGCTTTGATACGAAAACCCTAAAGCTGTGATGTCACTCTCTGAAGTGAAGTTATGGCCTCTTGCCCGGGAGGGCCACTCCCCTTCCCTTAGATGATGATGCTATATTTTAAGCCTTGATTGCAAACTCATGGAAGAAGCCTAAGACGAAGGAGCCTTAGTTGAAGTTTATCAAACAAGCGGAGAACATACCCTCAGTGTTGTTGTTGTTGATAATCAGGAAATCAACCTTAACTTACTTAGATCAAGTGTTGGTTGGGAAGTTTACTAGTAAATGGTCATCCCCTAAATCTGTAGAATCTTGGATTGAAAAGTATTGTAAGTCTTTGATGAAAGGGAGAGTGGTATTATATGATTTGGGTAATGGTTTTTTTTCTTTTTAATTTGAGATAAAGGAGGATTGAAATGTAGTATTTATGAATGGCCCTTTTTTTTTGCGGCTCGTGAGAAGTACCTTGATTCCTAGTCTCTAGACTTTGATCCAGATGAGGACATCCCAAAAGTTGTTCTAGTATGGGTCAATCTACTGAGGCTTCCCTTATCTTGCTGGACTGATGATTTATTAAGGGAAATCAACAACAGTTTAGGAAAATATATAGATCAAGCTAAGCCCAAAGGCTATCAATTTACATGTGCCAATAGTATGTGTTGAATTTGATATATACAAGGGGCTTTCATGTGAAATTAATAGGACTCAGGGAGAATGGAGATATATGAAAACCATAGAATATGAGAAGCTCCCATTTAAGTGCAAGGTTTTGCCATGAGTAAACACATTTTTCTTGTGACTGCAAGAAAACACTAGCAGGAAATGCGGATAACCCATATCCAACCTAGGGTAAGAAATGACAAGTGCAAAAAAAGGGCATGAAAAAAAATGAAATCCTGGGAAATCTCCCCAGTGCTAGAATGAAACCCAGGCTTCAACATTGTAAAACACATTCTTGGTCCTACAAACGTAGGAGGAAAACGATCAAGAAACCCAACCTCAAATCAATGAGGATCCAAAACCAAAAAACTCTGAGGAAAATGAGGAGGGACAAGTACCAGAGGAAACACTGGTAGAGGGGGCAGAGGGATCAAGGCCCTCACTTCAGGAGCACCCTTTGGTCCAAAATAATGAGAAAGTCAATGAGAATAAGCAAGGAGGAAAAAAAATATCAAATAATGAAAGGACGCAATTTGATAAAAAAATGGCAGCAAATCCAAAAGGAAAGGTAATCACTAGAGGTTTAAAGAAACAACTCAACTGGAAGACAATATCCACAAGTCACAAAATGGATGGAAAATGAAAAATAAGGCATAAAGACAAGTAGGAAGAATGATAAGCAAAGGTAAATCTCAATATAAAGCTCGAAAACCAATCTTAAATTCCTTAAGCTTTTAAATCAATAAGTAAGAAGGAACAAGGGAGTGCGAAATTGGGACGTAAGTCCACAACCCCCAAATCCAAATGAAGATATTTTCATGGAATATAAGGGGACTGGGCCACCTTGCTAAATCCCAATATGTAAAATATATGATAAGTCAACATAATCATGAAGTTCTCTTGGGAAATGTAGGGCAACATAGTTAGGCACTCAAATACAACAAGAGAACACAAGATGTAGGCACTCATCTAGGGAAAAACCCCTAAGGAGGGGAAAACCCAGTCAAAATCTTCCTTAGTAGAATCAAAATCAAATTGAGACCATCCTATACCCTTGACCTAGACCTCTCTCCATCTATCAAGTCAACTTATTGGTATATTTTTTTATAAGTCAACAACAAATAGTTCTTCAAGATATTTGGCCCTTTTTATTTTCATGTATCTTCGGCTTCTTCGGTCTTGTATTCATAGAGTACTTAAGTTATGTAGTCATTAAGTACTTCGGTCCTATATTCATAAAGTACTCCAATCCTATAATCAAAAAGAGTTTTGGTCCTGTAGTCATAAATAACTTTGGTCCCGTTCTTCCTTCTAGATCTCCCACGAACTTTCTTTTCTATTGACATTGCAGATCAAAGTATGTATACGGTTCGCTGGCTCTTCACAAGGTCAAATGATTTTATATATATGGTCTTTTGAAAAGTGGACATGTCTGTTCATAAGGCCGACTTGCAGGGAGACAAGGTCGATTTGATGGAGGAGAAACAAGAATTTATTTTTGCCAATAAAATATTTTCTTTCTTTGACATCATAAACCTAAGAAGTGTTTCTTACACAATAACTTTGACTTTGACTCAACAAAAATCCTAGAGAAATCAATGGGTGCATTGACCTATTGATCATTGACCCAAGCATGAAACCCATGCTTTAATAAGTCAATTAATTTTACAATAAAAATGACACAAATACAATTATGAAGATCAACACTAGTTATTTTTTTTAGCAAGTTCTCCTCCTACGGGAAACAAAGCTTAATTAAGGGGAGACCCTCCATCTCGTGATAGTTTCTATATCATTGGAAGTGTTCAAGTCTTGAAACTTTGTGGAGAGACTAAAACACATCGATCTCCATAACCCATAAATCATTTCTAGAAATTCCACCTAGAAGTTTCTTAATTAGATTATTAGCCCATTTTTAATTATTTCCTAAGTCTAATCTTAGGAAAAGGGGTTAATTAATCATAATTAATTGAGATAAGGTGAAAATTCTCTAGAAACTCACACAGATCGACTTTGATATGATATTTTCCCTTGATTAAGATTTAATCTTGGTTGTTAGAAGTCCAATAGAAGATTATAAGGAGTTAATGGGTATATAGAGAATACACTTGTGAGAACCATAGAGAGTTCAATTTCCTTGGAGAGTTCGATTTTCTAGATAGCCAATAGTGCTAGAAGAGTTCGAGCTTTAGTAGGGAAGAGAAGAGAGAGAGGGGAAGGGACAATGAGGTTGGAGAAATGTTTTCCAGATCTGGAGAGTCAACTACATGAGGCTCAAGTTTCCTCAGTGAGGTTGCACATAAGCTTCAAAGGGAGAGTTCGATTTGGCCAAACAGAGGGTTGACTATTGATGCAGGAGCATCAAGACCATTTTTTCATTTGTAAATATGTGATAAAAGGGGGGTGTGAAAATTTTAATATTTTATTAATTAATTTGTTATTTTTAATAAAATAGGAGATAATTATGAAAAGTGAGGATTATGTAAATATTCTTTTAATAAATAAAAGGATATGAGAGAAATATTTTAGGAGCAAAATTTGGGATTAGGATTTCTATGTATGAGATTAGTTGAGGATTAGGTGGAGAGATATTTTGAGTGAATTAAATACATTATTTGTGTATAAATAGGAGTGGTTTTTGTGAAGAAATAATAGACTTGAATGGAAGAGTGAGAGAGATTGAAAATGTGAGGAGAGAGCAGGCCTTCGGGCAAATGTAAAGGGCCAATGATTGGAAATCAGGCCAAGGGAGGAAGTTTTATGTAAGTAGTGTGTGTTTTAATACAGCATTTGGTTTTCTGCAATTTATGCCATTATTGAGTTTGCGTGAGATTGAATTTGTGTGTTCAACGAATTAAAGGAAATTCGATCCTTTTAAAATTCTGGAATATTAATGTTGTAAGGGAATTGTGTTTTAGTCTCTGCGAAAGAAGTTTAACCTTGCAGAATCTCATTAAAACTATTTGATAAAGTCAACTGGATCAATTAGGCTTGATCTTCGATTGGTAGCTACGGTGGCAGAGAGAGTATTCTCGCCTTTCTGGGTTCGATTGGTCTATATATCCTGGGTAAGAGAAACAAAATTGATCCATGAGTTTGTAATGAATTGCATGTATGGAGATTCGATGTTATATAGCGCTGTCAAGTTTTATATTACAGATTCAATTCAGGAAGAGGAATGTTGAATGCGTTAATGTTGAATGAGAATCAGGTATCAATTCTCATTTCTGTTATGAAAATTGTGTTGGGCGCTAGTGTAAATAGGGAATAAACGTGTTTTGATTCTACTGTATGGAGGATCAATTACAATTATTAATGGTGTGAGTCATGTTAAAAATTGCTGATATGGACAGCGTTGAACTGAATTGTTAGCGCGGTGGAAAAAGCTGAGAATCATGAAGATTGAGTGCGATTATGTTCAGCTGCTGGAGTTCACAATGAGCCTGTGGTCACGGAAGCGATGTTATTGTTTGGAGTCGTTCTATTGTGTTGTTTGGAGACCGATAGTATTGTCCATTTCAAAAGCCATGACGTATTGACAGAGTGTAACCTATTGTTGTAGAAGGTAAAGGGACACCATTTCGTGTATAAGATTTTTGACTCATAACCGATCCACATAAATGTACGCCGCGCTAACACATCTCTGTTATATTTGAATTCTGGAGCTGTCATTCAAAGGGATTCATCCTTTGAAGAGTTTCGTTACACAGATTGTGTGTCAAATTGAAACTGTTGAAACAAGGGTGCATTGTCTCATCGACTTTTGATTATAAGAAATCCGCAAACTCGAGAAGAGTTCCACACAAATTAGACAGAGACATCAAATAGATGTTTTGTGCAGAAATGGTATGCCAGAAGGCGCAGTCCAGAATCTGAAGGCACGGTTCAGAGATTATTGCAAGAATTCAAATGGGTAAGATATGATAATGTTTACATAAAGTTATAATGCATGAAAAAATGTCATATGATTGCCAGACTCAGGCTTGAACAACGTGGATGGAAGCGTTGAAGGCGCAGTTTAAATTGTCAGGGTATTGATAAAGGTAAGTACGTTGATGGAAATTCCTGTGGGTAATGTTATTCAATTGATTTGCGTAGAGACTGGCGAGAATGAGAAATTCCATATGGGGTTGAATCAAATGCTGAAGCGCTGTTGTTTATACATGGATTAAACAATGTCAAAATCCATTGAGGTTTAACAAGGTGAAAGGCCGATATAATTAATGTCAATCATTCCTATTGGCATTTAGTCTGAATGTGTGAGGTGAGTTTCAATGCTATTTGAAATGTGGTATTGATGTTTGATGAGTGTGTTGAGATTACATTGAAGTTTGAAATTTAATCCCATGAAGAGTTTAAATTGTGATTAAAATTTATGGTTTTGAAACATATGATTTAAATGTTTCCGCATTCAAATGATAACTTGTGAATTTTCCAGGAATTGAAAGATAAGCTTCAACATAATAGTTGAGATTGCCAGTGGGTGAAATTTGTCCTAGATTGAAGTTTGATTAGGGCAAATGCTGAGATGCATTCTTATATGCACAGAGATTAAAGATTCTGGGTATGGCAGGCTAGCCCTGTGTCAACTATGTTGTGGAGGCTGGGAATATTCCTGTAAGGTGCTAGTGAGTCATTCTTAGAGGATGGATTAGGCATATGCCTTGATTAGTCGTAGTTCCAGGTAGAGCATTCTAGTGGATGTGCAGGTTTGACACAGAGGGTGACGAATGGGTTTCGTGGAGCCCATTTAGAGCTATTTTTGGAGTTGGATCAATGTTAGGTGAGACAAAATTTGTATCACTAATTTTTGTGGCCAATTTATTCTGTATTGGATTTCCAGTTTTTTCATCCAGATTGTACTCCGAAATTCACAACTACATAATAATAAAACCCTCAGATGTTGCATTGGTTTTCCCAAGTTTTGTTTTTCTGGGGACATTTTTCCAAAAATAACTATGTTAATTTTTATGTGTGTGTGCTAGAATTTTATCAGTTTCGAGTGCTATTTTCTACCGAAATTTTATTCGTGAAGGTTGAAATGTGATTTATTTTGTATTTGTTATAGCAGATAAATTTTTAAATTAATTAACAATTAAAAAAATAAATTCCAGTTGCTGCAATAGGATTTCAGTATTGAAATTTTCACATGGCATCAGAGCGTGATTGATCAAATGGGAAGCTCATAAATGAAGAAGAGAATTTCTCTATTCACGGGGAGTAGCAGGTCGAAATTCTTAGAGGTTGTGCATTTCCTAGCAATACAGTATGAGTTACTGGGCAAGGGTTCGATTTTCAGTTGCACAGTTGCAAAAAATCCAGATTGCCCAAAATAGGGATTCTAGCAGGTAGAAGGAGCAACAAAAGAGGGTTGAAGCAATATAAATAATGTTGAGTGGAAGAGAAAAGCACACAAAGAGGGAAAATATCTCCCAAGGGACTTCGAGTTTCAAAAGTTCGATTTTTATAGACAAATTGACAGGAGTTGTGAGTAGATCTTCTCACTCCATTAGGGAGTGCGAATAACAAAAGAAACAAATAAGAAAAGAGAAAAGAGGGAGTTTTTGATAGATTCAAGATGGCCACAGTAGGAATCAAATATCAAGACAGGTTGAAGGGAGCCTCCAACTATATCATCTGGAAGGCTAGGATTTCCTTCTTTCTAGATGAATATGACATGAATATATATGTGGAAAATGTGGTAGCAAGACCCCAGGATGTGGATCAACTGAAGGAGTACAGAAAATAAATGGCAATGGTGAAGCAGATCATCTTGGATGGAGTTCAATATCATATAGTCTCACATGTAGTTGGAAAAAGTATGGCCAAAGAGATGTGGGATGCTCTCTCCACCATATATTAGAGTTCTTCTGAGTAGCGGAAGATGTTTCTCCATGAGAAGATGAGAAGCATAAGGATGCAGAAGTGTGAAGGCATATATCCCTTCCTCACTAGAGTTCAAGAGGTCCAAGATTAGCTAGCAGCCATTGGGGAGGCACCTAAACCCACAGATCTTGTACGATTGACATTAAACAATGTCTCAGAGGACTGGAAAGTGTTTGTACAAAGTATTTTGGGCAGAGAAACTTTGCCTAGTTGGGAGAAGATGTGGGCCAATCTGTAGCAAAAGGAATTAAGGCAAACTCTAGTAAAGAGCACCATCAACAGAGGCAAAAATAAGGGCATGAAGAGTGAGAAGGAAGAGGAGAATGTGGCCCTATCATCAAAGGGTCCTAGTTAGAGGCAGGGGGAAAGAAGAAGAAGAAGAATAATATGTCAAAGGTCAAGTGCTTTAGATGTGGTGATATCGGTCACTAAAATACGTAGTTCCCTCTCAGGAAGAAGAAAAGTTAGGATAAGCAGGACCAGGAGGAAACATCAACTGAGATTGAAAATCTATCCTCTAGGCCAGAGGAAGAATTTGTGATGTTTGCGATCATACTTGCAGGAGAGAGGTGGGGTGGCATAGAGTTGTAGCCCCATATAGCTACAGACATGGGCAGGGTCCATTAAGATGTCCTCCTCATGGATAATTACCTTGCTATGGGGGCCCAATTTATTCAGTAGCATGATGGATTAGTGTCAGTGATGCAGTTAGATTCCAGAGTGACAGTTGCAAACTAGTAGTAGTCAGGTGTTGGGGAGTGCAGTACAAAGTGGCACAGTGCAAAGTCAACAACATCACAATTTCTTCAGTGTAAATTGCAATAGATAGTAGAAGTCAGGACTCGGGAGACAAATGCATCATAATGAACACATTTAATTCAGTATTTTGGATGCTTCTTAGTTTCAGTTGCAACAACAAAAAATGAGAGGGAGTTGCAGTGCAGATGCAGAGTTGGCAACAATTTTGCAGTGTCAGCAACAACACAGATTGAACATCGGAGTTGTACAGTAGTTGGTGGGTAGTGGGAAAACATCAACAACGTGAAAAAGGGTGGTACATATACAGGGTGTTGTGGCAGGATGTGCAACACTAGAGAGAGAACACCTTCCTTCATAAGTGTTATAGTCTCAAAAATTTGTGGAGAGACTAAAACACATGAGATATCCATAACACATAAATCATTTCTGGAAATTCCACCTAGAAGTGTCTTAATTATATTATTATCCCATTTTTATTAAGATAAGGTGAGAATTCTCTAGAAACTCACACAGATCTACTTCGATATGATCTTTCCCCTTGGTTAATATTAATATTAGTTGTTGGAAGTACAACATAAGATTATAAGAAGAAGTCGATGGGTAGATGAAAAATACACTTGTGAGAACCATAGAGAGTTCAATTTCCTTGGAGAGTTTGATTTTCTAGATAGCCAAAAGTGCTGGAAGAGTTTGAGCTTCAGTAGGGAAGTAGAGACAGAGAGGAGTAGGGATAGTGAGGTCACAATAAAGTTTTTCCATATCTGGAGAGTCAACTATAGGAGGGATGAGTTACTTCAGTGAGGCTGTGCAGGAGCTTTAAAGGCAGAGTTTTATTTGGTTAGACATAGGGTTGATTCAGTTGCTGGAGGTCAGGAAGATTTCTGGAAGGTGCTAATGAGTCATTCTCAGAGGTTGGATTGGGAACAAAACTTGATTATTTGTAGTTCTGGGTAGAGATTTCTAGTGCCTGGGAAAGTTTGATGCAGATGCTAATGCAATGTTTTTGTGGAGCACATTCAGAGCCATTTTTGGAGCTGGATCAGTGCCGAATGAGACAAAATTTGTCTCACTAATTTTTATGGCCAATCTATTATGTAGTGGATTTCTAGTTTGTGCATCCAGATTGTACTCATAATTTCACTATTGTATAAAAATAAAACCCTCAGTTACTGCACCGATTTTCCCAAGTTGGGTTTTTTCGGGGACATTTGTTGAAAAATAACTGTGTTAATTTTTACGTGTGTGTGCTATAATTTTCTCAATTTCCAACGCTAATTTTTATTTATTTTATTTTATTATATATATATATATAATTTTATTTTCTATATTTATATTTATATTTGTTATTTATTTATTTATTTTTCTGTAGTTTTGTTTGTGATGGTTGTAGTGTGATTTATTTGGTATTTTCTATAACAGATAAATCATTAATTAATTAGCAATTAGAAAAATAAATTCTAGTTGCTGCAATAGGATTTCGATTTTGAAATTTTCACATCTCATAGAGGGATTCTAGAAAAACAGTACAAGTCTAGTTCAAAGTTCGGATGGAGCATCAGGAGACTGGGCACCTTCTGGCAAGGCTCCCATTTTAAGTTAATAAAAAGTGACAAATCCAAATTCTGGGTTGGAGTTGTTCTGGAGAGTCTCGATATGCGAAATAAATATACTATCGTAAATGTATATTCTTCGTCGTTTATGGTGAGAAGAATGAATTACAAGACACACTAAACATTTTTTTGGACGATTAATGGCATGCCCACAACATTATCAGCGACTAATTCAACACAATATTATATAATTCATAAAAGAGGGGAGGGAATATAGTGCACGATCCTTTTCGAGAGCACATAGAATATTTTATAAGCGATTGGGACTTGATCAAAATTGTTCCAAAAACATGCATATTCACATGGAGCAATCACAGGATTGGAAATGAGCATATTATAGATTGTTTGGGTAGATACTTGGTTCACAACAATTAGTTAGTAAATGGGTTTGAATGCATTTCATTCATTTTTGTAAGGGGGCTCAGATCATAGACACATCACTTTGATAATAGAACCAGTGGAAGTCTTGGGTCCCATCTGTTTTTGATTCAATCCTGGATGGATCGAGGAAGAGGGTTTGGTGTATTTGATTACAAATGCATGGACCTCTTTGGTAGTAGGTCCCCTGCATATGAGTGGGAAGCCAAACTGCGAGTTGTAAAGATATCCTTTCCTTCTTGGGCCAAGCGAGTCTTGAAGCCACTAGGCCAAGCCAACACTGTTTTAACTAAGGAATTGGAAGCCAATATTCAATAAATGGAGTCTGAACCTGCCTAGGAATGGCACATCCAAAAAGTAAAGGACCTGACAAGGCAAAGACTCCATGCTAGAAATAAGGAAGAAGAATAATAACGGTTGAAATCATGTAATATATGGCTCAAGTCGGGAGATCATATACTTCCCTCTTCCATAGACAAGAAAAAGCAAGAGACCTTAAAAAACAAGTAAAGGAAATAACTGCTTGGGGTAAGTCCAAATTTTAAAATTTTCAATATATTGAGTAAGAAGCCTTCATCCTTTTCTAGAGGTTTTATACATAATGTCAAGTGTGTAATCCAAATCAATATGTCAAATTTATATCTTGCATTCCCAAAATTGTCTCCAAAGAAGATAATGAAAATTTGATGCAACCAATCAATGAAGAGGAAGTTATTGAGGTTATCTGGTCGTTGGACCTAGACAAGGCTCTAGGACCTGATGGATTCCCCACCAACTTCTTTCACACGAACTGTTTAAAAAAAATAAAAATATCTTCTAGGAAATACGAACTCCTCTAGGACTAAGTTTAATTTGGGAGGGAGTACTAACTCTTCATTCCTAGCCTTGGTCCACAAAGAACTCAATCTAGCCAATTTCACTAGATTCAAGCCTATTTCTCTATGTGATTCAACTTATAAAATACTAACCAAAGTAGTTGCAAACAAGCTTCATTCTCTTCTTCAAGGTCTTATTTCTGATAACCAAGGGAGTTTTATGATTCATCGACAATATTTTGACAACATTATATTAGTGCAGGAGGCCATTCACTCTAGCATGGAGCGTGGAGAACTAGGAATGGTGATCAAACTTGATATGTCGAATGATTTCGATAACATAAATAATTGTTACCTTTTAGAAATCATGAATAAATTTGTATTAAGCATAGAATTTTTCTAATGGATTAAGCCATGTATTGGCGCTCCTTGGAAATCCCCCTGATCAATTGATACCTAACCCCTTTCTTCGCCGCTTCACGAGGGCTCAAGCAGGGTTTCTCGCTATCACCCCTCTTATATATCTTAATGGTTGAGAGTTTAAGAAAAAACCTTGAAAAGGAATGCTTGGGCGACATTTTTCCCAGCCTTATCATAACAAGAAATGTTAAGGATATAAATCACTCCCAATTTGATGACGATACCTTGCTGTTGGGAGGAGCCTAAAAAATATTTCCATCTATTATAGGAAATTTTGTCACATATGGTCAATAGGACTGTTAACTAGATCAATCAAAATCCTTCAAAACTTTGTCATCATCCTCACACAAATCCCTACGAATGCCTCTCCATAATCCATCAGTTTCTAGGCTTAATTTCTTCATTTCCATGATTTTAAGGCCCAATGCACCCTTCTTCATTAGGAGGTTGTGTTGAGTGCAGGTTTCTCCACTCTACACTTGAACCGATCATCAACAAGTTGTCCCCCCTTGGGGTGCACTGAATCTAAAAATTCAGGAAAAATAAAAAAAATCTCGAATCTTACTCTTTAAGAAGCTTCCAGGACTTGTTCCAACCATTTACCTTTGATAAGACTAATCCGCAATTATGAAGGAACACAATAAAATATAGATATAAACACAAACACATAAGTGTAGTAGAAATAAAACTTCATTTCATTAATATCAAAGAAATGAAATATGCTTACATAAAGAATGGAAGTAAACTAGCTCGGGCGATGGTAGCTTATCTATGAGAAGAGATGTGGCTGCTACATGCCTTTGAATTGTGTTTCAATGAGGCTCAAGGGAATTTTTCTTATTGAAAAACAAAGGAAAACCCTAAACAACCAAAACCCTATAAACCCAGGAGATGAAACACCAAGAGTTAGTGGGCCCCTTTGGGGTTAGTTGGGCAACCAACTTCCCGGGGTCGTAACTTGGTCACATTATCTCCGTTTAGCGCATACGATAACTTTTAGGAAATATCTCCCCGAGTACTATAGGATTTTTTGTAGGCAAATGACCATGGGTGTTGAGCACCTACAAAAAGGGTCGTTTATGGGTCAAAACTACTACGAAAGTTTAGGACACAAAAAAATGCGAAAAATAGTAAATGATGCTATAAACAAAGAAAATAATGAAACCGACGAGGGGTCCAGGTGGGATATATGGGTGGCCACCAATATCCACCATGATAAATTCTCCTCCCTTAGGAAGAAATGGTCTCCATTGCGTGCAAAGCCTCCATGAGGTGAGGAAATTTATGTTGAACTTGGTCGTTGGTGAACCACTTTCTCTGGTAAAGGAGTTGGCATGATTTGACAACTCGATATTGTTGGATCCTCTGTTGGCGATTGTTCTTGATCTGTGTGTCCATGACATGATCAGTTATGTCATGTTCCATGCAGTCTAAATTTAAATCCGTGGGTGTGATTTGTTCTACAATGTCAGATATGTCTAGTAATTGTGGAAAATATAGTCGGAGGCAGTCCAAATTGAACACTGGGTGCAAACCAAGGAATGGTGGAATGTGTAATATTCCAATTTGGAAATAGAAGCAATATAGCTCTTAAAATGAAAGAAGCAGCAAGTATTTAACACATGAAATCATGAGACCAATATAAAGCCATATTATTGATCATAGATGCAACAAATAAGTACAAAACAATGAGGCACTAAACATAGAATGTGATCACACAAGCCTCCAATACATAAGCCACTCTCAAAAGTGAGATGTTGCTACAACAAAAATGCCGGAGAAATGCTACAGTACAGTAAAATTATGCATAGCTATAGCTGGAGATGATACAATGATAGAAAAATACTGATATAGGCTCCAATGGAATCTAAACATACAGATCCCGGCACTAGATCAACTCTCTAAGACAACCTAAGAGGGTTTCCAGAAAATGCACACAATGTGCCGATGTAAGCTGCAAACCTAGGGCTGAATATATTTTGCAACAACTGAAATGAGAAGATATGGCTGAAGCTGATGTAGAGATCTACAAATATGCTCCAATAGATCCTCCTGATGAAAGAATGGCTCCTCCACTGAAGAAATCACCTCTCAAAACAATCACTGCAACTACCCCTGCAACTCCTCCCTAAAATAATGCAGATCTGGAATAAAACTGCGCTGTAGGGGATAAATTATCCTTGGCATGATGCCAAATATATCAATAAATCCTAAGGGGCTTCTTTACAGGCCTCCAAATGGATGGAAACCTTCTTCCACTGAAAAAATAGCTCTGAAGACGACCGATCTAATTCTCCACTGCTGCACCCTGCAACACAACACAATAAAATTTAGAAAATGTGCTGATGAAGAAAGTTGTAGATTGGCCTAAAAACCTGAATGTGGAAATGAATAAAATACTCTTCTAAGAGGCCTCTCAAGAAAAGAGGTGGGATTCCCGCTCGGGAACACTCGGTGCGAAACAACACATCAATCTCAACTAAACAACTGAATAATGCAAGTAGTCTAAATAGACCATACACAAAATAATAATTCAAAAGATAACCCCATATGGATACCATCCTCTTCCTTAAATAGATTATGAGCTTCCTTGCCCTTGGCCCCACTGAATTAGGTCATTTCCTCCATGAGATCAATCTCCCTCCAAAACTACGTTATTCTTCATTTATTCTCCACTCCTCCATAACAATGCTGTTGACTTGGTTAAAGTTGACTGAATCAACATGATCCAACCCCTGTTCACAGTTGGAGGTGCTTTATCTCGCTGCTAAAAGGGTCTCCTTTCACACTTGAAGTGTTTTTATTGCTTCTAAGGAGACTCATGGGCCTCCCCACCCACTTATTCACCTACCTAGTGATAAAACAAACTATAATATTCCATTTAGTTGAAGGATAAATTTTTGGAAAATTTGCAGTCCTCCCCTCCAAAATGTTGCTTGTCCTCAAAAAACTGTAAAGGTGGAGAAAAATTCCTCCCCTCCTCCTCTTGTGGCCTCCTCATTAGTAGTCCCCACCATTGCTCAAAATAATCTACAATAAATCTGCCCTCCAATGTTTCCTCCCAAGTATGCAAAACCAAAGGGATCACATCATGAAAAGGTGGAAGGTGTAAGTGGAAACCTTCTTGCTGTCCAATGGCCTCCTCAAGGTAGGAGTGATGAAAAGCATAGGGGCTCTCATTACAAATGAGAAACTCCCAAAACCATGCTATAATCCAAATGAAATTAGCCATTCTAGGTAGCTCGTCAAAAGGATCCTCAACCCCCGGTTCATGCAATGTATTGGGGCTGCATGGAGAGATTAAATTATTCCACCCAAGTTGTTTATCTATCCATTTATGGTATGTATGGGGTTGCTGCTGATATTGGGTTGAAATGACATGGCCTCTAAGAATGGCCCAAGTTACCCCACCAAACAAATCAACCATGAAGTTCCTCCTCCAAGAGCTCAAGTTCTCCAAATGGCTCCTCCCACATGAAGAAAAGAGATGCAGTGTGGAAATCATGGTTTGCCCATTGTTTCTCCTAAAACATGCAACATGTATAGTAGGGAGAATCGTACTCCCAATGGGCACCTTCAACTCTTGTGCCACTCTCCCAACAAAGCTCCCCATAAAAATAATAATATCATCAATATATGGAAGCAAAAATAAATGAAAACAAGTTTCCATATGATAGCCGGAAAGTGGATCATAGTTCCACACATGGAACCAGCGCAGTGCATCCCTTTCCAGCCTCAAAACAAAGAATAACAAGTGTCTTTACAACCACTTTTTTGTTGCCACAATCATCCTACAAGATAGGATCATGAAAGTAAAATGTGGTGCCAATGGTACACACCAAGAATCATGTGGCCTCCCCCACAAACCACCAATAGCATGGCCAAAATCAATGCTGCAAATGGCCTCAAGTAAATCAAAATACAATATAAAAAAAGGGATAATCCTCCTTGGTACAACATGCAACTCATATAAAGTAAATAATTACAAATCATAATGCAAAAATGTACCTCCTCTACTATGTAATTTGGTCATTGAGCTGAAATGGTTCAAATGAAAGTTCTCCCTCACTCTCCATGAGTAGGGAAGTGGTTGTGACAACCTCTCCATCACCATCTGGGCTATGCATCTCTCCATATGCTGATACATATCCTGCTGGAAGCCCTCCCAAGTGAACTCCTCCATCAAAGAATGAAATGCATTAAAGTGCATGGAAAGAAAGTCCACATGTGCTGCATGTAGTAGCTTCCTCTTGAGCTCAGAAACTCTAGTCAAGAAGACTTTTCCATAAGAATAGATGACCTCATCAACCACCATGTATCTATCATCTCCCTCTGGGTCATCAATAATCACGCAAGCACCAAGATCCTTGGAGTACTCTACCAAGAGTTGAGACCTCCAATATGGATCAACCCTGTTAAGAGACATCACTGAAGATCTGAAATGTAAAGCTCCCCCCATGCTGCTGTCTTTTCCTTTGACATACCTCATGCCAAAGTCATCCTCCAAAGTGCTGCCATGCCCATCATGCAGCTACTCTTGCTCAAATAGAAGTGGTGACCTTTGGAAGTTGGCCTCCCATGAGAAGCTCCCATCCAAAAAGAATCTCCTGATCTTGGCCAATGTAAGCATGAGTGGCCTCGATATACTCTAATGTATGGAGGATTAATTCCTCAAAGGGATTACCCTCTTTTTCTCCAAATCCATGTAGCATCTCCCTTGCACCATGAAGGTTCCATCCTCCATCACTATAGCAACTTCTGTCAGCGTAGTATATGTAGTGAGAGTGGGTAATGCTGAAAATGGGAGAATGTCTCCCTCCTCCTTGAGTCTACCTCAGACTCTCTGCACTGTAATAGACCCCTACAAAGTATCCACCCCTCCGAGATCTAAGAGTGGTGCAACTCCATGTGAAGCATCTCTCATCATCTCCAGATCTGGGGGTCTCCCCGGTGGAATGCCTCCATGTAGTGAGACATCAATGTCAAGAGTAGACTGTACATATGGATGGACAAATTTTTCCTTGAACTTACTACGCAAATTAGTCTACCTCTTCTATGAATCACCCTTCTGAAATAGATGGGGGTGTGTGCTCCTCATCATGTGATGCTGACCTTCCTCCCTACCTTCTCCTTCCATTTGCAAGGTTTCACAATCATGCTGTTCATTGATTGTGCCTTGACCTCCACATATAATATCCTGGGGAATTTCTTGCAATGATACAAGAATCCCTCTAGTTGGAGCAAGTTCTCCATATACCTCTGCATGAGGTGCTAGATATGCTCTAGATATGACAACACTGTTGCCCCAATCCTTCTCTTCTTCTTCAATATGAATGGGAGTCACCTTCTCAATAAGAGGATCCTCTTTTGAAAAAGGGATCCTCATGCCCTCTTGTCGAAGAATATGGGACATAGATCTTTCCTCTAGCAAGTATTACGTAAGTTTTTAATCCCCTTAATTATTTTCTAAAATGGCGTTGGATTTATAGATCGTTCCAACTCATGCAAAGGTTTTGTTTGTGTATGCTTGGCTAGCTCAACCAAGGAAGTTTCAAAAAGTTTTTCATCAAATATCTTTACTATCTTCCTAGTGAACCTTGCATAAGTAAACAAATTTTCATATTTTAGTGAATAAGATTTATTAAACCACCAGGAATAAGCCTTACCTTCAAGGTGCAGTGTTGCTACTCTAATGGCTTCATCTTCCGAAACTTGGTGTTGCTGCAATAGGTGTCTAGATCCTTCACCCAAGCCCTAGTTGAACATTTAGGTGATCCATCAAAAGTAGATAGAAATAATCTACCCACATCAAGCTGCTTGCTCCTCTCTACCTTGATCTTGAAAAACTCTTGGAAGGTGATATGATCTCTGAACCTCTTAGTTTGAGATTCATATTCTTGCAAATAATCACTAAGAGTTTCTCTCCTAGGCATTTCTTC
This sequence comes from Pinus albicaulis, assembly GCA_034641835.2. Taxonomy (NCBI): domain Eukaryota; kingdom Viridiplantae; phylum Streptophyta; class Pinopsida; order Pinales; family Pinaceae; genus Pinus; species Pinus albicaulis. The sequence continues at coordinate 939,160,460 of CM076580.1, forward strand.
TTTTCCTATCTCCCTCTTAGTAGATCTGGGCATTTGACTATGTTGTGAATCATAGTGTGTGGCTGCATGCTCACACTCATCATGTGAAAATCTAGAGTTTGCTTTAGATTCAAACTCCCTTGGAGATTCTCTACACATCTCCCTTCTCATCTTCTTGATATCTCCATGAATGTCCTGCATAGTTTGAAGAAAAATATTTGAGAGCTTCTCTTCCTTCTTCCCTCCAAATAATCGAGTCTTCTTTTTGTTTTTTCTGTACACCTCTTGTTCTTGATGGAATCTCCTCCTTATGGTGACATATTGGCTGAATGCACAGGCTGAGCCAAGATTATGCTCTGATACCACTGTAATATTCCAATTTGGAAATAGCAGAAATATAGTTCATAGAATGAAAGAAGCAACAAGTATTAAACAAATGAAATCATGAGACCAATATAAAGCCATGTTATTGACCATATATGCAGCAAATAAGTATAAAACAATGAGGCACTAAACATAGAATGTGATCACACAAGCCTCCAATACATAAGCCACTCTCAAAAGTGAGACGTTGCTGCAACACAAAATGCCGGAGAACTGCTACAGTGCAGTCAAATGATGCATAGCTATAGCTGAAGATGATACAATGATAGGAAAATACTGATATAGGCCCCAATGGAATCTAAACATACAGATCCGGGCACTAGATCATCTTTCCAAGACAACCCAAGAGGGTTTCCAGAAAATGCACACAATGTGCCAATGTAAGCTGCAGCCCTAGGGATGAAGATATGCTGCAACAAATAAAATGAGAAGATATGGCTGAAGCTGATGTAGAGATATAAATATATTCTCCAATAGATCCTCCCGATGAAATAATGGCTCCTCCACTGAAGAAATCACCTCTCAAAACAACCACTGCAACTACCCCTGCAACTCCTCCCTAAAATAATGCAGATCTGGAATAAAAATGTGATGTAGGGGATAAATTCTCCTTGGCATGATGCCAAATATATCAATAAAGCCCAAGGGGCTTCTTTACAGGCCTCCCAATTGATGGAAACCTTCCTCCACTAAAAAAATAGCTCTGAAGACACTCGATCTAATTCTCCACTGCTGCACCCTACAACACATCACAATAACCTACAGAAACTGTGTTGATGAAGAAAGATGTAGCTTGGCCTAAAAACCTAAATGTGGAAATGAATACAATACTCTTCCAAGAGGCTTCTCAAGGAAAGCGGTGGGATTCCCACCCGAGAACACCCGGTGCTAAAAAACACAACAATCTCAACTAAATAGCTGAAGAATGCAAGCAGTCTAAACATACCATACACAAAATAATAATCCAAAACATAACCCCATATGGCTGCCATCCTCTTCCTTACATAGATTATGAGCTTCCTTGCCCTTGGCCCCACTCAATTAGGTCATTTCCTCCATGAGACCACTCTCCCTCCAAAACTATGTTATTCTTCATTTATTCTCCACTCCATAACATCGCTGTTGACTTGGTCAAGGTTGACTCAATCAACATGATCCAACCCCTATTCACAGTTGGAGGTGCTTTATTTAGCTGCTAAAAGGGTCTCCTTTCACACTTGAAGTGTTTTTATTACTGCTAAGGAGACTCATGGGCCTCCCCACCCACTTATTCACCTACCTAGGGATAAAACAATCTATAATATTCCATTTAGATGAAGAATAAATTTTTGGAATATTACAGAATCTTGAGCTCGAAGGAATTGTCTCCTACAACCTTGGTGATGGTGTATGACTCATATCAGAGCGAGAGAATCTTGCGGTGGGGTATAGCGAGGCGCTCCTTCTACAAATGTAGCAAAAATTTCTCGCTTACCTCGAATTTGTGCGGCACCCAATGGTGATCATGTCACTGCTTGTACTTAGCATTAGCTCTATCCAATATGTCATTGACCTATTGGAGGGCGTGCTGGATGCGCTCAATGAAGTTGCTCACCCTGTAAAATTTGGATTGGACATGAGCTGAATCTGCCTGAGTAGTTGCAAATGGTATGGCCTCATCAATGGGACACAGTGGCTGGAAACCCAACCACACCTGAAAGGGGCTGTGGCCAGTTGAGCTATGGAGATATTGGTTGTAGCTGCGCTAGGCATAGGTGAGGCTTTCATCGCATGTGAGAGGATTTTTTTATTTGTACATGCATAGAATGTGAATGATCATCATGTTCGCGACCTTTTTTTGGCCATCAGTTTGGTGGTGGAAAGCTGTGGACTTAGTGAGCTTCATATCCAACATCGACCAAAAACTTGACCAAAATTTACTTAGGAACCTACTTTCCCAATCTGAGATAATGGAATTTGGGATCCAAAAGTGGACCCACACTTGATGAAAGAACAGTTTAACATTGGCTTCTGCTGTGATACTATTTTGGTAGGCTACTAGAATGCCATATTAGAGAATCTATCGATGACCATATAAAAACAATCGTTTCCATGCTTGGTAGAAGGAAGGCCCGACATGTAATCCACGGATATGGATTCGCAAGGTTGAATAGGGGTAGGCAGCAAAGTATCAAGGCCTTGCTTTTGATAATCGGTTTGGAAATGACGGAGGCAATGCAAGATCCGATGTACTTCCCAACATCCACTTAAAGGTTCGACCAATAGAAATAGTTTTTAGTACTGCCATTGTTTTATCCACCCAAAAATTTCTAGCGACCCGACTGTAGTGTGCTTACCAAATCATCTTGGATTTCTCACTTGAAGGAACACATAGCTGTCCTAGGTGGCACAATACTGCATCCAGGAGGTGAAAATTTGAAACTTTTTTTCCTTCCAGGAGTGTCTTTTATGTGTTGCCAATGTTGAGTCTCAAATCTGCATCTTTTCCATACACCTTTCTAGACCTTTTTCATTCACTTGAACCTTCCAAGTTGTCAATATCATTGTATATTAATTGCAAAAGAGCATCTAAAATGGTTTTTAACTATATTTTGTGTCTGCTGTTTGATTTAGATTTTTGCTCATTTAGCTGCGGAATCTTGCCACTTTCCGCAACTGCTGCAACTTTCCGCAGCCATTTTGTGAAAGTCTATGTTACAGGTGTCTTCAGGAAAAACGAGCCACATGGGCAAGTCAGAAATGATGTGGACATGGATCGTGTCCTATTGGCTCGAGCAAATTCACCTAAGGAGGCTACGGTCAAAGGTGGCCAAGTGGAAGTCAACCATAGAGTCCCACGGTGACAGGACTCTGTTTCTCGTCATGTAAAGATTTATATGACCGTTTCTGAATTGCGGGAGACAAATCAACACCTGTACATGGCTCCATAAGCCGAATTCAACATCCACTCTTCATAGATTTACTCCTCAATGCGGCCATGATCCTAGATCTCTGGACGTAATGGTTTACGTGTTCTCTATCAGCACAAACTTTAGGGACTTAGTTATGTTACCCTTGTTATAAATAACGCGTTTGCATATGCACATTAGATTAGCCTCCAGATAGTTCTGTAATGTAATTACGTTGCCACTGTGCCGTAATATCACCTTTCTGTTATGACTGCATTTTAATATATAAGAAGACTCTGTTTCCAAGCGTAATTCGTACTTGAAAGCTGTTGCCAAGGCTGGTGTAGAGGGCCCCTGCACACGCTGAGGTTTTGTGCATTATTGTATAGTTCTTGTTTTATTTATTTAAGCTCATTGTGCCATAAGTCATTCATGTGTTTATACATTACATCTTTCATGGTATTTATGCTTCATCTCTGTTTATAATCTTTCATGCTTTACATCTTACTTCTGTCCACAATCTTTCATGTTTTTATGTTGTTGTTAACTGATCAGTGTTTCTGTTTCAGATTACAAATAGGCAGCCCGGGCATTTGCATAACTTTTTGACTAATGACATGGAATTAATGTTGTTCTGCTGCTAATTTAATTTTCTTAGTTCCTGTTTAATTTCAGGACTGCTTTGTTTATTTCAGTATTGCTCATTTGCTTCAGTAGTTAGATTTAGAAATATTAAATTGCTCATGACATCTTCAGTTACCTCCGAAAGCCACAGCTGGACTGATGGTGAGGGATTGAATTATGAATTTGTAGTTTGATATTAGTTTACTTTCTGCAAGTTAGAAATATTAAATTGCTCATGACATCTTCAGTTACCTCCGAAAGCCACAGCTGGACTGATGGTGAGGGATTGAATTATGAATGTGTAGTTTGATATTAGTTTACTTTCTGCAAGTTTCTAGATGAATTGAAGAATGTTTGTATCAAGATTCCCTTGTAACAAGCCATTCGAGAGATTCTTATTCTAGCAAAAACAATAAAGGAGTTAAGTTTCAAAAGACCAGGAAGGAAACTAAAAGACACAAGAAGAATCCACCTGGTAGGAAAAATTGCAGATATTATGATGGGAAAAATTACCATGCAGAAGTATGTAGATCCAGGAAGTCAAATTGTCAAGACACATATAAATGGGATAGAAATTCCAAACACATTGATTGACTTAGGGGCTGCTATCAACATTATGAGTAGACAGACTATGGAACAGTTAAAACTTCCTAACCTTCTTTTTACACCTACTTTCTTGCAACTTGCAGATCGATCGGTTATTAAACCAGATGGTGTATTAGAAGATATTTCAGTCTCCTTAGATTCTTGGGAATATCCAGTAGACTTTATGATTTTGACTCCCAAAAGTAATCTAGGAGGACATCCAATTATCTTAGGAAGACCTTGGCTGGCCACAGCTGATGCTTTTATTAGTTGTAGATCTGGAGACATGTACATCTCTAATGGTAATTCGACAAAGAAATTCAATTTGTATCCTCCCGCAAGAGCAATTACAGAAATAGGAGACAATGAATGGGTCGATGATGAGAACACTATACAACTTGTCTTTACCATTTCTGAAATTAGTGAGGATAGTCAAATTCTGAACACATTAGAAAATTTTGAGATAACTTCAGAATATGACCCCACACAATTTCAGTTGGAATCTGACATAGAATATTTATCATGAAGACAAATGTCTCTTTACTCTATGGAAGAGTTTGGTAATTCTGCTATTGAGATTTTTCCAGAAAAGACATTTAATATCAACAAACATCTGGAGAAGTCACAACAAGAAGAACTAACCAGAATCTTGCAAAAACATTCTACTGCATTTGCATGGGAGTATACTGACATGAAGGGTATTGATCCTAAGACTTGCATCCATCATATCTATATTGAGGAAAGCAGTAGACCAATCAGACAACCTCAAAGAAGGATGAATCCAAATCTTAGGGAGATAGTGAAAGAAGAGCTCCAAAAATTACTCAATGTAAACTTCATTTATCCAATTTCAGATAGCCGATGGGTTTCTCCTTTGGTTATAGTACCTAAAAAGAATGGTAAATGGAGGGTATGCATTGATTACAGGGAATTGAACAAAGAAACTTTGAAGGATCACTTTCCTTTGCCTTTTATCGATAAGGTATTAGATACATTAGCAGGTAAAAAGTACTTTTCATTTTTGGATGGTTTTAGTGGCTATAATCAAATTCAGGTAGCACCTGAAGATCAAGATAAGACCACATTTACTTGTCCATGGGGAACTTTTGCCTACAGAGTGCTTCCTTTTGGGTTATGTAATGCACCCGCAACATTCCAAAGAGCAGTACTAGGAATTTTTTCTGATCTAATCCATGATTGTGTAGAGGTTTATATGGATGATTTTACGGTTTATGGTAATTCATTTGAAGAGGCATTAGAAAATTTGGAAAAAGTCCTTATAAGATGTAAAGAAACAAACCTTTCATTAAGCCATGAAAAATGCTTTATGATGTTTACTGAAGGGATTGTTTTAGGACATCATATTTCAGGAGAAGGGATTAAGGTTGATAGATCAAAAGTTGAAGTCATCTCCAAGTTACCTATTCCAAATTGTCAAAGAGATGTTAGAAGTTTTCTAGGATTTATTGGTTACTATAGAAGATTTATAGAAAACTTCACTAAAATAGCATCTCCACTCTTCAAATTGCTTACAAAAGACTGTGAATTTAAATGGGGTCCTGATTGTCAATCAACCTTTGAAACTTTGAAAACAAGAATATCTGAAGCACCTATCTTGAGAGGACCAAATTGGAAACTCCCTTTCCATATTTCTACAGATGCTTTAGATACAGCTCTAGGAGCTGTGTTGGGTCAAAAAGATTTAGTTCCTTATGCCATTTATTATACCGGTAAAAATTTGACTCCCACAGAGTTGAACTATACTGTGACTGAAAAAGAGTTTTTAGCTGTTGTTCATGCAATTAATAAGTTTAGACATTACATAACAGGCTATGAAACTTTTATTCATACTGACCATTCTGCAATTAGATATTTAATGAACAAACATGTTACTAATGGCAGAGTGACAAGATGGCTCTTACTTTTGCAAGAATTCAATATTACTGTGTTGGATAGACCAGGAAAACAAAATACAGTAGCTGATTTCTTGTCTAGGATTCAAAATACTAAAGAAGATTCTCCTATAGAGGATAAGTTTCCTGATGAATACTTGTTTACAGTAACTATTAAGACTCCTTGGTATGCAGATATTGCTAACTATTTGGTTACAGGGAAACTGCCTTCACATTTATTTCCAAATGAAAAACGAAAAATTATTCAGGAAAGTTCAAAATATTCATGGATTTCTAACGAATTGTTTAAAACAGGGCCAGATCTTGTGATCAGAAGATGTGTCAGGGAAGATGAAATGCCTGATATTCTTAAGGAATGTTATGATGAACCATGGGCGGACACTTTGCAGACAAAAGGACGGCCTATAAAATCCTTTCCTTGGGATATTATTGGCCTTCCCTCTTCAAAGATGCAAAACAATATGTCAAAAGGTGTGATAGCTGCCAAAGAGTAGGGAAACCTACCCTTTCAAATGAAATTCCATTGCAACCACAGGTACTCATTGAACCCTTTGAAAAATGGGCTTTAGATTTCATTGGACCTATTAATCCACCATCTAAACAAAAGAAGTATATATTGGTTTGTACTGATTATGTTACTAAATGGGTAGAAGCCAAAGCATTGGTATCTGCTACTGAAAATTCAGTTGTTCATTTTCTTTATGAGGATATTTTTACTCGCTTTGGTGTTCCAAGAGAAATTGTGACAGATCAGGGAAGCCAATTTACATCCAACTTGGTGGAGAAATTGATGGAAGAATACAAAATCAAGCACGGAAGATCTACTCCTTACCATCCGCAAGCAAATGGTCAAGTGGAGTCCACAAACAAAGTTCTTGAAAGTATCATCACCAAAACTGTTCATCTACATAGAAGAGATTGGGCAGAACGGCTTCCAGAAGCCTTGTGGGCCTACAGAACTACATGGAGGAATACAACAGGACATTCTCCCTATGAACTTGTTTATGGGAAAGAAGTCTTGCTCCCCATTGAGTTCCAAGTCAAAACCTTCAAGATAGAAGTTCAGTTGGGGATGGACTTATCAGAAGCCCAAAAGCATAGAATGGAGCAAGCTTCCATTTCACGTATGAGATCGACAAGAGGCAATTCTAAGAACTGATCTAGTTCAATATCAAAGAGCTAAATGGCATGACAAGTACATCAAAGAGAAGAAGTTTCAAGAAGGAGATTGGGCATTGTTATTTGATTCCAAGTTTAAAGATTTTCAAGGAAAATTTCAGACTCATTGGCTTGGGCCATATGAGAATGACAAGATCTTTAGCAATGGAGCTGTAAGAATCAAGACCATTGATGAGTTTCAAACTCCTCTTATTGTGAATGGCCACAGATTGAAATTTTATCATAAGCCACTCTCAAAAGAGGAATTTGTCAAAATTTTTCAAGAAAATTCTGCAATCAGGCTGGTACAGAAGAATTCTTCTTCTCCACCAGCCTAGTTTTTGTTCTTTCAATTAAAAAAAAAAAAAAAAACATTTTGTATAAGCCTGAAACCCAATCACTGATTGGCAGTCTTATACAGAAAATATAGGGTGAAAATCAGGAACACCTGACACTCTATATTTTCCAAAAAAAAAAAATCTCTCTCTTTCATTTCACAAGTTTTGTGACCATCCATTCCACTTCATTCCACTTCATTCCACTTCATTTCACTCCATTCCACTTCATTTTATCTATTTCATTCCATTTCACCAATAAAATTCTTTTTCATGACCATTTCCATCTAGTCATTTGTCATCCGTTCATTTTCACTCACCCAAATAATAGCCATGTCAGTTTCCGCAACTGACATCTGTTTCCGCAGCTGACTCCAGTTTCCGCAGCCAGAAGCAGATTCCACAGCTACTACTCTGTTTTTCAAAAGAATGTACAGCCAGATGTTATTTCCATAATCATGAAATAAAATGCAGGTTTGAGGACCAAAAATGAAGACATGGAGCATTCAAGATATCAATGAGGAGCAACTAATTGAAGACCAAGGAAAAAGGCAAAAGATTCCAAGGTATGAGTAAAAATTCATTTCAAATAGCATTAAAAACACATTTTTATATATTTCTAAACCATAAGCTCCATCCATTATGTGCAATGATTATATTGACAAACTCCGTAACCCTTTCACGATCTCCATATGATCCTTCCGCATTCATTTTCAAACGGTCCCCATAATTAAACCTCCGATCTTCACTCAAACTCCGATACTCCACCTGTGACAATGAGACGTAGTTGATTTGACTACGGCTTCTTACAGCCGCATAAATCCATAGCCGTTGTTTAAACGTGCTCACATTTATTTTGCAGCCACCAAATTTCAAAACACTGCCGGATGTGTTATACTCAACCTATTGTTCTGTTAATCTCACAGCCGTATCTCTGCTGTGCTCACGAAACCCCTCTCTGTTCCGTTTCACTCCATTTCATTCTCTGTTACGCTACAGCCTGTATACTCACTCTCTGATATCTACCTACAGTCATTGTGCTCATTTCCCTGCATTCAGCCGTTCTACTTCCATTGAACCCTCACACAGGCAAATTTTTGAAGAGCAGAAAGAAGGATGGGTAAATTGCTAAGAGCAGAACCAGAAGGACCTAAATTCATGGAAGGATATCTGCAAGTAAGGGATATATTGAAGAAAGAAAAGTGGCTGCGGTTTATCCAAAAGTTCAGAGGCTACCATAAAGAAGTGACAAAAGCATTTGCAAGGTCATTCAATGGCCTGGAAGTAGATATTGGAGACCTTAAGTTTGCGGTGAATGAGGCATCTATAGCAACTGCCACGGAACTTCCTCAAGAGGGTGAACGATGGTTTAATGGGAGAAGAAACATATGAACAATCCCCAGCTGACCATAGTCCATGTCACTCTCAATCAGTTAGTGAACCTGGTTCATTTCATTCTCAGTCAGACATTGAACATAGTCCATCCCATTCTCAGCAAGATGTTGATGTGAGCCCTTCTCAGCCAGATTTTGAAGATAACTCTCCTTCACGGCATTTTGGGGACAGTCCAATAAAAATGACACCTGATATAGACCCTAAGCAGCAAGAAGTATATGGTTATATAGAATCTTTAGAAAAAGCAGCTACAGGTCCCAGTACTTCGTCCATTCAGCCTCACACAGTACAAGATGATATAGTCCAATCACTAAAACAGGAAGTCTTTGAGCTAGAGCTTTTAAATAAACACATTAAAAATGAAAATGAGGCATTGAAGGAACAGAGTAAATTGGACAAAATCATTCATGATAATACCATGCTACATCTGGGAATATGGCATAAGAAGAACAAGAAATTGAAAAAGAAATGCCAGAAGTTAAGCAGAGCACTGGTTAATATCAAATTTAGATGCTTAATGAAGAAGCCCAGGATGTTGGCAACACCAAGGAAGAAGAGGAGAGGATTGGATGTACTGGCTGAAGTGTCAAGGCATATGAACTGAAGAAGTATTATCAAAATTTTGGTTGCATGAGGACATGCAACACCTTCACAGTGGGGGTATGTTGAGTCTCAAATCTGCATTTTTTCCATACACCTTTCTAGACCTTTTTCATTCACCTGAACCTTCCAAGTTGCCAATATCATTGTATATTAATTGCAAAAGAGCATCTAAAATGGTTTTTAACTATATTTTGTGTCTGCTGTTTGATTTATATTTTTGCTCATTTAGCTGCGGAATCTTGCCACTTTCCGCAGCTGCTACAACTTTCCGCAGCCATTTTGTGAAAGTCTATGTTACAGGTGTCTTCAGGAAAAACGAGCCACATGGGCAAGTCAGAAATGATGTGGACATGGATCGTGTCCTATTGGCTCGAGCAAATTCACCTAAGGAGGCTACGGTCAAAGGTGGCCAAGTGGAAGCCAACCGTAGAGTCCCACGGTGACAGGACTCTGTTTCTCGTCAGGTGAAGATTTATATGGCCATTTCTGAATTGCGAGAGACAAATCAACACTTGTACATGGCTCCATAAGCCGAATTCAACATCCACTCTTCATAGATTTACTCCTCAACGTGGCCATGATCCTAGATCTCTGGACGTAATGGTTTACGTGTTCTTTATCAGCTCAAACTTTAGGGAATTAGTTATATTTCCTTTGTTATAAATAATGCGTTTGCATACGCATATTAGATTAGTTCTTTTAGCCTCCAGATAGTTCTGTAATGTAATTACGTTGCCACTGTGCCGTAATATCACCTTTCTGTTATGACTGCATTTTAATATATAAGAAGACTCTGTTTCCAAGCGTAATTCGTACTTGAAAGCTGTTGCCAAGGATGGTGTAGAGGGCCCCTGCACACGCTGAGGTTTTGTGCATTATTGTATAGTTCTTGTTTTATTTTTTTAAGCTCATTGTGCCATAAGTCATTCATGTGTTTATACATTACATCTTTCATGGTATTTATGCTTCATCTCTGTTTATAATCTTTCATGCTTTACATCTTACTTCTGTCCACAATCTTTCATGTTTTTATGTTGTTGTTAACTGATCAGTGTTTCTGTTTCAGATTACAAATAGGCAGCCCAGGCATTTGCATAACTTTTTGACTAATGAAATGGAATTAATATTGTTTTGCTGCTAATTTACTTTTCTTAGTTTCTGTTTAATTTCATTACTGCTTTGTTTATTTCAGTCTTGCTCATTTGCTTCAGTAGTTAGATTTAGAAATATTAAATTGCTCATGACATCTTCAGTTACCTCCGAAAGCCACAGCTGGACTGATGGTGAGGGATTGAATTATGAATGTGTAGTTTGATATTAGTTTACTTTCTGCAAGTTAGAAATATTAAATTGCTCATGACATCCTCAGTTACCTCCGAAAGCCACAGCTGGACTGATGGTGAGGGATTGAATTATGAATGTGTAGTTTGATATTAGTTTACTTTCTGCAAGTTAGATATCATGTTACTCAAGTTGTTTATGGTTACCTCCGAAAATCATAGCTGGACTAATGATGAGGGATCAGAAGATAAGTTGATGTAATTTGATTTAGATTTACTTTGTTGCAACTTCTGGATTTCTTTCAGCATAGTTTCTTTTGTGTTTGAACAACAGCAAGAATAATGAGTCTCATGATCAGTAGTTTATTGTTTGTTTAACTAGAGTAGTGATGCAGTTTCATTTTCTTTGAAGAATTAATTTTGTCACTGTGTGTTTTTAAAAATTATTTTGAAGTTTGGAAAATCATTAGAAAGACATTGTTGTCTTGAATATTTGTCTCCATACTTGTCTTTTAGAATTTCACAAAAATCCAAAAATGACAAAAAGTAAGAGATAGGTTATCTTGCACATATAGTGCGCCACACTTCGTCAGCTTACGAATCCCGGATTGACAAATTAAATGTAGCAATTTAGGACACACTAAATTGACCAAACAGCCAAATTCTGGATTGCTTTTGTAAAGATGCGGCCACCTCGAAGTATCGTGCCAACAAGATTTGAGCACAGTGGTCATTGCCAAGATTGGTAGTCAACTGAGGCAGTATAAAACATTGTTTTGGATGCCTTTATTGTACTTAATGTTCAAATGAAACTGTTGTAGGTATGTGGACCATATCTAATGGTGATCATTCTGCAGCTTCCTATGTGTCTGTATGAACTATAGGGGTTGGTGGTCTATGTTGATGACTATCTCCTTTCACAAAATGTAATGCTTCCATTGTCAGTGGGCCTGCACAAATGAATACATCTCTTTGTAATAATTATGCCAATAGCTAAGACATAGACATCTATCTCGATCTCAAATGGTTGTTCATGTCTGGTAATGTGAGCACTAGTGTAGAGAAAAGTTGATGCTTCAACTCGGTGAATGCGTTCTATTGGGATTCAGACCAAAATAACTATGCTTTCACTCCTCCCTTAGTGACTTGACTCAAAGGACAAATGATATGAGAGAAACCCAACACGAGCTTGCGGTAGAAGTTTGCAAGACCCAAAAATATGCGAAGCTCTGTTAGAGTGGTTGGGGCTGACCAATCCCGAATAATCTGTATCTTGGCTGGGTCCACATGCACACCCTGCTCATCAATGATGTATCCTAGATATTGAACCTGGGTCATGCCAAAAGTGCATTTCTACAAGTTGGCACACAACTTGTGTTGCCTCAGTGTTTGGAGGACGTATCGAATGTGGTGGAGGTGCTATTCCCAACTGTGGCTGAAGATCAGGATGTCATCCAAATACACCACCATGAATGAGGTGGTGAAGGGTTGTAAGATGTCATCCACCAGGCTCATGAAGGTTTTGGTGGCATTCATCAACCTAAAAGGTATGACCAACCTTTCAAAAAGGCACTCCTTGGATTTGAAGGCAATATTCCACACATCAGAGGGTTCGATTGGTACCTAGTGATAACTGAACTTCAATTCAATCTTGTTGAAATATTTGGCCCCCTTGAGTTGGTCCAGCAGGTCATCAATCTATGGGATTGGATACCTATTCCGAACAATGATATTATTCAGTGCCCGATAGTCAATACAGAGTCTCGAGGTCTCGTCCTTCTACTATACCAAAATTATCGCTATCCCATAAAGCCATGAACTTGGCCTAATGCTCCCCTTCTGCAGCTGTTGGCTCGAGGGGTCCTGACCCAGGTTTGGAGGTTAAGGTTTGCCAACAAACCCCCATACTACTAGCCCTTTCGGTAGTGACCTGCTTGCGCAAGGCAAAATCTCACCCGACGCAGTATGGGAGGGTGCTGGAACCAAGTTTCTGGACCCTGGGAGAGAGCAGGTAAGTCAAGCTGGTCCACAATTATCAGATCTATTCAACAAGAAGTTGTTCACAAAGTTTTCAATATACAACCAGAACGCAGCTATCAGATCTACTTTATAGGTTCGCATCCACATGCGTACTACCCGTTAGGATCACTGAACAATATAATTGCAGCAATTTAACTGATCACAGATACATACACCAGAAACACAGACAATTCACAGCTACTAACAAATACTTTAGATACTTAATCATATAACCCACGTTCGCATCAATCATAACAGAACAGATCTAGATAACATCAGATGTCCACAATAATTCTGCATATATATTACTACCAAAATCCACTTACATTCCTAGAATACCACATGCGCACACAGCTAGCAGGGTCCGCACATAGCAGGACAGAGGATCTCCGTGCACACAGCCTGCAGGAGTCTTAACCCAACAACCCTACCACAGATCTAACAATTCGTGCTTCGCATCAATTTCTATTCTTTCTCTACCTAAGAATAAAAAATGTTCATATATTTATGCTGATTTAGCCTACGCATATAATGTTCCACAAACCGTGGTTTGTGGACTCTTGGTCTACCCTTGACCCATTTACAAATGCGTTAGGGGCTTTGACACACCCCAAAGCCCCCACATTAGACTAATTAATACAAAAATATACAAAAATGGGAAAAATTCACAGCCTTTGGGAGACCCTGCTCCAACAGCAGTAGATCCTGAATCTGCCTCTTGATTTCACCATTTTCCAAAATAGAGTGCTATTAGATTAGTTCGTTGGGTAGCAGTGTGTCTAGGGTCAGATCAATGTAGTGCTTGACTTGAAAATGTAGAGGTATCCTTGCGGGTGAGTGAAGATGTCCTTGTACTCCTCCACGACCTGGTCAATATGTTTCTGTCATGCGAAGGAACCCTTTATAGAGGCTGTGGCCACAATATTCTTCTGGCCTTGAGGTAAAATCATAAGGAAAAAATAATTCTTGGCCTACGAGATGATGTTACTGCATTGCTTCGAAGTGATAAGAGAGATGGCAGTAGGAAGTGCTACCTCTGGTATCCGGTACAAGTTATTTCCCAAAGTATTAATAATAATGTGAGGCCTAGATTCCAAATATGGTTGGCCTAATAATACATACAAAATTCAAGAGGAGAAACATCACACAATACCTCATCTATGAAGGGCTTGATGCTGTAGGGGATGCAACACTGCTAGTTGACGCAGAGATATCGTCCTTGGAAAAGCCACCTAATGGTGTACGACTGTGGGTGTGCTGCGGTTAGTAGGCCTAACTGCTTCACAACCTATGCTAAAATGAGGTTCTTTTGGCTATTGTTGTCAAAAATGAATTGCAACGGAGAACCCTTCACCCATATATGTGAGTGGAAGATGCGCTCCCACTCCTCTGGATCTCCAGGCTCATCCTTATGGATCTTGGTAGTGGAAACAGTGGCACTAGTCTCCACATCAATAATATGCTTCCCTTTTTAATTCCCCTTATCAGTTTCTAGCTCAGAGTCAGAGCATTCATATGGTTCACAACCTTCAGCTCGGCCACTAATGACTGCTTGGCTTGGAACTCAATCGTGTTGTGAGTGGAGCTCTTATGGAACTCAAACCAATTTCATGTGTACTTCTTTATATTCATGGTGTTGATATTTTCTTGTGGATTTTATGGGTTTTCCTATGTCACCTTGCCTTGGCTTTGTCCTTTGTTCTGCGGTTTGGGGATGCCTTTCCTTTGCTTCAGATTCACAGATCCAAAGTACTGCTTCTTCTGTTTAAACTTCTACTCGATCTTGAAAACATATTGATAGGTGACATCAAGCGAGGATATGTCCGAAAATTCCATTTCATCCTGGATGTACTTATGCAAAAAACCGTGGTACTTGAGTACTAAATTCTTCTTGGAATCCTTGATACCTAGCTTCGTGAAAAGGGCATGAAAACCGTTTGTGAACTCTGACATATCTTGGTCCCTTTCCTACCACAACGTGATCCAATTTATGTATTTATCTTCATAGCTACCGACAGGGTAATATTGTTCCTTAATGGCGTCTAAGAAATAATTCCAAGTGGGTGCGACTTAAAATGGTGAGGATTCCCTCTCATCCTTTTGCTCATAGTAGGTTTCTCACCAGTCTTTGACATGTAGGGTAGATTTAAGGAGTGCAAAAGTGATCTTTTCCCGGTCAGAAAATTCATGAACTGAAAAATATCCTTCCAACATATTTAACCATTTATCTAAAATGTCTGCATCTATCTAGCCTTCAAATATGGGAATGTAAAAGTTTACTTGTACCTTAAGAGGAGTGGCACCTCTAGAGTGGTTGTCAGACGAAGATGTGCCGCCTATCGGTAGCCGTCGAAGAATCTGGAAACTGTTATCCATCATTGTGTTCCTCTGTTTCTCAAGGGCCTCCTCGAGCAACATTTTGAAAGGATATCTTGCTCCCTTGTATTTCTTTTTGTGCGCCATGGGAGGCTGTGGGGGTTTACGAGGCTGATCTTGAAAAGGTTCAACCAAACCAAGCCCTAACTCGTTATACCCTCACCTCATTGGGGAAATGCAAAGAAAAATACCGAGGAAGAGAATACCTTTCTAATACCACTGGTTTGAACTTATGGAGGAACACAATAAAATACAAATATAAACACAAACACATAAGTGTAGCAGAAATAAAACTTCATTTAATTAATATCAAAGACATGAAATATGCTTACATACAAAATGGAAGTAAACTAGCTTGAGCGATGGTAGCTTGTCTTTTAGAAGATATGTGGTGGCTACATATCTCTTAACTATGTTACAATTAGGCTCAAGGGAATTTTTATTATTGAACAAGGGAAAACCATAAAAAACCAAAAACCTAACCCTAGGAGATGAAACACCAAAAGTTTGTGGGCCCCGTTGGGGGAAGTTGGGAAACCAACTTCCCGACGTCATAAATTAGTCATATTATCTCTGTTTGGTGCATACGATACCTTGTTGGAAATATCTCTCCGATTTCTACAAGATTTCCGCAAGCCTACTGTGGACCTAAAAAAAATTCCGTTTAGGGGGTAAAAAGTGCTTCGAAATTTTAGGACCCAAAAAAATGCTAAAAATAGTAAATGCTGCTATAAATAAGGAAACTGATGAAACCTACTAGGGGTCTAGGTGGGATAGGTGGGTGGCCACCAATATCCATCTAGATCATTCCTCCCCCCATAGGAAGAAATGGTCTCCATTGCGTGAAAAGCCTCCATGAGGTGAGGAAATTTCTGTTGAACTTGGTCCTTGGTGAACCACTTGCCTTGGTGAATTAGTTGGCCTGATTTGACAAATCAATATAACTGGATCCTCTGATGGTGGGTGTTCTTGATCTGTATGTACATGATATGATCAGTTACGACCTATTCCATGTAGTCCAAGTTTAACTCTGTGGGTGTTAGTCGTTATGCAATGTCGGATGTGTACAATAATGGTGGAAAGTATGGTCGGAGGCGGTCCACATTGAACACTAGGTGCAGACCAAGGAATGGTGGAATGATGAGCTAGAAAGAATTGTCTCCTACAACTTTGGTGATGGGCTATGGCCCATATCAGAGCGAGTGAAGCTTGCGGTGGGGTCTAGCGAGGCACTCCTTTTGCAAATGTAGCCAAACTTTGTCGCTCACCTAGAACTTGTGTGGAACCCAATGCTGATCATGTTGCTACTTGTACTTAGCATTGAATCTGTGAAATATGTCATGGAACTGATGGAGGATGTGCTGAATGTGCTTAATGAAGCTGTTCACCCCGTTAACTTTGGATTGGACATGAGCCAAATATTCCTGAGTAGCTGCAAATGGTATGGCCACATTATTGGGACATAGTGGTTGGAATCCCAACCCCACCTAAAAAGGGCTATGTTTAGTTGAGCTATGGAGAGCTCAATTTTAGCTGTGATGGAAATAGGGGAGGATTGCATCCCATGTGAGAGGAAGCTTCGAGTTGTACATGCGCAAAATGTGCATAATCATCCTATTGACGACCTCTATTTTTGCCATCACTTTTGGGGTGGAAAGTCGTGGACTTAGTGAGCTTGGTCCAAAATAGACCAGAGACTTGACCAAAATGTAATTAGGAATCTTCTATCTCGATCTAAGATAATGGATTGAGGGATCCCAAAGTGCACCCACACTTGTTCAAAGAAGAGTTTAGCAATGGCCTCTATTGTGATACTCTTCTTGCAATTTGCCATAATGGCTATCTTAGAGAATCTGTAAATGACCACAAAGACACATTCGTTTCCATGCTTGGTAGAAGGAAGATCTAATATATAATTCATGGAGATGTATTCCCAAGGTCAACTAGGGGTAGGCAGCAGTGTATATAGACTTGATTTTTGATGGTCAGTTTGGAAATGATGCAGGCATTGTAGGGTCTGATGTACTTCCCAACATCTTGTCCAAGGTTCGGCCAATGGAAATAATTCTATAGCACTACCACTTTTTCTCCACCCTGAAATTTCCAACAACCCGACTGTAGTGTGCTTCCAAAATCATATTCGCATGCCCCCTTGAAGGAACACATAACTATCCCAGGTGGCACAACAATGCATCTTGGAGGTGAAAATTATGAACTTGCTTGCCTTGCAGGAGTATTTGGTATGTGTTTCCAAATTCTAGATCACTTTTAAAAATATGCGGCCACCC
Source organism: Pinus albicaulis (assembly GCA_034641835.2). Lineage (NCBI taxonomy): Eukaryota > Viridiplantae > Streptophyta > Pinopsida > Pinales > Pinaceae > Pinus > Pinus albicaulis. The sequence continues at coordinate 939,178,287 of CM076580.1, forward strand.
CGAAGTCTCATGCCCACAAGAGTCGAGCGCAATGGTCAGTGCCACGATCAACCGTCAGCTGAGGCAGTCTGCAACATTGTTGGTGCTGCTGTTTTTGTACTTAATGTTTAAAATGAACTGTTGCAGGTATGTGGATCATTTCTGATGGCAATCTTTCAACAAATTCCCTTGTGTTTGTATGAACTGCAGGGGTTGGCGATTTGTGTGGATGACCGTCTCCTTACACAGAATGTAATGCTTCCATTGTCGATAGCCCTGCACAATGAAATACATATCTTTATCATAGGTGGTATAATTTCGAACTGTGTCTAAAAGTGTCTCACTATGATATGCCACTCGATGCCCATGTTGAGTAAGAACTGCATCAATAGCATAGTCAGAGGCATCTGTCTCGATCTCAAATGGCTGTTGCAGGTTTAGTAATGTGAGAAATGGTGTAGAGTAGAGTCAATGCTTCAACTTGGTGAATTCCTTTTGTTGGGAGTTAGACCAAAATAATTTTTCTTTTGATCCTCCCTTGGTGACTTGAATCAAAGGCCAAGTGATATGAGAGAAACCCAACACGAACCCATGGTAGAATTTGGCAAGACCCAGAAAGTTGTAGAGCTTTGTTAGAATGGTTGTGCTGGCCAATATTGAATAACCTGTATCTTGGCTAGGTCCACATGCACACCCCACTCATCAATGATGTACCCCAAATATTGAACTTGGGTCATGCCGAAAGTGCATTTCTCCAAGTTTGCACACAAATTGTCTTGCTGCAATGTTTGGAGGACCTATCGAATGTGGTGGAGGTTCTCTTCCCATATTTGGCTGAAGATCAAGATGTCATATAAATACACCACCAAAAATTAGTTGGTGAAGGGTCACACGATGTCGTCCATTAGCCTCATGAAGGTTGCGGGGGCATTCGTCAACCTGGAAGGCATGACCAACCATTAGAAAAGGCCCCCCTTTGGATTTGAAGACATTCTTCCACACGTCAAAGGGTTCGATTGGTACCAGGTGATAACTGGACTTCAAGTCAATCTTACTGAAATATTTGGCCCCCTTGAGTTGGTCTAGCAAGTCATTAATTCATGGGATCAAATACCTATTCAGGAAAATGATCTTATTCAACGCCTGATTGTCAATATAGAGTCTCCAGGTCCCGTCCTTTTTCTGGTGGAAACAAGATCGAGCTCCCACAGAGTGATGAAATTGGCCTAATTTCCCCCTTATGCAATAACTCCTGAATCTGCCTCTTGATTTCATCGTTCTATAGAACAGAGCATCGATATATTGTTCCATTGGGTAGAAGCATGCTCAGGGTCAGATTGATGGAGTGCTTGACCTGACAGTGTAGAGGTACCCTTGTGGGTGAGGTGAAGATGTCCTTGTACTCCTCCACTACCTTTTCCATTTGTTGCTGCCGTGTGAAGGAGCCCTGTCTGGAGGTCGTGTGTAATGTTCCAAATTTTTATGGAACATTAATTTTTGATAAGAGATGAATAAAATGGGTAGGGGACCCATTCTTTGCTTTATTAGAGAATAAAAATCCTCTAAGTATGAAAGAGGATCATATTGGAGTTGGATTTCACACCTCCATGCATGAAAGGAGGTTTTTGCATACATGCTTGGCCAAGGTTGACCAAGTCAAACTGCGTTGGCATGAGTTGGAAAGCATTATGTGGGAAAATGTAGGAGGGAAGTTTCTAGAGAGAAGAAACCCTAATTCGAAATAGGGTCCATGGATGGAAGGCTCATTGTATAAAAGATGAGCAAGGCAGCCATTGTGCACATCTTTGGATCATTTTTACATCCAAGTCTTGGAGACTTGTTGCTGCCTCTTGCTGTTCAGCAAAGCTGCAGTGCCTTTGGGAACGAGGGAGTCCTATTTAGGAATTACTCTCCTTCTTGAGTAGCTCATGAAGGATTTCACTCCATTCCCCATATTCAGGCATTCATGCCATAGGTTTAGTCATTTACATCAGCGTAGTTTCTGCAACAGATATTGTGCAGTGTAGCTGGGTGTTGCTGGAGAGGTTTCCACACACCATCCAAAGCTAGTTTTTTAGTGGAGAGAAGTTCCATCCATTGGGAGATCAGAAAATGAGGTTCTTGAGCATATCCCACCATCTTTGGCATCAGGCCAACCACATTCCATCATTGGCAGCGCAGTCCCTCTCTTTGACATCATTTTTCTTGGTGCATATTTGCTGTGAGGGATTAACAGATTTTGGAGGGGAAGTCTTGGGTGAAAGGATCAGCCTTTCACTTCAGATTTTCATTGGAGGAGGGCTCTTCATCTACAACATCTATTTCAGCCTTCTCCATCCATTTCCATCTCTTGAGTTGCAGCAGCTACTGCAACTCCGACATTTTTGTATTATAGTGTTTCTGCATAGATTTCAACCAATCCTCTTAAAGGATTGATGTTATGTATTTTCAGGGGTTGAGAGCTTGCTCCCCCCACTTTATTTGAGCTCATATTGTCATATATTTGTGTATTAATTATTTATGCATCAGTCACTTATATGAACTGCGCAGTGATGGCCTAGGGCTTTCTTGATGTAGCTGTGTACTTCACATTCTCATGTACAGGTTTCTTGAGGCTTGTTGTGCCTTGCTTGAGTGATCATTTCCTCAAGTATTTGTATACTTATTTGCTGCTATGACATAATATGATGGCCATTTGATATTCTTCGTCATTTCATGTGTATATGAATCACTGCTATTTTCCATTTGATGTATTTGTTATTGCTATAGCTGCAATATTGGGAGATTCCCAATCTTGTTGTATTTCCCTATTGGGGATATTGTCCTTTGACAATCAATATATAGATAGAGCCTGCTAGTGGGCCAGGTAGCCTCTGAAGCTCATCCTTTGTTTAAAGGTGACAAATCTAGTAAATGCCCCTGCAGTCTATCTCTGGAATAGATTTCCATTATCGATTGAAAATGTTTCTGAAAAAGGAACATTACATCGTGGACATAATATTATTCTGGCTCTGAGGGCGAGTAGTAAGGAAAACACATTTCTCGGTCTTGGAGATGATCTTACTGCATTGCTTCACAGTGATAAGAAATATGGTGATCTGGGGTGCTACCTCCGGTATCCTGTACAACTTATTTGTCAAAGTAATAATACCAGTGAGAGGCCTTGATTCATACATAGCATGTCGCTTCCAAAAGTATGGTTGGAGTAATAATACATCACAAACTTTGAGAGGAGCAATATCACACAATACCTCATCTGTGAAGGGATTGATGGTGTAGGGGAGGCGAGACTGTTGGCTGATGCAGAGATCTCATCCTTGGTGAAGCAACCCGATGGTGAATGACTGTGGGTGTGCTGTAGTCAGTAGAGCTAGCTGATTCAAAACCTCTGCTGAAATGAGGTTCTTTTTGTGCCTGTTGTTGATAATGAAATGTAGCAAAGAAGCCTTCACCCACATCTGTGAGTGGAAGAGGCGCTCCCCCTCCTCTGGATCTTTGGGCTCATCCTTCTGGATCTTGGTTGTGGCAATAGTGGCACTGAGGTCCACATCAATAATTTACTTCCCTTTTTCATTCCCCTTATCAGGTTCTGACTCAGAGTTGGAGCATGCATCTGATTCAAAAATCTTTAGCTCGACCACCAGTGACTGCTTGGCTCGACACTCACTCGTGTTGTGAGTGGAGCTCTTATGGAACTCACACCACTTTCCCGTGTTATTATTTGTCTTCGTGGTGTTGTTATTTGCTTGCAAGTTTGATGGGTTTTCTTGGGTTTCCCCACCCTCACTTTATCCTTTTTTATGTGGTTTGGGGGTGCCTTTCCCTTGCTTTACCTTCACAGATCTAAAGTAACGCTTCTTATGTTTAAAATTCTGCTCGATCTTGAAAACATATCGATAGGTGGCACCGAGTGAGGAGATGTCCAGGAACTCCATTTCGTCCTGAATGTACTTATGCAAACAACTGCATTACTTGAGTACCAAATTCTGCTCAGAATCCTTTATACCCATCTTCACGCAAATGGCATGAAAAACATTTGTGAACTTCGACACATCTTGGTCCTTTCCTTATTGCAGTGTGGTCCACTTTATGTATTTATCTTCATAGCTACTGATAGGGTAATATTGTTCTTTAATGGCGTATCAGAAAGAATTCCAAGTGAGTGCTGCTTAAAACAATGAGGATTCCCTCTCGTCCTTTTTCTCACAGTAGGTTTCCCACCAGTCTTTGACATGGGGGGCGACTTTCAGGAGTGCAAAAGTAATATTTTCCTAGTCAGAAAAGTCATGAACTAAAAAATATCATTCCAACATATTTAACCATTAATCTACATCGTACACATCTATGTGGCCTTTAAATATGGGAAAGTCAAAGTTGAATTGTACCTTAAAAGGAGTGGCACCTCCAGAGTGGCTTCACGACGAAGATGCGTCGCCTGTGGGTAGTCGTTGAAGGATTTGGGAAAAGTTATCCATCGTCACGTTCCTATGTTTCTCGAGGGCCACCTCAAGAAATATTTTGAAAGGATCTCCTGCTACCTTGTCTTTATTTTCATCTTCCACGGGATTTCGTCAGGGTTTGCGAGGATGATCTTGCAAAGGTTTAACCAGATCGATCCCTAACTCCTTATACCCCAACATCATTGGGGACATGCAAAGAAAAAAAATGAGAGAGCGAAGACCACTCTAATACCACTGATCCAAAATTATGTAGGAACACAATAAAATATAGATATAAACACAAACACAGAAGTGAAACAGAACAAATTCATTTCATTAATATCAAATAACTGAAATACGCTTACATATAGAATAGAAGTAAACTAGCTCGAGGGATGGTAGCTTACCTCTGAGAAGAGATGTGGCAACTACATACCTATGAATTGTGTTACAATGAGGCTCAAGGGACTTTTAATTATTAAAAAACAAGGGGAAACCATAAACAACCAAAACCCTAACCCCAAGAGATGAAACACCAAGAGTTTGTGGGCTCCGTTGGGGTTAGTTGGGCAACCATCTTCCCAGGGTCATATCTTGGTCATATTATCTCTATTTGGTGTGTATGATATCTTGGTTTATATACTATGGGATTTTCTGTAGGGGCTTTGCCTATGGCAATGGACTTGTTGTGGACCTTAAAAAAATGCCGTTTAGGGGGTCAAAACTGCTCTGGAAGTTCAGGACCCGAAAAACTGCTAAAAATAGTAAATGTTACTATAAACAAGGAAACTGATGAAACTGACTATGGGTCCAAGTGGGATAGATGAGTGGCCACCAATATCCACTCGGATCAAATACCTTCAAATCCCATCTCATCCTACTTGGATATTTCACCCCTTATCCCTTGAGATCATCCTCCCATCAAGAGTGGATCTGAAGCCTAGATTGGTAAATGGATAAGAATTCATAACCTACCATCCTCTTCTACATATTTACTACCATCCACAAGCTAGTGGTTGTAGTTTTGAGATTCATTACCCTCATGCTGCTACCCTAAATATAAGGAGAGTCATCATTCCATGCATTGAGGTCAAATAGAGGTATATTTTGTGGCAATGAAGGACAAGTCAAATTGGGGAGTTCTCTACATGATCATCTCCTATATTTGGTTTTAACTCTCTCCATTTATATTAATAAAAGGAGTATATATTTTTTCTTATATATGATGTTGATGATCATATATTTTAATGTTTTTCTGATCCATTGAATGAAGTGATTGGATAATGCTACATAGATATTGTAGATCTTTGGCTCTTTGAGTTTGTATGTGCAAGTTATAATTATAACAATTAGAGCTAGGATTGGAGCGCACAAGCCAAGAAGAGAGTGAAGCTTGTGACAGATTCCAGGTAGGTATTGGTGATCCTTGGTATTGCACCAAGAGTGCTACAACTCCCAGGGGCTACCCTAATTTACTTTATCAACCCATGGTTCGCAAAAACTTGGAGGTGATAGTGATATATGGATAGTAGATGCATTATGTTCATGTCATCCTCTTTTGCTTTACGAAAGGGTGCTATTTCTTAAACTATGATAAAAACTGAAAATTAAATTGTTGGAAGGAAATGACAGAAGGAAACTAACTTAATTTGCAGAAAGGAAATGACGGAAATGAAACTAATTTAATGTACATAAAGGAAATGACAAAAAGGAAACTAATTTAATCTACAAAAGGAAATGAGTGAAAAGAGACTAAACTAAGTTGCACCTAGCTAGGCCAATTGGCTAAACACACCCTACTTATCCTCTGATCTATTTACCATGCTATCATGGTTCTAACCATGCAACTATTCATGATAAACTAAAATTGAAAAAGTGTGGCTTACATTTTGGAGGAAAACGAGAAAAAGGTACTAATGGAGGGATCAACACATGAAACAAGGCTTAGAGGTGGAAAGAGCGGGTTTAAACCTTATTAAAACTTTATTATAGTGCAAAAAATTCTTTGGAGAGGAATAATTCAAAAAGTGCGATGGCAGAGTTGTGATGGAGGAAAAAAGTGTGATATGCGATATGCGATGTGGTAAAAGTTGCGAAGTGAAAAATGCGATATCGCAGTTAGAAATATCGTAAAGTTTGAGGGGTAGCAGAAGTGTTGTCTAGGAAAAGTTGTGAAGTGAGAAATGTGTTGGGTGACATGGTGGTGGGACCTGTGGCATAGTATGAAGAATATCACAATCAATGTCAGGAGTAATAAGTCTTAAGGGAACCAAATAAAAACTGTGATTTGCGATGGGGGATAAAAACTGCGAAATGCGAGTGCGATAGGGGTGACGTGGTGGAATGTTACACTGATGTCGCAATCGGTGGTTGGGAGCGATAAGTATTAAAGGGAAAAAAAAGGAAAAGTTGCGAAATGCGATTTGCGATCGGTGATGTGGCAGAGTGCTACAGTAATATCACAATCGAGGTTCGGAGGTAGAAGTATTGACAGAAACCAATAGAAACTTCGATTTGTGATATCGCAATATAGCAAGGTTGGCGGAGAAGCGATAGTGCAGTCGAGAGGAGAGTGCGAAGTGCGATAGCAGAAATTTCGAGGAGGAAAGGCGGAGGTCAAGCTTTAAAGTGTTTGGAGGGTTTTCAAGTTAAAATGGTTGCGATGGCTGTGAAAAGTGAAAATAAGGGATAGAAGGTGAACTTGAAGGTTTTGGGGGAGTTTTTAAGAATAAAAAAAGGTGTGGTAGCTATGATAAGAGAAAAGGAGGGAAATAGAGGCATAAAGTAAATGTTTACACTGTGAAGACAGAGATGGAAAATGAAGCGAGAAGGCACCACAGAGATGCTCTAGGGATTTAACATCAATTCCAACAAAAAACTTTGCTGATCTATGCAAGAAAAACAGACAAATGCGTAAAAAATACAGTGCAAAGGAAGACTAGAAAATGGTAATGAAACTCTACTTTTAATCTCAGAAACAGTGAACATAAATAAGTTTTTGGGTCTGTGGGAAGGTTCGCCCTCCTCGAGCTCTATTGACAGAGATAAGAAGGGGGTCTTGATCATAGATTTTTGGTTTTTCTCCTCTATTCTATTACTCACAAGAAAATGAAATTGACAACAACACACTAAAAGAAAAAATAAACAACAAATTGAAACATAAACGAAATTATCAGTAGTGGAACTAATGGAAGGACAAAAAGTAGAGAAAAAATACAGGAGAGAGGCTGAGGCACATGGATTGGGCCCTAACCCATGATCCTAGCTCTCTAAAACTTAAATCAGTAAAACGAAATCAGTCTTCTCATTTCATAAAAGAATAGCCTCATAAAATTCTGAAAGTTTGATCACTGAGTAAAATAATAAAAATCTCAATAGTTTACAACGAAGTTCCGACCCTCCCTAGTTCTAGCTTTGCTCTATTTATTCTACAGGGTAGCTACCAACAACTCCCTAGAAAATGGTGATTGAGTCCACTTGACTCCAAGTAAACAAATATTGGGTGAACTCCTCTTTGAGTTGCTTGGTTGCCTTATGGAATTCAAATTTCTGGAGAGAATCCTTGGGGATCCTTTGGCTGCCTTTGGAATTCGAATTGTTGGAGAGAATCTTTGGGATCCTTTGGCTACCTTTGAGAGTTAAGGAGGGTGGAAAATCCTCCTATAATTTATCTTTGCTATCTCCTCCAAGTCTTTATGATAAAATCCTTATAAAAATGCTAATAATCCATGATTTTATGCACTCAACCTCATATTAGACACTCAAAGTATGTTAGGCTTCATCACCACCTATACTAGTATCATAAAACCAAGTAATAATAAAAATGCAAGAAAAAGAGATCTAAGAAGGCAAAAAGGTGGCCATTAACCCCTCCAAATATGTCTAATGATGGAGCTCATCATCACCCCCCTACTGAATGGTTGCTCATCCTTTGAGCAACTAATACACCTCCTACATTTCCTTTAAGGTTTTGGCAACCTCCCTGATTTCCTAAGGAAGAAGTGTGGGAGTTTCCCCAAAGGGGTAAAAACCATTATTGTTTTCTGCATTATCTCATTCTCTATCTTGTGCATCTGTGTCCTTTTCATAATTCATCCCCATCAGAAAAGGTGGGTTGAGATTTAGTCCCAGCCATTGGATATTTTTGGCCTGCATGGCCCTTTTGTATATTGGTGCCCTTTCCAATGCACCCCTCAGTCTTTCTGAAGTATGGTAATCCTTGTTCTTGAGGCTGTGAGGGAGGCTATTCCATCTCCTCTAGCTGGCCATAATTCAATCATCCTCTATCTACCTAGAAACATCATCAAAATGGCCTATTACCTATGTTTGAGTTTGAAGGTATCTTTCAACTAGTGCAGGGTCCTTTTCAATTTCTCGACAGTTAAGGACAACTCCTCTTGGGTTGAACATTAATGGTCTAATATATAGGGGTTCTCTAGTCTAGTGTCCTCATTCTTCATCCAAGATGCTAAATCCATTAGCTGCATACCCCCCATTGTGGAATTGGGGACCCAAGTAACCAGATTTGTTAGCTAAAGGTTATGCACATAAAACTCTACCAATTTTGCTTGATCAACCATGTTAGCTTACTTGTAGAAATCCATGAATTGCCTACAATATTGGAAATGTGGTGATCCATGGGAGGCTATAGTTTTGATTTGAAATAGGAGCCATTTCGCCTTGAGGTACACAGCATAAAAGTTAGAAGGGAATTTGTGCTGAAGGGCTTCTATGCATAAGTCTGCCATGGTGGCAACTTATTGTCCTTTTCACTACAATTGCTCCTTCAGTGCTACATTCTCTGCCTGTGCCTTTTGCAACTGCTCCTTCAGAACTATTCCTTCGATTCTTTCCTCATCCCTTGGTGATTATTTAATGATAATCAGGCTCGTGGGGGGAGTTTCTGGCTCTCTCTAAATTATCCTCTGACTCTTGTCAGTTCTAAAATACATAGAGGTCTGCCTTTTTCTCTTTGCGCTCAGAGGAGATAAGGTGGCAACTACCTCTTTATCTTGAGGGGATGTGGTGCTGTGCTGTGAGTCTGCTTCTTGCTCACTTTCTGCCACCTCTATGACTTCTATTTCCATCTCTTCCATTTTTCGTTGGCCCTTTGTCTCTTCCTTTCCTTCTTCTGGTTCTTCTTGTTCCTCTTCTAGTTCTTCTTTTGATGATGTTGTTCTGCTGCTACTGCTGCTGCACGCTGTTCAAATACGCAGCCCACTCTCGATACTGCTGTGCTGCGAGCTCCCTTCGGTATCTTTCCCTCAAAAATTCTCAATTCATTGGTTTGGATGAGACAAGATCTCTTTTTATTAGATTGCGGAACTAATTTTGGAGCTCTTATGTAATTCGGCCTCAACTCTAGTTTTCGTTAGATACCATTCTTTCCTTCTCTCTATTAATTCATGATGGGCTGCGTGTTTCCTCCCCTCGTTCTCCTTTACTCCACTTGATTTTTTATTTTTCTTTTACATGCCTAGGTGGCGTGACTTTGCAGTTCTATGTAGTCATACTTCACGATGGTGGCCAAGCTAACTCGCCACCTTTCTGCCCCTTAAACTCTAAGTATGAAAATTTAATTATTTCTAGCTATTATGGATGCATAACGAGGGGTGAGAAGCTATACCTGAGTTTACCTATTGTTGTCAAGGAGTTTGCAGGAGCTGGAATTTGGAAACAAGCCTCTTATATGCTACGTTCTTGTCATCATCTTGCCTTTGAAATATTTAAACCTTGAATCATACAAAAACGCCAAATATCCTTCTTGGAAGGTCTTTTCTTTGATGTTATTGTCATGACATACCTTCCTTTGCAGTTGAAATACCTTTGTGTGAAGAAGTTCTTACATTCTGAACTCATCCAATCCATTTAGTTGCAACAACCTCTCTTTTTAGGCATTTCATAGATCTATATTTAATTCAGCTGCCATTCTTAAATTATTGAATTCAAAATCATCTGAAAGTAGAGCCTTCTCACCATAGACTAGTTCATAAGGAGTGAATCCTATTGTTGTCTTCCAAGTAGTGTTGTAGGCCCAAGTAGCTTCTACCAATCTGTCTGCCCAATATTTTCTACTGTTTCTCACAACCTCTGTGAGCATGCTCTCTAAAGTTCTGTTAGTTACTACTACTTGGCCATTCGCCTGAGGGTGATAGGTAGTAGAAGTTCTATGCTTAATATTGTGCTTCCTAAAAATATTCTCAATGAGGTGAAAGGTGAATTGTGCTCCCTGATCAGTGACTATTTCGTTGGGGTACCCAAACTTGTAAAACACATTCTCCCTCAGAAATTCTGCTACTTTCTCCTTGGTTGCTACCTTCATTGCTTTTGTTTCAACCCAATTTGTTAGGTAATCAGTGCAGACTATGATATACTTATTTTGTCTGGATGGTGGGTCGATAGGTCCAACAAAGTCCATGCCTCACTTGTCAAATGGCTCAAGAGCCACCTGAAGGTGCAAAGGCATCTCATCCCTTTGCGTGGGTTTCCCCATCCTTTGGCACTGGTCACACTTGCTGGTGTATCTTCTGGAACCTTGGTGAAGGGTAGGCCACTAGTACCCCGCCTGCAAAACTTTGTAAGAAGTTATCTTTGAAACAAAGTGGCCTCCACATGGGCTGTCATGACATGTAGAGAGGATATAAAAAACTTCTTCCTCCCTCACACATCTCCTTAGGATTTGATTAGGGCCTAGCTTGAAAATTCTTCCCCCAATCCATGTGAAAGGGGCGCTTTTTCTGATGATTCTAATCCTCTCCCTGAATTAAATCTTAGGAGGGCAGTCTCCCAACAACCCAGTAGTTGGCTATATCAGCAAACCATGGTGAGAGTGTTGATATAGAAAAGAGATGCTCATTTGGCAGTTGGTCATCCACCATTCATTCTTCACCTGCAGGGAAAGCGAACTTGGACAAAAAATTTGCAACAAAATTCTCCTTTCCAGGTTTATAAACCACAGTAAAATCAAATTACTGCAAAAGTAACCACCACCTAATTATTCAAGCACTAACATCCAGTTTGTTCATTAAATACTTGATGGCTGCATGGTTAGTGTGAAAAAAGGTATGATATCCAGTTACATAGTGCTTGAATTTGTTCAAAGCATGGACAATTGCTAACATCTCCTTCTCAATAATAGTATAATTCAACTCAGCCTTGGACAAGTTCTTCCTGATGAAATAAATGACATAAGTGATTTTTTCCTCTAATTTTCCTAATGCTACCCCTACAGCTTTGTCAGATGCATCAGTGAGGATGTGGAAAGGCAGAGTCCAATTTGGACCTCAGAGGATGGGGGCAGTAGTCAGCTTTCCCTTAATGAGCTCGAAAGCCTCTTGGCAAGGACCAAAAAAAATAAACTCAGAATCTTGGGCCAATAAACCAAATAATTATGAAGCCATCTTGCTGAAATATTTGATGAATATTTAATAGTAACTAGCTAAGCCTAAGAAACTCCTGACATATTTTTGCTTTTGAGGAGTAGGTACCCTTTTGATGATAGTGATTTTTTTCACGTCTACCTATATTCCTTCTTGGGATATGGACTGTCCTAATACAACCCCTACTTTCCTAAAGAATTCACACTTTTCTGGGCTCAAGGAGAGATGCATCTCAATGCACCTTCTTAGTACTTTACCCAAATTGGAGAGAGCTTCCTGGAAGTCATCCCAATATGGTGTGAAATCATCCATGTAGATTTCGACAGAGTCATGGAATAACTCAGAAAGATGCTTAGGACATCTCTTTGGAAGGTAGCTGAGGAATTGGACAACAAAAACGGTAGGACTCTATAAGAAAAGGTACCCCAAGGGTAGGTGAAAGTAGTCTTATCCTGGTCTTCAGGGCTAATTTTAATCGAATTGTACCCACTGAACCCATCTAAGAAGGAAAATAACTTCTTCCCCGCAATTCCATCCAGGAATTGGTCTATTAAGGGCAAAGGGAAATGGTATTTCTTGGTGGCTTTGTTAAGTTCTCAATAATAAACACAATTTTTCCACTTCCCATTCTTATTTGGGACTAGGACAAGAGGAGATACCCACTCACTATCGGATATAGGATATATGAACCCTACATCAAATAGTTTCTGCGGCTCTTCTTTGACTATGTCCTTCAGAGCCGGGTTTATCCTTCTTTGGGGTTGTCTCACAGGCTTCCATCCTTCTTTTATGTAAATACGATTTTTTAATACTGAAGGATGCACCCCTTTCATGTCCTTGTAATCCCAAGCAAATGCTTCAAAATTTTATTTCAAAAGCTGGCATAGCTGCTTCTCTTCTTCATTTGAGAGGTTTGGGTTGATTTTCAAAGATTTGGATGGGCCAAACTAAATAAACTTGGTGGTTTCAGAGGTTGAATATACTAAGTGCACTCCCATCCATGGTTGGATTTCAGACTCTTTGACTAAGGTTTCGGGAGGAATGTTAGTGGAGGACTGGTTTTGAATGGCATGGTCAATGAGTTCATCTTCATCAAGCTGCCCCCCCCCTCTAAGAATAGAATCTACAGTACACATAGGGGGAGTGTTATATAACTCATATTCTTCATACTCCAACCATATAAGGAGATCATGATCGATGGAAGGCTAGGCTGGAGGATATAACACTAGATGTTTAGACAAAGGCCCATTTTTTATAGTCATGTTTCTGACCTGAAAACTAATATAAGCATCTGCAGTGGCTAACCAAGGTCTCCCTAAGATGAGGGATAACTATTAAAATTGGTTTTTGGTTGCAGGACAAGGAAATCTATAGGATACTCCCAAGAGTCAATGGTAACCATAACATCCTCAACAATTCCTTCAAGAGTTACTGTGGACCGATCTGTAAGTTGCAAAACTATTGTGGTTTTCCTCAAAGTCCCTTCGAGATTAAGTTTCAACATAGTTTCCTTGGTCATGATATTGATGGAAACCCCTAGATCAATCAGAGTGTTGGGGACTATGACACCATCTATATGCACATCAACAACTGGACTACCAGGGTCCAGGTACTTTGGAAATATCACCTTCCCCAGCATCAGGTCAGACAGTTGTCCTACCACATTGATGGTGGGGGTATCTCTCTTCCTTCTCCTAGGTTTCTTGAAGCACTTTTATTTGATGAGCCTATTGTAGATAGGAACATCCTTAATGGCCTGGAGAAGTGATATATTTACACACAAATTTTCCAATTCTCCCAGGAGTTCAGTCTCCCCTAGGGTGTGCTCACTAGGGTGATGATGACTAGGGTGGATCAAGCACTCAGGAAAAGGAGGTTGTTGGATTGGAGTGTTACCTTCTGCCTTTTTCTCCTCAACCTCTACAGGTGGATATGGAGGATGGTTGTCTAGAATTACTCTTCTTGACCTGATATTAATCTCTTGTATCTCCACAACACAAGATGGATAGGATGTTTCTCCACTAGGAGCCTGCTGTGCCTATATGTTGTTCGGGTTTGGATTGGGTTGTGCAGGTATAGTTAGCCTAGGTGGAGTAGAATGAGTAAGCTGAGGTTGAAGTTGGGGTGGAGGCATTAGAGCAGGTGGTTGATTTTTTTGAGGTCTGCACCCTTGGGATGGATTGTTCCACTGAGGTTGTTGTGGAACATACTGCTGAAATGGTTGGTTTATTGGCTAAGGATGATATGAAGAGTTGGAAGGCTAAGTACGAGGTGTAGACTAGGATGGAGGAGTTGGGGTGTACCAAGGTTGCATGGGTGCACTCTGATTGTTGTGATAGTAAGAGTAAGGTGCACCTTTCATACCTTGTTGATATGATAGAGGGCCTTGAGGCCTTCTCTAGTTGATGAAACATAGTTGCTCTGGCATTGCTTCCCCACCTCGATATACAAATTTAAGTCCAGGTAAGGAGGGACACTTTTCTGTGGCATGATTCTCCTCACAGACTAAGAAAAGCTCTACGACAATCAATGGACATTAATTTCTTGGGTGCTTCTTGGTACATCTAGGAAAAAATATGGCTAGGGCTCTCTCCGCTTCCTCTTGCTTCCTTTTGACCTGCATTGTGTCCATTTTCAAAGAAAAGGTGTTCATCATGTCACTCTTGAATTCCTCTAGCATGTTTCCAATCTCATGTTTTATGAAGGTGGAAGAGGAAGGGGTATTGGATGTACTTTCGCTAGCTTTGCCTTTCTTCCTAAATGACCTAGAATGGTTCTGAAAGACAATTTTGATTGTTTCATAGGGTTGTTGGTAGATATATCCTCCCAATATCATATTCAAGGTTTTTATCATCTCTTCATTGATCCCTCGAAGAAGTACAAGTTTAAGTGATGCAGGATCAAGAGTACAGTTGGCTCTCTTATAGTTTAATTGAAACCTCTCTTCATAGTATTCTAGGGATTCATCAGGTCCTAAAGTCATCCTAAATATTTAATCCTTAGTTTCCTTGGACCTACAGAAGTCTCTGTATTTGTTGTTGAAGGTCTCTTCCATTTGTTTCCAGATAGTGATGCTATCCCCAGGAAGACCCATGAACCAGCGCCAGGCTGCATCCTTAAGGGCGGATGGGAATAGCTTCAACTTCTAATCATCAGAGGTGTAGTCATAAGTCCTACAAACAAAAACACATTCAAAAATAAATGTGTCAGGGTCCTGAGAGGTAAGTCCATGAAAGTGTGAAAGAGATGAGGGGATAATGTTTTTCATCGTAGTTTCCCGATTTGCCTCTCTTATGGGAAAGGCTCTCTATATCCTAGCCATGGTTATAGGTGAAGTAGGTCCCTCAGTCGAAATAAGGTATTCTTCTTCTTCCCCAATAGGATCCTCAAAATATTCAGAAGGCTCTCCAATCTCACTTCCACTAAAGAAGAGTGAAGGGTGGCTAGGAGGTGATGTGGGGGTTTTAGGTAAGTGGTGAGCCCTGGTATTGCACCAAGAGTGCTGCAAATCCCAAGGGCTTCCCTACTTTACTTTATCAACCCAGGGTTCGTATAAACTTGGAGGTGACGGTGCTATATACACAGCAGATGCATTTTACTCATGTCATCCTCTTTTGCTCTATGAAAGGGTGATACTTCTAGGGGTTCTCAATGAATTCTGTCACATTTCAATGAAACTAAAATAAATTGTAGAAAGGAAATGATAGAAAGGAAACTAAACTAAATTTCTGAAAATAAATTACAGGAAAGGAAACAAATTTAACTTGCTGAAAATAAATTGCAGAAAATAAACTAATTTAAATCACACTTAACTTGGCCAATATGATAAACACACCCTAATTATCTTATGCTCTATCTACCATGCTTCTATCGATGCAGCTAAGTTAAGATAAACTAAACTTGACAAAGTGTGGCCTGCAGTTTGGAGAAAAATGGGCTAAAGGTGCTAATGGAGGGCTCAACACATGAAACAAGGCATAGAGGTGGAAAGAGCAAGTTTAAACCTTATTAAAACTTTATTATGGCACGAAAATTATTTGGAGGGGAATGATTTAAAAAGTTTGATGGTGGAGTTTCGATGGAGGGCTGGTAGTGTGATATGCGATATGTGATATCGCAATTGCAATATCGCAAATTCGGAGGGGTAACGTAAGTGTTGTTTGGGAGCGGGAGTGAATTGCGAAATGCGATGTGATAACATGGTTGTGGGACTAGTGGAGGAGTGTGATACCAATATCATAATCGGCGTTGGGAGCTGAACGTGTTATGAGAACCAAGTAAAAGATGTGATTTGCGATGTGCGATGCGACAGAGTACGAAGAGTTATCGCAAATTGGTGTTTGGAGTAGTATGTCTTAAAAAAAGGGAAAAGGTTGTGAAGTGCGATTTGCGAAAAGGCCAAAGGTTGCGATGAGACGGATGACATGGTGGTGGGACCAATGGCGGAGCGTGATACCAATATCACAATCGGTAGACAGGAGCGGTAAGTCTTAAAAGGAAAAAGGAAAAATAGGCGAAGTGCGATTTGCAAAAAGGTGAAGTACGGTAGCGAGAAGTTCGAGGAGCAAGGGTGAAGGTCCAAATTTGATGGTTTTTGTGAATAAAAAGGGTGTGGTAGCTGCAATAAGTGAAATAGAAGGGAATAGAAGCATAACAGTAGAGATGGAAGGGAGATGGGAAATGAAGCGGGGAGGTGTCAATGAACTTCTTCCGGGCAAAGATTCTTGTACGTGCAATCAACCCTGCCTACTTATGCAAAAAAAAGACAAGTGTGTGATAAAAAAAGTGAACAAAAATCATCTTTTTGGCCTATGGGAAAGTCTACCCCCCTCGAGCTCTATTGACAGAGATGAGAAGGGAAGTCTAAATCCACAACTTTTAGAGTTTTATCCTCTGTTATATTACTCATAAGAAAATTAAAACCTACAACAACAATTCAAAAAAACAACTTGAAACTATTAGAAGCAAGATTAACTAAATAACAGAGACAAAAATAGCTAATTGAAATAAACAAAACTAGCTAAATGACAGAAAGGAAAGAATGAAAACAATAAAGAAGCTAAGGCACATGGGTTGGGCCCTAACCCACGAGCCCAGCTCTTTGGAACTAGATCAATAAAAAGTCATCTGAATACTCATTGCATTAAAAATACAATCTTATTACATCCCAAAGGTCTTAAACAACAAAATACTAATAGAATGGAAAATGAATGACATGGGATGGAATGGAATGGAATGGACTGCATCGAATGGACCAGGATCCACTGCAATCAACCCTAATTAGCTCTTGATCAACTTTATCTATCCTCAAGGGCAGCTACCAATAGCTTCATACAAAATAGGTAATGAGTCCACTTGATTCCAATTGAAGTATGGCTTGAGTGCGCTTGGTCTTGAGTTGCTTGGATGCTTCTCGAATTCGAATTGCTGGAGGGGATCTCATGAGGATCCTTTGGCTGCCTTTGAGAGTTAAGGAGGGCGGACAATCCCCTTGAATCTCTCCAAGATTTCTCCCTAATTTCCCAATATTGTGCTCATTTATTCTTCAATATTAATTTTCTAGTGGCAAGGAGAAAGTCCCTAAATTATCTCCTTTTCCAAATCTGCATAATTTGCCAAATATTCTCACAATATTCTACAAAAATAACCAATATTAGGCACACACATGCAATTACCTTTAATCCTTCCTAAGAACATATTAAAGCATAAGAAAACATTATAAAGTGTAGAAGGAGAGATTTAATATATATTTTTATGTGCATAAGAGAGGTAGATGGTCCGAAGAAATGTTATATGGGCCTTAATTTATGTCTAATTTAGAGGCCCATCTTCTCACTATTCAATTAATTTAAGGAAAACATAATATTCTTTTTCCTTCAGTTGTTCTAGGCTAGGCCACTAGTTCTAGGGAAGATACTTCTGTCCATAGTCGTAGATTCTGCATAAAAAATTGGTGACTCCATTGGGGATCGGTTCATTCCCTTGGTGGCTTCCTTGTCCTTAGTACTTGTTTTTCCTCTTGTTTAGACTTCCATTGTCTCACTCAGTCTAAATTTACCTTAGGAAGACATTTCATTGAGCTTAAGTTGCATTTTGTGTGTCAGAACTTGGCATTCCTTGATCAGAGACAGAGTGTTGCAGTGCACCCCATCCCTCTCTATACCTGCATTGCAGAGCACTGGTGCCCTTCTAGGACGTGCACTGACCCCTATTTCATGCACAAATTTTCCTTGTTTTTATTTTCTCTTTGTTCAACCTTGTTCCAACTTCTCTTCCTTGTGTCCGTGAAAGTATTTTGGTCTCTCAGAAGCCTCCATCTTGTTTTATTTTGGCTTTGTGTGCCTTTGATGAGAATTTGTTTAGATTTTTCTTTGTTCTTGTCATTAGGTCATTGGAAAAATTCTTTTTTTGATCAGTGAGTGCTTGAAAGAATTGGTGTTTTAGTCATCATTTTGAATAGTTTATTTTATTATTGATTATACATGCATCTTAGCTTTCTCTCGTTTGAAAATGAAGTAAAATTGAAAAGAAAAATATATTTGCATTGGAATATAGGGTTTTGTGTGTGAATTGGAGTTGGAACACTTGCATTTAAGGGAATTTCACTTAGCATATTTTTTGCTCCATTTTGTATGTTGCATACTCTTTGTTCTCTTCCATCCTTTAGATAGATTTTCATTGACAAGGAAAGTTTCATTTCTTCGTGCTAGCTTGCATTTTAGGATATTTAGGTGAAATTAGCAGTGGGCCCTGAAACTGAAATATAATTGAAGATAAAAATTACAATTTATTGAATTAACCTAAGGAGAATTTGTAACATTAACACAAACATTAAGAGGTCTAGGTTAGATATGTGTTCCAACGTTTATAAACATAGGAGTTCTTGTTTTTTTCCAACATTGCATCTCGAGGGCAAAATCCCGTTCCATGTACATAAGTGAATCAAACTGTTCTCCACATACCTTTGGGTATATTGGATGGCACTCCATGCATGAAAAGTATTTGGGAACACTCTCATCATACGATTACACATTAGGCAACACTATCACATACTGCACTTCCACATACCATCGAGTATATTTTGGAATTCCACCATAGGTTTCTATCCTCGCCATAGGTAACCGAGTCAACTACCTTGTACACTGTGATTCATCGAAAAAAACATTCGAGGAGATTTCCTGCTTGTACATAAATCCTTAGTTCCCCAAGGTTGTATATTATAGTTCACAGTTGCTTGGTAAACCTTTATGCCTAGTTTACACTTTTTTTGATTTATTTTTGTGGTAATTTTTAGAATTTATTAATCCAACATGGAAGAACAACACCCTACCCTCCATCATTCATGTAGAATGAAAAATAAGCCTCCTCGTCCACCAAAGGAAACTCCTTGACGATGTTAGATGCATAAGAAAACACAAACTAAAAATCAGTATCTTCGCAAATTATTTCTGGTCCTCCTTCTGAAATTTATCCACCAGAATCATCCTTCCCTGTGAGTACTGAGCCCAATATTGCTTATTTTTTTGGTGAATATGAAACAGTTGAAACAAAAACACATGAGAATTTATTTCCTGAGGTTATTGAGCCTAAATTTACCAAATCAGACACCTTACAACCTAAGGTCATACAACCTGAGGTACCTCAACCATCTTCACCTATTACTTCATGACCTTCCTCTTCTCTCTCTCTGTCTCAAGCACAACCACAAACTATATAACTTGGACCTAACTATGAACCACTTCTACCTGGTCTTGTGAGTATTGGAGAGATCCCATAGGGAGAACCTCACCCCTCTTCTCCTATTCATTTGAGAGTGCTGCATCATATTTATCATGTTTATCCTCTTCCTCCTCCTCAAACTCCATTCCAAGCTCTTTTACATGATTCTTCTCCTTTCACCTCACCCGTGAGTTTCTCGCGAAAATCATCTTTGGAATTGTTATCCATGACTGAATATACTATGGTTTTCTAGCCTGCTACTATGGTTGCGACAACCAATGTTTCTACCTCATCCATGTTTGCGACATTGCCAAAAACACATTTGTATGGCTGCCCGTTCGTCCCACCTAGTTATCAATCATTGTCTATACCTTCTCTGGAGCAACATCCAGTTGATGGACCTCTCCTATGTTATCTACTTCTGGAATTCCATCTAACACTTATTTAATGAAAACTATAAAAATGTCAATAGCTTGCAATGAAGTTCCAACCCTTCCTAACTCTATCTTTCCTCTATTTATTCTACAGGACAACTACCAATTGCTCCCTAGAAATGGTGATTGAGTCCACTTGACTCCAAGTAAAAAAATATTGGGTGCACTCCTCTTTGAGTTGCTTGGATGCCTTCTGGAATTCGAATTGCTGGAGAGAACCCCTGGGGATCCCTTGGCTGCCTTTGGAATTCAAATTTCTGGAGAGAATATTTGGGATCCTTTGGTTGCCTTTGAGAGTTAAGGAGGGTGGAAAATCCTCCTATAATTTCTCTTTGCTGTCTCCTCCAAGTCTTTATGATAAAATCCTTATAAAAATGCTAATTATTCATGATTTTCTACACTCAAACTTATATTAGGCAGTTAGAGTATGTTAGCATTAATCACCACCAATACTAGCATCATAAAACCAAGTAATAATAAAAATGCAAGAAAAAGAGATCTAATAAGGAAAAAAGGTGGCCATTAACCCCTCCAAATATGTATATGATGGAGCTCATCATCACCCCCCTACTGAATGATTGCTTATTCTTTGAGCAACTAATCATCGTCCTGCATTTCCTTCAAGGTTTTGACAACCCCTCTGATTTCCTGAGGAACAAATGTGGGAGCTTCCCCAAAGGGGTAAAAATCATTATTCTTTTCTGCATTCTCCCATTCGCTATCTTGTACATCTGTGTCCTTTTCATCAATCAGCCCCAACAGTAAATGCAGGTTGAGCTTTAGTCCCAACCATTGGATCTTTTTCGTCTGCATGTGCCTTTTGTATAATGGTGCCCTTTCCAATGCATCCCTCAGTCTTTCTGAAGTATGGTACTCCCTGTTCTTGAGGCTGTGAGGGAGGATGTTCCATCTCCTTTGGTTGGCCATAATGCACTCATCCTCTATCTGCCTAGAAACATCATCAAAGTGTCCTATTAACTGTGTTTGACTCTAAAGGTAGATTTCAACTAGTGCAGGGTCCTTTTCAATCTCTAGATGGTTAAGGATGACTCTTCATGTGCTGATCAATTCTGGTCTGATATATAGGGGTTCTCTAGTTCTTCTTCCCATGACCCTCCATATGTATTTTGCTCTAGTGTCCTCATTCGTCATACAAGATGCTAGAGCCGTTAGCTGCATATCCCCCATTATGGAATTGGGATCCCAAGTGTCGAGATTTGTCAGCACAAGGTTATGCACATAAAACTTTGCCAATTTTGCCTGATCAACCATGTTAGCTTGCTTGTATAAATCCATGAATTGCCTACAATCTTGGAAAGGTAGTGATCCATGGGAGGCTAGAGTTTTGATTTGAAATAGGAGCCATTTCTCCTTGAGGTACACAAGATATGAGTCAGAAGGGAATCTGTGCTGAAGGGCTTCTATGCATAAGTGTGCCATGGTGGCTACTTGCTACCCTTTTTGCTGTAATTGCTCCTTCAATGCTACATTCTCTACTCGTGCCTTCGGCAGCTGCTCCTTCAGAACTGTTCCTTCGATTCTTTCCTCCTCCCTTGGTGATTCTTCAATGATAATCAAGCACATGGGAGGAGTTTCTGGTTCTCTCTGACTTATCCTCTGATTCTTATCAGCTCTGAAATACATAGAGGTCTGCCTTTTTCTCTTTGTGCTCAGAGGAGCTAAGGTGACAACTACCTTTTTATCTTGAGGGGACGTGGTGCTATGCCGTGAGTCTGATTCTTGCTCACTTTCTGCCACTTCTATGACTTATATTTCCATTTCTTCTATTTTTCCTTTGGCCCTTTGTCTCCTCCTCTCCTTCTTCTGGTTCTTCTTGTTCCTCTTTTGGTTCTTCTTCTGGTGATGTTGTTCTGCTGCTGCTGCTACTATTGCACGCTATTCAAATACGCAACGCACTCTCGGTACTGCTGTGCTTCGGGCTCCCTTCAGTCTCATTCCCTCAAAAATTCTCAATTCACTGGTTTGGATGAGACAAGATCTCTTTTTAGTAGATTGCACAACTAATTTTGGAGCACTTATGTAACTCGTCTTAAACTCTAGTTTTCGTTAGAGACCATTGTTTCCTTCTCGATATTAGTTCATGATGGACTGCGTCTTTCCTCCCCTCGTTCTCCTCTACTCTACTTGATTTAATTTTTTTTCTTTTGCATGCCCAGGTGGCGTGAATTTGCAGTTCTCCCTAGTCATACTTCACGATGTTGGCCAAGCTAACTGGCCACCTTTCTGCCCCTTAAACTCTAAGTTTTCAAATTTAATTATTTATGGCTATTATGGATGCATAGCGAGGGGTGGGAAGCTATACCCGATTTTACCTGTTGTTGTCAAGGTGTTTGTAGGAGATGGAATTTGGAGACAAGCCTCTTATATGCTGCGTTCTTCCTTATTTTCCTGTTTTCTGAGTGAGAAACTTGCTGAATGAGAAATATCTGAGTGAGTTGCTAATATTTCTTGCTATTTATTCCCATTGTAGATGCTGCGTGGGGGTGCTCTAGATGCCATGGGTGGCACTCCTATCTTTCCCAGGGTCTGATTTATCACCTCCTCCTTGTTATTATTTGCAGTTCGTGAACAACTTTGTTTTTGAAGGAACTTCCTGATGTTTATGGTAGTTTGTGGATTGCTTTGTTTTGCTACATTGTGCTCAGGAATGGAGGAATATGGTGTATGGAGGTGATGGAAGGAGTTATGGAAATGAATGGAGTTAATTATGGGATGGATGGTAAAATAGAAGGGGAGAGAATATGAATGCTTCCATGTGTTTCGAGAAACCATTAATAACCTGCAAAACAACAAACACAAAAAACACAGAGATGTAGATGCATTTTTTTGTTTTTTGTTTTTAAAGAAAGTGGGCTGCCTCCATGGAGGTTTTCAACCCACTAACTTGCCTTGGGCGCCTCAGAGAGGTTTTCACCTATGTATCTTTATTATTTTTTTTTTTTGAGAGCAAGTGAGCTACCTCCATCGAGGTTTTCAACCCACAAGCTTGCCTTGGGTGCCTCAGAGAGGTTTTCACCCATGGATTTTTGTTTTTGTTTATTTTTATTTATTATTTATTATTTTATTTTCATTTTTCAGGAGGTGTGGGAAACTATGAAGTTTCCCATCACATACACCTCTTTTCTTATTGAATTTATGAACTCTGCCCTTGATAAAGGATTCTTGTAAATTTTAAGTCTGTGACCATTTACAAGCTAAGGGATTCCTTCCTCATCTATGGTTCTTATTTGAACTACGCCATTATCAAAACATTTTTCCACTGTGTAAGGTCCCAACCATCTTTTCTTCAGCTTGCCTTTGAAATATTTAAACCTTAAGTCATACAACAATGCCTAGTATTCTTCTTGGAAGGTCTTCTTTGATGTTCTTGTCATGCATACCTTCCTTTGCAATTTAACTACCTCCGTGTGAAGAAGTGCTTGCATTCTGAACTCATCCAATCCATTTAGTTGCAACAACCTCTATTTTTGGGAATTTGATAGATCTAGATTTTGTTGAAGATTGCAACAAGAAACAGTGAAGGAGGCATCCTGAAACATCATTCCTGATCCTAATTGGAAAATAATCACCTAAACTAGGTGGGGCCCACACAGGTGATTTTTGTCGCAAAGTCTATTTTTAGACATGTCGATCATATTCTATGAGTTGCAGGATGCTATTTGTGGATGTTTGGTCAAGTTGGAAAAATAGATGGACTTCTATTTTTAGACATATTGGGCGGAATCTATTTTTAGACTGCCAGTCTAAAAATAGATATGTCGAATATTATTAGCTCTTAATAATATTTGGACTCCAAACATTATCTTATTCTCTTGGAGCACTTCAGTTAAGTGCACAGATGTGGCACAGGAGCTGACAGAAGGAATTACACTATTC
This sequence comes from Pinus albicaulis, assembly GCA_034641835.2. NCBI lineage: Eukaryota > Viridiplantae > Streptophyta > Pinopsida > Pinales > Pinaceae > Pinus > Pinus albicaulis. The sequence goes on from CM076580.1 coordinate 939,202,134, forward strand.
CTAAGGGTTAAGTGGAGCTATTGCATGGAGGACTTCAGTTAGAACTTATGTGACCGATTTTGGTGGAGTTATTGAGGTAGTTGGTGGAGTTGTGTTTAGTTTAACTAAGTTAAACATAGTTGAGCCAGTTGTATCTAGTCTAACTGATTGATACACTAGTGAGAGTGGTGTGAATTAATTATTAATTAATTCACTAATTATTAAATCATTAATCAACTAAAGAATACATCAGTTAACTGCAGTGCATGAATAGTTTCAGTGGAGACCAGTGGAGAGGTAGGTGAAAGAGCAGTGTGACTATCAGTTGTGACTATAGTGTTGCATGATTTGCAACACACAGTGGTTGGAGATGCAAATGAGGATTGCGTGGTCAATATAGGATGGATTCGAGTTCATTATGAGCCATTATTCAACAGTGATTGCGTAGTAGAGGCAGGCTAAAGGCTGGCAAAGATCGGTGCATGGGATTTGCAAGATTGGGCCTGATTAGAGTGTAGCAATTGGAGATTTTACTGAGAGCTTGTGAGGAGCTTTGTATGATGATTGTTACATGATCTATAAGACATATATTATATACAGATAGTTGGGGTTTTTAGCTTCAGGCTTTCCCGTTAAAACATTGTGTTCATATGTGTGAATTTTTATGGTTTGAATGTGTGCATGCAATTGATTTTATTTCCGCAATTAATGATCAATGGTAGAAGAGATTCTGTATTATGCATGAAGATAACTAGTGTGTGATCAGGAGAATCTCGGTGAATAATATATCAGTTATTCAAATTTATACATATTTAATTCAGCTGCCATTCTTAAAGTATTGAATTCAAACTCAATTGAAAGTAGAGCCTTCTTACCATATGTTGAGAATGCAGCAAGATGATGGAGCTTAGTGAAATGAAGTCGCCTTCACTAAGTGGGCCCGCAGGCGAATTTTGGCGCAAAGTCTATTTTTAGACTATGTCTATTTTTAGACATATGGAGCATGGTTCGGGATTCCAGTTTGAGATTCTTGGAGCATTGGTCATGTTGGTAAAAATATATGAGACTCTATTTTTTAGGTCGAAGAGGTCGAAGGCTATTTTTAGACTGCCTCTCCTAAAAATATGGAAGTCAAATATTATTTACCCTTAATAATATTTGGACTATAAACAGCAATTTACTCTCTTGGAGCACTTCAGTTCGAGCTACAGAAGTGGCTCATGCATCTGACAGAGGAATCACGTGGTTCCCAAGGGTTTGATGGCATCATGCATGGTTGACTTCGGTTGGACTTCAGTGGCAGAAGTTTGGAGGAGTTAATGAGACAGATAGTGGAGTTGTGTTCTGTTTATTTTAGTTGAACTGATTGAGATTAGTTTAACTAGCTAATCAATTAGTTATGGGTGGAGTGAATTAAATATTATTTAATTCATTAATTAGTAACTCATTATTCAACTCAAGAACACATCAGTTCACTACAGTGCATGATCAGTTCAGTGGAGACCAGTGAAAGAGGTAGATGAAAGGGTGGAGTTAGCTATCGGTTGTGACTATACTGTTGCTATTTGCAACACACAGATAGGTGGAGTAAGCCCATGAGGATTGCGCAGTTCAGGCTGGTGGTTTATCTATATAAAGAGGCCATCCCATAGCATTGAAACACACAATAGAGGCAAGGCAATTGGCGGTGATTTTTGAACCAGTAACCTGTTCAAAACTGAGCTAGATTGTGGGTAACTGTATGAGAAAGTACTGAGTACTTGTGAGGAGTATTGTACTGAGTTTGTTACTTGATTTATCCATTATAATATACACAATAGCTGCGGGGTTTTTAGCTATAATATTTCCCCATACATACTGTGTTAATGTGTATGATGATTTGATGTGTTATCGCTTGATTTTATTTCCGCATGTTTGATGATCTGAGTGGAAGAGATTATGTGTTGCTTATAAATTCGAATTGTATGTGATCAGGATAGTCTCGGTGGATAATTAATCATTATTCAGCAAATTTCTACATGGTATCAGAGCTATTGAAGCAGAGATTGATCATCACAGTGATTACAAACTTATTTCGGTAGACAGAGTCTGCATGCGGGCTAGGTAGCCTCCGGATTCATCTTTCTTCGGAAAGTGAAAGGTCTGGTAAATGCCCCTTGCAGTCAATCTCTGTGCTAGAAATAATTTGTTCTCACAGATCTAGAGCGGTTGAGCTTTGAGGTGGAATTCGAAATTTTGCAGCAGTTTTATTTTCTTGGTGCCAGTGTTGAAAATGTCTTTCAACGATTTGCGACTCGAATATTCTCTTGAAGGCAGTTCGAATTATGTTGCATGGAAGGATCGCATGGAGGCAGTATTAGAAGATAATGGTCTGAAGGAGTTCGTAGATACGGATGTCCAAAAGCCCACTGATCCTACTGAAGTCGAAGCATGGCAAAAGAAGATGGCGAAATGTCGAAGGGATCCTGTTGGAGGGCGTCAAGGATCATATTGTATCCAGCCTGCATGGAAAGGCTTCTCCATTTCTAGTGTGGAAAGCTTTGACGGATCTATTCCAGAGTAAGAGCAACCAAAGGAAGCTGGTGCTCAAAGATAAGCTCAGGAACATCAAGATGGAGAAGGGCGACAGTATCGCCAAATACCTCACGAAGTTCACTCAGTGCAGAGATGAGCTGGGAAGTGTGGGGGTGACTGTCGAAGACGAGGACATGGTCGACTTGGCTCTCCTTGGTCTTCCGAAGGCTTGGCACTCATATCAAGATAGTGTCAATGGTCGGGAGAAGCTGCCGGGATGGGAGCGCCTTTGGGCGGATCTCATGCAGGAGGAGATAAGGAGGACTACTCGAGATGGATCTTCATCAAAGGGAGCCGATGAAGAAAACTGCGCTTTGGTGTCCAAAGCAAAGAAGGGGAAGGGTAAGAAAACCTCCCATTCTGGTGCTAAGGGCAAGAAGCAGGATATGGCGAAAGTGAAGTGTTTTCACTGCCATGATCACGGACATTATGCTACAAATTGTCCAAAGAAGAAGAAGAACAAGCAAGCGGGAAGATCTGCAGATGGAGAAGCTTTGGCTTCACAGTTCGAGCTTGACTTTTCACAGATTGCATGCTTGGTTTCAAGTGTGTCGGGATCGGTATGGTTCTTGGAAAACGGTGCATCATTTCATATGATGGGAGATCGAGATTTGTTCTCAGATCTGGAGGAAAAAGATTTGGGTGTGCACATCGAGATGGGCGATGATGGTAGATACAGTGCGACTGGTATCGGTACCATATCCTTTCAGAGGGAGTCTGGTAAACCCTTTGTCTTAAAGGATGTCATGCATGTACCTGGATTGAAGAAGAACCTGATTTCAGTAGCGATGTTGGAGGATAAGGGTTATGATGTGGTCTTCAGCGAAGGAAAAGCTTTCCTGCGCAGTAAGACTACTGGAGAGACCCGGAAGATAGGGGTTCGAACTCAGAACCTTTATCAGTTGCAGGTAGATGACTGCGCAGATATGGCATGCAAAGCGGGAGAAGTGGTGAGCCGGGATGATGAGGGCGAACTGTGGCACAAGAGATTGGGCCACCTTCACCATGGAGCTTTGAAGATTCTGCATCAGATTTCTACTGGGCTTCCTAAGGGCACCCTTGCGCAGTTAGATCAGTGCAAGGGGTGTACTTTAGGGAAGTATGTGAAAGCCACCTTTCACGAGAAGGATAGTCACGCCACGATGATCCTTGAGAGAGTTCACACAGACGTGTGTGGTCCTTTCTCAGTTGCTTCGATAGAAAAGCACAGGTATTATGTGATCTTTGTTGATGATTTCTCTCGAAAGTGCTGGATCTTCTTCATGCAGAAGAAGAGCGATACATTCGCGAAGTTCTGTGAGTTTAAAGCACTGGTCGAGAAGGAGTCGAGGAAGAAGGTGATTTCTCTAAGGAGTGATAACGGTGGTGAATTCATCTCAGCTGAATTCAAGGAGTTCTGCAGCGCAGAAGGGATTCGGAGAGAGCTCATCGCACCCCATAACCCACAGCAGAACGGGGTGGCTGAGCTGAAGAACAGAACGATCGTGGGTGCTGCACGGGCGATGTTGCATGATCAGGGCCTACCCCTTCACTTGTGGGCTGAGGCATGCAATACAGCAGTGTATGTGCAGAACCGTTGTCCTCACAAGGTTCTTGGCATGAGTACACCAGAGGAGGCTTATTCTGGCAAGAGGCCTGATATTTCCCATTTGCGGATTTTCGGATCTCCTGTCTACATGCATGTGACGAAGGATGCAAGAAGGAAGCTGGATCCAACTGCTGAAGTTGGAATATTTGTGGGGTACACTGATACACCTCACAACTATCAGGTGTATGTGCCAGACAGTCGCAAGACTGTTGTGCGACGGGATATAAAATTTCAGGAGGAGAAAGCCATGCAGTGTTCGCTTGAGAGGGAGCTACACTTGCATGCAGATGAGGAGCCGTTAGTTCCTAAGGAGGAGCTTCCGGATGTGGATCAGCCACAAGAGGAGGTTCAGGAGGTGGAAGAAACCACCCATGCAGCGCCAACCATCAGAGGGCGCATGCGCACTACAGAAGCTGAGCGACTAGCTCGGGATGCAGAGAAGGTTGTAGGATCACCTACAGCACAGCGCAGACAGAGACAGTCACCGGATCGGTACACTGGATACATGGCTCTTGTGAGTCAATGTGTCGTGACTGAGCCATCCTCTTTTGAGGAAGCTGTGGAGGAACCCGCATGGGTTGATGCCATGATCGAAGAATATGATTCGATCGTCAGGAACAGTGCATGGGAGATTGTCCCAAGATCGGTGGGGAAATCAGTGGTGGGTTCACGATGGATCTACAAGGTGAAGCAGGCGGCTGACGGGAGTGTGGAGAAGTACAAGGCGAGATTTGTCGCCCGTGGCTTTTCACAGATCGAGGGGATTGACTATGAGGAGACTTTTGCACCTGTCGCAAGGTACTCTTCCATACGGATGATCCTTGCTCTCTTAGCGCAGATGGGGTGGCACATTCATCAGATGGATGTGAAGACTGCGTTCCTCAATGGAGTTATTGAGGAGGAGGTGTACATAGAGCAGCCTGAAGGTTTTGAGATCTTCAGCAGTGAGTCGCATGTGTGCCGACTCAAGAGAGCACTGTACGGGCTGAAGCAAGCACCTCGTGCTTGGTACACTCGGATAGACAGCTACTTCACCCGGCTTGGATTCTCCAAGAGTGAGGCGGATCCAAACCTGTACCAGATTGTGGTGGAGGGGAAGCTGTTGATCATCGTACTGTATGTAGATGATCTGATTTTGACTAGCGATGAGCAGTTGATACTTTCATGCAAGGAGGATCTTGCACGAGAGTTTGAGATGAAGGACTTGGACATCCTTCATTATTTCCTGGGATTGGAGATTTGGCAGTGCAGCGGAGGACTGTTTGTTTCTCAGGGCAAGTATGCTCGGGAAATTCTGGAGAGGTTCAACATGCAAGGATGCAAGCCTGTTGACACTCCTCTTCCTGGTGGTTGGAGGAAGGAGGATGCTACTTCAGCGGAGGTAGTGGATGCCACTGTCTATCGACAATTGGTGGGGTCGCTTATGTATCTGGTCAATACACGACCCGATATATGCTATGCAGTTAACCAGCTTTCGCAAGCTATGGTTAAGCCTACCAAGCTCTTTTGGAAGGCGAGCAAGCATGTATTGCGCTATATCAGAGGCACATCGGGATATGGTCTATGGTACAGACAGGAGGATGGAGTGAAGCTTTCTGGCTTCACTGATGCAGATTGGGCAGGGAGCCCAACAGACCGGAAGAGCACTTCTGGAGAAGTTTTCAGCATTGGGTCGACAGCAGTTTCCTGGTACAGCAGGAAGCAGAGATCCGTGGCACTCAGTTCAGCAGAGGCCGAGTACATGGCAGCTAGCTTTGCTGCATGTGAGGCTATTTGGATGAGGAAGATCCTCGCAGGTTTGTTCAGGTTGCATTTGGAGCCTACGGTGATCTACTGTGATAACCAGAGCTGCATCAAGCTCTCGGCTAATCCAGTATTTCATGATAGGTCCAAACATATCGACATCAGGTACCATCATATCAGAGATTGTGTTCAGCGGAGAATCATGATGCTTTCATATGTTCCCACGGAGGATCGGGATGCCGACATCCTGACGAAGGCGCTCACCAGGAGCAAGTTCGAATTCCACAGAGGCAGGATAGGGGTTGCAGATAATCCATATCTTGCTGAGAGGGAGTGTTGAGAATGCGGCAAGATGATGGAGCTTAGTGAAATGAAGTCGCCTTCACTAAGTGGGCCCGCAGGCAAATTCTGGCGCAAAATCTATTTTTAGACTATGTCTATTTTTAGACATATGGAGCATGGTTCGGGGATTCCGGTTTGAGATTCTTGAAGTATGTGTCATGTTGGTAAAAATAGATGAGACTCTATTTTTGAGGTCAAAGAGGTCGAAGTCTATTTTTAGACTGCCTCTCCTTAAAACAGGGAAGTCAAATATTATTTGCCCTTAATAATATTTAGACTATAAACAACAGTTTACTCTCTTGGGGCACTTCAGTTCGAGCTGCAGAAGTGGCTCATGCATATGACAGAGGAATCACGTGGTTCCCAAGGGTTTGATGGCATCATGCATGGTTGACTTCAGTTGGACTTCAGTGGCAGAAGTTTGGAGGAGTTAATGAGACAGATAGTGGAGTTGTGTTCTGTTTAATTTAGTTGAACTAGTTGAGATTAGTTTAACTAGCTAATAAATTAGTTATGAGTGGAGTGAATTAAATATAATTTAATTCATTAATTATTAACTCATTATTCAACTCAAAAATACATCAGTTCACTACAGTGCATGATCAGTTCAGTGGAGACCAGTGAAAGAGGTAGATGAAAGGGTGGAGTTAGCTATCAGTTGTGACTATACTGTTGCTATTTGCAACACACAGATAGGTGGAGTAAGCCCATGAGGATTGCGCAATTCAGGCTAGTGGTTTATCTATATAAAGAGGCCATCCCATAGCATTGAAGCACGCAATAGAGGCAAGGCAATTGGCGGTGAGTTTTGAACCAGTAACCTGTTCAAAACTGAGCTAGATTGTGAGTAACTGTATGAGAAAGTACTGAGTACTTGTGAGGAGTATTATACTGAGTTTGTTACTTGATTTCTCCATTATAATATACACAATAGCTGCGGGGTTTTCAGCTATAAGCTTTCCCCATACATACTGTGTTAATGTGTATGATGATTTGATGTGTTATCGCTTGATTTTATTTCCACATGTTTGATGATCTGAGTTGATCTGAGTGGAAGAGATTATGTGTTGCATATAAATTCGAATTGTATGTGATCAGGATAGTCTCAGTGGATAATTAATCATTATTCAGCAAATTTCTACACCATATACTAGTTCATAAGGAGTGAATCTTGTTGTTGTCTTCCAAGTAGTGTTGTAGGCCCAAGTAGCTTCTACCAATCTGTCAGCCCAATATTTTCTGTTGCTGCTCACAACCTTGGTGAGGATTCTTTCTAAAGCTTTGTTAGTTACTTCTACTTGGCCATTCGCTTGAGGGTGGTAGGTAATAGAATTTCTATGCTTAATCTTGTACTTCCTCAAAAGATTCTGAATGAGGCGAGAGGTGAATTGTACTCCCTGATTAATGACTATTTATCTGGGGTATGAAAATTTTTAAAACACATTCTCCCTCATAAATTCTACTACTTTCTCATCAGTTGCTACCTTCACTGCTTTTTTTTCATCCCACTTTGTCAGGTAATCAGTGCAGACTAAGATATACTTCTTTTGTCTAAATGGTGGATTGATAGGTCCAACAAAGTCCATGCCCCACCTGTCAAATGGTTCAAGATCCACCTAAGGGTGCAAAGGCATCTCATCTATTTGTGTGGGTTTCCCCATCCTTTGGCACTGGTCACACTTGCTGGTGTATCTTCTGAAATCTTGGTGAAGGGTAGGCCAATAGTACCCTGCCTGCAAAACTTTGTAAGCAGTTCTCTTTGCAACAAAGTGGCCTCCACATGAGCTATAATGACATGTAGATAGGATAAAAAAAACTTATTCCTCTCTCACACATCTCCTTAGGAGTTGATAAGGGCCTAGCTTGAAAAGGTTTTCCCCATTCCATGTGAAAGGGGTGCTTTTTATGATGATTCTGCTCCTCTCCCTGAATGAAATCTTAGGAGGGAGTCTCCCAGCAACCAAGTAGTTGTCTATATCAACAAACCATGGTGAGAGTGCTGAAATAGCAAATAGATTCTCATCTTGAAACTAGTCATCCACCATTCCTTCTTCACCTGCAGGGAGAGCTAACCTGGAAAAAAAATCTGCAACAACATTCTCCTTTCTAGGTTTATCAACAATAGTCAAATAAAAATGCTGCAACAGTAACAACCATCTAATTATTCTAGCATTAGCATCCGGTTTTTTCATTAAATACTTGATGGTTGCATGGTCAGTGTGAACAAAGGTTTGATATCCAGTTACATAATGCCTGAATTTTTTCAAAGCATGGAAAATGGTTAACATCTCCTTCTCAGTAAAAATATATTTTAGCTCAGCCTTGGACAAGTTCTTGCTGATGAAATAAATGACATAAGGGATTTTTTCCTCTAATTGTCATAATGCTTCCCATAAAACTTTGTCAGATGCATTAGCGTGGATGTGGAAAGTCAGAGTCCAATTTGGACCCCAAAATATGGGGGCAGTTGTCAAATTTCCCTTAATGAGCTTGAAAGCCTCTTGAAAAGGACCAGAACAAATACATTCAGAATTCGTGGCCAATAACCCAAATAATGGCGAAGCCATATTACTGAAGTCTCTGATGAGTCTTCTATAGTAACCAACTAAGCCTAAGAAACTCCTGATATCTTTCTGCTTTTGAGGAGTAGGTACCCTTTTGATGATAGTGATTTTTTTCGGGTTTACCTTTATTCTTTCTTGGGATATGGAGTGTCCTAATGCAACCCCTGCTTTCTTTAAGAATTCACACTTTTTTGGGCTCAAGGAGAGATGAATCTCAATTCATCTTCTTAGTACTTTACCTAAATTGGAGAGATCTTCCTAGAAGTCATCCTCATATGGTGTGAAATCATCCATGTAGATTTCGACAGAGTCATGGAATAACTCAAAAAATATGCTCAGGACAGCTCTTTGGAAGGTAGATGGGGCATTGCACAACCCAAAGTGTAGGAATCTATAAAAAAAGGTACCCCAAGGGCAAGTGAAATCACGGTGAAAGTAGTATTATCCTGGTCTTCAGGGCTGATTTGAATCTGATTGTACCCACTGAACCCATCTAAGAAGGAAAAGAACTTCTTCCTCGCAAGGCCATCCAGGACTTGGTCTATAAAAGGAAAATGGAAATGGTATTTCTTGGTGGCTTTGTTAAGTTCTCAATAATCAACACAAATTTTCCACTTCCCATTCTTCTTTGGGACTAGGACAAGAGGAGATACACACTCACTGTTGGATATAGGATATATGAACCCTGCATCCAATAGTTTCTATAGCTCTTCTTTGACTATGTCCTTCAGGGCCAGTTTCATCCTTCTTTAGGGTTGTCTCATAGGCTTGCATCCTTATTTGATGTAAATATGATGTTTGCATACAGACGGATGCACCCTTTCATGTCCTTGTAATCCCAAGCAAATGCTTCAAGATTTTCTTTCAAAAGCTGGCATAGTTGCTTCTCTTCTTCATTTGAGAGGATTGTGTTGATTTTTAGAGATCTGGATGGGACAAACTCAATAGCCTTGGTGGTTTCAGAGGTTAAATCAACTGAGTGCACTCCCATCCAAGGTTGGCTTTCAAACTTTTTGACTAAGTTTTCGAGATTAATGTTAGTGGGGGACTGGTTTTGAATGGCATGGTCGATGAGTTCATCTTCATCAAGCTGCCCCCCCTCCAAGAATAGAATCTACGGTACACATAGGGGAAATGTTATATAACTCATCTTCTTCATCCTCCAACCATATAGGGAGATCATGATCGATGGAACACTGGGCTGGAGGATATAACACTAGCTGTTTAGATAAAGGCCCATTTTTGATAGTCATGTTTCCGGCCCGACAATTAATATATGCATATGTAGTGGCTAACCATGGTATCCCTAAGATGAGGGGATAAACATTAAACTTGGTTTTTGGTTGTAGGACCAGGAAATATGTAGGATACTCCCAAGAGTCAATGGTAACCATAACATCCTCAACAATTCCTTCCAAAGTTACTATGGACCGATCTGCAAGTTGCAGAACTGTTGTGGTTTTCCTCAAAGTCCCTTGGAGATTAAGTTTCAACATAGTATAATTGGTAATGATATTGATGGCAGCCCCTAGATCAATTAGAGTGTTGGGGAATATGAAACCATCTATATGCACATCAACAACTAGACTACCAGGGTCTAGGTACTTTGGAAATATCACCTTCCCCAACATCAGGTCAGATAGTTGTCCTACCACATTGATGGTGGGGGTATCTCTCTTCCTTCACCTAGGTTTCTTGAAGCACTTTTCTTTGATGAGCCTATTGTACATAGGGACATCCTTAATGGCCTGGAGAAGTGGTATCTTTACACACAAATTTTCCAATTCTCCTAGGAGTTCAGTCTCCTCTGGGGTGTGTTGACTAGGGTGCTGATGACTAGGGTGGATCAAGCACTCAAGGAAAGGAGGTTTTTTGGATTGGAGTGTTACCTTCTGCCTTTTCCTCCTAAACCTATACAAGTGGAGATGGAGGATGGTTGTCTGGGAGCACTCTTCTTGACCTGAGATTAACCTCCTGTATCTCCACAACATAAGCTGGATAGGATGTTTCTCCACTCGGGGCCTGTTGTGCCTATGTGTTGTTCAGGTTCGAATTGGGTTGTGTAGGTATAGGTAGCCTAGGTGGAGCAACATAAGTAAGCTGAGGTTGAGGTTGGGGAGGAGGCATTAGAGCTGGTGGTAGATTTTTTTGAGGTCTCCACCCTTGGGCTGGATTGTTCCACTGAGTTTGTTGTGGAACATACTGCTGAAATGGTTGGTTTACTGGCTGAGGATGATATGAAGGGTTTTAAGGCTAAGTAGGAGGTGTAGACCAGGATGGAGGAGTGGGGGTGTACCAAGGTTGCATGGGTGCACTTTGATTGTTGTGATAGTAAGAGTAAGGTGCACCTTGCATACCTTGTTGATATGATCGAGGGCCTTGAGGCCTTATCTGGTTGATGAAATAGAGCTACTCTGGAATTGCTTCCCCACCTTGATATACAACTTTAAGTCTAGGTAAGGAGGGTCACTTTTATGTGGCATGATTCTCCTCACAAAATAAGAAAACCTCTACGACATTCAATGGACATTCATTTCTTGGTTGCTTCTTTGTACATCTAGGAAAAAATATGGCTAAGGCTCTCTCTGCTTCCTCTTATTTCCTTTTGACTTGCATTGTGTCCATTTGCAAAGAAAATGTGTGTAGCAGGTCATTCCTGAAGTCCTCTAGCATGTTTCCAATCTCATGTTTTATGAAGGTGAAAGAGGAAGGGGTATTGGATGTACTTTGGCTAGCTCTGCCTTTCTTCCTAAATGCCCTACAATGGTTCTGGAAGACAATTTTGATTGTTTCATAGGGTTTTTGGTAGATATCTCCTCCTGATAGCATATTCAAGGTTTATATCATCTCTTCACTGATCCCTCGAAGAAGTACAAGTTTAAGTGATGCAGGATCAAGTGTACATTTGGCTCTCTTATAGTTTAATTGAAACCTCTCTTCATAGTCCAATAGGGATTCATCAGGTCCTAGAGTCATTCTAAATATTTCATCCTTTGTTTCCTTGGACCTACAATAGTCTCTATATTTGTTGTTGAAGGTCTCTTCCATCTGTGCCCAGGTAGTGATGCTATCCCCAAGAATACCCATGAACCAACACAAGGCTGCATCCTTAAGGGTGGATGGGAATAGCTTCAACTTCTGATCATCAGAGGTGTAGTCATACGTCCTACAAACAACAACAAATTCAAACATAAATGTGTCAGGGTCCTGAGAGGTAAGTCCATGAAAGTGTGGAAGAAATGCGGGGCTAATGTTTTTCATCTTAGTTTCCCCATCTGCCTCTCTTATGGGAAAGGCTCTCTGGATCCCAGCCATGGTTATAGGTGAAGTAGATCCCTTATTTGAAACAAGGCCTTCTTATTCTTCCCCAATAGGATCCTCAAAATATCTAGAAGGCTCTCCTATAAGGGTTCAATCTCATTGCCACTGAAGAAAAGTGAAGGGTGGATAGGAGGTGAGGTGGGGGTTTTAGGTAAGTGGTGAGCCCTAGTATTGCACCAAGAGTGCTACAGCTCCCAGGGGCTTCCCTACTTTACTTTATCAACCTGGGGCTCATAAAAACTTGGAGGTTACAATGATATATACACAACAGATGCATTTTAATCATGTCATCCTTTTCCGCTCTATGAACGGGTGCTACTTCTAGGGGTTCTTGGTGAAGTCTGCCACACTTCAATGAAACTAAAATAAATTGCAGAATGGAAATGATAGAAAGGAAACTAAACTAAATTTCTCAAAAGAAATGATAGGAAAAGAAACTAATTTAACTTGCTGAAAAGAAATGGCAAAAAAGAAACTAATATAAATCACACTTAACTTGGCAAGTCGGCTAAACATGCCCTACTTATCTTATGCTCTATCTACCATGCTTCTATCCATGTAACTAAGTTATGATAAACTAAACTTGACAAATTGTGGCTTGCAGTTTGGAGGAAAACGAGCTAAAGGTGCTAACGGAGGGCTCAACACTTGAAACAAGGCTTAGGGGTGGAAAGAGCGGGTTTAAACCTTATTAAAGCTTTATTATTGCGTAAAAATTCTTTGGAGTGGAATAATTTAAAAAGTGTGATGGCGGAGTTGCGATGGAGGGCCGACAGTGCAATATGCGATATCGCAATCGTAATATCGCAAAGCTGGAGGTGTAGCGTAAGTGTTGTTTGGGAGCGGGAGCGAATTGCGAAATGCGATGGGATAACGTGGCGGTGGGACCGATGGTGGAGTGTGATACCAATATCGCAATCAATTTTGGGAGGGGAATGTGTTATGAGAACCAAGTAAAATATGTGATTTGTGATGCGCGATGTGGCGGAGTATGAAGAGTTATCACAAATCGGTGTTTGGAGTGGTAAGTCTTAAAAAAAGGAAAAAGGTTGTGAAGTGCGATTTGTGAAAAGGCCAAAGGTTGCGATGAGTTAGATGATGTGGTGGTCAGACCAGTGGTAGAGCACGATACCAATATCACAATTGGCAGATAGGAATGGTAAGTCTTAAAAGGAAAAAGGAAAAAGATGCGAAGTGCGATTTGCGAAAAGGCGAAGTACGGTAGTGAGAAGTTTGAGGAGCAAGGAAAAAGGTACAAATTTGATGGTTTTTGTGAATAAAAAGGGTGTGACAATTGCAATAAGTGAAATAGAAGGGAATAGAAGGGAATAGAAGCGTAATAAAAGAGATGGAAGGGAGATGGGAAATGAAGCGGGGAGGTGTCAATGAACTTCTTCTGGGTGAAGATTCTTGTACCTGCAATCAACCCTGCCTACTTATGCAAAAAAAATAGACAAGTGTGTGATAAAAACAGTGAACATAAAGCAGTTTTTTGGCCTATGGGAAAGTATGCCCCCCTCAAGCTCTATTGACAGAGATGATAAGGGAAGTCTAAATCCACAAATTTTAGAGTTTTATCCTCTATTATATTACTCATAAAAAAATGAAAACCTACAGCAGCAATTCGAAACAACAACTCGAAACTATCAGAAGAAATATTAACAAAATGACAGAGAAAAAAATAGCTAATTGATAGAAACAAAACTAGCTAAATGGAAGAAAGGAAAGAACGAAAACAACAAAGAAGCTGAGGCACATGGGTTGGGCCCTAACCCACGAGCCCAGCTCTATGGAAATAGATCAATAAAAAGTCATCTAAATACTCATTGCATTAAAAATAAAACCTTATTACATCCCGAAGGTCTTAAACAAAAAAATCCTAATAGAATGGAAAATGAATGTCATGGGATGGAATGGAATGGACTGCATCGAATGGACTAGGATCCACCAGAATTGACCCTAATTAGCTCTTGATCAACTTTACTTATCCTCAAGAGTAGCTACCAACAACTCCCTAAAAAATAGGTAATGATTCCACTTGACTCCAAGTGAAGTATGCCTTGAGTGCACTTGGTCTTGAGTTGCTTGGATGCTTTTGGAATTCAAATTTCTGGAGGGGATCTCATGAGGATCCTTTTGCTGCCTTTGAGATTTAAGGAGGGTGGAAAATCCCCTTGAATCCCTCCAATATTTCTCCCTAATTTCCTGATATTGTGCTCATTTATTATTCAATCTTAATATTCTAGTGGCAGGGAGCAAGTCCCTAAATTATCTCCTTCTCCAAATCTGCATAATCAGCCAAATATTCTCACAATATTCTACAAAAATAACCAATATTAGGCACAAATATGAAATTAGCTTTAATCCTTCCTAAGAGCATATTAAAGCATAAGAAAACATTATTAAGTGCATAAGGAGAGATTTAATATATCTTTTTATGTGCATAAGAGAGGTAGATGGGCCTAAGAAATGTTAGATGGGCCTTAATTTATGTCTAATTTAGAGGCCCATCATCTCATTCTTCAATTAATTTAAGGGAAACATAATATTCTTTTTCCTTCGGTTGTTCCAGGCTAGGCCACAAGGTCTAGGGAAGATACTTCTGTGCGTAGTCATAGATTCTGCATAAAAAATTGGTGACTCCACTGGGGATTGTTTCATTCCCTTGGTGGATTCCTTGTCCTTAGTACTTGTTTTTCCTCTTGTTTAGACTTCCATTGTCTCACTCAGCTAAATTGACCTTAGGAAGACATTTCATTGAGCTTAATTTGCATTTTGTGTTTCAGAACTTTGCATTCCTTGATTAGAGATAGAGTGTTGCAGTGCACCCCATCGTTATCTGTGATTGCGTTGCAGTGCACCCCATCCTTATCTATACATGCGTTGTAGAGCACTGGTGCCCTTCCAACACGTGCTCTGACCCCTATTTCATGCAAAAATTTTCCTTGTTTTGATTTTCTCTTTTTTCAACCTTGTTCCAACTGCTCTTCCTTGTGTTCCTGAAAGTATTTTGGTCTCTGAGAAGCCTCCATCTTGTTTTATTTTGGCTTTGTGTGCCTTTGATGATAATTTGTTTAGATTTTTCTTTTTTCTTGTCATCAGGTCATTGGAAAAATGATTTGTTTGATCAATGAGTGCTTGAAAAAATTGGTGTTTTAGTCATCATTTTGAATAGTTTCTTTTATCAGTGATTAGACATGGATCTTATCTTTCTCTCCTTTGAAAATGAAGTGAAATTGAAAAGAAATATATATTTTCATTGGCATATAGGGTTTTGTGTGTGAATTTGAATTGGAAAAGTTGCATTTAAGGGAGTTTCACTTAGCACATTTTTTGCTCCATTTTGTATGTTGCATACTCTTTGTTCTCTTCCCTCCTTTAGATAGATTTTCATCGAAAAGGAAAGTTTCATTTCTTCATGCTAGCTTGCATTTTAGGATATTTAGGTGAAATTCATGGTGAGCCCTAAAATTGAAATGTAATTGAAGATAAACATTAAAATTTATTGAATTAATCTAAGGAGAATTTGTAACATTAACATAAACATTAAGAGGTCTAGGCTAGAGACGTGTTCCAACATTTATAAACATAGGAGTTCTTGTTTTTGTCCAGCGTTGCATCTCGAGGGTGAAATTCCATTCCGTGTACATAAGTGTATCGAACTGTTCTCCACGTACCTTTGGGTATATTTGATGGCGCTCCAAACATGAAAATTAAATGGGAACACTCTTATCGTATGATTACACATTATGCAACACTATCACATACTTCACTTCCGCGTACCATCGAGTATATTTTGGAATTCAACCATAGGTTTCTATCCTCGCCATAGGTAACCGAGTCGACTACCTTGTACACTGTGATTCATCGAACAAAAAATTCGTGGATATTTCCTTCTCGTATATAAATCCTTAGTCCTCCAAGGTTATATATTATAGTTCACAGTTTCTTGGTAAACCTTTATGCCTAGTTTACACTTTTTTGATTTATTTTTGTGTTAATTTTTAAAATTTATTAATCCAACGTGGAAGAAAAACACCCTACCCTATGTCGTTCACATAGAATGAAAAATAATCCTCCTCGTCCACCAAAGGAAACTCCTTGATGACATTAGATGCATAAGAAAACAAAAACTAAAAATCAGGAACTTCATGAATTACTTCTGGTCCACCTCCTGAAATTGATCCACCAGAATCATCCTTCCCTGTTAGAACTGAGCCTAATATTTCTTCTTTTTTGCTGGTGAATATGAAACAGTTGAAACAAAAACACCTAAGACTTTATTTCCTAAGGTTATTGAGCCAAAATTTACCGAATTAGACACCTTACAACCTGAGGTCATACAACCTTAGGTACCTCAACCATCTTCACCTATTACTTCAGGACCTTCCTCTTCTCTCTCTCTGTCTCAGACACAACCACAAACTATATAACTTGGACCTGAATATGAACCACTTCCACCTGGTCTTGTGAGTATTGGAGAGATCCCATAGGGAGAACCTCACCCCTCTTCTCCTATTCATTTAAGAGTGCTTCGTCATCTTTATCATGTTTATCCTATTCCTCCTCCTCAAATTCTATCCCAAGCTCCTTTATGTGATTCTTCTCCTTTCACCTCACCTGTGAGTTTCTCATGACAATCATCTTTGGGATTGCTAACCATGACTGAATCTGCTATGGTTTTCTAGCCTACTACTATGGTTGAGAAAACCAATGTTTCTACCTCATCCATATTTGCGACATCTCCTAAAACACATTTGTATGGATGCTCGTTCATCCCACCTAGTTATCAATCATTGTCTATACATTCTCTGGTGCAACATCTAGTCCATGGACCTCTCCTATGTTATCTACTTCTGGAATTCCATCTTACACTTACATAATGAAAACTATATAGTCCGCTCCTTCTCCTCCACCTACACCTACAGTTAAACAATGGGTTGGCTCTTATGTTAGTGGGCATGTATATCTACAATACTCCAATTCTCCTTATGTTGGGTACCCTCCACTTGGGGGGAAGTTTCCTCCATCATCCCCTCCTACTTTGACAGGGGGGAAACTATCGTTGATATACCACAAATTAGTGCTCAAGATTATTTGAATACTTCATCTTCTGAGATGGCTGCTAATGTTTGGCAACCTACTTTTCCCATATAACCTGGTTCGTTTTTGGATCCATTTTTAATTTCTCAACCTGTGCCATCTGCATCCAAAATTCATACTTATCAACCTATACCTTAACAAGCTCAAATCAATGTAATCCAACATTTACAAGGTTCACCTATGAATCAATCGATCCCATCGATATCTGATACCTCCAAGGTTCCATTTAGTTAACCTATACAAGGTAACTTATAACCTCAATCACTTGGAAAATGCATTCCTCAAATTCCAGTAGGACATAATGCATATGGTATGGAACAACCACCACCGACTCCACCTTATTTTGGTATGATGAAAAATCCCATGGGGCAACAATATCAATCTTATTAGGGTTTACCTCAAGTGCCTTATCAAGGCCAACAAACCCAAACACAACCATTCCAACATTCACAAGGTTATCTTGGATCTGCTCAACAAGGTTATGCATATTTTGGTTATCATAATCCTCCCTATCCTAGTATCCAGGTTCCTCTTTATCAAAACCCTCCTTATCATGGAGCGAATATACATGTTGCTTAGGATATTCCATCTTATCTAGGGTATCCTCCACCGGATTTCAATAGGTAGTTGCCATTTGTGGCGACTCTTGAATTGTCAGATTTGACTCGGTTCACTAATGACCTGATCACTCATTCTTCTTGGTGGTCGATGATTCCCACAAAATTGAATTATGATATCCAAAAATTCAATGGGAATCCTAGAGAAGACCCATCCATGCACATCATGACTTATCGTTTGTGGTGTTCCTCAAACTCCCTTAATGATGATTCGATTCGTCTGCGTCTTTTCCAATGCACACTTATTGGTTTGGTAGGTAAATGGTACATTGAATTACCTAGAGCTTTGTTCAATAAATTTAGTTCCTTAACCACTACATTCCTAACAAATTTCGAGTTACCCATAAAATATGAGATTGGAACAAAAATTTTAGCCAATTTTAAACATAATAATGCCACTCATATTTATGGTCATATTCATATGTGGTGACACCATCTTTGGTTGGTTAAAAAATATGTTCTTGATCAATTGTTAGCAAAATGGTTCATTAAATCTTTGTTACCATCCATTATAGAGGATGTAGCTAAGGGAAAAATTGTGACTAAATAAGAAGTAATTACTCATGCCTAGTATTTGGATCTCATTTATACCCAGTTAGACATGCTTTATGAGAAAATACCAAATGCTCTGAGATCCTCAAATACTGTTCCTGCTCCTCCTGGTAAAGAATCACATGCTGCTGATGGTGTGTTTGGTTTTGCCAGCTTGCAGTCAGAAACTAAACCATATGGTGCCGCTCTTTTTGAAACTGCCCAAAACTCTCCATCCACTCCTCCCATGGCTTCTACTTCAGAGATAAATGCCATTCAATCCATTAAAGGAAAAAATCAACAAAAAACAGGAAGTAAGGAGAAACGCAAGGGTAATAAGAAGAAATATTGTCCTCCGAAGATAAACAAAATAATCAATATTCTCACAAAAAAAAAACCTCATTATCCTTGTTTGGTCTGTAACGAGGAGCACTTCACTCGTGACTGTCCTGATCAGGCGGAAGTGAACAAATTCTTGAAATCTTCTACTTCACCCGTTGTGTTGACTGATCTGTTTCCAAATCAGGAGACTCACATGGTTTCTCGGGGCTCTAGTTCCTCTAAGTTAGTTTTAATGATTTCCTCCGCTAAGTCAAAATCTGATGTTATGGTGGCCAACCGAAGTAAGGAATATGGTAATGTGAATCCCTCGAATGGTTAGGCTACTAATAAACCTATCAGTTCAGATGCATCTAAATAGGATCCTACTCCACCTACGATTCTTACAGAATTAACCATTAAGCATCCAAAAGGAGTTATTTATAAATATTCTTTCAACCCTCATGTGAGAGCCACTCAAAATTATAATGTAGTTGAGTAATTGGCTCAGTCTCCATCTTCCATGTCTACTCTCGAGGTGTTGCGAAACTATCCAACTCAGAAGAAGGCTTTGATTTCTACTATCGGATATATTGATCCCTCATATTCCAACCTAGTAATTTTCAATCATGAGAACTATTCACCTCAACTTCCGACCCAATTAGCTTCCATGATCTAGGTTGTTCTTCATGGTAAGAAAATCCATCATTTATTTGTGGACGAGGGAGCCTCAACCTATATTATGTCATTATCTTGCTAGAAGGATATTGGTTCTCCTCAATTGAGTTAATCACCGACCACCTTGAATGCTTTTAACAGAAGAACATATAAACCTTATATAATTTTAATTTCGCTACAAGTATAATTAGGAGGTAAATCCATATCCATAGAAGTCTAATTTATTGATGGACCACTAGACTATAATTTTCTATTGGGTCACACATGGGTTTACGACATGGCTGCTGTCATTTAAAATTATTTTTGAATGATTAATTTTCCTCATAAGTGAGGCATAGTAGCCATCGATCAACTCACCTTATTTTCCTCTAGTTCTCAAGTTACTGGAAGTGTCCCTCTCATAGGGGAAAATCTACACCCATATCAGCATGTTAGGGATGGACTACTTAAGGAATCCTCTCTCGTGGGAACCTTTTTGCTTCCTCCTCCTTCACTTCCCAACATATCTCCTTCGGTTTCCTATATCAATATGATATCTTATTCTACCATTCCAAATGATCCTTGGATATTACTAGATGAGTCTAATATCGATAGTTTTGGTGCCTGTATGCCGCTTAGTCCCATCGAGCTTGATTACGAAGCCATTTATTCGGCTTGTGTGACTTGTTCCAATGTCTTCTCTTAAATTAATTGGTTCGATCATTCATTAGATTATGGAAAATCCTCTGATATTTTCTATCGAACATTTCCTACTGATGAGAGCATCAGAGAGATGACGATGCCAGACGATGCGGCATGGGACGATCATCACCATCGATCCTCCTTACCAAATTTCTACTGAGGATAATCTCAGTGACCCATATGTAGAAATTATACAAACATATGTACATCAATGGATTCAATCCGATCTAAAAATGTACTAAAGCTAGATACTGAATCCTTCTACAAGTCAATTGTGGAAATAAAACACAATCGCCAATCGCATGAAGCAAAGAAAGAATCAAATCAAACCACAACACAGATAATTTCTTGGGGAAAGCTTGCTGCTCAAAACCCCTCTATCTTCTATTTTATATTAACCATGGAATCATGAAATAATTACAATGAACTCTTCTCACAAGAGTCTCCTACACTCTCACAATTGTCTCACACTATCTTGGAAAAAATCGGCCAACACTTAGCCAATTCTCAGCCTCTAAACAACTTGCCTTGCTTGCGTAATTACAGATGAATTCAATCCCTATTATTTAGGAATTTTGGCCTTCCTAAACTATGCAAGGATCATGGGCACTCCAATGGATGTCTGGTTTCATGAAAGAAACGTACTAATCACATAACTGATAATTAACCTCCCTTTAACCTTTGTCTCAACTAGGTCTCCACTGGAACTGACATGCATGAAACTAGTAATAGTAAATCATCAGTTGCATGGAAGATCACTGATTGTGAATAAAATAATATTTATTTCACTTGATCTCTCTCTAGTGAAACAAACAGTTACAACTAGTTCAACTGACTCTAACTCACCTAACTAAGTTAACTGATTACACATGCATTAAACTAATGCATCAACTACAATTCGAACTCCAAAACTAATAGAATTACTTTGCATGCCTCACCAACCACCCTCAACTCGAAATACATGAGCTAGCTAAGTTTATCACACTCAGTTAACTATTATAAGGGATCATGAGATAAGATTACATTTTATTGTCCAATTTAATTAAGGAAAAATTAAATTAGACACTATACCAAATTAATTAATTAATTTGGCCTTCACACTAATATATCGCTAACACCTATTGGTCCCACACTAGTGTGTGTGCTGCAATTTCCTGTTAGACTTCAAAACTCCCTCTCAACAAGAAAGGGATTATCTGCCACCCCAATCCAGCCTCTATGGTATTTGAATTTTCTCCTGGTGAGCGCCTTCGTCAGAATATCTGCATGCTGATCTTCTGTGGGAATGTAGTGAAGTAACGTAATGCGCCTTTGAATACAATATCTGAGATGGTGTTACCGGATGTCTATATGATTGGACCTATCATGAAACACCAAATTAATAGAGAGTTTAATACAACTCTAGTTATAATAATGTATCACTGTCGGATCCATCTGATAACCAAACAAACCAACCAGGATCTTTTTCATCCATATGGCCTCACATGCAGCTTGAATTGCTTCTGTGTACTCTGCCTTGGCTGAGTTGAGTTCAACAGATCGCTGCTTCCTGCTGTACCAAGAAACTGCTGTCGATCTTATGCTGAAGATCCCTCCTAATGTGATCTTTCTGTCTGATGGACTGCCTACCCAATATGCATCTGTGAAGCCTTGAAGATTCACTCCCTCTTTCCGTCTGTACCATAATCCATACTCTGTAGTGCCCCTGAGATACCTCAAGACATGCTTCCCCACCTTCCAAAAGAGCTTGGTCGGCTTAACTATAGCTAGAATCATCTCGTTAATTGCGTAGCAAATGTCTGATCTAGTGTTCACCAAGTACATCAGAGAACCCACTAACTACCTGTAGATAGTAGCGTCCACTACTTATTCAGAAGTAGCATCCTCTTTCCACCAATTTCCTAGAAGAGGAGTGTCTATGGGTTTACAACTCTCCATGTGAAACTTACCCAGTATATCTTTGGCATACTTGCCTTGAGAAACAAAGAGTTCACCATCCCACTGCCATATTTCCAAACCAAGGAAATAGTGAAGGAGTCTGATGTCCTTCATTTTGAAATCCCTTACAAGATCCACCTTGCATGAGTTTATCAGCTGCTCATCACATGTAAAAATTAGATCATCAACATAAATTACAATAATCAAGAGCTTACCATCAACCACAATCTGGTATAGGTTTGCATCAAATTCACTTTTGGTGAAGCCCAACCTGGTCAAGTAACTGTCAATCCGAGTGTACCAAGCATGAGGTGCTTTCTTCAACCCATACAGTGCTCTCTTGAGTCGACACACATGTGACTCACTATCAAAGATCTTGAAACCTACTATCTACTCTATGTACATTTCCTCCTCAATAAATTCGTTGAGAAACAAAGTTTTCACATCCATATGATGAATGCGCCACCCCATCTACGCTGAGAGTGCAAGGATATATTTAATAGTAGAGTACCTCGCGACTGGTGTGAAAGTCTCTTCATAGTCAAACCCCTCAACTTGTGATAATCCCTTGGCCACAAATATGGCCTTGTACTTCTCCACACTCCCATCCGTTGCTTGCTTCACCTTAGAGATATGTTAGCCATCAGTATTTTTTACATGTTAAGTGATGACTATATCTTCAGCTGAGTTTTCTAGAAAACTGATTTCCCTATGTCAATATGTCATCCAGAAAACCCTCCCAAAACTTTTTTCACCTTTCTACCTATTCAGTCCACCCCTGGCAAAACCACAACCTCCTTGTCAACAATCCTATCTAACCTCAGCCTTATTGGTCTGCCCATCAGCTTTAAAAGGCAAATCCACATCTGTTTCAAAGGTCTCCCCTATGTTAGGAAGTGGCGTTTAGGACATTTCACCTTTGGAAATCATCAAAAGGCCAAAAATCCCCCATCTGCAGCAGACCTACCATGACTAATCCCTTAATTTGCAAATGAAGTTGAAAAACAGCCTTAAGTCGCGCCACTCATATTCCCTAGGTCTCAGCACTGCATGAAGCCTATTCTCAAGCTGACTAGTAGGTTTTTCACTATGTTCTATGGTTCTACAAAGACAGGAAATATATTTCAATCTCATGGAGTAAATGTTTGAGTTTACAGTTAGAGGAACAGCTGCTTCTAAATGTATTGTGAGCCTGAGATGAAGCTGCAAAACAAAAGTCACTCATCAGGACTTTACAGCTCTTTCCAGCATGAAAATCACAGTAAGAAAGGGTTGCCACTGTCTCAGCAAATGGTAAATTGTCAAGGCCCAGAACCTCCTTCATTTACAAGCAGAGGGTTAGGGCGCCTCCTTCATACATAAGCAGAGGGCGCAGGCCAGTGTTGACTCAGAAGGTTGCAAAAGTCCAGGTTTGCCTTTACTGAAACAATGAAACAATATCTTCAGGTTTCATGAATGTAATTGCTGACCATAACAGGAATATAGTGGAAATATGATAAGCTCAAAGGAAAGGGGAGTTTGGCCTGATAAAAGAGCTCATTTCAAACTTGCAAACCATATGGATTGTTGAAGCTTTAGAAGGCCTGTCATCAGTGAAAATTCCAAAGCATAAGGACCCTCTCTATCTACAAGATCAAATAGAACAGATGATAACCAATGCCATTACACAGGCAGGAGGAAGTGCTTGGTTATTCCAAGGAAACACTGGCCTTCATAGTCACAAAGTTTGTTTGTTAAAATAATCAATCATGAGATGCAACAAGCCAAATATCTAAAATCAACCTTATGACAGTACAGGGAAATAATATTACTCTGGCTAGGGTTTTCTGCTGACACACAATGATGCTTACAAATGAAGATGCTAAGACTGATGTTTTTCAAGAGGTTTCTTACCACTACATTTAGAAAAAGGGCTGTGTCTAGCCTAGTGGTCAGAAAGTCTCCGGACACCTTATCTGATGAAGAGCCTCCTCCATGCATGAGTAGAAGGCCAAAAATACTGCAGGATGCTGAAACTGATTGATGCAAGAAAGCAGTGGAAGGATACCAAAGACTGAAACAAGGTCACTACACAGATGAATGACAGTTCTGATAATGTAAAGATACTGATACTCCTATTTTCAAGAACTATCTGTCAGACAGTACATCCAGTGGAAAAGAGAAGGTATTGAACACATTGTATGCTATTAATGCCAAAGGAGCAGTTGATTTAAAAAGGGGTAAAGACATTCCATGATCACCTATCCAGAAATCTGAGGAAATCCTTTCTGAGCAAACAAAGAAGTCTAGGGTGAAAAGATGCAACCTAAAAAGTGTATTTACAGTCCAGAGAAAAACTTGTGAAACACCTAGAAGCAGAAATTTATCACTGGGAAAGTAAAACAGTGACCAAGGTTGAGTCATAAAATGCATGATGACAGGTATACAATGCTATGAATAGACAAAGAGACAATTTTGAACATATGTGTGCCACTGATATCAAAAGAAGACTTTCTCATTAAGGAAGGAGTCAAGCAGCAAAACAATATCATATATCAAAGGTCCAAAGAGGCGCCTTTCAAGAAATGGTGTTTACAGCTTTCAAATGTTTTGGTGCATTATGAATAGCCTTTCCTTGCTAACAGTCGCCAAGAGAGGAAAACAGTGAACACAGCTCAGTCATGAAATGTTTCCATTAACAAAAAGGGGTTCGATACACTGATCAAAACAAAGTAAGGACCATGTATCAAAAAGCCATGTTTTCATATTCTACAGGTTTGTTTTTTTTGATGAAAGAGGCAAATGGGTATACAATCTTATGAATAGGCAGAAGAGTTTGGTTTTGATGAAATTGCCACTGTTTATAAGTCTTAAAACAAACACGGTTGTCATCATTCCAAAGGGCAGACTTAGCACAAAGACACAGTATTAAATAAACAGTGGCAGAGTTGTGGCATGATGAGTTGTCAAGCAGGGGATTATAGTAAAAAATGCCCCTCTTTGGAGAACATTGCAGGTCATAAAGAATGCAGCCACTGATACCTGTACCATTAGACACAGTGGCAAAAATAGTCCCAAGATTATGGAGTTTTGTTTCAGGGTCTAAAGGTTAGTGATTGAAAAGTCCACCAAAGAAAAAGCCGGAGTTTCTCCACCCCACACCTGTGCTAATATCCGCAATCTACATGTGATCAAATGATTGGCAAATCTCCAAAGCAAGTTTGAACGTACCAAAGTTAAAAAATCCGAAGGTTTTTCAAACACAAAAACTCCAAAGAAGAAGCCAAACCACGGTTCTATTTTACCTTTTAAAAATAGAATGACCGTTGATATTGTTTTGTTTTGAAAAACGATATAAGTTTGAAATATAAGAATGGGAAATTCACTTTCAAAAAGGCTAGAGTCAAAATACCATTCACATCCAGCATCAGCAAGCGAGAAAGTTGGGCGAAAATTCAGAAATTTGCATTCAACAGCGGCGCGACGGGCCTGGAATTTGGCGCGACGTGCCTGGGCGTCATTTTACACAGGCTTTCAACGTCGGCGCGACGTGCCTGTAGTCGGGCGCGACGTGCCTGTAGGTGGCCGCCCGACCGCACGACAAGTCCACCCGACACCTTCCTCCGGCGCGACGGGTTTTCTCCAGAGGTTGCCGCGCCCCTTTTTCAAGCTGCCCAGGGTTTCTTGCATCCTCTCAAGCGAGCATCCATCATTTTCGAGGTATTTTTATGAGCTCCCATCGTGTGCAAGGTGTTGATAAGTGATAAAACTGTTTGAAAATCCCGTACCTTGCTATTTTGCTAAAAAAACAAAAGCAGTTTCCTACACAGTGAGATGAAGTGATTGAAATACGAGGTTTTGTGGCTGAGAACCCTTTGTATCGTTTTCAAAATCATTGTATCTATTGACAACAGAGTTTTCAAGAGCAGAATGACTGTTGCCTATCTTACAAGCACTCCTTTGTAACAAACTGCCCCTCCTATTTCACTAGATTTCACTGCTATAAGTTTATTAACAGAGAATTCCTAAGGGTGGATAGGGCCATTTTTCTAGAGGGCAAGGTTTGTTGGTGGTCGAATCTGAACTTTGAAGGCAGAGGTATACCAGTGATTTCTTAAAAAACTTCACAAGAAAAGTGTCCCTCATAAAGCACTATGTATTGTTAACCTAGGTTTGCCCTCTTTCTTCACCTCATTATCATGTTAAAAACTGATTGACAAAGAGACTCCACGAGTAAATGTTGCATTGGAGGGCAGATTTCATTGATGTTT
The DNA here is from genome assembly GCA_034641835.2 of Pinus albicaulis. NCBI lineage: Eukaryota > Viridiplantae > Streptophyta > Pinopsida > Pinales > Pinaceae > Pinus > Pinus albicaulis. Next base: position 939,228,361 of record CM076580.1, read on the forward strand.
TTCTAACTCTGGAGGCAGAGGTACAAAGGCAGTTTTTCTTGTTCTCTTAAAACTTCACAAAAAAAAAAGGGGGCCTTTTTCTGAAGAACAGTTTGTTAGTGTTTGAAATTTGATATTAAAACAGAAGTACAGGTTGAAGACTTATTGACAGAGAGCTTCCAAAGATGACAGCATAGTAAAGAACAGAGATTGTTGATGGCTAGATTTTGACATTAAGGGAAGAGGAACCAAAGTAAGTGTTAATTTCTCAAAATTTCACAAGTGGAAATGGCCACTGTCTAAAGGGCGGAGTGCTTGGTGTTTGCATTTGATATTAAAACAGAGGTGTAGGTATTATGTTGATCTCCTAAACTCACAAAGCAGAGAGTTTGTTTCCTAAAAACCACTGTTGCACTGATTTCACACCTAAACTAAGTCTGCCTTTTTTCATTGCACTGCATTGTATCATTCTGAAGATTGTTGAACAGAGTTTTCTGAAGGTGAAACAAGGCCATCTTATAGAAGGTAGGGTGGTTAGTGATTGGGCATTTGTTGATGATCACGTGTACATTAAAGCCAGATGTGTAAAAGTGATGATTGACTTCTCAAAAGTCACAAGTGAAAGGTGTTTTCCTTAACACTTCACCTAACCAAAAGGTCTCCTTTTTTCCACTGTGTGGTCTTCACAGAAATCTGCTAACAGAGGAATTTTTTAAGATAAATGATCTGAAGAACAGGGTTATTATTTTTGAAATTTGGTGTTGAAGACCCAAATACAAGTGTAAGCAGGCCTCTAACAAAGTCACAAGAGGGGTGATTGTTCAAGACTGTGCACAGAGAATCTACAAAGAAGTTTCTTACACATAGTACCATTGTTAAGAAGGATACATAGCTGAAGTGTATCCAGATTTGAAGAACTGTTGTTGATAAGTGTAGAGGGGGCTTATTCAAAGAAGCATTGTTGCATTTTAGTCAAAAGCACAGGGTCCATAACTATCCAAGCAGTGTAGTGGCTAGTTTCAATCCAGCAGAGCATTCTTCATACATTGAAGGCAGTGTGCCTCTTCCAAAACCTGTTTCAAGTCAGAATGCCTCCAAAACGAGATCACAAAGGCGGACAACATAAGAGATATGAGCCTATCTCCATAGAAGAAATCAATGCTCATCCCTCAGTGCTTTTTAATTTCCATGAAGTAGGCTGTCTTGAATTCTGTCAAAGGATAGAAGAAGTCAAGAGTTTCTCGCCACTTACACATTTGTGCGCTTTGAGATTCAAGGACAAACACTTCCAGTTAGCAGGTCTTGACTTCAAAATCTCTCCAAGGTATATATCCAAAGCTACCAAGATCCCGTATCATGGTGAAAAGTGGTTTAAACAAGCGCATCTTGATCTGGAGGATTATAAACCTTTCATCAAACCTGAACATAGGGAAACCATCACTGCTATTTTCCCTTTCTCCTATCTTCTTGATAGTTATGCTCCGCTGATGAAAGCCATAATGAGATATTTCACTTGTGAAGGGAGGTTTAGCCAAATATTTGCCTATCATGTTTGCTTGTTGATGCATTTTACCAGGAGCAGGAAATTAAACCTTCCATACTTTTTGTCCAAAAGCATAGAGAAAATGGCAGCTACTGTCCAAAAGAAAGCTCCACTTCAGCAAATCCCTTCTCTCTTTCATCATTCCTTGATCAAAATCATTTTCTTACACCAGCTGGAGAATAAAGAAGTTTCATGGGATTCATTCATTAGCCATGCCGATTTCGCCACTGTCCCTCCTGTTCATGTGTCTCCTACTCAGCCTGTCCATCGCCCAGTGCCTTTATCTAGTAGGCCTACCCCTGAAAAACTCAAGATGATCACTGGGCAGCCAAGTAAACAGGGAGAAGGAGAGGGCAGTGAGCCACAGGGAGAAAAGGAGGATGATGAGCAGCAGCCAGATTTTGAGGGACAACAGCAGTTGGATATCATTGGACAGCAGCTAGAGGTTAATGAACAACATCAAATTCAGGAAGAGGGACAGCAGCTAGAGGTTGATGAACAGCAACAAGTACAAGAAGAGGAACAACAGCAGACATAGATGGAAGAGCAGCAGGTTGAGCAAACAATTGAAGCATCTTTTGAGCCACAAGCTGGACAGGATGTTGAGGAAGGACAGCAAGCTGAAGCTGCCTCCTTGACAGTGACCAAAACTGTTCCTAAAAAGAGGAGATTGCCCAAAAAGACAACTTCTAGCTTTCCAAGAAGAAAGAGCGCTAGATTGGCCTTCAAAGGCAAAAGTGCAGTTGGAGAAAGTGCCAAGCATGGAGGTAAATCAGCTGTCATCCCTATCCCAAGCGATGACAGTGATAATGAGGCACGCATCCTTGAAAACCTCCTCATTCACAAAGAAGGACAAATTGAGGTGTTACAAGAAGATCTTCAAAGGGCAAGGAATTTCAACCACTTCTTGGAGGTTGAAAACAAACAAATGAAGTATCATGCAGCCATTCACGAAGCAAGGGCGATCAAGTACAAAAAGGAGGCGGAAAAGGCGCAAGTAAGAATTGAAGAGCTTATTGGCGAATTTGATGATGAAGAGGAGGAGGACCAGCCTAGGCAAAAGAGGCCTAGAACCATCGGGCTTAGGAGAGCCTTGGAGAAACAGAAAGCTGAAGAACAAGCTCAATTCGAAGCTTTTCCTCTCACTACCCTCTTCGAGCGGGAAATTGAGGAAAACAAGGAAGCTTGGCTTGAGAGGGCTAACCAGCATTTGGAGACAAAGCTTGAAAAGGAAAACAGGGACCTTGAGCTACAGAGAAAGAGAACTCTTCACTTTCAGAAGCTAAACCAATTCGCCAGGCGCAAATTGAAGGTGGCACAAGAAAAATTGAAGAAATTGAAGGAGAGGCGCCTAGCACAGAAAGAGGCAAAAAGCATATCAGCCCTCGATATTTTAGCTTCAGCTTCGGAACATGTTTCTATGGACCTTTGAGGGTCATACATGCCAATTTTGGGCCTGTTTCGAAAACTTTTTGTTTTTTGGCATTTTTGGGGTTTTCGCCAAAAACTCATAAATGCGCCATTTCAGTTTGAAGAGTCGTCAAGGGAGGAGGGTGATACCAATGGATTCCATAATTTCATGAGCAGCTCTCCAGCGATTTTCATGGCATTTGAAGATCATTCGCCCCTCCAAATTGGCGAAAAACAGCCTCATTTTGCACATTCTGCCCGCCATATCAGCAGCCTGCTATTTTCTGGGTTTTTGCACACATGTACAGTTTTGAGGGACTTTCAGAGATCAGATTGAGATGATTCCACTTGCATTGGAAAGCAGACACAGAGAGCTTTCCAACGAGCCATCATGAGCCTCATTTCGACATCGGGAAGGCTTCCATTTGCATCCAGCAAATCAGGGGACCTTTTTCAAGCATAAATATGAAGTATTTTTGCAATTTTTGAACTCCAAAATCTGCTTTTCCCAAATGTGCGTTAGGCTATTTTTATCATGGGAAAATCATGTAAAGTCAATATAATTTCCGTTTTTAGCAGTTTTTTAGATATTTTATGGGATATTTTGTGCCTTGGGCTTTGTAAAGCCTCAAGGACAAGTTTAGATATTTTGACTTGGCCAATGGGATAGCTAGTTGCTCCATGAGGTTTTCCTCCTTCTAGCCTATTTATCCCATGGTTCTCATTGTAAATCAGAGGCTGAACTTGAGAGAAGAATTAATGCATTGGTCATATGAGCTTTGAAGAATACACTTGAGTTATGATGTTTGGATTGCCTCTTGGATGCTTTTGAGGAATGTTGAAGGCTTGTCGATGGATTCCTTGACATGGTAGAATGGTATAGTGCTTCTTAATGTTGTTTTGTCTTCTAGTTTTCACTCATATTTCATTTTTCTTGCTGCTATAGATCAGTAAAGACTGATTTTGAGACATGCCCATGGAGGCACCTCAAAATCCCTGAATCTTCATAGCTTGATGTTTTCTTCTCCCTTAGTTATGCTAAAGAATTCTTAGCTGCTCTTTAGTAACCTAAGGTATCGTTGCTAAGTTTTATTCATCAGTTCCATGTATGTTGAGTAGGATGTATGGTTTGCCCTACCTACCTATCAGCTGCCCAAAGTTCTGTCCATAAAACTTTCTCTTTGACTGATTTGTTGATCATTTTGTTGAACCAAGGAGGCCTAGTCCCGATCTAGCCCTTTGCCTAAAACTATGAAAACTTATTTGTCCAAGTACCCAATGACTTAGAGACTATGTTTAGGTGTTCCGGCATAGTTTATGAGTTGTTAGTTTGTCTCATGTGTTTTCCCCAAAGTCTGATAGCCTTTTCCCGAAGTTAGAGGGTCATATACCTCTATGTATGGCTTGAATGTTTGATTTCTATGTATTGATTAGCTTATATTTATTCCTAGCATGATTAATGGCTCGCTATTACATGTTTATGTCTGCTATTAACTATTTTGCACTTGAAATCCCTTGTCTTTCACCAACTTATTGTTCATTTAATCCATTTTTCCCAGAGATCCCTTCTATTGTGAATCAAATCGGCCCTACAGCAGCTTCACATCATCACCTCATAAGCTTCCTTGACTTGTTTGACCCCATAGCCCAATTTATCTACATCTTGTCATCCAGTTTATGTATTTGATCAGTTTCATTCCTCACAAACTTAAAAAATCAAAAAACTAAAAACATACTTCATAACTAGCCTAATATCAAAACACCGCAAGTAAACACACCGACATCTTTTGCACTTATAGAGAGAGCCCTCTCTGAGTCCAGGAAGGCTAGGTCCTTGGGCTCCAAAGCTTGGTTTGATGTTACATCGTCATTTGGCTAGCCAATCGGCCAAATCACGGGACCCTAACAAGATCCATCTAGATCCAACCACTGATTTTATGACCAGTCGTGGGACAATCTCCCATGCATTGTTCTTGACGATGGAGTCATACTCTTCTACCATCGCATCAACCCAAATTGGTTGTTGCACTTCTTCTTGAAAGGAAGATGGTTCTATCACAATACACTTTCTCATAAGAGCCATGTATCGAGTAAACCTATTTGCACAATGAATTAGGGGCTCCTACATTATCTACTGCATCAAGTCTTAATCTATCAGCTTCCGTGGTGTGCCTTCTACCATTTCTGGTGGATGGCTCTGCATGAGTGTTTTCTACCACTCCATAATCCTCCACATGTGCCTGCTCCACATCTTGAGGTTCATTCTTTGGAACCAAGAGTTCCTCCTCTGCGTGCAAATCCAACTCCCTCTCAAGGGACAATTGCATGGCTTTCTCCTCATCAAATTTTATATCCCATCACACAATAGTCATTCTGTTGTTTGGAAAATACACCCGATAGTTGTGGGGAGTTTCAATGTACTACAAAAATATCCCAATCTCAGTTGTTCGTTCAAGCTTCATCCTGGCGTCTTTGGTCACATGCACATAAACAGATGAGCCAAAAATCTTAAAATGTGAAACATCAGGTTTCTTACCAGTAAAAGCCTCTTCTGGTGCACTCACGCCAAGTATCCAATGAGGACAACGGTTTTGCACAAATATCGCTGTGTTTCATGCCTCTGCCCACATATGCAATAGTAGGCCCTGATCATGCAAGATTGCTCATGTTGCACCCACAATTGTTCTGTTCTCTCTTTTTGTGACCCCATTCTACTGTGGGTTATGAGGCGCAATCAACATTCTCTGAATTCCTTCTTTGCTGCAGAAGTTCTTGAATTCATTTAAGATGTACTCACCACCATTGTTGCTCCTAAGAGCCTTCACATGCTTCCCCATGTCTTTCTCCACCAGTGCTTTGAACTCAAGAAATTTTGAGAATTTCTGATCTTTCTTCTGCATGAAGTAGATCTAGCACTTTTGAGAAAATTCATCAACAAATATCACATAATACTTATGCTTTCCTATCGGAGCAGTAGAGAATGGTCCATACACGTCCGAGTGAACTATCTCAAGGATTTCCGAAGCTCGGTTCTCCTTCTCATGAAAAGTGGCCTTTGCATACTTCCCCATAGTACATCCCTTGCATGTGTTTGACTGCGCAAGAGTACCCTTAGGAAGACCCATATAAATCTGCTGCATGACCTTCAAGAATCCATGGTGAAGATGGCCCAATCTCCTATGCGATAACTCACCCTCATCCCAGCTCACCACTTTGTCAGCCTTACTCGTCAATGTTACGCAACCATCTACATCAAGTTTATAGAGATTATTAACTCGAATCCCAATATTCTTGGCTTGTCTTGTTTGTGTCCGAGGAAATATTTTCCCTCACTGAAAACAACATCATAGCCTCTATCCTCCAACATTGCAACTGAGACTAATTTTTTCTTCAAGCCTGGTACATGCATTACATCCTTTAATTGAAAGGATTTACTTGACTCTCTATAGAAGGTAACTGTACAAATCTCGGTAGCACTGTACCACCCGTAATCACCCATTTAGATATGCATCTGGAGGTCCTTCTCCTCCAAGCTACTAAAAATTTCTTTGTCTCCCATCATGTGAAAGGATGTGTTATCACTCCACCGGATCTATAAGGCTGAGAAAGAGTTCAAACAAAGGTAACCACAAACCAATATTTTAGCTTGGTAGCTAGCCCTACCAAACCGGAGAGGGCTCTCTCCACAAATTCACAGCCAAGAGGGCTGGATGAATTAGGGTTTTAGGCTAGGTATGAGTACAGGGGTTTTTTTGTTTGAATTGGTTTGCTGGATGGGTAAATTAGGTCAAAGAGGCTAGGTCAAGGAAAATAAGATTAGGGTAAGATTCAATGGGGCAAGGTAGGTAGGAAGGCTAACACTTTAGGGTTTCAGGGTGAGATGGATCAAACTAATGAGGAGCTAGAAAGAGTAAGGAAAAGCATGTATTCTTTACTAAACTGAAGAAAATGAATAAATTATGAAGATTTTCCCAAAACAAAGCATGAGAGATGTATTTTGCTTATCAACTTGAAAACCAACATATAATAGAGATGAAATGGATCATGAAGACAAAACATTCATACACATGTACCATAAGAAGAAAATATTGTAAATTTTTATACCATATGTATCCCAAAGAAATAACTGCAACTCTTTCATTAATTTCCTGCCAAATACTCATTACAATAGAGTCTCTGATCAATGAAACAAAATCCAATCATTGAAATGAGTAAAAAATTACAAGATATAGACCTCAAAAAAACTTCTCCCAACCTCAGGGGTTGAATCACTGAGTGGAGGAGTAGTTCCACCAAAAACTAAACTGAAATGTAGAGTGTAGGGAGGTTAAACTAGCTCATCCCTCACTTTTTGGAAACTGATTCATTACATCTCATCAAGAGTTTTCACCTAATGTATTTACCCTAGGTAAGTGTAAAAACATCAAAATTAAATTTACATCATGAATTAAATTGGTAAAAACACCATTTTCCAAGGTGAAAATGAAAAAAACTGAGAAAATTTGGAAATATCAGCAAACTCAGAAAATTTGTCAAAAGCTCAGTGCCAAGGTGAAAAGCGCAACACCAACTTCAACTCCACTTTTGAGGGTGTTAGGTGTCCAAATTGAGCTTAGGATAGTGCATTGGAAAGCCTATCCTGTCTAGTTTCCATATCTATGCTCATATTTTAAAATGGTGTTGATTTAACCCTCCAAAAGTTAATTCTCCCAAGACTAGTCAAAAGTGCAGCGCAAACCTCTAAATCAGGGCAGAAATGTGATTTTTTGGGTTTTTTTTGACCTTTTGACTGCTTTTTTGACCCAAAAAAGTTTTGTAATTTTTTTTCCTAATTTTAATTTGCATATTGAATCCAATGGTGCTTTCCGTTTTTCCATTGGAGGTCCCTAGAAAAAGCGCAATGCCTAGGGCGTTGTGCTTTTGACAGTGTGACCGTGCAAAACTGCCAAAAATGCAAAAAAATCCAAAATTTCCAAAAATTGCTCAAATTTCTTCAAATTTCTTCTATGGGAGGTTGATGAGGTATGTTAGGCAATGAGTGATGCCTCAACGAGGATATCAATCTTTTCCCCTTCATTTTTCTTGGTTAGGGTTTCAAGTCTTGATTTGGCGTTTTGGAGCTTTGACCTTGCAATTTGATTTCTTTTCCAGTAGTGTTTTTCCATATTCCTCTGTAAATCATTATCCTTCTTTGCCTTCTCTAGGAGCTTCTCAAGATGCTCATTTTCAATTTCAAGCCAATGCTCCCAGATCTCATTGACCATGATTGAAAATTACTCATTTAATGTGAGCTCATTGGCAAGTTCAACCTCCTTTTTCCTTTCTAGTTCTAGAGCTCTTTTCAACCCTCTATTCCTAGGTCTCCCTTTTGGCACTTGTTGTTCTTCTTAATTTGTTTCACCATACCTCTCATAAGCCTCATTAATAAAAAAATTTGCCTTTTTTTCTTCTCTTTTTCCTTGAGAAGTTGCATCTCCATGATTTCCAGCTTGGTTTTGAGTTGTTGATTTTCCTGCTCATAGTATGAAATCAAAAGTTTAGATCTCTCTAAGTTGGTCTAAAGCTCCCTAATTTGGGCATCCTTCTCCTTAATAATAAAATTCGAGGCCTCATAATCATGCTTCTCATCAAAGTCAATAAGGTCAAAATCTGTTTCCTCATCATGATGATCTTCCTCCTCATGAATGGCTTCCTCCTGTACATCTTCCTCTGCCATATTTTGTTTCCCCTTCTGTACCTGCTTTGCTAGTGAAGAAGGAAGTGCCCCTCCCACAATCTGTGGGAAACACCTTCCTATGCCCTCTTTGATATGTCTTTGCCAATATTCCAAACTCAACCCTCTTAGGCTTGCTGACCATAACTCTGCTTGGTGACCCAATATGACCATGAAATTGTGATGATGGTGGTGATGGTGATGAAATAGGTGGTATGCTTTAAGGTGGAGGCATACATGTAGAAGGATGAGATAAAGAAGGCACATCTTCAACATGTGGATATTATGGAGCAGTGAAGATGTCATTGGAAATGAAGGTGTCCCATGATATGCTCAACTAGTCAAGGTGATGGAGTACAATGATTTTGATCAATGAGTGGTGGAAGAGGCTATTCATCTGCAGGTCATAGTCTCTCTTTTGTACAATGAATTCCATTTTGTCTATGCTCCTGAATAGATAGTATGGGATATTGAGAAATCTTACTCTTGTGAAGTGCATAAGTAGTCTAATATGGTATGTGTAGAGCCTAGAGAACCTTCCTTCACAAGAGAAGTACTTCATGATGATTTTCATCATGGGGGCATACCTATCAAGAAGGTAGCTGAAAGGGAATACCCTCTTCCTCTCATTTATGTACTTTGGTTTGATGAATGGTTCATAACACTGATCCTCCAAATCTTTGGATTTAAACCACTTGTCACGCATGTTTGGAATCCATGTGGTAGAAGCAATGATATATGTACACATGGTGAAGGTCACACCTGCAAGGGTCACCTGATTGTCTCTAAGGTTTGAGATGAAGAATATACTCGACATATGATGATTTTGGACCCTTTGAATCATGTTGCAAAAATCAAGGCAACCTACATACTCAAAAAAACTGACAGTCATATGAGAGTCCATTGGTTCATTTGTGTTGGTGGGCTCTAGCCTTAGGATTCTTCATCCTCTGTGAGGCCTTCTCTGTTCTCTATCCTCCTTTTCTTGTCTACCCTCCTCTTCCATATAGTCTCTATCTTCATCCATAGTGTTTGGTGGCCAAGAAACCCTAGAAATGAGGTGGATGGGAATGGGGAGTGGAGATAGGCCTAGGGAATAGGGATAAGTCTTAGGAAAATTTAGGGAGATGGGGGAAGGGGTTATGGAGCTTTGGGAGGTGATAGGAATTACATGTTTGAGGAAGTGGCTGCCTAGGAAATTTAGAAGCCTAAGACTTAGGGTTTTAGGGGAAAAGGATTTAGGGACTAAGAAATGGTAGTGTAGGGGTAGGGATAGGTTTAATAATGATGTAGGAAGGGATTTGAGGGTTAAAGGGAAACAAATTGGGAATGAGGAATAGAATTAGGGTTTCTTCACTAGACCAAATGAAAATTTTAATTAGGAACAAGAACACTATAAAATTAATGCTTAAGAGATCAAGGAGGCAATAAAATTGATCTACTTACTTTCTAGAGGGTGTTAGAAGCATTTTCTAAAGGTTTGGAAGAGTGTGCTTGAGTCTTGGAGCTTGAAGAGCTCACTGGGAAAAATCGCAATGCCTTGCCCAGAAGCGCAATTCCCATTGAGGAAAAGCACAACACTACTTGCTAAAAGTGCAACGCCTATTGAGAAAGCACAACGCCTATTGAGAAAGTGCAACGCCAACCTCCAGAAACCGCAACGCCACAAAATTTTTTTCCTCTGACCCTGCAATTCGAATTTCTGAACCAAGGGAGTGCATGCTCGATGAATGCAAGAGAAAATGAGCTTCTTTCTTGTCTTGTGGTGGTATTTATAATTGATCATTTGAATGAATTGGGCCTTGGGACCCAATTTCTCTTATTTTCATTCACTTTGCACTTTGAAACTATACCTTTGCATTAGACTTTTTCTTTGACAAATTGATCATTTAGTGACTTTGAGAACTCTTTGAATTTGACATTTTTTATGCTTTGGCATGTTGGAACTCTGAGTTAGCAACTTGGGAATCATGAACTTATTACATTTTGAATGACATAAAATTACATAATGAAAATTAAAAAATACATCTTAAAACCAAAATTACATGTTCAAACAAGAATTTCTCTTTACAAATCATCTTCATATGGTGAAGAGATGTTATTTGATCACCCTTTACTTGTTGGTCTTATGAAATGGAAACGAAGTTTTATTGGACCTTGAAAAACCCTAAAAAACCTAATGATAACCTTGATTGACCCTAAAAGACCTAATGAGACCTTGAAAGACTAGACTTCATGATGACATGACTGATATGATGACATGATGATATTAACTTTATGGATGATGTACAATCAGCAAGGTATGAAACTATGCCAGCATGTAATCAAATGTAAGGAAGAGTGATGTTTTTGGGCTAGGGCTACCATCATCGACTAAATTTTTGAATGCAAACCTAGTGGAATGATCAAAATTTCTAAATGAGACCCTAATATGATATGAAAAGAGGATATTTGATCAATGATGGCAAGATGCAAATAATGACACTAACAGGATGCACCACTATACAAGTACCACACCGATCCATTGCACTTGAAACCATGCATGCAATGAGAGAGGAGTCAAGCTCAAATTGTGAGGCCAAATCCTTACTAGCTGCAGATACTGAAGTCTTCTTGTTCTTCTTCTTTTATGGACAATTAGTGGCATAATGTCCATGCTCATGACAATGAAAACACTTCACTCTGGACATGTTGCGCTTCTTTCCATCTTTATCAGACTCAGATTTGGAATGGAATTTATTTCCTTTCACCTTCTTAGCCTTGGCAGCCAAAGAAAAATATTCTTCATCATCATTCTTAGATGAAGAGCCATTCCTAGTATTCCTCCTGAATTATTCTTGCACCAAATCCGACCAAAGTCATTCCCAATCTGGCAGCTTTTCCCTTCCATCGACAGAGTCTTGATAACTATGCCAACTCTTGGGAAGTCCTAGAAGAGCTAGGCTCACCAAGTCATCATCTGCGATAGTAATGCCGAAACTCCAAAGCTCATCCCGACATTGGACAAACTTTGTTAAATATTTTGGCATTGTGTCTCCTTTCTCCGTTTTGATTTTCCTAAATTTATCCTTCAGTGCCAATTTTCTATGATCACTTCTGCTTTGAAATAGATCTTTCAAATATTTCCACATTGTATATGGTGTCGCTTTGCCATGGATACTTGAGAAAATTTGGTCTCGTACTCCCTCAAATAAGATCCTCCTTGCCTTTGCAACCTTCTTTTGCCAAGCATGAAGATTTGCAACATCTGCTATAGTGGGTTTGGGAACATCATTGTCAATGAATTATTTCAGCCCATTTTCCTCCAGTACTGCCTCCATCCTATCTTTCCAAGCAATATAGTTAGATATTCCCTTGAGTGCATACTCTAATCTCAAGCCATTGAAAGCCATTTCGATCCTGAATCGCCTGTCGCACCAAGAATGTCTTTTGCAAATTCAAATTCTATTCAGTCACAAACTCAACTTCTCCTCCACTATAGTGATTTCCCATGCTCTGATACCATGTAGAAATTATACAAACATATGTATATCAATGGATTTAATCCAATCTAACAATTTACTAAATCTAGATACTGAATCCTTCTATAAATCAATTGTGGAAATTAAACATAATTGCCAATCACATGAAGCAAAGAAAGAATCAAATCAAACCATAACACAGATAATGTCCCGGGGAAATCTTGATGCTCAAAACCCCTTTATCTTCTATTGTATATTAACCATGGAATCATGGAACAATTATAATTAAGTATTCTCACAAGAGTCTCCTACACTCTCACAACTGTCTCACACTGTCCTGGACAAAACTGGCCAACACTTAGCCAATTCTCAACCTCTAAACAACCTACCTTTCTTGCGCAATTCTTGATGAATGCAATCCCTATTCTTTAGGAAGTTTGGCCTTCCTAAATTGCACAAGGATCATGGGCACTCTAATGGATGTCTGTTTGCATGCAATGAACCTACTAATCACACAATGTAATATCCCAAAAGGGAGAATGCAGTAATACTAAAACACAATATAAGAACTACAAAAAAGTAAACAAGAAATATATATACACATTAGAATGCACATAAATAGCTGAGCCATTTTATTATATTGGAGGTGAAAAAAGCAAGTACAACAGTGCTCAAAATATGAGACACTCAAGCCACAAGGGTGGCCTAAAATGACCCTGCAATGATGTCCCAAGAGGGACTGCATAACTGCAGCTCTGCTGGAAGGTAAACTGCGTTGTCCTTGATGCAACTGTAGGGACTGCAACTGCCTGAAATATAGAATATAGGAAGAATGGGAGCTTCGATGATGCTGAAATTGTAGATGTGGGCTCAATGATGGATTCCCAAGATAACTCATAAGGGATTTCTCAGATCTGTAAGTCTAAGAAAACCAACCTCTTAGGGCTTCTCATATATGCTGCTGGGAATGTAGATTTGAAGCTAGATCTGATGATATGATGGCTGCAATGATGCACAATCAGATCTATGCAAGAAGGGCTGATCCCTTCTCTAGATCCTTGGGCTAAAGCTCAAGATCTAGCTCCTCCAATCTCCTCCACTGAAAATAGCTGCTGGATGAACAACAACTTCAGAAAAATGTATTGTCAGAGAGGGAGGCTCCTTAGCACTACTAGATGTGTCAAATTAGCTTCTAAGTGATGGAAAAAATAGATCCAATGTGAGGAGGTTATCCCTCATAGGATTTCCAGCTGAAATATTGGAAACTTCCTTCCTCCAATAGATCTACAGGACTAAACTGTGAAATCCTTGAAGGGACTGCTGCTGCATGGAGGTAAAATCCAATGGCCTGAATGCCTGATGTAGATCTACTTCTCCTGAAAGGTTGGACCTGAAGAAAAAAGTGGTAGGATGAATCCTCCACTAGCTTCCTAGCTGAAATGCTAGAAACAACCTCCTGAATATGGCACCAATTCCTGATAAGGAATGAATAAAAATCCTCTTCCTTAGAGATCACTCAAAGAAAGAGGTGGGATTTCCGCTTGGGAATGCCCTGTGCTAAACAACACTGCAAAATTTTCTAAATAGCCCAAGCCTGCATAGAAATGTCCTAAGACAAATCTAGATCTAAATAGATCAATAAATGAATAATCAAAATCATCCCTTTCATTGTGTCTTCACCTTCATTATATGCATGAGCCTTCCATAGCCTAGGCCCACTCCAATACTGTGCTGTACATGTGGACAAAAGTCTCCAAGGTTGACTGCATTTTTTTTCCATGTGCTCCATCATGTTCACATGGGGTGATTACCCCCTTCATCATGTGTGCATTAAATGCATCACTTTCCCCACTATCTTATCATAAGTGCTTCATGATCTTCTTGAATGCACTATGATCTCAGTTGACCTTATCAAATATCCTCATGATTTTACATTTAAGATCCATGATCTTATTTGATTGTTTCCTCCATAATCTATCTCATAAATGAGACATGATCTCCATTAATGGAGCTGCTCCACTAATCCATGATTCTAGATCTAGATCTAAAATATCCACATACACACATTAAAAGTGGATTTTATTCATCTTTGAGGTTTGTGGGTCCCTCCACCCTTTTATTTACTTAATTTATTAAGAAAATCAAAGGACTCTAATATTCCAAGTATGATGTGAAAATTTGGGAATATTACACACAAATGATAGTTAACCTCCCTTTAACCTTTGTCTCAATTGGGTCTCCACTAGAACTGACATGCATGCAACTATTAATAGTAAATTATCAGTTGCATGGTAGATCACTGATTGTGAATTAAATAATATTTAATTCACTTGATCTCTCACTAGTGAAGCAAAAAGTTACAACTAGTTCAACTGACTCTAACTCACCTAATTGAGTTAACTGATTACACATTCATTAAAATAATGCACCAACTGTAATTCAAACTCCATAACTAATAGAATTACTCTGCATGCCTCACCAACAACCCTCAACTCGAAATACATGAGCTAACTTATTTTATCACACTCAATTAACTATTACAAGTGATCATGAGATAAAAATACATTTTATTGTCCAATTTAATTAAGGGAAAATTAAATTATACACTGCACCAAATTAATCAATTAATCTGGCCTTCACACTAATGTATCGTTAGGACCTATTGGTCCCACACTAGTGTGTGTGCTGCAATTTCTTGTTGGACTTCAACACCATATATACCCAATATTGTTTAGTTTTATTTGAATTCTATATCCATTCTTGAAGTCAATTCTGAAAATAACCTACCAAATATTAAAGAGACCATCACTCTCGATATCTTGACCAAACCCGACATTTTCGAGAAACTACACATCAACGTGTCTTGTTATCCGGATGAGATTAAGACCTATAAAGCCCTATTCTAGGAATTTAGAGATGTATTCACATGGTATTATGAGGAAATGTTCTTTTTTGATCCAAACATTGTGGTGCATGAATTCAAAACTTATCCTAATGCTAAACCAGTTCAACAATGCCTCCGTCTGGCCCATCCTGAGATGGTTGCTGCGATTAAAGTGGAAGTTGAAAAAATTGTATGCACTAGTTTCATCTACCTAGTAACTTTGACTGATTGGATGTCAAATATTGTTCCTGTCATGAAGAAACAGGGAAAAATTCATGTGTGTTTTGATTATTGGGACATAAATCATGCTTTTCCAAAGGATAATTATCCCACCCCGTTCATCAACCAAATTGTTGATGACTGTGATGGCTGTGAGATATTTTCATTTATGGATAGTTTCTCTGGCTATAATCAAATCAACATTCTCCTTATGGACCAAGCTAAAACTGCATTCATTTGTCCCTAGGGCACATTTGAATACCATAAGCCCCCTTTTGTATTAAAGAATGTTGGGGCTACGTTTTCGAGTGTAATGGATTACTCCTTCCATGACATCGAACATATAGTAAAACCTTATTTGGACGATTTTCTTGCTCACTCGAAACATCAGAATGATCACCCAATGCATATTAGGGCCATATTTTTATGATGTAGACATTATAATATTTGAATCAATCCTCACAAATGTGTGTTTTGTTTTAGTTCTGTTCGACTTCTCGGTTTTTTGCTTCAAAACATGGAATTCATATTGATCCCTTGAAAGTTTAGGCGAGCATCAATTTTCCTGCTCTTTCTTCCCTCCTTCAACTTCAACGACTCCAAGGGAAGGCTAACTTTCTTCGGAGGTTTGTCCCTAACTATGTCAAATTGACCAAAGGTTTCACTCGTCTGTTAAATAAAGGGGTTCCCTTCCATTGGGATGAAGTTACTCAAAAGGTGTTTGATGCCTTGAAATATGTAATTATTTGGGCATCGTTGTTATACCCCCAAGATTACCAGCGTGATTATTTCCTGTATCTTGACATTGCAGTTACTACCATTGCAATGGTATTGGTCTAGGAGGATGATGTAGGGATTAAGCATCTTATCTATTAATTGAGTTTAAATCTTAATGATGCCGAGGTCAATTACACCCACATCAAAAAGTTAGATTTAATGGCTATTCAAGTTGTCCAAATATTTCACCACTATATCCTGCTCCGTAAAACTATCATCATTTCATATTGCAACCCTATGACATACATTTTTTCACGTGAATTTTTGGGGGGGAAATAATACAAATGGATCGTCATCTTGCAAGAGTTTGATTTTTAATTCATCAAATCCAAGTCAAAGAAATCCTTAGTTTTCGTTGAGCTGATATGTGACCTTCCCACCACTGATTCTAAATCAACATCCCAAAATTCCATTTTAGAGGAATCATTGTTTATGATCTCATCATCTAACTCATGGTATGGAAACATTGTTATATATCTCCTTACTTATAATTTTTGGTCTGATACCTCTCACTTTGAACAACGATGTATTCGATATCAAGCCAATAATTACATCATCATTAGTGATAACCTCTATTGTCACGGTATCGATACAGTTTTACGAAGGTTACTCACTCATGAGAAGGATGAGAAAGTATTAAATGATTCCATTCAGGGGCATGTGGTAGTCATTTATCTGGTTATGCCACTGAACAAAAGATCCTGCATGCATGTTAATTTTGGCCTACCATATTTTGATATTGTATTCTCGTTATCCAGAATTGTCACGCCTGCCATATTTACGATCATAAGACCCATGGTCCACCCTCTCCTTTGCATCCTGTTATTGTTGTAGGTCCTTTTGAAAAATGGGGTATCGATTTCATGACATGTAACCCTCACTCATCTGGGGAGAATGTCTATATCGTCGTAGCGGTCAATTAATTTACCAAATGGGCCAAGATGGTTCCTACATTTAACAATACCAACGAAAAAACTGCTAATTTTGTCTTTAACCATGTCATTGCACAGTTTAGTTTTTTGCAAGCCATTACTACGGACCATGGAAAACATTTTCCTAATCACATGATGTCTGAACTAACTGCCAAGTTTTGACTCTATCATGAAATTTCCACTCCTTACTACCCTCAAGTGAATAGGAAAGTTGAGTCTATTAATAAAATTCTCGAGAAGATGCTTCAGCGCATGATAGTGGTCCATAGGTCGGATTGGAATTTGATTCTTTATGATGCTTTGTGGGCATACCGAACCTCTGTTAGGACTGCTACCGGACTTAATTTGTTGTAATTGGTTTATGGTCTGGAAGTTATGCTTCTGATTGAATGTGAAATTCCATCATTGAAACTTGTTGTAGAACTTCTTCCTGCCACTTCCATAGAAGAGGAACATCTCTTACATCTAACACACTTAGATGAGACTTGATGGGATGTTTCCATGGCTAATGAAGCCCATAAGAAATGTATCAAAGCACAATATGACAAGAGTGTCAAGACTCATGTCTTCTCAGTAGGAACCTTAGCCTGATATATGACCAAGAGTCTGATAAATTAGGATAAGGGAAGTTCCAACCCATGTGGCTAGGTCCATATATTGTCAAGCGTGTTCTTGCTAAAGGGGCCTATGAGTTAGTCGATTTTGATGGAGTTCCATTGGTGCAACCTAGAAATGGGTTGTACCTTAAGAAATACTATGCTTTATTCTTTTTATAATGCACAGTTATGTACATGCTGTATATAGGTGTGTTAGTATGTTTTCGATGTGTCCCTTTAGAGTTTCCTTTTTTTTCTGTCGTTTACATTTGGTTTGCATATTTCGACATCCCTGCAACCATATGTTGGTTATTTTGATGGTGCTAGTCATATTTCTCATAATCTATCCTCTATAGAATGGGCTATCTTTGCTCCAAATGGCGAGTTAGTGAGTCTACAAGGGATTTGTATTGGTCACTCTACCAACAACATCACCTAGTATAGCGCTATGATAGAGCTACTGTCTGATACTATTTTGCATGATATTCACTGTATGGTCATCAAACTTGACTCACAAATTGTATTGCTACAACTAACTAATGTCTATTCAGTTACAATTCAAACTATGCTTCATATGTTCTTGAGGGTTAGTCTTCTATAATGATACTTTGATTTCATCCAATATCAACAAATTTCTAGAAAAATACATACATTGAAAAATTCATTGGATAATAATGTTTTATATAGAAATTTGTGACATATGTAAATAAATTTCAATACACATCACATCCATTGAAAGAGATAATACAAACATAAAGAAAAAGTGAAGATAATTGTATATATATAGTAGTTCAGTTTTAAAATTTGTGTTGGAGACACATATGGCCACACGATCTGTCATATCTAAAAAATACATGCAAATATGGATATAAGCCTCCTATTAGACTAATCATGGTGCTCATGGTAACATGCCACATCAAAGTAGTTGACTAATGCGACCAGGTACTTTGATAATGTGTCATTGCAGTCTCATAGGAAGTTAGTGGACTGCGATCTCACCTATGCCATGTTTCAAACTTTCCATATGATGCTCTACCTCTGCTAGGGTGTCAGTCACATTGAGATACTGTAGTACATCTCTTCTTGCTACAACAACTTGTGCTGGCTCTAGTACCTATTGCAAGTCTCCCACACGTTGGATATATGAGGAACTCAAGAGTTGAATAGGTCCAACATCTACATGCACATATTGATAGTTTAGTCTCATATACATCAAAAACACATTTTTTTTTTAGAACTTAAAAATAAAAAATGGTCAAAATGTCTTACCTATAGCACTCCATCGATCACCGCAAGGAAGTGCGATCTCAGGGTCTCCATGAAAATCCACCCCTATGTATGTATAATCCTCTATCATAATGAGTTTCCTACTTAACCATCTGAATAAGGCCGGTGAGAAGCTTATCACCGACAAACTTGCATGTTAGGACATGAGATCCACCCACTTTCTCATACGTGGAACTCTTGGATCAATGGGCTTGAGTGTGATATGTTGAGACTGTAACAATGGAATCCTTTCTAATGCAAAGGAGATGAGGATTGAACCACAACCAAAATTATTCAATCATCCATATTTTTCTTTAATCGATTTCTCTTTCATGTTGACCAACAGTCCCTCATTCCAGTTGAAAATTGTTGGTTATATACATTCTAGAGCGTACTACATGCATGACCTATTGATCACATGAAGTGTATAACTACCATCCAATATAGAAATAATGAATAGGATCATTACTAAATTAAACTATACCACATATTTTATATTTATCTTCCCATCCTTGGTTGACTTGGCTCAAGGTATGCAATGGGCGATGACATAATCTTTGACTGTCTCTCCACCCCTTCTCATTCCGGTGAAAAATACGGGGGAACCTCTCCTAGATAAACCAGTGAAGAAATACATGTCCTAAACATGTATCTCAAGCATATGTGCTCATAGTATGAATGACTAAGCCTGGACATCCCATGCATACACAAGATATTCTAGTAGCTCCATATGCTGCCTCATTCCGGGAAGCCAGAATAATTTCAGAAATCCACAACCTCTTAATGCCTGAATGGTAGCAGGGTCATTTTATGAATTCATATATTATTCTTCATGTTCTCTTTCTCTCCATGTCAAATCCATTTTTCTCCAATGAAGTTCTGAAAAATCACAAGGAGATTCATTAGAGGCTATTTCATGCAAAAATATTACCAAATTTTAAGAGAATCTGGTGAAAACAAGTTTTGAATTTCACCCAACGCACCCTCCCAAAGGGAGACAATGCGTTGCAACATTGTCCCTAGCACAGATGATCCTAGATCAACGCTCCTTTTTACCTTTTGGGGGTGCTTTTATCTCAAGGTGAAGTATTAGATCCATAGGACCCTCAAAAACCAAAAAAACATGCATGAAATTACAAAATGAAACCATGAAATGAAAGAGAAAGGTTTTAGCTCCTACCAGGAAGTGACGACACCTAAAATGATCCACCTAATTGACTGCAATCAATTGTAAAGATCGAGGGAAAAATTACTCATAACTCAAAATCAAAGGGTAAATGTGAAATGGTAAAATGAAATGTCATTTTGATTATTTATGGTCATTATTATCATTATTTTATTAATATTTAATGTTTTGACCTAGTTATGATTAACTTTTATCATGAAACATGTATTTTTAGTCTTTTGATGGTGTTCTAAGTAGGTTGACAACTATTTAATGGATTTTGTCATGTTATGAATCATTTGGACCAAAGAGCACACTTTATCACTTTCTCAGGTTCTGTAAACTCACAAAAAAGGACACCCCTAGAGTCCTCTTTCAACTCTTTTCTGACTCCCAAAATATGAAAATATTGTTGAGCACTTGTCTTTTCGAACTTGTTAAAGTAAATGAAAAGACGTCTAATTAGTATAAGTTTAACCCTTTTCCGAACTAAGATAGAATATTTACGAAAAATAAATACCTTAGTTGATCATGACTAGATGTTCTCTTGGGTATCATTTTTTTCCTTTTTGGACTCAAGGGACTATCTACAAAAAGAAACCTCTGGAGTTTTATTTTTTGCATATTTTTCAAACTCTCTAAACATGAAAAATATGTCGAGTTTTCCTCTCGTTGGACTTGTTAAAGCATCAAAAAATGTGTTATCACTTGATATGATAGGTTGGGATGTGTCAACCTCCAACCAAGAGTAACTATTTCAAACCACTTAAAGCTATAAGTTAGCCCTTCTAGAAAAAGAGGGCTCTCTCAAGAAACATTGGATAATGTTTTGAATAAGTTTAATTGTAGATGGCTAACTCTGGATTTTTGTATGATTTTGCAGGTGAAAGAAAGTGTGATAATCAACACCATTGGGCATGGAGTCAGTTAAAAGATAACTCAATTACAAAAAAACTTCATTTTGTTGAAGCTAAGGCATTTTTGGTTTAACTGATGTGAAGTAAAAAATTACAGTCAATCACAACAAATTTGAAGGAGGTTGGAGCAATATTACATTGAATTCCACGTAACCAAACTAGCTATGAAAAATAATAATAACATAAAAACATGATGGGATAGAATGAAACCAAAAATGAATCTCAGGTTGAAACAAAGTATTGCATATATATATAACTGGATACAAATGTACAAAAAATGGTCTTTCTCACACTGTCGATCCCTTGCAGAGTCAAAAAACTACAAATATATAGAAATACATCTCAATCTATCATTAATTACAAAATCTGCCACCTGGGGCCAAATTTGATCATTATGCTAAGAGACCTAATCCTATTATATTTAAAAAACATATTGAGATTTTTTAGGGATTTTTTGTTTTCATATGAATTCAAATAGGATTCTATTCATTTATGAGCCCTCAAAAATTATGTTGTTGAACCTTACCGAATCCAACAAAATGTTGAGTTTGCTAAATTGTTGATGTGCTTCTACCACATGGATGTGCTCACATGGTTGAATTTTCTGACTTGTGTTCCTGGAAAATATGATTTTTTGTCTGATGATGTGGATACCCTGTGTCCTGTAATCCATCTGATTTCCCTATTTTCTGATGACAAATCAAAATTCATAATGTAGAAAAAGTGATTTGACAATTTCGTAGAAAAATTTGGTAGCAAGCTAAAAAACAATTCCTATGGTATTTCTCTGATCTTTATGTAAGTTTTGAAGCCTTCCCTTATGCATTTTTGCAAAATTCAAAGCATTAGATTTCCTTCATCTCAAATTTTCACTTGCATTTTCACCAATGATATGCTACAACAATTTCGTAGCAGATTTTCAACTTAACTATGGGGAGTTTCTACGAAAGTTTGAATTCTTTGATTTTTTTGATTTTTTATGACTTCTTCTGCCTTCCTATCACTCCTTATAGCTTGTCTAACCATTTTTATTGTTGAAACTATAATTTAGCATATTATGGGAAAAAATGTGAGAAATTTATCATACTCATGAGGTGCTTGCTTCTTCACCTAAAAGATTAATATTTATTTTTGAGACTTCACTTTTGATCATCTCTACTTGAGTTTCCAATCCTTTGAATTGTTTTTCCAGCTTACTTCTCTCTACCTGTAGCCATATGTTCCTTTTATAAATATGATTTAACATCATGTGCAATGGTAGAGTCCTCTTCACCTTCTAGATTTTTCTGCAACTTCATCATAGTAGTCTATCTGCTTTAACACCTGCTCCATCAACTCCTTTTTGTCTAGTTTGGCTTCTATCACTTCTTCTCTATCCTCTCTCAATTTTTCCTGTAAAAATTCTATCTGGATTTTTTCTTGCACAAGTTATTTTCCTTGTCTTCTCTTTGCTGGTTTCACTTTTTTTAAGAGAACTTCTGATATGTTTTCTATTTGTTGCATTGATATTGTTACAGTTTTTCTTGGTCTGAAAATGAATCCAAGTTCCTCTTATGTAAACTCAAGTTTCTTAGCCCTCTTGTTCTTTTTCTGAATTTTTATCTCTGTCACTTGCAAAGGCTGCAAAACTGGACTTTCTCCAAGTTCAATGGCTTTTGGAATATCAACTAACTTACCTTTCCCTTTACTCTCTTTTCTGGTCATCCTTTTCCCTATACTTGTGGAAGTCTTTAGTATATGTTTAGTTTATGGTTCTTTCTCTTCCCTAGGAGTATTTGACCGAGATTTTGGAGTTTTTCTAGAGGGAGTAGCAACATCTAGCTCATAAACACTCAAGAACAAGAAAGTACGACAATCTCTGTTTAACTTATTTAGCTCTTCTAAAACAAGAAATTTTATGAGGCCATGATGGAATATTGAAGTATTTCTAGCATCAGGTTTGGCTTGGACATTATCAATCATCTTTCCCAAACTCCTAAAAATATAGAAAATAATGTCGAGAGGTTGTTTACCTGTAAAATGTAAGAAAAGTCTGAAGTGATATTGGTAAACCATATTGAACCTTCACATGTAAAATATTTCTGGATGACCATTAAAAATTTGGAAAAATTCTCTTTAAGGAAAACCCTAGAAATGCTAGTAGTCATGTCAATTCCTCCATATTCATCCTTCAGAAAATCATCATAGTTGAGTAGCTGTAACTTCTGAACTTTGAACCACATCTCACGAAACCGAGGAATATCTGTGAAATTTATGGAAAAATCCTTAGCAAATTGTCCATGAAAACCCTACAACTTCTAGGAAAAATGCAGGCATCCAACCCTAGAAAATGATTGGCTAAAAGTAGGGTCTTCTTCCTAAAGCTTCATGTTTGTGGGTTCATAGCATACCACCGAGCGTCCTTTGTATTGTTTCTTTTGCACCATGGAAACAACACGTAATGAGCTCCTTCTTGCCACCTACAAATTCTCCTAATGACAGATAGACCTCCCTATGACAAATAAACTAACTAAAAAATGAAAAAGAGAATGATGGACCATGTGCTTTGCAATGTGACATTTGGAGATAATGGATAAAGGTAAACTCTGACATGTAATCATGATCCATTGAGAATATAACCCGTGATTTAAAAAAATTGATGGTTACCAATCGTACAACAGGGTTTCATAGTGGAGCAGGTGGCAGAAGTGACAAATTTTCTATAGAAGTTTCAAGAACTTTCGTAGAAAACCCTATGTTTTCATAACTGGACCTGCTATGAAATTCGACAAAAGTGGCTAAAAATGATCATGAGCAAGTGAGAACAACACAAATAATGATTTGGATTCTGACTCATACTATGGACCCCACTTAGACCCATTTTGAATCTACACAATGACTAAGTGACCAAATTGACACTTTGTACATGTAATTTTATTTTGAGAAAATTTAAAAATCTAGATAATTTGACAAATTAACTCCAAACTATATCTAAGTGTTATGTAAGATAACAATGGCTCCAATGGGGATGTTGCTCCCTCGTGGTACAACAAAGAACCAATACACTGGGTGCCTTATTCAAACATTAAAAATTGATGACATCATCTCCAAGTTTGTATGGCCTTCACTTTGGGCTCAAATCCATTGAAGAGACCATCCACACCTGCAAATTTGAAAATGAAAAATGGAATATGTACATTGATGTTTTTCCAGCTAACTGAATCATGAGGAATACTGCTTAAGAAACCACCCATTGATAGTTCCTCCTTTACACAATTAACTATCCATCTCTTGTAGTATAAATGTATTATTCCCATGGTAAGCTGAGATCTTATATGGCCCTTTCCAAAAGTTCTCAAACTTGCCTTGTTTTCCTTTTTCTTAAATTCAAGCCTCCCACTTCAAAACCACATCATGAATATGGAAATATGCTTCTTTTTTATTTTTGTCAAATGTATTTTTAACCCTGTTTTGAGATTGTTGATAGTTGTTGTAGACTTATTCTCTTTTTTCTCGCAAAGAAATCAACTGATTTGATCCTTCGTTGAATTTCATTTGGTTCTTCCTACAATCCTTGAAACAATTTCATCACTGGAACTCCAAGGGAGCTAGGAAACACAACATTAGTCCCATAAACCAAATCATAAGGAGAAAACCCTATGGATCTTTTTGTGCAAATTATATTAGCCCATAAGGAAAATTGAAGTTTCAAGTGCCATGACCTCTTATTTTCCTGCAAATTTTTCTTGATAACTCTGATTAGGCTCTTGTTGATGACTCAACCAAGCCATTACATTGACGGTAATAAGATGTAGAATGACCAAGGGTGATATTATACTCATTACAAAAATTCACCATATTCTTTGATTTAAAGCGTTGAGCGTTGTCAGTGATGAATTTCATTGGACAACGAAGTCTAGATAAAATGTGACTTTCCAGAAATTGTATGATTACTGAATTTGTGGCTTGAATTGTAGGAATTGCTTCAATCCACTATGTAAAATTTCCAGTGGAAGTTAGAATCCACCGATGTTGGCATGAGGATGCAGGATGTATTTCCCCAATAAAATCCAACCCCCACTGCTGGAAAGGAGCTTCCACAAAAATGGGTTTCAAAGGTAATGGGAGAAATTTCCTTTTCCATCAAATATCTGACATTCATGACAAGCATCCATTTTCTTATACACATCTTTGAACATTGAAGGCCAGTAAAAACCTACTATGAGTATTTTATTTACTGTTTATTTCCAGTAATTATGAGCCCCACAATAACCTTTATGAAATCCCTCAGTCACTTTCCCAACTTCATCTTCTAATAGACATCTAAGAAGTATTCCAACTGTATCTTTCCAGTACAAAAATTTGTTCAAGATATAATACCTTACTGATTTCAGTTTCGAAAAATTGGCTTTTGATTTTTTCAACTCAGGAGGAGCTCTATGATGCTGTAGAACAAAAACAACATGTTTATACTAGTCTGTCATTGTAAACCTTTCTTCAACATGGATCAGCTCTTCATCTTCCATTACATCTGAATTTTACGCTATAAGAATAATGCTTAGACATTCAAAATTGGATTGAGTCACAAAATTTTCCAGTCCTTGTCCTTTTACCAATTTGGTCAGCTTGATCTCCAGATCATATTCAATTAAAGTAACAATCCACTTTCTCCTCTTACCATCTGGATCAACTTGGGTTAATATGTCTTTTACTACAACATAAGGTAAAAAAGAAACAATATGCGAATGTATAACATATACCCTGAAATATTTAAGTTCTTTCACCAAAGCATAATCTTGCTTATCCATAATGCTATACTTCAATTCATAATTCCCAAATGTCCTACTAAAGAATGAGATTGGTTGTTCATTACCTTGTTTTTTCTGTAACAATGCTCCTGCAATGGTGTGTTCCGAAGCAAAGGTAAAAACCATAAATTCTTTTGAAAAATCAGGGTTTATGAGTACTGGAGCTTGAGTAAGAGCCTTCTCTATTTCTTCAAATGAATGTTCAGCCCCAAATGTCCACTTAACATCACAATATTTATTAAGCATCTTTGTAATATCTTTAACAATTTCTACAAAGTTAGGAATGAATCTTCTTTAAAAGTTCACCTTGCCTAAAAAAGATTGAATTTATTTTCTGTTTCTGGGCATATATATCTTCTAAATAGAAGTAACTCTATTTGGCTCAATCTTGATCCCCTCCTTTGATATTATATGACCCAATAATTTTCCCGTTGTCAAGGTAAAAACACTTTCTGTAGGGTTTAAAGAAATACCAAATTTTTCTGCATTTTTGAAGAATTTTTTCCAAGTGTTTGAGACATTCTTCTTCTTTCTTTGAGAAAATAGCGATATCATCGAAAAATACAACCAAAAATTTGTCATTTTCTTTTGCAAATGCAATTTCCATGGCCCTATGAAAATTTTCCCTTGCATTCATGAGTCCAAAATGCATCTTTTTATACATAAATGTTCCCCAGGGCATGGTAAAAGCTGGATTTTCTTGGTCATGTCGATGCACTAATATCTAGTTATACCGTCATAAACCATCTAACATTGAAATCCTTTGTTATCCTACTATGTTATGCAATATGTGATCCATCTTAGGAAGAGGATCGCTGTCTTTTAGTGAGGCTTTATTCAAATTTCTAAAATCAATACATATCCCAATTTCCCCATTTTTCGTCCGTAGAGGGACCAAGTTGGGAAACCACCTAGAAAAACTCAATGGTACTATAATATTCACTTCAAAAAAAAATTTAATCTCTTTTTCAATTAATGGCAGAAGTAGTGGATTAATTCTCCTCAGATTTTGTTTGAAAGACTTTTCATTTTCCTTTATTGGTATTGTATGTTGGATGACACTAGGATCATACTCTTTCAAACCTGCATAACTCCATGCAAAGACATCTATGTATTTCTTCATCAAATCAACATATTTGAGTTTTACCTCAGAAGAAAGGAATTTTGATAACTTGACACATTTAGGATTTTCTACAGTACCAAGATTACAATTTTCAACTTCTTCATCATCAAATTATATCTTAGGATTCTTAGCTACATCATTTTGATCAAACAAATTTTCAGGTGGAATCAACCCCTTAGGAAAACAATTATTTTTCAGTTGGATGACCTATGTATTGGTTTTATCTTCAAAAAACATATTTTTCTAGTCAATTTGAGTGGTTTCAAATTCTTCTTTCAACTCCAGAAAATTTCTGACCCGTTGATCATTTTCAAATACTTGCCAGATTTTTATGTTATCAGGGATGGTTGGCCTATGTCTGATTTCAATTTCATATTTCTTGCTGGAATGAATGTGAATTGTATGTAGGCTGGATGGAACAACCAAAAAATCTGCAATACCATTCTTCCCTCTAGGCCTTATTGTAAACTTGTATTCTCTAAATTTTTCTAGCAATTCAAGAGTTAAATTTTGGTATACTCTCATTCTAACATCTTTGGTTTGATAGGTGCCATTTACTTGTATAGTAACCAACTCAGAATCACCATACACTGAAATCTTTTGAGCACCTAAAATTTTCAAAACTTCTAAACCCAAAACCAAAGCTTCATACTCTTCCATGTGGTTTGTGCAATCAAAATTGATTTTGTAAGAGCATAACTTAATTTCATCTCTTGGGTTGATTATCCAAATGTCTGCACCATATCCATCTCTTCCAGCAACAACATCAAAGCTCATGTGCCACCAACCTTCATTATCAATTCCTTCAACCTGTTGCCTCTACTCTGCATGATGATTTTATGTTTCATCAATGACT
Organism: Pinus albicaulis; assembly: GCA_034641835.2. NCBI lineage: Eukaryota > Viridiplantae > Streptophyta > Pinopsida > Pinales > Pinaceae > Pinus > Pinus albicaulis. Next base: position 939,255,989 of record CM076580.1, read on the forward strand.
TCATTGAAAAGTATAGATGATCCTAACTCTGTTTCCATTGCATAAACTGGAAAATTTTTAGGTTTCTCTTTGCTGCTGACCATATATGCCATTATAGACTCTGTATATAATATTATTTTCTCACCAAATACAAGAATAATATCCTTGGACATGTCCATTTGCATGGTTCCCTTTATTTTGGCTCCCCATGATCTAAATAATAGCATACCAAATTTTGGTGGAATATCTGCTACAATTATGTCCATCATTACATTGTTAGCAGGGATCTGAGTTAGACCAACAACCACATATTTGATTAAGCCTATAAATTGAACTCTCTTAGAATCAAATGAGAATAAATCCTTGTATGGTCTGTTTATGTCCAACCCCAATCTTTCCATGATGACCTTTGGCATTAAATTGTGAGATGCATTTGAATCTAACATAGGATTGTGTAATGTCATGTCATGAATATTTAAACTCACATAAAATGGTGGTACTTCTTCATTTTTCTCATCTTCCACTCTTGGTCCTAAGAATATGGTAGGGTCATATTCTTGCACATTTAGAGCATTAGAGGGTCCAACTTGAGTGTTAAGCTTTTTCACAATTTGATTCCTGTATTTTGTAATTTTTATTATTTCTCCAAAGGGGGCAACAATTTTTATTTTTGAAATCTCATTTTCTAGGCTAAAAACAGGTTGATATTTCTCAATTTCTTTCCAAGGAGCATCTTTCTTCTGTTCAATAGCCTTTGAGCCATCTATTTTCTTAGGATGATTCTTATTGGTAGCTACAAGGACATTCATATTCCTTAGGTTGTACTGATTTTTCATCTCAAAAATGGCATGTTGATATCCTTTCTGGTATTTTGATTTCTTTTCAATTTTATCGTTACATGTCATTACTAGATTCATAATTCTCTTCCTTTGTTAAAAACATCACCTGTTTCATCCTCATACAAATAATGTATGATGTCTTCTTGAATTTCTGGCTGCATTTCTTCTTCATATATTAGGTTTTGTTGGAAAGGGGGCCTAACTTGCTGATCAGGCTAGTTTCTTTCTTCTCTTGGTCTCTTTTGAATCCGAGGTCTTATAAACTTTGGATTTCTTATCTGTGGTTATGATTGTGCATTAGGAGGATTATTTCCAAGTGCTATTCTATCCATAAGCCTTTCCATGGTTTTCATCATACTGTCAAATTTTACATCTGAAGATTTAGAAGGTTGGTCTTCCTCCTTTACTCTTCCTTTTTCAACCTTTGACCTTTTTTGTTGTAGCCATGTTGACCTCTACCTTAACAACATCATTTTTCATGTTAGCCAAAGTGGCAGAATCCCTCTCTCTCAGCAAAATGGAAAACTCATAATCAAAAGCTTCAACATAATGCAAATGGGCAGCCCCTTGGGGAGGTTTTATATGAGCAGGAATGGAATTATAAACTTTGTTAAACCTCTTTGAAAAATCTTGCACCGATTCATTACTTTCTTTCTTAAAATTATTGTATTAATTCAATGCTTTAACATGATTCACCTTACTTCCCCATTTTCATATGAAACTGTCTTCTAATTGTTCCCAATTCTGTATACTTATTGGGGTTAAGGCTTTAAACCATTTTCTGATTTCACCAATGAAACTTTGTACAAAAAATCTCATCTTAAAATCTTCATCATCCACCTCATCTAAGTCTATAAAATTATTAAATTGGTCAACATGTTGTTCTGCAGTGATTTTGTCCTCACCTCCAAATTTTTTTATTCTAGTAGAATATCCCTATGGTAGATCATGAAGAAAGGCAGGCAAGACAAGAGGGGCATATCTAAAGGAGGAGGAGGGGGAGGAGGAGAAGGAACTCCTTCCATTGAAGAAGAGACAAAATTAGATATACTAGCAGAGGCTACAACAAGGGAGGTAGCTATCCAACTAGTAAAAGAAACATATGTGATTGTTTGAAACTATGTTACAAGAACTTTGAACTCAGAAATAAAAGAAATCCATTCAGGTAAAGGGATACCAACTCTTCTATTCAAGAGAAATTTAAAAGGATCAAGTTGCTTTAATTTTTCTAAGGACTCCTGTTCCAATGACAATTTTGATGTGATAGTTTCCTAAAATCCTTATTTATCTTCTTTGGAAACAATATATGTGGTGTCTACCCCTAATATTTGTATATCTAGGACAATTTCTGTTAATTCTTTTTTTGATCTAGATCTAAAAAGTGTTCGCTCAAACTTTTCATCAAATTTTATGTCCTCAATACTGTGAACACCTCCAAAGGGTCAAGATGAAGATCTTAATAGATATGGAGTACCTAATTTTGATGAGATACCATTTCCTCCGAGAATTTTCTCTGGATCATGAACCTTCGATGGATCTAGATCTAGATTGATTCTCGTGTAAATCTTCTTGGGAGCCACATTTAAGCTAAAGATGCCAGTGGAGTCACCAAGGTAGAAGTACAACCTCGAAATGTATGATCTCCTGCTACCTTCAAGAGTTCAACTACTTTGAAAAGATACATCGAGGGTAATACAACTTTTGACTACTGGTAGACGCACCAAAATTTTATCACTTGATATGGCAGGTTGGGCTCTGTTAACCTCCAACCAAGAGTAACCATTTCAAAGCACTTATAGCTAGAAGTTAACCCTTCTAGTAGGAGAGGGCTCTCTCAAGAAATATTGGATAATATTCTGAATAATTTCAATCACATATGGCTAACTCTAGTCTTTTTCATGATTTTGAAAGTGAAATAAAGTGTTATAAACACCACCATTGGGCATAGAGTCAGTTAAAAGATAACTAAATTACATAAAAAAAATTATTTTGTGGAAACTAAGGCATTTTTGGTTTAACTGATGTGAAGTAAAAAATTACATTCAATCACAAAAAAATTGAAGGAAGTTGGAGCAATATTAAATTGAATTCCAAGTAACCAAACAAGCTATGAAAACTGATCATAACATAAAAACATGATGGGATAGAATGAAACCAAAAATGAATCTCAAGTTGAAAACATGGTATTGCAACAAATATATATTAACTGGATAAAAATGTACAAAATATGGTCTTTATCACACTATAAATCCCTTGTAGAGTAAAAAAAATAAGAATATATAGAAAGCCATCTCCATCTGTCATTAATTACAAAATCTGACACTTGGGGCCAGAATCGTTCATCATGCTAAGAGACCTAATCCTATTTGATTTACGAAACATATTGATATTTTTTAGGGATTTTCTGTTTTGATACAATTTTAATTCAAATAGGATTCTATTCATTTATGAGCCCTCAAAAAGTCTATTGTTGAACCTTATAGAATCCAACCAAATGCTGAGTCTGTTGAACTGCTGATGTGCTCTTACCACATGGATGTGCTGACATTATTGACTTTGTTGACTTGAGTTCCTTGAAAATAGGAGTTTTTTCCCGATGATTTGGATACCCCCGTGTTACACTAAAAATGTCACCCTGACATTCTGCTGACTGTATGAGCTCATTAAACACTCATACATGCCTCCTTTGCAAGTCTTACAACCTTTGGTCCTCATTCCATGCCCTGAAAATGAAGGAAAAACCCTAAAAAGCTCAAAAAACCTTGGGTACGCAGTTAATATGAAGCCTACCTGCGTTTTTAGCTAGGGTACGCAGGTAATGTGAAGATAAACTGCGTTCTAGAACGCATTTTTCCAGTGTTATAGGTGCGGTACCCCTGTAAAGTCAAAAATGCGCGAAATTAAACCAAAAACGTTGAATTTTGGTCAATTCTAGAAGGTTCTGGATGAGATTTTTTGGGGATGAGTACGCTTTGGTAAGGTGCATGTATCCCACACCTTAAGGAACTAATCCCTTGATGTGAGGATCCTATCCCTTTGAAGGAGGGTTCTATCTCTTTAAAGGTGGAATCCTAACCTCCTCATCTGCTCTATAAAAGGAGGCATTGGGTAGCCTAAAGGGGGTTAAGTTAAGAAGATTGGTTAACAAGTTTTGATGGAGATTTTGGAGATTGAGGATTAGAGTTCAAGCTTTATGTGTGATTGAGTTGAAGTGCTGTTGAGATTTATACTTCTTTCTGCTAAGCTTTTGAGAGGAAAGATCACATACCTCTTTATGCTTCTGGAGGAAGAGTGCAAGACTTATCAAAGTAGAGGAGACTCCTGCTTCAGACCCCAGGAAGGCCTTTCGAACATCAAGGCTAAGTTTGTAAGGTTCTTCTGTATATTTTAAGATTAATACAATCAAGTTCTGTTTTTCTCAATAAATTGTCGTTCGATTGTTTATTTCAATAAGCTGTCGTTTGATCGTTTATTTCATAGATTCCTTGATCACTATGATAGGTATGTTTTATGATTATTTGTTATACTGGTGCTATTGATATTTTCTTGTTTGTGATTGCAGATCAACGTAAAATGATACTTTTTTGTGACAAAAGGGCCCTTGTTGTGACGAAGGATTATTGATACGACGGAAGCACTACGACCACAAATAAGCATTTGGATCTAAGGTAAGATCGACACCTTCATAGCATTTATTTGTAAAACGAAGATACTTAGAGAAAGACAAACTTAGTTGTTCATTTGTTGCTAGATAGTCTTCTGACACTAGGAGATCGGTCTTGTACGAAAGAATTTATCAACCAACACACCGTGTCCTTTAAATCATAAGTTTCCACATTGTCTGGCATTGATAAATCAAAATTCATAATGCTGAAAATATGATTTGAAAGTTTCGTAGAAAAATTTGGTAGCAAGATACAAAAAAATTCCTTTGGTATTTCTCTGATCTTTCTGTAAGTTAGTCTTCCCTTATGCATTTCAGCTAAATTCAAAGAATTATAATTCCTTCATCTGAAATTTTCACCTGCATTTTCACCAATGATATGCTACAATAATTTTGTAGTAGATTTTCAGCTTAACTATGGGGAGTTGCTATGAAAGTTTGAATTCTCTGATTTTTTAAATTTTTATGACTTCTTCTACCTTCTTATCACTCCTTATAGCCTGTCTAACCATATTTATTGCCGAAACTATAACTTAGCATAGTATGGGCAAAAATGTGAGAAATTTATCATACTCATGAGGTGCTTGCTACTTCAGCTAAACGCTTAAGATTTATTTTTGAGAGTTCACTTTTGATCATCTCTACTTGAGTTTCGAATCCTATGACTTGTTTTTGAAACTTAATTCTCTTTGCCTATATCCATATGTTCCTTTTATACATATGATTTAACATCATGTGCAACGGTAGAGTCCTCTTCACCATCATTCTGGATTTTTCTGCAACTTTATAGTCTATTTGCTTTGACACCTGCTCCATCTACTCCTTTATGTCTAGTTTGGATTCTATCACTTCTTCTCTAGCCTCCCTTAGTTGTTTCTGTAAAAATCATATATGGATTTTTTATTGCACATGTTATTTTCCTTGTCTTCTCTATGCTGGCTTTGCTTTTTCTAAGGGTACTTCTGATATCTTTTATGTTTGTTGCATTGATCTTGTTCCATGATTTCTTGGTCTGAAAATGAATCTGAGTTCCTCTTATGTAAACTCAAGTTTCTTAGCCCTCTTGTTATTTTTATGAATTTATATCTCTGTCACTTGCAAAGGTTGCAAAACTGGACTTCTTCAAGTTCAATGGCTTCTGGAATATCAACTAAATTACCTTTCCCTTTACTCTATTTCCTGGTCATCCTTTTACCTGTACACGTGGAAGTATTTACTATGTGTTTAGTTTCTAGTTTTTTCTCTTCCCTAGGAGTTGTTGACTGAGATTTTGGAGTTTTTCTAGAGGGAGTAGCAGCATCTAGCTCATAACCACTCAAGAACAAGAAAGTAAGCCAATCTCTATTTAACTTATTTATCTCTTCTAAAAAAAGAAATTTAATAAGGCCATGATGGAAGATAGAAGTATTGCTAGCATCAATTTTGGCCCAGACTTTATCAACCATCTTTCCAAAACTTCTAAAAATATAGAAAGGAATTTCTAGAGGATGTTTACTTGTAAAATGTTAGAGAAGTCTGAAGTGATATTGGTAAACCATATTGAACCTTCCTTCACATGTAAAATATTTATGGATGACCATTCAAAATTTGGAAAAATGCTCTTTAAGGAAAACCGTAGAATGCTAGTAGTCATGCCAATTACTCTATATTCATCCTTCAGAAAATCATCATAATTGAGTAGTTGGAACTTCTGAAATTTGAACCACATCTCACCAGACCTGGGAATCTCTGAAGCACGTAAAATTGTATCAAGAGAGAATACAAAATGTAACATGCCAACATTTTTTTCGTTTCCTGTGAAATTTATGGAAAAATCCTTAACGTTTTATCCATGAAAACCGTACAACTTCTAGAAAAAACACAAGCATCCAACGTTGGAAAATGACTGGCAGAAAACTAGATCTTCATCCAAAAGCTTCATGTCCGTGGGTTCATAGCGTACCACAGAGCCTCCTTTGTATTATTTATTCTATTCCATGGTTGCAACACGTAATGAGCTCCTTCTTTCCACCTAAAAATTCTCCTAATGATCGCTAGACCTCCCTATGACAACAGAACGAGCTCAAAAATGAAAAAGAGAAAAATGGGCCGTGTGCTTTGCAATGTGACATTTGGGGATAATGGATAAAGGTAAAATTTGACATATACTGATGATCCATCAAGACTCTAACTCGTGATTTTAAAAAAATAGACCGTTACCAACAACATCAAGATTTTGTAGCGAAAAGAAGTGACATATTTGCTACGAAAGTTTTGGGAACTTTCGTAGCAAATCCTTTTTTTTCGTAACTAGACCTGCTACGAAATTCAAAAAAAGTGGCTAAAAAATGATCATGAACTAGTGATACCGACACAAATAATGATTTCAACTCTGACTCATATTGTGGACCCCACTTAGACCCATGTTGAATCTACACACTGACTAGGTGACAAAATTGACACTTTGTAGATGTAATTTTATTTTGAGAAAATTGAAAAACCTATCTAATTTGACAAATTAAATCCAAACTATATCTAAGTGTTATCTAAGATAACACAACGATGGACTCATCGATCATGATGAGATTGAACCACTTCTTCTTAGGGTTCGTTAAACATCCTCAGAGGCATTCATCCAAAGGATGAAATTACATATCAAGCACATGTTATCCTCCTCAGGCTTGTTAAAAAATAAAGAGTTACTGAGCAAAAATGGTTGGGGAAATTTGGGAAATATTGTACTCCACTTGTTAATGGTAGTGAGTCACCCTTGAACATGAAACTCTTCCACTTCATCTTCATTTCTGTTGGGTTGGGAAATATTCCTGTCTTTTGGTTCATCATACCCTTTATAAGTCTTCGCTTTCAGTTTTGGGTCAATGCTACCAACTCTATTCAATTTTTTCGATGTGTTCAAGAGAATTCATTCGGTCGATATCTTCTAAAATAATCTTAAGCCTTCATTCCATGTATGTCGTTCCTAATTTAGTTTCATATCCACATAATTCTATCTTAAATAATGATACCAATTTCATGTTGTTGATGGGGGATACATCAAGGCTATCCTTCGACGGGTCACTTCTTGTCAACATCAGCTCATTATCTAGGAAGTGTACTTAGAAAAAAATCTCAGTACCTTGGTGCTTGCATATATCAATGGAAATTTTCCTTGCTCTCGGCGATCGGTTTTCATCATTGGCCTTCGATCGAAATATTTTTTGTGGTGTTCGACTTCAACTCATTCATTCACACCTTACAGGTTGTACTATAGTACCTTGAGAGGCATTAACATCATCAGTGGTTTCTCTCACATTTCTTAACGATTTACATCATTGGATGGTAATGAGATGGTTTCTACCATGTTCTACCTCAACCCATTGATTCACATGGTTAGAATCGTACATTGGACGATTGTGTGAGCAAGTTAAAATACTCCAAATCTAGTTTCATCCATTTGGGTTGCGATTTCAGGATTAATAAAAGATTATAAATTATGATGGATATGATAATATTGACGGTCATCCAGTCATGGGTCCACCCTTTCTCATCAGTGGACATGTATTTTTGATCATTGTACATGTAATTTTAGCTTATGTGCTCAGCATGGGTATTCCTCCCTCAGTAAAGATATGAATATGAAAATGTATTATAACAGATGGTGATCTCGACCAGTTGTACTTGATCCAGACTTGTCACAAAGTAAATAAATTATGTCATCAGCCACTGCCTTCGACTTTGCGCTTTAGGGGGGAATCTGTTAACGCCATTTTGTCACATCTAGTCAAAAGGCCTGTTAACCAGATTAGTCAACATCCATCAACAATTTTTCATTATCCTTGCACAAATCCCTAGGTATGCCTCCCACTAATCCCTGAGTTTTTGGGATTAACTGCTTCATTTACATGATTTTAAGGCCCAACGCACCCTGCTTCCTTAGGATACCACGTTTAGTATAGGTTTCTCTATTTTCGATTAAAGGGGTCTTGGCCCAGGTTAAGAGTTACCTGCACACCAAAAAAACCCTTTTATTACTTGCCCTTTCGGCAAAGACTTGCAGCGTAGATCACAATCTCACCCGAGGAAATATTGGGGGATGTCACAACTAGGTTTCTGCATCCAAAGGGATACTGGAATGTGGATCTATTGCTAAAATTCTATCTCAAGATTATTTTGAACTGCGCTGATGCATTTAACTTCTTTAGAAATCTATGCTTCATTCATCAATTAATACTAGTGCCCACTACACCTTTATCATCAAAACACAACATAAAGCATACAAATAGCTTCACAATGCAGATAATAAACATATAAACACATATATGCTCAAATATTATTATTTATTTATTACAATAAGTCTTCTTTAGTACAACATTTCTTCGACCTGATCACACAGATGCAGGTGGTCTGTGCACAAAGTTGCAGACTCTTCAAGGCCTCCACGCACACATCTTTAGGGCCTTCCCTTAAGGAACAAAAAAAACTAAGAAACACATATTCTGTTATCACTCAAAAATTCTCAAAACATCATTGTGTTTACACTGTTTTTGGTCATGCTTTCATGTAGGTCTAAAGGTCATTTTAAGTCTTGGTAAAGGGTAGGTCATAGTTTTATAAGTTTTAAAGGTCATCTTTCAAGTTCAAATAAAGTCCTTTAGGTTCATTCCATGATAAAAAAAAGTCATATTTTTCATTTAGGGGTCATGCCATGAATTTTCGAGTTGAATTCTACATTTAGCTAGGAATCCACCATTTCATAGCGCCACTAGTTCAAAAATCAGGAAATGCGCTACGAAAGCGCTGCTACTTTCATAGCGCAAAATGCAAATTTTACACTAAATGCACTACGAAAGTGCGGTTTCTTAGCTATCATGTCAAATGAGCCAAAAAACCGTCAAATATGTTTGGGAATGATAGGATAGGAGTGTGGTGAGTGAGTTAGCCATAAAATCCATTGTACCCACTTGTCCTACACTCATCATAATCATTATAGGAATTCAAGAAAGCATCATTTGGTTATGAAGAAATATCTTAAATTCAAATTATTTTCCTAATTGAGCCATCCTTGGTTCATTTATCTCCAAATAAACTGCATGAGCTCTGAAGTAGTGACAATTAGTTGTTGGTTGCTATCAAGCGAGGCTGCTATGTTAAATCAAGCAAGGCTGTAATCAAGAGAGGTTGTTTGCAAGCGAGGCTGTTTTGCAGATTTCGAAAGAAACTAACAGGGTGTTTTCTAAAAGAAACATGGTTGAGGAGAAAAATATCCATAGAGGGGGACATTTTCTGAGATATGAACCTAAGTTTGCATTAAACTTCAGTGGGACAAGTATCAAAGCCTGGAGGAAAAGTTGATATTAGAAAACTATGAGATTGCTAGGTGGAGGATTTGGAGATATAGTTGAAAAGGTCCCTAGATAAATTGAAAAAATCAATAAAATAGAGTGACAAATTCATAGATAAAATTAGATGAAGAATGAAGGTCAAATTTGATGAAGGATATGTTTTTAAGGTTATATTGCTGATGGTTTTGAGAAAATATTAATGTTTTGGAGTCTGGGCATCTCTTTATTACAAATTGTGAAGAAATTTTCAACAAAACTACCTACACAGCAGTTTTATAGTGCAACTAGTGCAAATTTGATCAAATGCGCTACAAAACTGCTGAAGCAACTTTTCCCCCATGAAGCAAAAAACTTTGTTTTTTGGTTTGAGTAGTCAACTTCCAAGGAGGTTTCTAAGAAATAAAAAACGAATTTAGGAAAAATGAAAGAGGTGTTTCTTCCTAACATACCTAAATAAAAAAACCTCTCTCAGTTGCTTCACAAGTGTTATCAGTGGGAGATAAAAGGCTTTCTTTGAAGTCCTATTTTCAGAAAACAGAGTTTTCCTGTTTTACACATGTTCGTCAAAGATAGTTTCTGGACAGCAGGAGAGGTATTTACAAAAACAAAGAGAGTTTTTATTCAAGACGGAATAGAATAAAAAAACCTCCTTCATTTTATAAAAATACATCATGGATGAGGAGATATAGGCTCTGTTCCAAGACCAAATTTTCAGGAAAGAAACAGGAATAATTTGCAAATGTAGCAGTCTTTTCATCCTTCTTTCACAACAAATTTTGAGGAAAATTTGGTGAGTTTTGTCTTGAAATTACTTGTGGGAGTGTTTAATGGAAAATGAAGGCTTACCTGAAGAAAAAAAATCAAAATCTGATTGGAATAGGAGCTAAACACTGCACTACAAAAAAGCGCTACGAAACTGTGCTGCTTTCGTAGCGCAGGTTTATTCTCACCTTTTTGCATTGTTCGAAGTCTAGATTCTGCACAGTTGGAGGATTGAAGAAATATGGTGTAATATTTGGAAACAAGAGACATGTAGACATGATCTATTAATGGTCAAAGTGCTCAAAACAGATAAAGGAATCAAAGGGCCTAGAAAATAGGAAAACATGTTTCCTAGATTCTAGGAGAACATTATCATCAACAACATGGTTACATCAAGTTAAAGATCAACATCCAAATTCGACTTCATGGGATTGCAGGTGGAAAAAGATGTAATAAATATTATATAAGGTTGTTAGGAGAGTAAGTAAAGAGTTTTAGTCCTATTAGAAATATGACTTTTCTTTAGGTTTATCGCTATCAATTTGTAATAAATATCATGTTTCATGATTAGGAAAGGTGTCAAACACTATATACATCAAATTCATAGTGTTTGACACCTTTCCGCAGGACCTTGAGTTGATAATGGATTTAACCTCTGCAAAAGAAATCTGGGATAGATTGCACTTCATACATGGAGTAGACACTAAGGACTGCACTGACAAGAAGGATAAGAGAATTAAGAAAAAGAGAAATTCATGTAAAAAAGAAGATTCTCAATCAAATGAAGTACCTGCTAGTGTGAATGGTTGTAAGAGTCATGAAGAAATTGCAGATGAAGAAAAAGCCAAACTTGACACTGCTTTGACTGAAATAGAAAGATTGAAGAATGAAAACAAAGACCTTAGGACAGTGATGCAAATATGTGATGAGAGATAATTTGAAGATAAGAAAGAAATTGTTGGCCTGAAGACACACCTTGAAGAAGCAAGGAAGATAGAAGACACTCTGCTGCAACAAATGAGAAAGAAAAGTCAGGAATGTGAAAGATTGGAAGAAGAAGTGATGAGTCTAAGAAAGAACTTAGAAAAATCCCAAAGAGAACTACTAATGAATACACCTCTAATGAAAAGCTCTAGACAGTTGGACCAAATTCTCAATGCTCAAAGATCACCTCACATAAAGGCTGGGATAGGATATGAAGGGGAAACCAACAAGTCCAAGATTGAAGATAAAAGGAATGTCATTTTTGTAAAGGCAGCAAAGGAAGATGAAGCAGCTCAGAAGATTCCCACTGAAGAAGAAGCCAGCAAGAACAAGATTTGTAAAGAAACAAACATAACCAAGCAACAACATGAGAAGACAAAGAATGAAGGGATGAAACAATCGGCTACTAAAGGCTCACATGCTCCTAAGGATGAAGTGAATAAATTTGGAAGTTGTCAAAGGAGGTTCTTTCCTCCTATGAAAAATAGCACATGTTTCTCTTGTCATAAACCAGGACATAATGCAGCACAATGTAAGAGAAGGCCTATCAACTCCAACCAGCAAAAGAGAAGAACCCCTCAAGCAAGCAAATGGAAAGGACAATCTTCCACCAGGTACACAAATCATTTCCATGGCTACTGTTATGCATGCAATAATTTTGGACATAAACTTGTTGATTGTAAAATGTATTCAAAAAGAGAAACAAAATATTATACATCAGCCCAAATGCACCTTGGTCAAATAAGATGTTATGTATGCCTCAAACTTGGCCACAAAGAAAAGGACTGTAATCTGCCATATACATTAAAGAACTCTAGACAGATGATGGGATCTAAGAAAATCAAACAAAACTATGAATTTAAAAGAAGTGCAGACATTATGAAGAACCTCAATAAAGTTTGGAAGGAAAAGAGAAAGGGGGAGCCTATTATCTCCATAACATAATGAATCTAGCATAGTCTCAGGGGGAGCTGCTCTATGAAACAAAGCAAATATCTAACTAGTTATAGATATGAAGCAGCATCCCAGGGGGAGAGCAGTTCATATATTTACCCCATGTAAGTAGTCTAAGAAGAGCTCCTTGGAATGATAACAGCTATGAGATTAGTAAGAGAAAGGAAGTTTCTCTAACAGAGATCTATGGAAGAAGAAGACCATCTGAAACTCACAATAGCCAGCAAAATTGTTAGAAGGAGAACAGAGGAAGCAAAGGCATTTGACTAGTTAAATCCTGTGTGAACACATGAGTTCTTGATGAATGATCCTATGTAATTGAGCCGAGTCCAATAAGCAAGGTATGGAAATTAGAGTGATTGTGTGGCAATTCTGTGGTGAAGAACCTTGTAGCATCGGTTTGTGCGAATTTCTTGTTCCACTCAGAAGACTAATGAACCATACTCTCTGTGAATGAGTGTCTGTGTGTGCACTCTGCAGAAGAAACAGAAGAATTGAAGCAGAATTGGTTTATTCATGAATTAGGGGTGTAATGCAGTTTGTAGATGAATTATTGAGCAATTATTCATTAATTGAGTGGCATAGGCTTTGATTGAAGACTAAAACCCTGTGAAGTCAGACCCAGTAAATCAAGCTAAGAATCTTCCTGTATATTCAGAAAGAAGAATGTTTGATAATGTGTTGAAATGATGCCCAAACTGTATGTACTTGTGGGGAGGATATACAAATCCTGTGACGAGAATTCCGTATGAATGAGACCCTGTAGCAGAATATTTATAAGAAATGCATAAGAAACCTCTGCATAAGAATAAACGAAACCGTGTTATGTATGGTGGAAATCTGCAAAGGTTATGTATGGTGCAAGGGTTGTGAATGGTGGAGCGAAACCTTCGTGAGCGGGTTCGAATCATTATAATATACTGAAAAACGACTATTTAATAAAGAAGACCGGAACCTTGGTGAAACACTGTAGCAAAACCACTTATGGTTTCCGGATTATTTCGCACCACTTTTGGTATGGAGGCGGTATTATCTAGAGGGCTAGCGATTCCATAAGATTGTTGACACGTGGCATAGGTGGTATTGGAAGCCACCGTTTAACCTGCGATTTCGCAAGTTAAAGTCAGTACCGGGACACCGAGCGGAATTTCTCAGGACCGTTGATTTGAAAAGGGGACATCCGGCGGTGACTATTCGATGAAGATACGCGAAGTTTAATAAAAGTGCGCGGAAGATAGAGGAGGTACGGTGCATAGGTGGGCCAGTCCGAAAGTCTTATTATAAAGTTTGTTTTTCAAAGCATGGAGTATTAATACAAGGTTGGGCGGCGAACTATAAAGCGAGCGGTATATTCAAATCTTCAAAGGTTTGTTATGAGGTCTGGTTGCGATTATTAAAAAGGCATCAAGAAGCCATGATAACAGTTGAATTGGTATATAAAGCAGTGTATAAAGCAGCAGTGATTCTGGAGCTGTCATAGAAAATAAAATGCAGTGACATTCTTTCAAATCAGGATGACAGAATAAGTAGCAAGTTAATGATGCCAAGATCAGATTTAGTATATTGATGATTGTTGGTGTGAACAGTGGAAAGATCAATAGTGGAAACTATGGGTTCATGTGCAAGCTAAAATTAAATCTCTGCATGGTTTATCAAGGTAATATCAATTGGTACTAGGTACAGGTAGCATATCTATCAATAGAATATCAAGAGTTATCATGGAGCAGCAATATGGTACAGGTCCTCAAGATCAAAGAACTATGGCAAAAGAACCTCAAGCACAAAGGATTTGCAGGGTTTGTTTTGGAAGAGTGTGTAAGCAGTGAAAGTCATTAGTCTCTTATATTGAAAGATATTGCCTATTCTCACAATAAGCTGTAAGCTCTAGTGTGATTCATTTGTTTACAATAACAACAAGGACATTTCAGTCTTTAAGTGTATTATCCTTGTCAGCAGTTTGGCACATATTACCAACAATAGGCAGTACAGGTGAACCACATCAATAGAAGATATATTGGCATCATCACAACGGAACAGATTTTGTCTACAGATCTCTATTGCAGAAGAAGACATATTCCATCTACAATCTTCCTCAACAGAAATATATTGGCACACTACATCAGATATAGACCAAAGTATAGTTGAAGCAAGCCTGATATGTCACTCGGAGCATTCACAATCTTTAAGTCTTGATCCAATGATGCATCTCTTATTATACAAGTCTGATTATAACTGTCATTACTTTGGAATGATATCGACTTAATGTTTATATACAAGTTAAAATATTCTAAAAAGTGTTCTCTCAACAAATATTGTACACCAGTATAGAGCAGCATGGTACAAAGTTAGAAGAAGAATGCCTAAACACATCTCAGAGAGAGAAAATGAAAAGATAGAATCTACACTATGAAATGTGCAAGAAATGTGCAACCCTTTGCCATTGATGTCAAAGGGGGAGGAAAAGCAGGTAATAGAAGAAAGGGTCTTCTAAAAGAAGCTAGACAAAGGAAGACTTGGAGGAAGCATTGGATTATTGGTGGATGTGTTGCCATCAATGCCAAAGGGGGAGACTGTTGGAAATGTTGTCATTGATGGCAAAGGAAGAACACCTGAGGCAGCAACAAGGCAAAGGAGATGGCAAAGGAGGAACACCTGAGGCAGCAACAAGGCAAAGGAGATGGCAAAGGAGGAACACCTGAGGCAGCAACAAGACAGAGAGCAGCATAGCAGCAAGATGTAGAGAGGGTCAAGCAGCAGAGACAGGGTCATTTAAAGAAGCAGAGGCAGCAAAAGGAGAATTAAGGAGCAGATGAAATAAAGAGAGCATAAGACAAGTAGAGCATAGAAGAAACAAAGGCAGCAGGAGTCAGATGAGGTGCTGCAAAGTAGTGAGGACAGTAGAAGAGGGCCACTTAATAGCTGAGGAATGAGACAGAGTGATGAGGAACAATTATTCAAGTGGGAAGATTGTGTAGACAATCTAGTAGAAGCTAATTTGTGTTTTTTCACAATTATTCAATTGAAGGCATAGAAGATCAGAGCCTCATAGGATTTGCTACAAGTATAACAGGTGGAGTGGATTCTATAGATGCAACAGAGGAAGGAGCACAAAGAAACTAAGACAGCAGATATAGCAGAAAGGAAGAGACAAAGAAGTAACAGAGGCAGCAAAGGAGGCAGCACTCAGGCAAAGAAGGCAGCGTTGAAGCAGAGGAAGGCAAAAGAAGCACAGTGAAAGCAATAGAGGCAGCAAGAAGAATGTCAAAATGTAACAGTCATAGAAGCACAGTGAAGAACCGTTATCGGAAGGTAGAGACAGAGGCAGAGCGACAGAAGCAGCAGAGGTAGAGACAGAGGCAGAGACAGAGGCAGAGAGCCGTTATATAATTCCGGGAATCGCACACTCCAACCGGCGTTATACATATAATATAACACAAACATTATTCCGGGAATCGCTTCACTCCAGCGGCAAAGAATATATATAAACATATACAGAACATATTCCGGGAATCGCACTCTCCAAACGGCATTATACATATAACTTATACAAACATTATTCCGGGAATCGCTTCACTCCAGCGGCAAAATATATATATATATATATAAACATATATATCAGTTATATACAAGCGGAGCGCTTTATATCTATATAACCAAAGGTTCTATCAAAACGAAATGGCTTATAAGGTGGGACCCCTCACCCAATCGCAATCAGAGAAAAGGTTCAATCGGCGAAGTTTTGTAATATGCTCCGATCAAGTGGCGGACCCGATGGAGTTATACAATGGAGTTAATCGGTTCAATCGCGTCCGGGATCTTAATCGCAATCGGAACTTTCCGATTGATCGCAAGTCTTTTGTAAAATGCTGCGATTGAAGTGGCGGACCCGATCCTATTATATGCGGGAGTTAATATATGCAAATCGCATCCGTGTTCTGATCGCAATCGGAACTTTTCTATTATGCGCCCCGATTGCATTTGTTTAAAGTTCGGACCCGATGGGTCTATAAATCATGGTTAATATATATTTGAGTTCCAGGTCTAATCGCATCGGCACTGGTCAATCGCATCGGAGAATATATGAGTTGCGATTGCGATTGGAAGTCCGGACCCGATGGAGGTATAAATTATAATTCAAACGTGTTTGAAGTCCTTTCCCAATCGCATCGGCAAAGAACAATGAACAGTAATCAATGCATCGGAAAGCGTGATATGTGGGCCCAAAAAGGGCTTTCGTTAAGTATTAACAAGATTATTCATTGATTATAGTAGAAGCGGCAGTTTGTTTGTTAAAACCTTATATAAGGACGCCGAGAGTCGATTTAAGATTGTATTAAAAGAAGTTGTTGTATATATATAACGTTGTTGCGATAAGCCGCGTGGTCTATAGACCCACGGGCCTCAGCTTAACGGGAGGGCGATTATTAAATTAATATAGTTGTGATATATGTATGTTCCAGCCTGCGGAACTCGCCACATCAACAAAACACTCGTGGCATGAAAAGGGTTGGAATTCCTCTAGATTTACAGTCAGCGGATATAAAAGGCACATTTACACATATGCATCAGTTACACCACAGCAGAGGACAGAAGAGCAAACAGATCCGAAAGAAGATAAAACACAGTCACAGAAAAGACAAAGACATCCAAAGAAAAGACAAATGCGTACCAATTCAAAAGACTAAATGAGTTGAGCTGGAGTTCTCATTTAAATTTGAATGTAAATGTTTTATTTAAATTTATATTGTTGTGATGCATTGGAAAGTCTCCGGAAGAGAGAAAATATCCCACTGTAATATTAAAATAAGCACCTACAGTTACATTTTTCTGAGTGAGTTGAAAAGAGATGAGAAGGAAGAAGGCAAAGAGACATGGCTGTCCATTTCGAATTCCCAGTGGAATACAAATATCCATGAAGCTATTTTTGTATAAAACAGGGTAATATCCAAGGGGAGAAGGTTGACGAAAAAGGAGTGAGAGAAGAAGAGAGTATGCAGCAGAATTAAAGAGAGTTGAAGAGAATAAGCAAGCTGCAAGAAGAATGTGAATAAGGAGGAGCTGAGCAAAGAAGAAGAAGGGGCTGAGCAGAGATGATGCAGGTCTGATATAAGAGTTGATGAACAACAGAGAAGAAGGTACAGAACAGAGTTGATATCCAAGGTAAATCAACAAGTGTTTTTCTTTTGAAAGAGTAAGGAAGTTGGAGCTTCCCTATCAAGTTGTAGCTTGATAGATGTCAGTTGTAGCTGACTGAGGTAGAAGCCTCCTGTAGGTTGGTGCCTGCAGAAAATAGATGGGAGTTGGTGCTTCCACATCAAGTTATAGCTTGATAAAATGTCAGTTGTAGCTGACTGAGGTTGGAGCCTCCTGTAGGTTGGTGCCTGCAGAAAATTGATGGGAGTTGGAGCTTCCTTGCAAGTTGCAGCTTGCAGAATTGAGGATAGAGCCTCCTGTAGGTTGGTGCCTGCAGAAAACAGTGGTGAGAGGGAGTTGGAGCTTGCCTTTGCATCACAACAATAATAAGATGTGGTTTTATCCCTTTATGGGTTTCCACTTATATCTGGTGTCTCTTTGCATGATGTTTATGTGTTGATGTGGTTTATCTCATCTGCTTAATACTTGCTGCTCTCATATTCAATCTGCTATTACATTAACAAATCTGTTTGATAGTAATACTTGTTGCTCACAGATTAAGATTGCTCACATATTAAGTCGACCATGAAATGAAGGTGTAAATAAGATTTAAAAGAAAAGTTTTAAAAGTCCATGTATGTGTTAAACTGATTCACCCCCCCCCCCCCCCTCTCAGTTTAACTAAGGGTTCAACACATTTGAGTGCAAGACAAAATATAAGATTAAATTTTTGGATGAAGTTGCCGCAAACATTGAGAAAGACATTGTAGGTTTACAAGGTCAAATTCAATCATATAGTCTTCATGATCATGATCATTATTTTCAAAAGCTTTCTATGGAAAAACACAAAGAGAAGGTGTTACTTCATTTCTCTTTTGAGTTTGAGGAAGAATACACTATTTTTGAAAATCAGTTTGAACAGCAGTTTGAGAGTACACAATTGAAGTCTTGTGTGGTTGATCAAAACATAGATGAGTTGTCCAAAGCTACAGAATGTTATGAGAATTATCAAACTAATCATGTCTTCTTTGACCCTATAGTTGACTATATGGAAAAGATTTACTGTTCAGATTTCCAGTTATATTTTCATCTTGAAGATCAGTTACATCTCATGTTGCCTCGGTTATTTCAATATCATGTTTATTTTTGGTTCAAGCATAGTCAAGAGATTCAAGTGTCAGATTAGATCAAT
Organism: Pinus albicaulis; assembly: GCA_034641835.2. Taxonomy (NCBI): domain Eukaryota; kingdom Viridiplantae; phylum Streptophyta; class Pinopsida; order Pinales; family Pinaceae; genus Pinus; species Pinus albicaulis. The sequence continues at coordinate 939,274,817 of CM076580.1, forward strand.
GACTGACTTCATTGGAAGTTTCATGTTCCTTGAGTTACAAATGGAGATCGTAGCTAATAGGGTAGGTAGGAGTGTGTGAATAAGCTCAAATATTGACTGAGCATCTTTTCAATAGGTACAAAGTTAGTTCTTCTACAGTTATCATCAAGCTTGAGCCTGAGGTGAAGGCCATATGAGTTTGAAGAATATTTGGTAAAATTTCAGAGTTTTTATTTCCTAGAAGATGGATGGCACTAGAACTAATGGTTCTTAGTGTACCACAAGGGCACACTATCCCAAGTGGAGCCACTGTTATCACTCAAAATTTTTCAAAACATCATTGTGTTTACACTATTTTTGGTCATGTTTTCAAGTAGGTCTAAAGGTCATTTTAAGTCTTGGTAAAGGGTTGGTCATAGTTTTATAAGTTTTAAAAGTCATCTTTCAAGTTCAAAAAAATTCCTTTAGGTTCATTCCATGATCAAAAAAGTCATATTTTTCACTTAGGGGTCATGCCATGAAGTTTCGAGTTGAATTCGACATTTAGCCAGGAATCCACCGTTTCGTAGCACCGCCAGTTCAAAAATCAGGAAATGCGCTATGAAAGCGCTACTACTTTCATAGCGCAAAATGCAAATTTTACACTAAGTGTGCTATGAAAGCGCGGTTTCTTAGCTGTCATGTCAAATGAGCCAAAAAGCCATCAGATTTGTTTGGGAATGATAGGCTAGGAGTGTGGTGAGTCAGTTAGTCATCAAATCCATTGTACCCACTTTTCCTACACACATCATAATCATGATAGGAATTCAAGAACACATCATTTGGTTATGAAGGAATATCTTAAATTCAAATTCTTTGCCTAATTGAGCCATCCTCAGTTCATTTATCTCTGAAGCAATTGCATGAGCTCTAAAGTAGTGACAATTAGTCTTTGGTTGCTATATACATAGACAACTCTCAATATAATCAAGCGAGGTTGCTATGTTAAATCAAGCAAGGCTGTAATCAAGAGAGGTTGTTTGCAAGCGAGGTTTTTTTGGAGATTTAGAAAGAAAATAACAAGGTGTTTTCAGAAAGAAACATGGCTGAGGAGAAAAATATCCATAAAGGGGGGCATTTTCTGAGATATGAACCTGAGTTTGCATTACACTTTAGTGGGACAAGTATCAAAGCTTGGAGGAAAAGTTGATATTATCAAACTATGAGAATGCTAGGTGGAGGATTTGGAGATACAGTTGAAAAGGTCCCTAGATAAATTGAAAAAAGAAATAAAACAGAGTGAAAAATTCATAGATAAACTCAGATGAAGAATGAAGGTCAAATTTGATGAAGGATATGTTTTTAAGGTTATATTGCTGATGGTTTTGAGAAAATATTTATGTTTTGGAGTCTGGGCATCTCTTTATTACAAATTTTGAAAAAAAATTCAACAGAACTACCTACACAACAGTTTCATAGCGTAGCTAGTGCAAATTTGATCAAATGCGATATGAAACTGCTGAAGCATCTTTTTCACTATGAAGTAAAAAACTATGTTTTCTGGTTTGAGTAGTCAACTTCCAAGGAGGTTTTTGAGCAACAGAAAATGAATTCAGGAACAATGAAAGAGGTTTTTCTTCCTGACATACCTAAATACAAAAACCTCTCTCAGTTTCTTTACAAGTGTTATAAATTGGGAGATACAAGGCTTTATTTGAAGTCCTATTTTCAGAAAACAGAGTTTTCCTGTTTTACACATGTTCTTCAAAGACAATTTTTGGACAACAGGAGAGGTATTTCAAAAACAAAAGAGAGGTTTTTATTAAAGACGGAATGGAATACAAAAACCTCCTTCATTTTCTCAAAATACATCATATATGAGGAGATATAGGCTCTGTTCAAAGACCTAATTTTTAGGAAAGAAACAGGAATAATTTGCAAATGTAGCAGTCTTTTCATCCTTCTTTCACAGCAAATTTTGAGGTAATTTTGGTAAAATTTGTCTTGAAATTACTTGTGGGAGTGTGTTAATGGAAAATTAAGGCTTTCCTGAAGAAAATATATCAAAATATGATTGGAATAGGAGCTAAACACTGCACTACGAAAAGCGCTACGAAACTGTGCTACTTTTGTAGCGCAGGTTTATTCTTACCTTTTTGCATTGTTCGAAGTCTAGATTCTGCAAAATTGGAGGATTGAAGACATATGGTGTAATATTTGGAAACAAGAGACATGTAGACATGATCTATTAATGGTCAAAGTTCTCAAAACAGATAAATGAATCAAAGGGCCTAGAAAACAGGAAAACATGTTTCCTAGATTCTAGGAGAACATTATCAACAACATGGTTACATCAAGTTAAAGATCAGCATCCAAATTCGACTTCATGGGATTGCAGGTGGAAAAATATATAAGAAATATTAGATAAGGTTGTTAGGAGAGTAACTAAAGAGTTTTAGTCCTATTAGAAATAGTACATTTCATTAGGTTTATAGCTGTCAATTTGTAATAAATATCATGTTTCATGATTAGGAAAGGTGTCAAACACTATGAACTAGATGTATCTAGTGGAGGATAGAGAATCCTATTTTGTAAATGTTTTATAAAGAGCATGAGGTCAAATTAACCAAGGGTTGGAGACTTTTTGGCAAAACTACTGCTTCATGTAATGGACTGTGATCAGTAATGCAGAGAGGTTTTCTTCTTGACAGATTTGAGTTTCTCATGGGGTTTTAATGTTTTCTTGATCTACATTTTAGGTTTAATTACTTGCAGTATATCTAATTTCTATTACTCAGAATTCATAACTCTATGCTCTGACTTCCTTTAGTAATGAGATGACTGTGTTTTTCTATGTTTTATGAGTGAATTGCCTTTGAACCACTAGCAGTAGATTTCATTGCTATTACTCATAATTCATAACTCTATGCTCTGACTTCCTTTAGTAATGAGATGACTGTGTTGACCTATGTTCTTGAGTGAGTTGTCTTTGTTTAAGACCCCTATTTGCCTCAGCTTCCATGTCAAGAAACCTTTCCACTGAACCAACTGATTTGTTGACTCCATAAGCCCAATGGTAGTATTAGCCTTCATATTTTCAACCAGAAAATATACAAAATCAATACTTAATTCATAGAGTTAGCCATCTATTTAAATATTTATTCCATATCATTAACCCTTGAGAGAGCCCTCTCAGGTTGAGGAGGCTAAGCCTTAGTCAAAATATTGGTTTGAAATAGTTACACTGAAGTTGTTTGATCAACGGCCAATCAAGTACGATTTTGGTGATAACATATTCAATAACTTGCTCTCATAAAAAATTACAAGATATCTTTTTTTGATTTGACATTGCATTGCTTTATATAGCCTTTGCAAACATAAAATACCATGGTCCACATAACTTGGGCAGGAAAAAAAAAAAAAAAACTAACAAATAAACCCAAACCCTTTACAAAAGGAGGGGCTTCGACCTACCCCAAATCCCCAAACCTTCACGCGATAGATTCATCTTCGCTAGACCGCGCACTCCGCTTCCTAAAAATACAGAGTCTTTGAATCAAAATTGGACCAAGTTAGGCAATGCCCAACAGACCCCCAACAATCACATGTGAGTCACTCAATTGGTGTGCCCCAAACCTTATCTGCAATGCTTTTGTAGGTGACATCAAGTGGTTGAATCATCTCTATAAACTACTTCTCTTCCTAGGGCACCTCTTCGAGTAGCTTCTCTTTTGCTAGCCCGAATGTCTTATGAAGCACATATTTTTGCTTTTATTGCATCTCTTTAAGCTTTCCATCTATTGTTTGAGACAATTGAATGGCCTCGTCCTACCATTACTGAGTCCTCACTGTTATCAGATGATATTTCCTTCATATATCCTCAATCTGGCTCTATATATTTTTCCCTTCTTTGATTTGAACGAGCCGTTGCGCGGGTGCTAAAGTCCTCGTAGTTGCTCGAATCTCGTCCAAATGCCTCTATTTTTCCTGTACCTCATTTTAACTTTTATAAATGTTAGGATCCTCCTGTAGTGAGGTCCAAATATCCATTGTATCTTCTAAAAAATTTTCACATTCCTTTACTGTGGTGGAGATACAGCTAGGGTGGTTTTGAGATCCACTTCCCTCTACTCTCGTACCTCTGGCAGTGTGGTTGGATACAACTTAAATTGTAGCTCAATGATCTGTACCTAGTATTCAAATTTGAGTTTCTCCATGGTGTTCTTGGATTCCTTGATTGCGAGGGCGAGCTTCAAAACCTTCTTTGCTGGGGCTTCCTCTGCGCTGACCTTGATGTCTGGAATCTCACTGCAAGTCTTGCTTATGGCATCTTCCAGTTGCTTGTGTTGCTTTCGCTCCTCGTCTCTCACCTTGATCACCCAACCCAATTCCATCTTCATATTTTAGCAATCTTGTTCCACATCCTGGGTTATAAGTAAGGTGCACTATTCCTGCACCTTCAATTCATCTATGACAATCTGGTGGAAGTCGTGTTGTGTTTGTATGGGCAACGAAACAATATTCAATTTAATGTGTCCCAACTTTTAGCTCGCTCTCAATCCTGTGCAGCTTCAAACTGCAGTGCTCTTCCAGGTACTTGCAAAATCCAAACACCAAAATTTGTTTCTAATCGGCGCTCTGGTTGTGCCTACTGGTTCGCTTATTTTGGTTGAATGGCTGGCTGTGCCTGTGGTCGTGTCTATGCCAGAAACTTAAGTTCTTGCATTCCTTATTGCACCTATGGTAGTACCTCTTTGTACTGATCTTCAATCTGGTTCCATGTATCTTTTGTGATATGCGCAGTCACCATCTTTTCCTTTGGTATGTCAAAGCTCTTTTGGAATTATTCATCCTAGCAAAAAGTAACATCTTTCTTCAGTAGCTTCTCCATCTTCATAGTTATCTGTTCATAGGCCTTTATAAAATTTCTGTAGTACCTAGTGTGTCCAAGTGTCGTGCACATTTTCTTCACTGTCTTAGGTGGCTCCAAGTTCACAATGGAAGCAACCTTCGTGGGGTCTACCATCAATCCCTACTTACAAACAACATGCCCCAAGAGTATACCAAAAGGTACACAAAATATGCACTTCTTCAAATTCAATGATATCTGATACTGCCTATAGGTTTCCAACGCCAATCTTAAGCTTGAAACATGTTTCTTCAACAACCCAAATATTGTCCAATCATCAAAGTAAACCTCCAAAAATTTGTGTATATACTACTTGAAAGTTGGGACTACAACTCTAGAAAATGTGGTAGGATCATTCTTCAAACCAAAAGGCATCATGGTGTATTCGCACACAAACCCACTCTGTAGCAAAAGTTATCTTATGTCTATCTTCTAGTGTAATTTAGATCTGATGGTATCCTGAAAATCTAGCTGTGAAAGAATATGCCTCCTATCCTCCTACATTGTCCAACACTTCAGTGGTGAATGGTGTGCAAAAGGGGTCATGCAAGCATGCATTATTCAACTTCCTTAGGTCCACACATATTTTGATTTCACCTTTTGTCTTCTTTTCCTGAAATACCATAGGTCTTACCTGTTAGCACAATTTCTTGCTAAGTCATGAGTCCATTCCATAGTTTTATTTTAGGTTTAAAATTCAAAAAAATTTCAAAGTCCGACCTCTATTCTTTCAGTCACTTATCACAGATCACAGATCATAGCGCAACCCTGCTATAAATAATTCAATGTTTCCTGCTTCGTCCTGCTATTGCGATACCCCGATGTGATATATCACATTGCAATTCCGCCACTTTGTTACTGCTTTATGTTGCCCACTCCTAAAAACCCCCGATTTGGTAGGACCCGCCTACCACCACATCATTTCTCACTATCGTATTTCTTTGTGGACCCACCGTACCTTATTTCACAATTCCTTTGTTATCATCTGTTGCCACTTCCCAAAAGCCCCTGATTGTGATAACACTAGGACCCATTTCCCTGCCATGTCACTTCGCTTATCGCATATCGCAAATCCTACTGCTAACCATCCATGTTTCCCCCTCCGATTGTGATATGCAATAAGCTTTGATCCTCGATTTGTGATAACCCAACTGTCTTGCGATCCGATATATCGCATTGAAATTCCACCTCGATAATGTATTCACTCTACTCCACTTTGTTATTGCTGCCGAAATTTTTGGAAGCATACTCTGTTTCTTAAATAAAGTGAAAGGTTTAATATGCATCAAATATTTTTAAATCCTTTTAAATATTTGATGATAGGTGTCATATTCCAGTCAGTTAGTTTGATTCAAGTCGTTGTATACATTATACCACATGTGTCAACCCATAATTAATAATCAAACTGTTTTCAGTTATGCCTGTCTATGCCAAGTCAGTAATCCATAAGTTTAGGTACGTGTTTTGCTGAGTTAGAGAGATCGTGGTGATCACACCGCACTACATAACCGCTCCACTGGCCGCGCAGCACTGCTGTCGGAAATTCTAGCCAATAAACAACACAGTTTGCGAAGGTGACTGTGTGTCATCAAAGATACTTGCCACAAGCTATCTGAAGATCCTAATGATCATGAATATTTTTAATGATGGAGAGTGATTTGCATGGGGTGGTGAACCTAGAGTTAGTTTTAAATCCACCTAAAAAACAAGAATTTGTCATTTGAAGTCTAAGCCACTGATTTCGAATTTGCTGAGAGTCACAGTTGGAGAAGGATTCTGGATTTCAGACAAGATCCCATAGAATAATACATGCCACAACTGTAAGGTAAAATGAGTCATATTCTGCCACCTATCATTTTCAGAAGACACAGTCATTTACTTCTCTGAATATGACTAAAACAGGTGGTAAGATAAATCGAATAGAGCCACAGGGTGCAAATTTGGTTGATGCTAATTTGAGGGTGAGAGCTCTATTTATGCAGTCAGGATGGTATCCTCTTTGTACCAGGTTGGAAATATCACATTCAAGAGTTTCCCAAGAGATTTATAATTCATTTAATGGACATGAGGCTATAGATTTTGGCCTCACTTTGCAGGTTTCTGAAGACTCCATTGCAGAAGCCTTTAACCTTCCTCAAGAAGGTGAAAGGTGGTTCAAGGGAAAAGTTATCATAGGAGGTGATCTCAACAACTTCCTCAAGGATTCTCATAGAGGTCCAAACTGGGCAACAGTCAACCCAAGAAGCTACCTGAAGAGTGGTTGGTTAGAGGCAATCAAGATTATTAAGATATACCTCACATTTGAAAGAAGGTATATAATGATATTCCTTTATCACACGAAGTTCCTTTTTCATATTGTAGGGATGAAGACATTGAATCTGCCCTTTTTCCTGTTGAAAATCCTGACCAAGATGTCAGCAAGGGTTCAAACCCATAATGATGTTTCTGAGTACAACTTGTACCATCAAGCTTTGATAAAAGCTATGGTTGAAGAATAATTGAAGAAGAGAAACCAGACTTGGGACCATTTTCTATTCTATAGGGCAGGCCAACTTGCACCCACACCTCCAGTTCCACAGTCAGACCCTCATCCTACAAAAAGAAGAAAAAAAAGAAAGACCTAGAAATAAAACATTCATAAAAAGGTAAAAGGTAAGAAAGTTTCTGCAGGAAAGTATGAAAGAAAGGTGGAAAAAGGAGAGAGCTCCTCAGCAAGCAAGCCCAAGTCCATGAATATAGTGCCCCTTGTTCCTCCATTTCCAAATGAATATACTAGATCCAGAAGAGGGAGGTCTACAACAACATATAGTTCAAAGGCGCAAGTGCTACTAGAATTTCCGGAAGCACCTATTCAGAAAAAAATGTAGAAGGAGTATCAACCTACTCAATCATATGAATAACTACTTAAGGATGCCGATTATGACATTAGCAGCAAGAATAATAACCTATTGTTAAACCTATTTCTAGCACCAGAAAGAGGCACAAAAGAGAGAGCAATAAGTTTATACTGAAATACAAGGCTCTTCTCAAGCCAAGCCTATTGACAAAAGTTATTGACATTGAAGAGAAACCTAAAGGTTCAAAAGTAGAGAAACCAGAGAAATCAATGAAGGAAAGCAAGAACAAGAACCTTTCATAACAACACTTAGAGCCCACAAAAAGAAGAAAAACACAGAAGGGTGCTAAGGAAGACAAATACGTTGTCAAGGAGGCAACTACAAGAGCTACCAGGTCCAGAACATCAATTGCTGACAGCAAAACCGATTTAGATAAACTGGCTGAAGCTCCAACACATATGGAGGAAAGGTAAAAAGGGTTTTTGATGCAAGTAACTTTTTTTCTAATCAATTATGAATTTTGAACATCAGCCTAAGTGTCATGGAATACAAGTCAGCACATAATTTTCCACATTTTCTGTGTATTTTTTAAAAAGAAACAGGGCGCTACCGGAATTTCCGGTAGCATTCCAGATTTTGCGCAGTTACAGGTTTTAACTAGAATTTCTGGTAGCACCTATTATAACTAAATTTTGACACCTTTCAGTAAGTTTTTCCGAGCCAGTTAAGGATGGATAAGAACCCATAACTAAAGGGATAATACAAGTGATGGTGAGAGGTAGTTATGAGGTTGTTTGAGGTCTTATTAAATGAAGCTACATGGTTATTAAAGACCTAAGACATAAGGAGTTAATTTAGTAGGAAAAAGGGTAGCATGACAACACACTCAACATTCCAACCCGAAATTCTTCTCTTATTCTTTTTCCATCTATCCTTTCTATTAGATTTCGAGGAGACAAGGATGTAATGTATTTTGACACATACATCATGTTAGAGTTAATGTTTTAATTATTTTTAGAAGAGATGGAGTTGGTTCCTCTCTTGCTATATATAGCACTTGTAAATAATGTAACCAAGTTGGATGTTAGTTTACCTAAAGACTGAAAATAATAGAAAAAACCTTTTTTCTTCATGGTGGAGGATTTTTTGATTCAAGGAACATCTAATGCATGGTGTGTATCTTTTCTTTGTCAATTTCTTCTAAAATATAAATTGCAACAACTAGTGAAGTGTGAGTGAGATGTTGTTAAATGATTTAACAATAAATTTTCTACTTTTAATTTTCTACAAGTTATATGTTTGTAATAGAACATGTCAGTGAAGGTTTCATAAAGGATTTGTGGAATACTTTATACATGAAATCTATTTTCTAGTGTTGTTTGTTTAACATAAACAGAGTTTGTGTTAAAGGCCATAATCATAGTTGTGTGACTGATTTAGGATAGGAATATTTCATGAAATAGGTACCAACTATTCATATTTCTTCCATTTTTGTAGTCTTCTCCCTATACTACCTTTTACCCACACAATTTATACTTGCCACAACTTGCCAAATGCATGAATTTCTTAAAGAAGATAAAATCATTTCAAAATATTTCAGATTTGACCAGTTCAATGATCCCTGCTTTGATCATATTTTCTAATTCCGCCTTTAATTTTTCTTTGTATTTTGGATTAAGTCAATAAGGCCTTTTTTTTATGGGCTTCACGTCAGGTTTCAAAGTAATCCTCATAACTCCTAGGTCTTTGACTATACCCTTTAATTTAGAAAACTTTGTGGGGAAGATTTCTATTTGATACTCGTGCAACAACTCTACAACTTTTCTAACTGTGTCTTCATGCCAATAATGTCAAATTAGTGAAAATTTTGGCTCTTATTTGGACCCAATATTCACCTTCGTCATCTTCACAGGCTGCATTATGCTAGGAATTTTAGGTTTTGGTCTAGAAACTTCGCGATGTCCTGATTCTGGGATATCAATATTGCGTGGATCCTCAACATCCTCTTCCGCTGTCACATTATAGAATTCCAGTGTGTGTTTCAACTGTGTGGTCCAATCAAGACGTGTCCAAGTTGGCGTAGTAGTAGTCTTAAAAATCCTTGCTCTCACTACCTGGAGGGCTTCATCTACGCGTAGGCAGTCATCTTCAAAATTAAATGTCAGGAGGAACCTTTCAACCAAATCTTTTGATTTCACTGTTCCATGTTGTAGTTATGTCTCAAGATACCAATTCATAGGTATCAGTTACAATGTGTGAAAGAACACATGTACCCACTTTGGCCCTCAATCTTCTTTCCTACGAAAAATATGCTCCCGGGGGTCATCCTTGCCATCATATTTTACTTCGATTTTGGTATTTACTTGGCCAAATATGATCTTCATTAGTATGCGATACTCTTTCCAACTTTCAGTATTCTCTTTATGAGTACCCCACCATTTAACATGTATAGATCTCAGGGCTACATCCAATGCTTGGAACCTCTATTCTTATAGAACTTGTTTTTTAAATTCATCAAGAAAAATTCTGACATCTACTATCCCATCATAATAAGGAAAATTAAATACCTTTGAAGTTATGCAACGAAGTTATCTTGTAATTTTGTTACATCGTCTTGTAGATACTTCATGCAAACTTTTTTTCCAATTTTCCACTTCTTCGTTAGAGTCAGACATACTAGAACTGTCATGTTCCCAGCTTAGCATTCCATCTGCAGTGGGATTAATCAAATCTTCCTCCTTATCTTTTATCTTGTATATATTGTAAATATAGGCGTCATTGTACTAATCGTGGATAGGCTCTATATAATTCACTCCTTTTGATGGGTATAAGTTAAAAATGACCCTTAGATCACCTTTTTCAAACACCATCTATCTCCTCTTCAGATTAATTATCGCATCAGTATCGAAAGCCCATTCCAATCCAAGCAGCACTAGATATGGATTGCTATCATCTAAAATTTCAATTACTTCGAAATACATAACAACACACACTCCCTTAATATCTACTACAATGCCAAATAACCTTCCCATAGGGATGATATTCTGCTTGTTTGCCATTCGTAACTGGATCAATGAACATTGCAACTTTGATTTTCCCATTTGCTCCCAAGTATTCTTAGGAAAAACATTGGCATCAGATCCAAAATCTAGGATTACTTGATCCATGTCATATTCCCCAATCTGCACAGTTAGCCTCATTTCCCTTCCCATTCTCTTCTAATGTCAATGCAACTTGTTTACTCAACGCTGCTTGCTTCACGGTTCTTCTTTACTAGAGTAGGAATCTATCAAATCCTGGAGTCCTTGAATAAACTTCTAATATCTCAACAAATTCATGCAAGTTTGTAAAAATTATCTCAATACAGTTGGATCAAATTATTTTAGCTGAGTATTTACTTCAGCGCTATCCTTCTTCGGTATCAATTTCTACAGCGGCTACACATTAGATGTGGAAGCTCCAAGGTCCATGAAGCTTCGATTCACATCCATGAATGTCTTCTTTTCTCTCTGCATATTGAATCTAGGAGCCTTTTCTATGGTCTTCCTCACCCATGTATCTTCCATCGGCCTCTTACCTTTGGCTACATCATCTCCTATCATTGCGTCGCTTTTGGTGACTATGTTGATGCACGGGTCATCTTCCTTTGGTTCAAAAATCATCATATGAAAATTCAACGTAGGATGCTAGTTTATTTTCTCCTGAATATTTGTTATAAGGACCATAAATTCTTCTATTACATGATAATTTTTTTTACAAAACTTAAAATTGGAGGTAGGATTCTAGCAATCCCACGCAAAGTGTCTTGCTTCACCACAGTTGTAATAGATGAGCTGGCTACGTCCTCAACCAATGCCTCGTCCTCGTCCTTGGAATCCTCCTTGATCGACATGTTGACCTTGATCATTATGTGCATGTCCCTTAGCTGGCATTCGATAAGCAACCACAATTTTCTCTCTCATCAAATCATAACTACGACAATTCTTCTCATCATGCCCCACTTAGCTACAAAAGTTACAAAACAACTGTTTCGGGGTTTTCTCATACTTTTGCAACAAATAGCATTATTCCATATGATGTCAACCGACAGTTTTACATATGTCACACCATGCGCTTGATATTGGGTTCAATGGATTAGGTGCTCCACTTTTGAGGTATTCTCTGAACACATGGCATTGATCTTTATAGTAGCCTTCTGCCTTACACTTTATGCACCATACTCCTGATTGAATTTCTAACGTGAATTCCTTACCCTTATTCAGATCTTGTAGTTCCAAGGTCACATGTGATAGTTGTGTGTGAATCTGATATATTCATGTATGAGTATCTCCCACCGGTGAAGCTTCTAGCTTCATCGCAATTTCCATAGCTTCGACCTGTGTTGAACTCTTCTGCTGTGTCAAAGGAAACCTGATATGTGGCAATAGCACAACTATAAAACACTCCTTATGATGCTCCTTAGAAATTGTAAAACTTACTTTTCCCATTAACATTTTGAACTTTTGATCCAATTCCCAAACAAACTCATTTTCCAATTTCTTGATCTCTTTTAGTTCAATAATACACTGCGACTACGATTTTGGATTCTTAAATTCTGTAGTTAGTGTTTCTTCGTATCATCCAGTGAAGTGCCTTGATTCATCGTAGAATACTTTATGTACCATGTTAGCGCTCTTTCCTGCAGCGCGGTGAAAATATGTGCCTTCTTTATATCTTCATCAGTGATCTATCTTGCTTTTAGTACAACTTCAACTACAAACCAAAATTGCTTAGGATCCTCTGATCTGAGTCCTCTAAAGATGGGTAGCGTGATATCATTGACCATGTTTCTTGGGGGTGGGGGAGGTGGAGGTGGAGGGAAAGTATAGGGATGGGGATGGGGGGTGAGGGGAGTAGAGGGATGGGGAATCACAAAGGTGCCTTGATTATTCTCAACTCCTAACTACGACGCACCTCTAGGGGTTGCAGGGTTACTTCTTTCTTCTTTCGCTTTCAGCTTCACTCAACAATGGACTGTAATTAGTATCAATGAAGTTTTCACGATCTACTCTATATAGCTTTCCACTTCGTGTAGATCTAGACTTACTTCTTCCAAACATTAATCTGATTGCATCCATAGTACACCATTTTCACCTAAAAGCATTTTAATCCACAAATTCAAAGAATTTAGATACTTACCTCACAGTCCCTAGAAAAATATTCGCTCAGCCTCATTGTAAGATAAAAATGTGTATATAGTGAATTCATTAATAAATCCTCCCAGGATACTGTCGATCTAGAAATCAACAACTCTTGATATGTTGTTATCGATCTCCTTGAGTCGTTGTAACAATTCAGGGCTCAACGCAGTAGGCTCATCATTGTTAAAACAATTCTTGTTATCATTCAACCTTGATAACCATTCATGTAGTTCATTCAAAAACATTGCAAAGAAAATCTCATGTTTTTCTGTGAAAATATACCTTTTCACCCAAGCTTCAGTCGACAATCACAAATTTCTATTTTCTTGAACTGCGAACTCCCGTTCTTTTAGATCTACCCAATCTTGTATTTCCAACCTTGTCGGATGCCACATCCACATATACCTCAATCAGATCCCAGTCCTGGCAACAAAACCATTTTTTGGCTCAAAGGAGTATTGATCTGGGTTTAGATTTAGCTCTGCACCAAACAAACCCTTTTATTACCGAACCTTTCTGCAACGATCTATAGCGCAGATCACAGTATCACCTAAGGAAATATTGGGGGATTTAAGAACCAAGTTTCTACATCCCGAGGGATACTTGAGTGTGGATCTATTGTTAAACTTCTATCTTAAGCTTATTCTAAACTACACTGATGCATTAAACTTCTTTAACAGTATATGATTCATTCATCAATTAATACTAGTGCACACTGTGCCTTTATCATCAATACATAACAGAAAGCATACAAATAACTTCACAATGCAGATAATAAACATGTAAACACATATATGCACAGACTTCTTATTTCTTTATTATAATAAGTCTTCTTTATTACAATATTTCTCTGACCTGTGCACACACATGTAGGTGGTCTGCGCTCAAAGATGCAGACTCCTCAAGGCCTTTGCGCACATAGCTGCGAAGCCTTCCCTTAAGGCTCAAAAAATACTTTGAAACATATATTCAATAGCTTGTTCTCATCGAAAGTTACAAGATATGTTGTTTAGATTTGACATTAAATTTCTTTATATATCCTTTGCATACATACAATACCATGGTCCACATACCATGGGCAGACAAAAACTAATAAATAAACTTGAACCCTTTACAAAAAAAGGGGCTTTGACCCGCCCCGAAGCCCCAAATCTCCATGCGGTGGATTCATATTTGCTGGAATGCGCACTCCGATTCCTCAAAATGTAGAGGCTTTGACTCAAAATTGGACCAAGTTGGTCCATGCCCAACACTCTACTCTGCACCTGCACTGATCATCAATAAGTTGTCCCTCCTTGGGGTGTGTTGATTCTAGAAATTCGAGGAAAATAAAAATAAACCTGAAGCTTCCTCTTCCATAATCTTCCATGAGTTTTTACAGCCATTTACCTTGGATAAGACCTTTGAATCCCATCTCATCCTACCTTGGAGATTTAAATTCTTATCCCTTGAGCTCAGCCTCCCATCAAGGGTGGATCTCAAGCCTAGATTGGTAAATGGATAAGAATTCTAGACCTACCATCCTCACCTATATATTTACTGCCATCCACAACCTAGGGGTTGGAACCCAAGTCATCCTCCTCTAAAGGGCCTCCTACACCACCCAGCCCCACAATCGAGGCCTGACCAACCCTAATTAGGACCCTCCTTAAAGGCTGATGACCCACCAAGCAGACAATAGGACACCCTGTCAAACCCACATTTGCAAGAGAAACCAAAAATAGTATCAGTGTCACCATCAAATACATATAGATCTATATATCATAAAAATCCTCAAAATGTATAAAAGAATCAAAATTCATACTTGCGAGCCCCATGCACAACCTACAGGAAGACCCATATTCGGGTCCCCCCAAAAGTCCATCGCAAAGTACGGGTAGCCCAAAAACATCTGCGGGTTCAACTCAAACCATGCCTCAACCGTCGCATTCCAATAGCAACCCACCTCTACTCCTTCACCATGGGGCATCACATGTGCCCACCCATGCATCCTAGGATCCCTCGGAGGACCCAGGGGCACTGCCAAAAAAGGTCAAAGCATCACTTCCCACTCATACATGATGGTGCAAAGGATACTCACATAAGCGAAGACCTTAATGGTCTGCCTCTAGGCCTTGCCAGCTATGAAACCATGCCCTGGTCGACATAAAGAGCCCAATCAAAGAAGTGACCAGCTCGAAGCTAGCACAAAACCATAATATGTGAGCCCTATAATCGATGAGGCGTTGTCGACCCTGACAGGCAAACTATCATCGCCAGGGTAGACCTCTCAGACAAGTCTGTCACAGAGCTCACACGAATGCATCCCTGTGTGATCGCATCAGGACCATAATGATCATGGGTTGAGTGACAGATTTTCACTCCCCCAGTTGGGAGTGGATATGGAAGATCCTCCCCACGAGGCAGTAGACCAATCAAAAAGTAAACGTCGGTCTCCAGCTGGATCATGACGTCTCTACGACGCAACACCATAACACGTCATTTACTGTTCCAGAAACATACCAGGTATCATAGTAAACCATCTTGTGATATCAGTAGGATGTTCTCTAAAATCTTGAGTAACCCATACTGAGCTAAAACCCCTTGATCACTAGGGTCTTGGACCACAGCTGCACGAAGATCATGCCAGTCTCTCTCCCGTCACAACATCTGTCACCAGAGAAAAAACCAAAAATAAGTTTTGTAAACCAAAAAGATTAATTTTTTTTTTCAAAAATGGAATTTTCCATGCCTATGCAAAGCTTATGCATGATGACCGCACATATGTATCAGATACAGATGCACATTCCATCCCACACAATTTTTCCCAGTCGCAAATGCCTCGCGCAAAAGTTACCTTCTGCGCGAGGACCGCACGGGTCAGCCTTGATCACCCGCGCGGTTAGGCCCAAAAAGGGGTATAAAGTCCATACAAATCCATATTTTCATGGACCCCCCATGCAAGAAAATGACAAAAATGAAAAACGAGACGTTTAGGGACCTACCTCACACTGATGACACGAATCCCGGGTACTCAAGCTGACCGCAACGACAAGAAAATCTTGGGAACAAGGGGCTCAGCTCTGAACTAAGACTCTCAAGAGACATAGATGAGTTGACATGAGCCATATTAGCCCATATATCTCCCTTTTCTCATTATTCGATATACCATAACTAGTGCTCAGAGTACCCGATCGCAAAACTGCGAGAAACACAGTGATCAGTGCTTCATCATGTGAAAACTAGGCCGCATAAATCCACGCCTCATAAAAAGTCATTTTCAGTCACAACAAGTATGCCCTCTCTTATTGCTTTACATTCAAATTATTTCAAATATGTTTGTATGAAAAATATTCTTTCACTTGGGGTATTGGTTGCAGGTATTACAAACATAACGAATCACCATATGTCCCAACCAACAAAGGTATAAGAGCAGGTATCATTATACCCCTAGCATGATAGGCTCCCCAAATAAGATTTTCATATCCTAACATCATTTCTCCAAAGAAATCAACCATAGGTTTCAGTCACTCAACCATGTTTATCATCACCCAACCTTACACATGATAAACACCCTTGTAGGTCGATAGAGCCTTACCCTCCATGGTATCCATCACTCATGTATACCATACACCAAAGGTCTAGAGCCATGGCCATAAAAACCCAATCCTAGGAATCACTTCATGTTAAATCATCCATCATACATCAAGTCAAGTTTTATCTATTTCATGATAAAACCCCTTTCCCAGGCTACCATTCTCACAAGAATATCGAAAAACTTACCACTGTGTCTCACACTTGGGCTGTCACACACCCACCAGCATAGCCCATTTGCGACATTTTTCATTCGCTTCATCACACCCGTACTAATACCAACCAATGGGCCCCCCACCCTTAGCAAAACACGCTCACGCAATAGTGAGAGATTATTTCATGTTTATAGGGGTACCCATCTTCATGCTTGTACACCCAAACCCAATCTATATTCTTCTTTTGGAAAGTGTACAAATATTTTTTAGGAGAGAACTCCCACCCATCCATTTACATTTCTCACCTGGCAGAAGTCCCTATTCACCCTTGATCAGAGACAATAATTATTTTACCACACCCAACTATGACACTCATAGCAACCATACACCCACCTTGGATGTCCTACCAACCCCAGGGATGTCTCACCAGAAATTTTTATGACTGTCGCCACTCACATTTACAACTTCGACCTTGAGCCACTTAACTACCATCCTCAATTATAACCATTTCTCATCATCATGCCTAGTTAACCCATCACACCACGCCCTGATACATCGAAAACCCTGGTCCCTTGCATCAGTACTCATTTCAATTGGTTGATGCTTCCTTCTTGTCGACTACAAAAAACATTTCCAAGAAGGAGGTTGTACCTTGGATGACTCCTCACCTCAATAGGGGCATCCCCGAATGGCACTATGGGAATCATCATTTCCCATTGATTGCATCGATCCTCTTTAAATTCGACTTTAAGATAATCTTTCATGTCAATATGGTGTCATACTTCATAATCGTTGCACTCTATCAGAATTCGTCGAAGACCCGTGAATTGATAAGCATATATTTCAGCAATGCTTACATGAGAAGGTCCCCAACAATCAAAGACCCATGCTAAACAAATTGCCATACCAAGATCATGCATGTGGTCACCACATTCAACCTTATTTCAAATAAAAATTCCCCCGAGGGTGTTGTATGGTGTGTTTAGTGCACGAGTGTACTAAAACACCAGTTCTTGGTAGGAATGGTTGCAACCTACAAGCAATGGTCACAGGAAAGAAAAATGGTGTAGCTGGTTAGTGGAAACATTGTAACATATAAAACACACTAAATTATGGAACATAGTATGCTGCAAATAAGAAGAAGAAACACAACTATAATAAAACAAAAACACAAGCTCAAATGAGTCAAACGAAACAATAATACAAATTGTAGAATAATCCCTTCTTATTTACCACTATTAGTAAAGAAAAGGTAGAATGTTACACACTTTCCAAAGGATCCTTAGAGCTACGGACCTCTAATACCCAATGCAAGGAGGGATTTACCCTTGAGCTAGGTCTGCAAGGCCTTTCTCTTCTCCTAATGGATTTGAGTTGTTGGGTGGCCAACAACTGAATCCTCTAACTCGATTGTTGCTCTGGATCACACACTGTTGGTTTTCTCATGGGAAATTTGGCCAAAATAAAAATGTGTTCTCATTTTGTTCTTCTCATGGTGGAAATTTATAGGAAAATTCAAATCCTTCTTCCCTCTCTTGGTACACTTGTAGATAGTGACCCAAGTGTGGGGGTTGATTCCTTTGTGTGCTCACTTGAGGTCTCAAGGTGGCTCTAGGGGGCTGTCCTTAGGCGGCCTCAAGTGGAGAATCTTCTCCAGAAGTGTGTCAAGTGGTCCCGAATGGTTAATTCCTCCACTCCCAAGACTGCGCGACTTTTTGAGGGAAATCTGCGCAGACCAGCATGCCTATCGAAGAAAAATGCACGCAAATAATTTTTTGCATGTGTCTTCTATGTGCAATTTGATATTTTTCCTCTTGACCTTAGATATTTTAAAATTTTCCAGATTCTCTAATGTTTCTCAGCCCTGTAAATCCTTCTGCTTGACATTTCATAATGTCGTTTTGCTTGTTTGATTTTCTAGTGATAACAATTTCCCCCCAATGTGTGAGGTCTAGGAAGAACTGTATAGCCTAAATACATTATAGTTTCTGTTTTTTGTAACCTATGTTGAGAGAGAGGGAGACCTGTGTACAACCCAAGGTTGGAGACCCCTTACAGTGGGTAAAAGAGTGACCATGTTCTGTCGGAAACCTGCAAGAAATAGTATGATACAATAAATACAATTTTTATATGAGGCGGGCATGTCCCATGCTTGTAATGCTTTGGCTAGCTAAAAAATCTATCTGACTGATAAAGGTTCTGTCTATTTCATTGATATGGTAGTGATATGATGATTTGGTTGATGACAACGATTGCTGATGCCTAAGGGGCATTTTTTTCTTTGAAAATTGGTAAAATGTGGTGCCCACATGCATAATCTTGGTATGGCATATAAATGCTCATTGTACGCATGGGTGTATGACTGGGACCTTCCCATGTAAGCATTACTGAAAGAGATGCTTATAATGGCATGAGTCTTTGATGAATCTGGAAAAATTGCAATGGTTGTGAAGTACGATAACATCTTGACATGAAATCTTGTGTTGTAGTCAAATTTCAGGAGGATTGATGAAATCTATGGGAAATGATGATTCCCATAGTGCCACCTGAGGATTCCCCTATTGAGATGAGGAGCCATCCAAGGTATTGATTCCTTTTTGGAGAATTGGTGATGACGTCGACAAAAAAGAAGCCTCAACCGAACGAGAGAGCTACTGATGCAAGGAACCAAAGTCTTGGATTTGATAGTTTTAACATAGGAATGATGGCAAGGGATGACTGAAAATTGATGATGGGAGTTTCGTGGCCCAAGGTAGGAGCATAAAAAAATTAGTTTGGAAGTAGTCATAACTATTTATGATGAGGAAAGCCCTGGAGTCGGTAGGACGTTCAGGTGGGTATATGTTGGTTATGAATGTCGTGGTGGCTTTGCGTGAAAGGTGTGATGCTTCGACCAAGGGTGATTAGGGACTGCTGCCATGGGAGAAAAATGGATGGATGAGTGGGGGATATTATCCGTTCAAAATATTTGTAAACTTTCCAAAAGAATAAAAAATGGGTTTGGATTGTACAAAACATGGAGACGGGTGCCCCAAAAACATGAAAATTCTTGCTCACTAATGGTGTGAGGAAGGTGTTTTTTTTTAGGGTGGGGGCCCTATTGGTTGGTCTCGGTGCAGGGATGGTGAAGCAGATGGAAAATATCGTAGATGTGCTATTCTGATGGAGGGTTGGTAGGACAAATGCGAGACACGGTGGTGCATATTCGATCTGCTTGCGAAAATGGTAGTACAGTAAAGGGGTTTTATGTTGATATGGTAAAACTTGAATTGATGCATGGTGGATGAATGATCATGAAGTGCTTCCCTGACTGAGGTGATATGGCCATGGTGTCATATTTTTTTATGCATGGTATAATTTGAGTGATGGATGCCATGGAGGTTGAGGCTCTACTGACCAACAAGGATCTTCATCATGTGCAAGGTGGGGGGATGATAAACATGGTAGGGTGTTTGGAACCTATGGTTATTTTCTTGTGGAGAATGATGTCAGGATATGTAGAATTTCTCTAGGAATCTCTCATGCTGAGAGTAGAATGATACCTACTCTGGAACCTTCGGTGCATGGGGCAATAGGTGGTTTGTTGTGCTATATAAAACCTGCAACAAAATACCCCAAGTGAAAGCATATTTATTATCCAAATATTATTGACTACATGTGCTGAACGAAAATAGGATAAGAGAGGGCATACCTGTCGGCACTGAAAAAATTAAATTTTCATAGGCGTGAATGTGTGGAGCCTCCTTTGGGCGTTATGAGGAGCTTCAGTTATTTACACTGATTGAACTGGTGGCCGATTCTGTTGCATAGCCCGCATGCTGGCCGAGGCTGGATGTGGGTCATGATAGGTCGATGTGTATTTTTAACTCGCCCAATGTTTTGGTATGGAAATGGGGTAAGCTGCCCCGGGGAAATATGCCTTTCATTAGGTTCTCTAAGCTCTGGACAAATGATATACCGTCGGTGCGTTTCTAATGAATGAATGATGTCAATTAGAGGGCACACTCGAGGAATATAAGTACAATGTTGATCATGATGGTTGCCCTGACATACTAGAAAATAAAGTCTTTCTTGGGTGCTCCCGTCATGCTCTGTTGATAATGTGATTGGGAACAACCTGCAGAGTGCTTCTAGGCCCGAGAATTTGGCAATCACATGGTTGCGTGTATTACACAATGCACAGGTTGGTCTTCTACGTCGAGGGCGGGTGGGGGTGACTAAGGGTTCCCCAACCAGCCAGTTTTCCGCTGCTAGGAAAAGAATGGACCTACTTGTCACATCCTCCTGTGTTGTCAAGATACCCATAAATTCTATGTCTAAGACGTATTCTAGGAGAGGCGAACTATGGTCGTGCGTAGGATGGTTAGCTCTGCGCAAAATCAAGGGATGTAATTGTAATGGCGTAATGGGTGATCACCACCACACACATGACATGAATGTTGGATGGCTAGAAGGTTGACATGGTATACTACATTAACCGGATACCATCATTGAA
Organism: Pinus albicaulis; assembly: GCA_034641835.2. Lineage (NCBI taxonomy): Eukaryota > Viridiplantae > Streptophyta > Pinopsida > Pinales > Pinaceae > Pinus > Pinus albicaulis. The sequence continues at coordinate 939,295,924 of CM076580.1, forward strand.
ACAATTCTAGGGCTACACATTCGACGATGAAATGATCTCGTTCATCGCAGAGTGCACAATGCTGGATAAGACGAGGGGGGATGAACGAGAGCCTTTGTTGGACAGAATAGTCATTCTTGCGGACAAGACAGACCTCCCAAGTGTCCTACAAATAGCTAGCAACAAATAGACAAACAAAGCTATCTTTCTCTAGATATATTGCGATTTATAATTAAATGCTATAAAGGTTTAAAGATCCTACCTTTGATCCAACGCTTATTTGTAGTAGTAGTCCTTCAATCGCTCGAAAGAGTTCTCCTCAAAGATTCTGAAATCACAAACAAGTAAACATCAAATAGCACCTTCATAGCATATATTCATAAATCATATCCATTATGGTGATCAAGGAATCCATAAAATAAACCAATCTATTGATAGCTTATTGAGAAAAATGGATTTATTTGTATTAACTTAAATAAAGAAGAGCCTTACAACTGTGTTCGCCTTGATGTTGTACAGGTCTTCCTGGGGTCCAGAGCAGGAATTTCCTCTACTCAGATCAGCCTTGCACTCTTCCAACCAAGATACATACAGGTATGTGGTATTTCCCACATGAAATCTCAACTAAAAGGGTCTAAGTCTCAACAGCATTTCGTCTCCAACAATACTAAAACTTTAATTCAATTCTCTTCTAAAATATTCACCCCTTTGAGACTACCCTATGCCTCTTTTTATAGTGGAAGAGAGGAGGTTACAACTCCAAAAAAGAAGGGATAGAATCCTCCTTCAAAGGGATTAGTTCCTTACATCAAGGGGTTAGCTCCTTATTGGATGGGATGCATGAACATGAAAGGGGCGATCTTTCCACTGCAGGAATGTTTCTAGAAGCTTCCAAAAATGAATTTAACTAAGATTCTATATTTTACTTGCACCTTTTTAATATTTTACAGGGGTCTACACTTTTAATAAACAGACAGTGTGTTTGGCTCCGCAGGATTTAGAGCCAAAAAGTGCGGGACCGCAAGCAAAACTAGGAGAAAGTGCGATACCAGAGTTTTAAGGCTTTTATGAGATTTTCTCTTAGTTTCAAGGCTTGAATTTGGGAATTATGATATTGTAGACTTTCAAGGGAGTACTAAAATGTCATGGTGAAAAATTTCAGTGTAACAAATTGCCCCCTAAAGTGCGAATTCTGAGAATATTTGAAGAGTGAAGTGCTTTATCACTTCAAGGACCAGCCTGTGGACACCCTAGTCAGAAACCTGTAAAAAAATTCAACGCAACACACACACACACACACACACACACATATATATATATCATCGTTGAGGTAGGCATTCCCATACTCAGATAAAAACTTACTAAACTTGTTCTGATACAGAAATGATTTTATTATTACATCAATAATGTAGACACCACATGGATGCAACCATTTGTAATGAATCGTCTACTGCATAATGAACAATAAAAATCCTCGCAGCCTAGATGGTGGAAACTAGATCCAGGGTCTTGATTTCCACTTCTCGAACTAGTACGATTCTATCCATGCGATTAAATGTGTTGAAGTCGAACATGGTAGAAACCACTTGATTACCAGTCAATGATGTGAATTGTTAACAAGTGTGAGAGAAACCACCAATAATGACAATGGCTATCAATGTACTCAGTACAATCCATGAAATGTGAACAAGTGATATGAAGTCGAACATTTCACAGAATCATTCGATCGAAGGTCAATGATGCAACCTGTCATTGAAGGCGAGAAACTTGCCATTAAGGCATGCAGATTCCAAGGTACTGACAGATTCTAGATAAAATTCCTAGATGATGAGTTGTCGTCGATAGAAATTGATCTGTCGTAAGAAAGCTTACGACACGAAACCATAGATCAAGTTTTGAAGAAATTGCCTGCAAGGACTGACTCAGGGATGGTCAACGCGAATGGAGACAAGTGTTTGCAGATGAATGGTTTATTTGACTGACCTCTTGAACACATAACGACATTGAAGATGGTTTGGTGACAGTTGCCCTAAGCTAATACCCAGAAACTAGCTGAACACTTTCAATATGGTTTGATTAACCGATAGACAAAGGATTTCCCAACCCAGGTGGAAGTGTGACAAAAAGTGTCATGTTCAAGAGTGTTGTAATGCTTTTACAAATCAAAGTATGACAAACGAATCTATTTTTCTCTCTTTTCCCCCACCATTTCTGGCAAGTACCTCTTTATTTTTGACAAGCTTGAGGAGGATAACATTTTCTTGTTTATAAGCTCATCCTTCGGATGAGCCCAACTTAGTTTAAAATTTAACCTTAAGAAGGAGTGGTCCGTTCCTATTTTGAAATTGACAGGTCCTTTACTGTTAAATTTTAACGAGTCCAGTATAGGAGAAACTCAGTGTTTTTCATTTTTAGGGAGTCAGAATAAAAACTTAAGAAAACTCCACGGGTGTTCTTTTTTGTAAATTTAGTCCCTCATGCCTGAAAAAGGATAAAATAATGCAAGAGAGAACTCTATTGACTATGATTAGTCAACGTATACCTTTTTCGTAAATAGTCCATTTCAGTCCGGAAAAGAGGTAAACTTATACTGAAAGGACGACCATTCATTTACTTTAACGAGTTCGAATAGTCAAGTACTTGGTGATATTTTCATCTTTAGAGAGTCTGAAAAGGGATTAAAAGAGGACTCCATGGTTTCACTTTTTCGTAAAATTTAAAGAGCTCGAAAAAGTGATAAAAGTTTACTCTTTGTCAAAAATGACCATTTCGCCTAAAAAATCCGTTATTCTGCACAAAAACTCGAAAAATTAAACATACCTGTTTCAATAATAAAAATATTTTTGAAAAACCGACTTTTAAAGTGAAAAATAAACAAATTTAGAATTCATCTATTTGAAAAAACTTATAAAAAGGAGTTTTTCAAGTTCATTTTTACCGTTTGAATTTGGAGTGAAGTTTTTAGAGCTCTATGCAAAAAACACTTCGGAGAATATTCTAGGAAAACCGACCGTCGGATTCGAAAATCATCCATTTCAGGTAATCCACAACCTCCTTATCTTGCATTTCATCCATACAATTTTTTAATTTTGGGTCAAAATTTCATTTTTGGGAGGAAAATATGTCGAAAAATCCGCCCTCGGGGGTCCGCACCTAATACATTAGGTACCTGCGGACCCCGACATTTTTCTATAAAGAAAAATGGCAGGGCCTTGCACTTTTAACACAGGTCCTGTGCGTATCTACGCACTTTCCCTAAGCGTAAAGTGCGGAGGTGCCGTGGCAAATTTAAAAACATATTTTCTTTCTAAATTACCCAATTTTTTTGTTTGAAAATGATTCTAATCCTTCATTTAACTTGTTGTAGGATATCTACAATGCTCATTTGGTGAGAATGGGAGCATGAAGAAGTAGATGAAGCACCAATACTTCATCAACCAACTTTGCTATCTTTAAGAGCATGCGGGCTTTACAAATTTTGGGCTATCAGTGGCATGAGAGCTCAAGTGGATCTTCTTATTTGGCTGATAAGTAAATGGGATGTGCAGGACCAGTGTTTCGTGATCGGAGGTCACCAGCTTGAGATTGAGCTGAAAGACATCTATTTTTTTACTGGTTTGTCCAGGAGAGGTGCACCATTATCTCTATTTGGGGCTAGGCCAGGTGGCCAGTCTGTCGCCAGCCTATAATTAGACTTTTGCAATGATGAGGCCAATCGTCGGGACAAATGGATTGACATAAAAACTATCATCCTTCCAGAGCTAAAAGTGATCGCTTTTACCGTTGTCAAGTTGTGTGGAAGTGTAGCGTTGCATGTAGCCACCGGATCTCAGATGCGCATAGCAGTAGATTGCTTTCGAGGCACCATATACAACTGGTGCAAGGCAGTGTTGGAAAATGTGAAAGGCCAACTTACCAGAGCAAAGAATGGAAAGTTAAACAACTTTGGATATGGTTCCATTGTAGTCACATTTTCTCTAGAGAGGATCCCCATGTTAGCCCCGCAGCATATTCCTGTCGATGTTGGTCGACCTCGAGAGCCTATAATGGTTCGTTGGGTTGCTTTGATGGTCCGCCACAGTGAAGGTGGGGAGATTGTGAGATTTCCCTCTACATATTTTCGTTGGCTAGAACGCCAAATTTTTGTTATAGTGGATTTTCCTTATGCTGGCATGGATTTTCGTGGTGACCGGGAGATACCCCTTCCTCCAGGAGCTGAGTGGGATGAGTCAGGTAAAAAATATTTTTTGACATGTTCTAATTTCTAATTTTTATTTTGTTTTTTAATCGTCCAAAACTGATAATTTTTTTTTTTAAATGCAGATGTGGGTCCAACTTGACCAACCATTCTCCGTCCCTTTGACCAGAGGCAAAGGGATGTAGCAGCAGCAGCACCACCCCCACAGGATCAGACTGCAGAGATCCTGACTAACTTAGAGCACCATCTGGAGCAGCTCACTATAGATATTCCTGAGACTACTATAGATGATATCCCACTCCACCTATAGAGATATGTCATAGGTGTTCCAGGTCCATTCAGGAGGTTTTTTACTAGGGTGGCACGAGTAGTGGTGTATTATCATGATCATCACCACGGATAGTGGTTGATTAACTTTGTAGACTCATTTTTGTATCACATTTTTCAGATCATAAGGCATTTTGAGCCTATGATCGAAGATGATGTATATTTTTTGAACACTACATCTATACTATAATATACTATTATTTTAGTTTACCTGTTCAATCATGTTATGGAATGTTTGATTTGTTACTTTGTTATTGCAAATGTCTATTTATAACATTAGAAGCAATTGCATCTGCTAATGTATTTAAACTTCTTGGAATGTGCTAATACTCAATATAATCGAACTCTCGTTCCAAGAGACGAACCCTTAAAAATAATCTTAATAATACTGGATTTCTAATGGCATATACTCGATTTAACTGTAATACAACGAGTTCAGAATCTAACTTAACGATCAAAATCCGAATTCCAAATGAAATGGATTCCAATAATAATTCAATAACTGCACTATATTCGGCAATATTTTTCGTTGTTTGACCGAGACTTACCCCATGCATTGATACTAACTCGTTAGTGGGTGAGTAAATAACCCAAGTTGTGGAAGACATGTTCCATGTGCTACGACAAGCGCCATCAGCAAAACCAATATACGTTTGAGAGGATGTCGACATCTGCGATAAAAGTATCCAGATAAGCGGGAATAATAGTAAAAGCACACTTACGCTAGGCACATGGTTCTAATCTATAGCACACCAGCTAAAAATTAACTAATATACAGAGAAGATCTCCACACGAATTCAAGCATAATATCTCTTCAGGTAAAGTCCATTTCTGGGTTTACCTAAAGAGACCCCGTCAAAATCAATCAATTCATAGGCCCCTTTTGCAAGCTTTCGCTTAACAATGTAAGGACCATGCCACATGGGTTCAAATTTCCCAGCCCCTAGTTTATCGTTGGCTTGATCATAAATCAAAACTAGGTCTCCTTCTGAAAAATTACCAGGGGTAACACTTCTGTCATATTGAGCTTTCATTCTTTTCGCATGAGCCTCGGTAGCTAATGCAGCGGTGCGCCGATTCTCATCTAATTGAGCCAAGTATAAAAAACGTTTCTCCTCTTCAAAAGTGGCTGGTAGAAACTCTATGGCTAGTTGGAGTGATGGTATCTCGCATTCAATAGGTAATACCACTTCTAAACTGTAAACCATTTGAAAAGGGGTAAAACCTGTTGATGTTTTTATTGAGGTTCGATACGCCCAAAGTGTTGAAAAGAGCATGGTATGCTAATTTGACTTGTGAATTCCAATGATTCGTTTGATCATGGTGACTAAAAATTTATTAATTGCTTCAACTAAACCATTGGCTTGCGGATAATATGGTGTGGAACTTTCATGGTGCAGGCCAAGTTGTTCCATTAACTCGGTCATCATGATATTTCGAAAATGGCTCCCATGATCAGTAATTATCACTTGGGGTACATCGAAACGAGCAATCACATGATTGAATATGAAAGTAGCTGTAGTTTTTCCATCTGCCGCAAATGTAGGCATCGCCTCGGCCCATTTGGTAAAATAATCTACTGCTAGAATAATATACCCATGCCCCTCGGCCGAGTGAGGGTTACATGTAATGAAATCAATGCCCCATTTTGCAAAAGGACCGACAACAATTATAGGGTGAAGAGGATCAGGTGGTGCACGCATTTTCCGATCGAAGATTTGACAATTATGACATTTTCTGACTGTGTAAATACAATATTTAAACAAAGACGGCCAGAAATATCCTACGCGCAATATATTTTGGGCTGTGGTGTGCTTAGACTTATGACCGCCACATGCTCTAGAGTGACAGTCATTGAGAACCTTTTTGGCAGACAATGTCGAAAAACCGAATCCGCACCATGACGGAAAAGTGTGTCGCCAACAATGTGATATTGTTGAGACTGGAAACGAATTTTGCGTTGTTGCGACGTGAAAGCTCAGGATGAAAATATTGGGTCTGAAGAGAAACAATAATATCTTCATACCATGGATCAATAGTACTGATAAGAAACAAGGATTCATTCGCAATTGGTTGCTCTGCCACAGTTTCTCTATCAGTATGCGGGAAATCACACATAAGTTCAGCAAAAACCAATGATTTCTTGGATTTGGATTTTTCAAATTCCAAATAAAACTCCTGCAGGATAACAATCCATTTAGAGTATTTTCCCCCTAGCAATTGTTTAGTCAAGATATACATCATAGGGTTGCAATCAAAAATCATTGTCGTTTTGTGTAAAAGTATGTAGTGACGAAAACAGCTTGAACAGCTACCAAGGCCAATTTCTCCACATGTGAATATTTGATCTCATTCAGATGTAAATTCTGACTAAGATAATAAATCACATGTTCACTATGGAATTCATCTTCCTGAGCTAAAACCATCCCTATGGTTGAATCGGATGCGGCGAGGTACAAAAAGTAATCTTGGTTGTAGTTGGGAGGATGTAGTAACGGTGCATGGGTCAACGTGTTTTTCAAAGCATCAAAAGATCTATCAGCTACCTTGTCCCAAAATAAAGGAATGTTCAGTTTCAACAACCTAGTGAAACCTTTTATTAACTCGGCGTAGTTAGGAATGAATCGACGCAAAAAGTTTGCTTTCCCTTGCAAACTTTGGAGTTGGCGAAGAGTAGAAGGAGGAGGTAACTTAATGATTTTCTCAACCTTCAATGGGTTGACACAAATGCCTGCCTTCGAGAAAATAAATCCCAATAATCGTCTAGATTCTATGCAAAAAACACACTTCTGAGGATTCAAACGAATATTATAGTGCCTACATCGCACAAAGATGGCTCGTAAATGAGTAATATGATCTACTCTGCGTGAAGAGTGAGCAGGAAAATCATCGAGGTAGGGTTGCACAATGTGCTTAATGTCATGAAATGCATAAGACATGGCCCTCTGAAAAGTGGCACCAGAATTCTTAAGGCCAAAAGGTAATTTGTGATAAGCAAAAGTGCCCCATGGAAAAATGAAAGTTGTTTTAGGTTGATCTTTAGGGAGTATGTTTATTTGTTTGTAACAAAATCCATCCATGAATGAGAAAATTTCACTTCCATCACAATCGTCAATAATTTGATCGATGTAAGGGGTTGGATAATTGTATTTTGGACAAGCTCGATTTATATCCCTATAATCGACACATACTCTTATTGTTCCTTGTTTTTTAGTGACCAGAACAATATTAGATACCCAGTCCGTTAATGGGATTGGATAAATAAAACCTGCATGAAATAATTTTTCAACTTCTACTTTGATAACAATAGCTTTCTCGGATGAATCCGGCGTAATTTTTTTCTAACAGGTGTAGCATCCGGGTATGTCTTGATTTCATGTAAAACAATTGACGGATCGATTCTTGGCATTTCTTCATATGACCAGGCAAAGATGTCACGGAATTCCTGAAACAGGGCCTTATATGCTTGAATTTCTTCAGGCGTACAAGAAGCACCTATGTGAATGTTTTCAATAATTCCAGGTTTTACTAAAATATCAAGAGGAACCGTCGTAGAAATATTTTATAAATTTAGTTCAGAATCGACATGTGAGAGAGGATTCTGAGGTTCTTTGACGTAATCAGTGGTAAAAATAGAAGAGAAATCATTTTCAAAATGATCGAGATCAGGTAAAAATGAAGATCTATGATGAAGATCTTCCCATGGTAATTCATCTACAGACAAGAACTCACGAATATGCTCATCAGTATGAAAAACTTGTTGAGAAGGATCCAGAATTGGTGTTGAAGCTAAACTCGATATTGAAAATGACTCCTGATTGATCACATTCACTGGATCAGAGTTGATTGAATAAGTATCAGAAAAGGATTGTACTTGCTGATATGCTAACTCAAAAGGAATCAAAGGCATCGAGCCCTCGAAAGAATCCAATTTTGATTCTGAAGGTACTATCCAAGGATCATCAAAGGAAATAGTACTTGATGTAATCATATTGATATTAGCAATAGGAGTTTGTATGTTAGGAGGAGGTAGGGAAAATTTTCCCAGTAGACATGAATCTTTAATCAAACCTACTTCGACATCCTTATAAGGGATAGTCAATTTTCCGATATGTTGGATACTATCAGTAGAGGCTAGGTCAGACGAATAATATGAGAGTTGATCTATCTTAACAATATTTCCTTTATGAGGAAACATGATGAGATGAAAGATGGATGATACAACAACAGTCATAGTGTAAGACCAACTGTGACCTAGTAGAAGGTTATAATCGAGAGGGGCATCAACCACTTCCACATCTAGATTAACTACTTTGCCTTCGACCTCTATTGGTAGATCTTGTAAAATACCATATGGCTGAAAACCTCTTCCATAAAACGCTTTGAGAATAGTTGGTGATTGGTTGATTGTTGGAGAACCAAGTTATTTCCAAAATTTTATCGACATTATACACGTAGAAGCCCCTTCATCAACAACAGTACGAAAGATACACTTGTTCTTGACTATTACCGAAATTTGAAAAGCCATTTGATGAGGTAGGTGCGGTGTAAAATTTTCTAAATCAAGGATCATAAGGTTAGAATCCTGGAGATATACAGCTCCTAAAGCTGACAAAAGTAATTTTCTTTGGGCTGGGCATGATTGCAATACTTCCAAAGCTAACATTGCTGAAGGGGAAATTGCCAAATCTTCAACAATATTGTAATTCTGAGCAGCTCTCGCATGTGGATTGAAAGATGATTTACGAAGTACACCTTTTGCAGGTGGTTTAATTACTAAGTCATGATTTTTTTTCTCAATCTATAATGGATTAGAAATGGAAGGAGATGTAGTGGATGTAGAATTGGATGTTTCTGCTTCCTTAACAGTATTTTTACTACCATAATCTTGCGATTGCGTCACAACCATTAAAATGTCCTCAACCGGATTGGAGGAAGATCCAACCATGTTACTATCTTGAGTGGGAAAGGGATCCTTCAAGACAGCATGTATAGGCGAACCCTTAACGAATTTGGATACCTCGGCTCTATGCGGGCACTCTTTCGTAAAATGATCCTGGTCACAGATGAGACAAGGATATTGAGGTTTACGTTTTTCGTCAGTCGGTTCAGTTGTATCGTTTTTCTCTTTTGAAGATTTTTTCTTTTTTTTCTTACCTTTCTTATTACCACCAGTTTTAGATTTGGCTGTAGATGTCTCTACAACAGGGATATCGGTGGAAGTTTCTTAGGAATAATCTCCTTTGGGTGAATCGGTAAAGTGATAATAGGAGAAGTAGACTTGGAAGACTTCTTCTTACTCTTAACAGTACTAACAAAACCAATTACACCATCAGCGACATGAGAGCTAGAAGGAGTTGCATTTAATTGACCAGGTCTTGGTAGATCAGGGATTTTATCATACAGAGTACCTGACTTAGTATAGACAAGGTCAAGGTACTGAGCCTGAGCAATAACTTGCTCTTCCATAACAACGCCTCCTTTGGCCACATATTCAGTAATTTTGGGCAATAATGATTTAATAAACCATTCAGCCAAAATTTGATCAGGAATAAATACTTTCACTAAACTCCTTCTACGTCTTCATTCATGAATGTGATCAGATATGTATGTAGACGTAGACTTCTTTAATGAAGTCAATAATTATGTGCCATTGTCATATCTGACAGGAAACTAAAAATGGGTTAAGAAAGCAGTAGCTAGCACATTAAAAATATTAAAAGAGCTGTGTGGTAACTCAATGTACCATTTGGCAGCTAAACCAATGAGAGTTCTCTGAAAAAGATGTAATCGAATTGAATCATTGACTATTGAATTAGATGTGCACCAGAGGTGATAAGTCATAACGTGATTAGACGGGTCCTCTCCTGACTTAACTTCAAATTTCAGAATATCACTGGGCAACTTGTTAGGCATCGGCGGCCAATATGGAAGATAAAAAATGAGATCGCTCATAAGGCGTGACAAATCCGGTAAATCTAAAGTTGCTATGAATGGTAACCGATGGCTAGGGTCTTGATAACCTTGAGTGATCAAACTAGTGCCAGGAGGAGGATAGCCATGATATCTTGGAATCGGATGTGAATTTGGAATCGTGAAACCTCCTGGGTAACCAGGATTAACCGAACCATACTAGGGTTGTTGAGGTATTTGATAAGTATACCCAGGGTACGTCTGATATTGATACGCTGGATTTTGTGTAGCTTGACCAATTTGATTCTGTCCCTGGTATGGTTGATAAGTAAACTGAGGTTGACTATAGACAATCGTACCAGAACCAGCTTGTCCCGTAGGCATCTGGACCGTAGTCTGAATTGTAGGTCCTAACTGTGGTATAGAGGATTGAGGAATTTGCACGGAGGCAGGGATAGAAGAAACTGGAGCTACAAATACTCCAGAAACAGGGGTTTTAGGTTGAACAGAGGTTGTAGTAGTTGCAGTAGTTTGAGGCGGAGTCTGAGGCGTACTAGGCCCAGGCTGTTGAACAGAACCAGGTGCAGGGGTTTGAACTGTAGGCTGAACAGGTTGCTGGGTTGGACCAGAAACTAAAGACTATCCAGGTTGATTAGGTATCTGCACATTAGGTTGCATAGTCTGTTGAACTTGCGATGGATTCCACACCATGTTCATTCTAGGGTATTGACCCATAGAAGGTTGTACATATGAAGGACCATAGCTTGGTTGAACGTAGGGTTGATAATTAAGTGGTAAATTTCTAGTTCCTTGTAAAAATGATTGACCAGAAGGTGGTTGGAAACCTTGAGTTAGGTACTGACCTTGAGGTTGATAACCCTGAGGCATGTACTGAATCTGGGGTTGATAAGGACCCTAAGGAATATACTGAGTCTGGGGTTGACCTTGGGGTATGTACTCTCCTTGAGGTTTATAACCTTGAGTTATGTATTGTCCTTGAGGTTGTTCTCAAGGTAAATAATACTGTCCTACAGTTTGTCTTGGTAGAAAATTACCTTGAGCTTTCCCCCCAGGCTGTAACTGACTACCTTGAGGTTTCCCCCCAGACGGTAACTGACTACCTTGAGGTTTCCCCCCAGGCGGTAACTAACTACCTTGAGGTTGAGGATTTGGAATGTTACCAGACATCATAAAAATTTTCTCTGCGTTCGACGTTTCAGTTTTAATACCATTTGTTCTAGATGATAACACTTGTTCAGTTGGTTGAGGAGCTACTCCAGAGAAAGTACCAGAGAGTGACTGGTACCCCAAAGAAACAGAAGGACCACAGTATAAAATTTTTTCCAGTGATTGCAAAAACATAGATGACTCACCTGACATATTTGATGAAGGATAATAACCTCTGTAATATTCCTTTTTGGGGATTCTCAAGATTCTATGTCAGAGATGGAATACAGAGGAATTTATTGGTTATGTCACCTCTGGAAAGAGGGTGAGAACCAGAGGCTACCTGGCCAACTGTAGACTCTGCCTATAGAACTTGGAATAATCCCAATTCAGGAATCTCAACAAGACCTTCAGTGAAAATGTTTTATAAGAAAATTTGAGCAATAAGAACATAGATCAGGGCTGGGATTCCCTCATTCAAGATGTATGTGACATTTACATGCAATTTCAGCAGAAAAAAATGAGTTTAAGCATGTTAAACAGATCTCTCGGAAACAAGACTAGCTAGAAATCAGCCAAAGAGAGAAGTTACTACAAAATGAAACCCTCAGCTACTAGAATTGTGCAGATCTGATTGGAACTTAGAGGAGGTCAGCCAAAGGTATGATATTTCAGTAATATAATAGTAAATCAGAATTACATATGATCTTATTTCCTTTACAACTGATTACAAGAAGAACTAGGGCAAGATCCCTTCAGAAATAAAAGCTGCAACTAGAAATAAACTGCAGAAATACATAGACAGTGTTATTTTCCAGATGGTTCAGCTGCTGTACATTAAATTTAAGATCTAGGACAGATCTATGGATGAATCATCAGATATAATAGAGATATAGAAGCTACAATACTTTAATAACAAGATCCAATTGGAATTACATCAAAATACTGCATATTAAGCTGTAGATCTGAATTACAATATACTGTGCTGCAGAAAACCCAGAAATTTATGAAGATGAATTTTATTAATGAAATAGATCAGATATATAGAGACATGGATCAACAACCAAATCCATGGATCACCAAGGGAAGGCAAGCCTAACACCAAGATATCTTCCTCCAAACTGATAACAAACTGAAATAACAAGCCCTCTCACAAAATAACACAGTATGAAGCAGAAACTGCACAGAGGGTGAAGGAGAGTGAGTACATGGAATAAGAAACACATATCTGATATAAAATATGGATCAACTAACTCCTTGGAGGCTGAATAACACTCTCCAATAGAGAAAGCCTCTAAAAAACAACTAGATCTAAGCAGATCTACAATGCCACTTGCTACAAAAGATAGCAGCTGCAAAAAACTCAATGGGCCAGTGCTGCTCATGAAATATAGAGATTGGTCTCAAACTAGATAGTGGCCAACTTCAGCAAAGAAATCCTCCAATGATCCTCAAGGGAAGAGATGAAACCCCTAAACAGGAATTCCAATCACAATCCTCTACTAAACAACAGAGAATGGTATTTGTCTAAGCAGACAAATACTTCAAAAATATAATTCATCAACAACCTCTTCATGTGTCTTATCCTTATTTTTATAACATGAGATGGCCTTTGCAAACCCTAAACCACTTGGATGACTTGGTCCTTTTCACATTAGAAGCTCCCTTCTAGAACTGCGCAGTCCCTCCTGGTGATGCATTAAACCTAGACAACGCAGTTGATTTGGTTAAGGTGGACTGAATATTTGGCTCAATCCTCTTTCACACCTGCAAGTGATTATTTACATAGCCCAGATTTGTCTTTGTTCACATGGGCATTGATTTATTAGGATTTTTACATTTCCTCCTTTACTCATTTATTCAAAAAACATAAAATAAATCAAAATTCAATGTCTCCTCTTAGCTAAGGCTAAGTAGGGACATTACAACCTCTTGGTGTAGGATGAAAAGGAATTTTGGGTGGTGAAAAACTAAGACCTGGGTTTTCTAAAAAATCTGTCAAAGACAGATACCAAGCATCACCTCTAAAAGGACTGTAGAATATAAATTCACACTCCCTAAGATTCAAAGTCTGTTGGGTTTCGTGAAGAATTACTTCTTTGTCTGGACCGACAAGTTCTTCAATGGAAATGAGGTTAGAAGGAAGATTTTCAGTAATTATATGTCTTACCCTAGGTGAACCAGGATCACTAGAAGTTGGAGTAATAAATCCCGAAGATGGTTCCAAAATAGTAGGTTCAGTGTTAGGTTCATAAATTTCAGGTTCTTCAGCAAATTCATTGGAAGGAGAAATACTACTAGTAACTTCGGAAACTGAAATCGGCTCCTGAATATGTTATGTTGTTTGTAACTGAAAATCAGGATGAAAAACTATAGATGACTCTCCTACTTCTATTTATCTAATTCTACTGTCTGTAGTTGATACTAGAGCTCGCAGCCCTTCAAGTTGGCTTGATGTATATTCAGGAGGTTTCCCCCGAAGTCTGCGCGATTGTCTCGATAATTCAGCCACGATTAAAACTTTTAACCACACGCAATCAAATGAAAAATTTCAATGAAAACTCCTAAATTCACTAAGGAAACAAACAAATGAATCACACGCTTAAAAATCTAGGAGATCAAACCACACACAAACAGTAACTTCCCATAGTAAAAACACTAGTTGGTGATGAAATCCAACGTCGTAGAATTTAATGCAGAAAGGGCAGTTGGAACAGTTACCCCAACAACCTGCTTAATGAAATAGACTGGTGCAAGTTTCTCCACTTAAACCATCTCGAGTGAAGATAACCCTCCGGAGAGTCCAAGTGAGTCTATCCGACGTCTGCTCCAGGTATAGTGGGATCTTTCCTCCACCGTCACCTTATGAAAAAACCGTAAGATTATGGTCACTATGGTTACCAACAGGAACTAATATACCTGGGGGAACAGTCTAAGGTCCGACATACATGCAAGGGAAGAGTAACAAAGCTCAATCCCCTTGAAGGCTCCTTGACATAATTCAAGGTATACCGACAAGTGACCCCAGGCTCCTCAACAATGGTCTATCCAAGGTTTATCGTTTTTAATACGTGCATATCTTCTATCGTTCCCAATGAGATACAATTGATTATCCCACTGGTTCAGATATGACCTCGTGCTTGAATCCTTTAAGAGGAGCTTCCCAGAGCATACAAGAAACTATTGGATTTTTTCTTACCACAAGATTAACTACTTTTTTGTTTTAACTGTCTTGGAGAGTTTATTACTCCCTACTCCAAGACACTAGCCTAAGATATATTGGTGAAAAGAGCCCTAGAAATAAAAAGTTGCTAGATTAATTTTAATTAAGTGTTTATTTTAAGAGTTGTTTCTTAAGACAATAGGTACGTGAGTGAAATGAATGATGTGTATTGACCCAACTCAAAACATATTAAAAATGCATCTAATAATGAGAAACAATCCATTTTCTTTCAATGAATTCTAGCTAAGGCAGAGTTGAGAAATGCAATTTTCAAAAAACAAATCTTTCCTTCAAGAAAGAATAAATTAAAAGAAATCTAATTTAATTGAGAACTCAAATTGATCTATGTTCAATAAAAATCCCTTTTGTTCAAGATTGAAACGGCAAACTAAGATTTTTCTTCAAAAGACACTACAATTTCTAAAATGCACTCAAAACTAAAAACACTATTGTTAAACACCATGTTAAACACACACATGGTGTATGAGGAAGAATAAACACACACAACAAGAGACTCAACACACAATTAAGGATAAGCGTGTAGCTTTCTTATTTTTCCATTATACATGATGTACATTTATAGTACAATGGTGTGACTCTTGGTTTCACATTCCAAGGTCACTTGGACTCCATTGTGACTTTTCGCATTCCACACCTACCCATGGAGGATTAGGTGTTCCAACATTGTAATCCGAGGGTATGTGTGACTCAATAAAATTCTGGCTACAAATACGCAAAGTATACATGGCACTTGGAGAGCTGCAAGGATCAATATCTAAAATGTTGGAAAAAGAGGTGGTTTAAGGATGACCTGACTGGGGCTTGGAAACTTATTTGCGGTTCTGAACTCTTCCAAAACTGGCAAGAAGCTGAAAGATTCTGCTAGAGGAATTGTCCCTCATAAAAAAAGGAGACCTTCAACCTAAAAGAAGGGAGGTCTAACCCCTGTGATGGTTTTAGGATTACCAACAACTCTGGAATGCTTGAAGCATTTCCTGGAACTCAACCAAAGCTGGCAAGAAGTTGAAGGCTTCTGCTAGAGGAAGTGTTCCTCATATATGAAAGAGAGACCTTCGACCTGAAAGAAGGGAGGTCTACTACCTGTGATGGTTTTAGGTTATCCACCAACCAAAGATGATGGTTTAAGGTTGTCCACCAATCGAAGGCATGCTCATGAGCATCCGTGTCTCTGGCTACATCTTTGAATCTGGAATGATGAATTGTGGCTCAAGCTCGCTTGAACTGCTGTGTCTCTGGCTACAACTCTGAGCATGGAATGAGAGATTGTGGCTCAGGCTCACTTGATCTATCGTCAAAGCTTGTACATGACTACCATTTTCCCCCCTATCAGGGACAAGGTGAGATGATGGCGAAAACTCAACTGCAAGTTTGCTCAATATCTGAGAACAAGTTCTGACATGTGTCTTAAACATCTTCTTGGCTGCTAATGCCCATTGCCAAGAAGCAATCCATCCAAGATAAATCTTGGTTCTTGCAGGAGGCTGGGGCTTGTTTCTGAAGCATCTGTGCGAAGAATGTTTGTGCCGACCACAATGCTTGCATGGATGAAGATCAAAACAGTGATCTTTCATATGGCCAACTCGATCACAGTGTTGGCATTTTACAATCTGTTGTTGTGGAAGTGGAACAGGATCTGGAACAGCTGTAGGTGAACTGTCATACAGGAATCCGACACTCTGAAATTTGATTGGCTTGGAGTAGTTTGGAATATGAAAGGACACATACTTGTCATATCTAAGACTAGTTCTATGCTTGTTGTGAACAAGCTCTTCCTAAGGTCTGATGATGGGCTTGAGAAGTGCAGGTTGAACTGCTGCATCTGCATGTACATCTACTCTAGTACAAGGAACTGAATGAGAATAAACTGCAACTTTATCTTCTTTCTTCTTATGAGAGTCCTTCTCAATCTTCTGAACAGAAACAAGTTAAGAATGGTGACTCTTTTGCTGAAGTTCATCTTGTTGGAGCTAAGATTCCAACTGCAAAAAATCAATATTTTCTTGTGCATCTAGCAAACAACTTTGAATATTACAAAGAGCATTCTTGCTCATTTTTATCATGTCATCAACATTTGAATGAATGAGGTTATTCAAGAACTCTAATGCCTCATTGATTTTATCCATTTCAACAACTTAGGCTCAAAAATAAAGGGTGTCGGCTTCAACCGAAAATGCACCCATTTACAATGTGATTCAATCTTCCTTTCAAAAATCACAAATGACTCTAAAGAATTTCCAACTATGGAAATCAAAAAATCTGCTCAAATTGTGGAAGACAATCAACAATTTTTCTAACAATATCTCTGCAAAATAATTGTATAAATGTGTAGCAAAAACACTTGTGCAAGAAGCCTTTAAGGTAGCTGATTTTTCTTCTTCAAGGAGCTGTTTTAAAAATGATGGCAAACTTGTCTTTATATCATTCTTCAAATCAATTTCTCCTCTATGTGTATTTACTCATATGCCATTTCCTCTTTCATGTTGTTTACGTTTTCTCTTCATCTCTCTCTGCTGTTTTTTTTTTGATTAAAATATTCAGTTGAAAAAAACACCACCACACAATCAGGCAGAAGAAGGCATGATAGAGTGAATTAAAAATGGTGGTGGTGTGGGGGGGGGGGTGTGGTATTGAATGGAGAGGGGGCAGTATTGTAAATAGGATAACGCAGTTGGGATGGGAGAGCGTATGGGTTTGCGTAGAGCTGGGTCTGTGAGGGAGAGCTCACGGTAAGGGGTGGGTGAGGGCCTGTGCAGTGAGGGAGGGCTCATGGTAAGGGGAGGGTGGATAGCAGGGAGGGGCTGTGAGTAATGGGAGGGGGCCGGGTTGAGAGAGTCGGCGGTGTAAGGGGGAGTGTAGTCGAGTAGTGGGTAGGTGGTATGGGGAGAGGGAAGGGTATCGAGTGTTGTGAGGGAGCGTAGGGGCAAGGGTCAAATGCCAAGAGAGAGGGGGAGTCGTAAGGGGTGAGGGGCTGGAGTGGGCGTGTGAGGGGGTGGGGTTGTGAGTGGTGAATGGAGCAGGGCTCGAGGGCACTGTGTGAGGATTTGGGTAGTGTAGGGTTGGGGTCGAGGTAGGATAGCAGAGCGAGCAGGTAGGATAGGTGTGAGGGTGGGGTAGCGAGTAAGGTTATGGCGTTTCCGTGGGGGGAGAGAACAGGGTAAGGGGGTATGAGCAGGGTAGCTGAGGGCCGAAGGCTAAATGTTTTTAATTTTTGATTTTTTGATTTTTTTATTTTTAATGTTAAAACAACAGAGAGGAAAGCAGGAGAAATGAATTTTCAGAGACAGCAGAATTTTAAGTAAGCAGTAATACACAACAGATTGCAGAAATTGCCAATAAAGCCCAAATTTTTTATTTTTTTATTTGTAGCCCAGCAGCAAAAAATTGGAAAAAATACAGAAATTTTTCAATGAAAAAACACAGAAATTTCCCTTGAAACTCACTTTAAACACTTTTCCAGCAACTCTTCAATGCAGAGATTAAAATGCAGAAATTGTAGGAAGAAATGAAAACCTTCAGATGCGCAGTGCTGCTCTTCTTCAAAACCACTGTTGCTCTTCTTCAAAACATCTTTATGAATGCAGCAAAATGTCTGCTGCAGAAACTCTCTAAATGCTGCAAAAATGCCAAGAATTTTTGCAGATATGCACAGGCCATAAACACAAATGGCTCACTCAAGGTTGAGCTGGTTATGAACGTATCAGCTCTGATACCATGTTAAACACCATGTTAAACACACACATGGTGTATGAGGAAGAATAAACACACACAACAAGAGACTCAACACACAATGAAGGATAAGCATGTAGCTTTCTTATTTTTCCATTATACATGATGTACAGTTATAGTACAATGGTGTGACTCTTGGTTTCACATTCCAAGGTCACTTGGACTCCATTGTGACTTTTCGCATTCCACACCTACCCATGGAGGATTAGGTGTTCCAACAACTATCTTGATATCTAAAAATGCTAAGACTAAATCTGAATTAAAACTTCAAATATTTTAAGGATGTCTTACTTAGCTTGTGATCTCACTAAGAAATTATTTACTTGAATAAAAAAGAACTCGAAAAAACATCCAATTTTCATTTTTAAGTGAAATTCGAAACTTATTAACAAAAGTTTTTCAAAGATATGCAAAGGAGAAAAATAGGATCTAAATCTCACAAACAATTTCTGCCAAAATGTCAAACTCAGCAAGAAATCAAGGAAACACCAGTGATCTAACGGTATACCAAGGTTTCTAATTTTTGAGTGGGATAAAGACAAAGAAAAAAACATTAAAACATGCAAATGTTTCAGAAAATCAATCAAAAATAAAAGTGTTGAAATGAACTCTTAATCAAGGCTTCCTGACAGAAGACACAGGTCTGGGTAATCTCTGAGAACCTAAAAAAGTAATCCAAAATAGAGGATTTTAAGATTTTTCAAAAATTTGACAGGGTTCGCAGTCTCTAGTGCAATCCAGTGTGGTCCTGCACTATGGGTATAGGAAAAGTGTGGAACTGACCGCACTGTCACAAAAGGAAAAGAGTGGACACAAGAAAATAAGAGAAAAAACCCAAAAATTCTTAAAAAGTTCTCAAGGATTCTACAGGGATTAACTACCCAAGCCAATATAAATCAATAAAAATCAGGAAACATAAGTTCATAAATCAAAAGTAAAAGAAATCAAAGCTCAAAAATATTCCCCAGCAAAGTCGCCATTTTGTTGGACGGATTAGTCGTTCTTGCGAACAAGACAGACCTCCCAAGTGTCCTGCGGATAGCTAGCAACAAACAGAGAAACAAAGCTATCTTTCACTAGATATATTGCGATTTATAATTAAATTATATAAAGGTTTAAAGATCCTACCTTTGATCCAGTGCTTATTTGTAGTAGTAGTCCTTCAATCGCTCGAAAGAGTTCTCCTCGAAGATTTTGCAATCACAAACAAGCAAACATCAAATAACACCTGCATAGCATATATTCATAAATCATATCCATTATGGTGATCAAGGAATCCATAAAATAAACCAATCAATTGACAGCTTATTAAGAAAAATGGATTTATTTGTATTAACTTAAATAAATAAGAGCCTTACAACCACGTTTGCCTTGATGTTGTATAGGTCTTCCTGGGGTTCGGAGTAGACGTTTCCTCTACTTAGATCATCCTTGAACTCTTCCAACCAAGATACATACAGGTATGTGATCTTTCCCACATGAAATATCAGCTAAAAGGGTCTCAGTCTCAACAGCACTTCGTCTCCAACAATACTAAAACTTTAATTCAATTCTATTCTAAGATCTTCACCCCTTTGAGGCTGCCCTATGCCTCTTTTTATAGTGGAAAAGAGGAGGTTACAGCTCCAAACAAGAAGGGATAGAATCCTCCTTCAAAGGGTTTAGTTCCTTACATCAAGGGGTTAGCTCCTTATTGGATGGGATGCATGAACATGAAAGGAGCGATCTTTCCACCGCAGGAATGTTTCTAGAAGCTTCCAAAAATGACTTTAACTGAGCTTCTAGATTTCACTTGCGCCTTTTTAATCTTTTACAGGGGTCCACACTTTTAATAAACAGACAGTGTGTTTGGCTCCATAGGATTTAGAGCCAAAAAGTGTGGGACCACAGGCAAAACTAGGAGAAAGTGCAGTACCAGAGTTTTAAGGCTTTTATGAGCTTTTCTCTTAGTTTCAAGGCTTGAATTTGGGAATTATGATATTGTAGACTTTCAAGGGAGTACTAAAATGTCATGGTGACAAATTTCAGTGTAACAACATTTTTGGTGACTGACGTGCCTCCTGCATGTATAATATGACGTGAGGTTCTTCTCCATTTGATTGCATGGAGGGATACTCTTGATATGAGTTTTCTAGGGCATGTAAGGCATCCCTATATCGCGGTATTTCTGGACAATGATGAGTATAGTGCCCATAATTGTTACAGATAGCGCATGCATGGTTGGTACGCAATGCTTTGGCTTGGTTTTTTGTGGATGGTTCCTTTTTATGGGAACTTGTTGCCACGATATTTCTTTCGGAGCTTAGGATTGGTTTTAGTTCATCCAACTCCGGGCAGATATGGGTAGGGTGGCCTACTATGTCGCATACTACACAAGGTTGTAATTCCCTTTGTATGATGGGATTTTCTACCTTCTTCCTTTTTTTATGGGTTTTCTTGGTTGTGAAAATAGGTTTTGCGATAAGAGTTTCCTTATATGGTATGATTGCATTAGTCTTCTTAATAGGTGGGGCCACCTTAGGATTGAGGGGGATTAACCTTGTAGAGGTTATGCCCAATATTTCCTTCATGGTAGGTGGGACCAAGTACCAAACTCATATTGCGAAAGATACGTTTGGAAACACTACTGTTGCCAAGAATTATTGTGACAAAAAACGAAGTGGAGTGTATAGAAAAGGAATTTGGGGGATGACGTAGGATAGAGAGGCCACCACAAAGAAGGCCTCGGTGTCATTACTACTTGTCTTTGTCTCGTGGCTGGCTTCGGTGCTTGATGTAGACATCATGCACACCAGAGCCCCTGCGATATCAACGAATGATTCTGGTATAATAGGGGTGTTGGAAATATGTTGCAATATGTTGTCCTTGATGGAAACCTACTTGATGAAGCTATTATTAATGGAAACCTACTTGATGAGTTGCCTTTTTTATAAGCAAACTATGTGTTAAAGATTAAAAAATGATGTTTCTACAAGTCATTTCAGATGTGACAGAGAAAGGAATTCTAGTAAGTGCAAGAGAAATGAAACATGAAATATTTCTCAATGTATACGCAGGTTTGATAAAGGAAACCCATGTATGGAGGAAATTTATATGATACTTTTATGAAGGTAACCCGCGTATACATTCATAATTAGTATATACGCAGTTTTTATGAAGAGAAGTTGCGTATACACGCGGATACGAACGATCCAAGTCGTGTATGCCTTTTGCACTCTAAAATTATGATACCAAGGGGCATTAACATGGTATTAGTGCACATTATTGAGCGCTTTATGGTCTATTTGATTTCATCCAAGAATACCATCAGAAGTTTTGTGGTTTTGACTCATGGTATTGGTAAAGGCTAAATATATATAAGGAGAAGAAGATCATAGTGCATGGTGTGCATGAGTAAGGGTTGTCATTGAATAATTTTCTCTGAGGTATATCTTCATGGGATGAACTCTGTTTTAATTGATAGATCTGAATCTATGATGCATCCATGGATACAATGATGGTTCAAGATCTCTAAATCTGAAATGACTATGCTCTTGTGTGATCCATTGAAGAGATGATTAGATCTATGACCTGGCACAAGTTTGCTGAAGTCAAGTGAAGAAATATGGGTAAGTTCTATGGATCTGGTTCATTATGCAAAGTTTATATTTACAGATCTATATGCTAGTTCGTCCCAGTAAAAGCGTGTATATACACAGGTTTGCTTCAGAAAAGGCGCGTATGACAGTTAGGGTTTTCTAAAGCTTATTGCAGAGGTTTCTTCTGTCATTCCTGCTATTTGTCTGTTGTCTGTCAATGAAGTCTTCTTGTAGATTTGGGTTGTTTGAATACTGTATATGCTGCTAAGTTTATTATGTACAAATCCGATCAATGAGAGAATAAACATGGTTGATGGTGACTAACTGATGAAGGGTTCTGCATTTCTAAAGATATCTGACTGAAAGCCTCAGATCTAGATCTGAGACTGATTACATTCTAACAAACAGTATTCACAAAGCTATACGCAGGTTAGTGTGAAGGAAAGTGCGTATACACGCGGGTTCAGTGAAGCGAAGTAGCATATTAAGTTTAAGTTGATGAATGTTCAGGGTTGAGTTTGTATCTGCATATTTATTTTGAAGTCTAGGTTATTTCTAAAGTTCCGGTTACAGTGGTCTCACTGTTCTGATTGAAGTAGTGGGTAAAATTTATGGTTGTTGATGTTGATGTTGTTTGATCCAGTATGAAAATTGATGAAATGTGGTCTGCAGTGGTTCTGAGGGTTGAAGCCTTCAGTATGGAAGTATAAGCTTCATGCCAGTAGAAGCTAGTGTTCTGATCAAGGGGTTGAAGCTCCCTTCCAGTAGTGGCTGGTAAATGAGATTAGGGGGTTATAGCTGCCTTCCAGTAGCAGCTGGAAAATGAGAGAAGGTTGTAGCCTTCTACAGGTAGATGCATGCCTACTGATATGAGTCTGCATCAATATAATATTGTAAACAATTTTCCATATAATAAATATGGAAGACAAAGATGACAACAGCGGTGGTTTTCTCCCGAATTGGGTTTCCACCTTAAATATTGGTGTTCATGTGTATTTCTCTTGTGTGATGATTTATACTGCTGTAACTCGCATATTTACTGATTATCTAATAGATGCGTGACTGGTAAATTGAGTTAAAGATTGTTCCTAAAAAGTTTTTTCTAATCTGCAAAATTATATCAGTATACGCTAGTTTATTTTAGTATATGCGTGTGTATATGTGAGTTGGGTTCATCAAAGCCACATATGGAATTCTGTAAAGAAAAAAGTTAAAATCTTTTCAGTAAGCTCTAAATACTGATTCACCCCCTTCCCCCTCTCAGTATTTTTCCCAACAATTGGTATTAGAGAAGGACCTTCTGAAGAAGCTTAACCGCTAGAAGGAAGATCAGCTAAGATGAGCAATCAAGACGGGATAACATCTATCAGCCCTCCTCTCTTCAACGGAAAAAATTAAATCTTCTGGAAGATGTTATCACTATAAAAATTTTCTGAAACTTGGTCAGTTACACTTGTTCCTAAGTCATAATGCTAGATAGGGTTAGAGTCATTTTTTATATTTTTAAAGGTCTAGATCATGGGTTAAAAGTCTCATTCCAACACCAAACAATGTTCATTAACCTTGTTTCATTTTCAAAGATATTATGCCATGTTTTAAAACCCATTTTTAAAGGTTTTTTTTTTTTTGAAAATTTGATGAATAAGCCACGAAACAACATTTTGATAGCGCGCTCAATGTAAAAAGTTGATTTTGTGCTACGAAAACGCTGGTGATTTCGTAGCGCAAAAACCTGAATTTGCAAATCATGCGCTACGAAATCGGGGATTCTCAGTTTTGCGTTTGAAGCTGTCACATCTATCAAATACAATTAAATTCCTCATCATTAGGTGCCATCCACGAGTTCTCCTTCACACATGCAACCATTCACTATAATTATTAGGGGTCATTGTCATCGATTAGGGGTCAGTTGTCATTGGTCCTTTCAAATTTGAAAATAGTTTGCCGTTTTCGACTTCATTTGTCTCATGCAAGACAATAGTGCATGCATGCTTATGTTTCGAAGAAGAAATTAGTGGTGAAAGACCTGAGTTTACTGAAAAAAAATTCAAGCGAGGTTGTAAATTTTTCAAGTGAGGCTATGAAACTATATTTCAAGCAAGGCAGAACTGAAACAAATTCAAGCGAGGCTGCTCATTCAAATTCAGGTTATATCAGTATTTTGAAAACTTGCTATCAAGTGAGTTTGAAATTCATTGTTGGTGGAAGTAGAATTGTTATCAAGCGAGGCTGAACTCATTTACCAAGCAAGCTAGTTCATTCAACAAGAAGCTCTGATTGCTAATTTGCTAATTTTCTGAAGACACAAGGTTTACAGAAGGATTATCACAAATTTCTAAAGATACAAGGTTTTCAAGAAGAAAATGGCTGAAGAAAGAAGGAGTCATAGGTCTAGTCATTTCCTAATAACAAAACCTAAAGGTGTAGAAGCCCTTACAAAAGACAAGTCTGTTGAAGAAGCCTTTAAGAAAGTAGGTTGCTGGAGGTTTTGTGAAAAACTTCAAGGAGGGCACACTCAAGTCACCAAAGAATTTGCCATAAACTTCAGAGGATCAAACTCAAATATTGGATTCCTCAATTTACCAATTTCCCCTGAAGTGATATCAACAGTTACAGAAATTCTGAGAGGAGAAGACAGGTGGTTTAAAAACTTCAAGTTTTACATGGTACCCTGCAAAATCTTTCTAAAACCAGAGTTTACAGAGGTTGACTTGAAGAAAGATGTGCTAAAAAGTTATGTCAAAGATACATTTTCCAATCTACTCTACAATATTCAGAGGTACTTCACCTATGAAGGGAGATACCACAAGGTGTATACCTATCACTTTAAACTCTTGCTTCATTTCACATGGATGATATCTTTAGATTTACCTTTTTATCTTTTCAAAAGCTTCGCTAAGATGTATGATAAGGTACAAATGAAATTTGAGTCATGTGAAACCTCATTATTTCACCATGGCTTAGTCAAGTTACTAGTCTTACATGAGCTGCAGAAAGAAAACAACGATTGGGCTGAATTACTCTTTTTGAGTAGAATTGGGATTGAAGGAACAGGTGTTAGTCCTCAAGCTAAAGAAAAAACTCCATCAAAGATTACTGCCCCTGTAGAAACAAATTCAAGAAGAATTGTTAAGCTCAAGCCTCAGAAAAAAGTTAAAGAACCAATGATAAGAACAACATTGAATATTCAAGATACTCCTAAATCTGCACAGAAGAAGAAAACTCTGGTTAAGGAGACAATTCTAGAATAGTCAACTAGTAAAATAGATCAAAAGAAGTTGACTAGGAGTCAAAGGTTAAAGGAAAAGGGTAAGGTTGTAGTTACAGAGGGGTCAAGAGGTAATTTGAATGATATACTTCAATCTATTGACATTGAAGAGTCTCCCCTAGTACAAGCAGACTTCATCAAACTGGATATAGGTGGCAGAAAATCAAAGAAATTGAAGACATCTAAAATGTTAGATTTTCAGGATGAAGTGGTAGAGTTTATCTTTAAGCCTAGAAAACCCTCAACTAGGCACTCCAATAAGTTGAAACAGTCATACATGGAGATCGATCAAATAGGAGGTGAAAGTGCTAATGTTTTTGAAGAAACCACAAATACATCATTTTCAATGCCTGAAGAAGACAAAAACAGGGTTTTCAATATTCAGAAGGAAAAGAGCAACTATGAAGATATCAAAGACAAAATCAGATTTACAAATAAAGAGATTGATAATTTGAAGAAAAAGGTGAGAGTGCATGCAGAAGAAAGGGAAAACTTTGAAAGGATGAAAGGACTATGGGAGATGGAGAAAAATCCAAACCCTGAATTAATTGATAGTCAAGCTCAATTCTTCATATGGACCCTACTTGCAATCAAAGAAGAAAAATTCATTAGGATGGTCAATACCAATCTAAGGGAAAACAATAGAAGGCTTAAGAGGAGAGTAGAAGACCTGGAAATATAGCTAGCACAGTTTGAAGATCAACCACAGCTAAAATAAGTGCAAACAGTAAGTGTCATCGTTTAACAAATTTTTGAGGTTATGTGGTAATATCTCATTTTTGGAGCTGTTTAAAGTTGATTTTTATGGGTTATGAAAGCTGATATACACCTAGAAATATAGTATTAAAGGGTTGAAAACTAAAATTTTTGAAGGAAGCTGTGAAAAGT
This sequence comes from Pinus albicaulis, assembly GCA_034641835.2. Lineage (NCBI taxonomy): Eukaryota > Viridiplantae > Streptophyta > Pinopsida > Pinales > Pinaceae > Pinus > Pinus albicaulis. The sequence continues at coordinate 939,322,212 of CM076580.1, forward strand.
GAAGACTCAGCAGTTTCGTAGCGCGCTACGAAACTGTTGTAGGATGCAGTTTGAAGAGTTTTTGCAATTTTCAAAGGTGAAAAGGGTTTGGTTTTGAGCTTTGATGCTGGTGGGAGGTATATATAGAATATCAATGAAGATCCAGGAGGTTTGGCACATAAAAATGGAGTTTTGAAGTTTGATTTTAAAAGGAAAAATCTGTGCTACGAAAACAACATACTCAGTAGTTTCGTAGCGCAATAGTATTGACAGTTTTTGCACCATTTTGGAGGTTTAGGATTTGCACAGCTAGAAGGTTGAATTCAAATGAAGGTTATAAGACATTTACCACATGTTTTAAGCACCAATTCTTCAGCAGTTGGTTCGAATGGACAGAAATGAGGCATTCAACTATTTTTTTTTTCTAAGAAAAATTAGTCTATTAACAGAAGAAATATAGTACAACGGGCCTTGGCCAGGTCAGTGCCCAGAGATTGGACATTTTAAACAAAAAAAATAGCTTTGCAGACTGCCCTGCAAGAGGGAAACCAGTCTAAAACAGAGTAAGAGAGTTTCCCACGCAGGGGTACCAAATTTTTAGAGTGTCGGTGACCAAAATTATCTAAAACAAGAAACATGTTCAGCAACAGTGTGGAAGACAAAACTTGCCCATGTATAGGGGCCGAAACAAAACAGAAAAACCAAGAAGAGGAGGATGAATTACTCATCTGGAGGTTCTTCATCAACTTTTCACCAGAGGTCCAGATCATACTTGTACAGGTCATCAATGGAAGTTATCACATGCCTTGTGGGAGAGGGATGGACCGGCGTTGCGCTTGCTTGCCCCATGTCGATTTGCATCTTTCCCATCTGCTCACAAGGCTGCCCTGAAACATCCTGTCTCGCCTGGTCCTGAGTGGATTTTCCGTCCATCTCCTGCATGTCCATGCTTACCGTGTGCCTTATTCCACCATGCATCTCCGCAGTCTGAGCCTCCGAAATTTCCTGATTAGCCTGATCAGAGCCGGGCGCAGTTGCCTGAGGTTCTTCCTGAAAAACTACAGTAATGGAAGCCATCACCCTGGGACGATTAAGAGAGCTGTTAAAGGAAAAAGAAGCAGTTTGAGTATGGGCAGGCGGAGGTAGAGGATTGGTGGAGTGGATGCGACGTTCAGAGTGGAGAATGCGGTCACTATGAGGACTATGATGGCTATCAGAGTGGGAAGGAGGATCCAAAGAGGTGCTGGGCGTGGAAGGTGGACGCCGAGACTGATTCCAAGAGGAACCTCTCCTGCATCTCATCCTATGCCTGAGATGCGGCATACTCTCTGACGAAGCAGCAGACTGGGAGGGCGGAAGAAGGAGTAAGGGCAGGGGCGAATGAGGGCGCAGCTCGAAAGAGGCGAGCAAGCAAGAGCCTGTGAGGGATAAGTGCAGGTCTTCGCCGAAGTCCAAGCAGCAATAGAGGTTGCTCCTCTTGCCAGTCACCGTGCGGGCCGAAGGAAGACGATCACTCTGGGCGCAACACCTAGACACCGGAAGGGGAGTTCTGCTCGTATCAAAGCCTCTCTCCATATTATCATTCCAATTTACCATCCAACCAGGCATCCTGTGCAAGGAACCGGCATTAAAATGAACCAAATACCAAATTGTGCTTCTGCGTGTGAAGTGATATCGGGAAACAGAGAGCATGTTGTGAATTGCACTCAGAATTAATCTCATTAACCACTGATTAATATCATTTATGAGCCGAGTGACAGCAGTAGGTATGGTATGCAAGTGGCCTCCCATCCAGCTCCCCTCCTGTCCCATCTTCTTAACACATTTCATTGGCACCCGCATCCGGGAATGAGGCATTCAACTATTATACAGGGAACATGCTCCTATTTTGCAGGAATGGATAAGAAGCAGGTTGATGGGGTCTAATAGCAAGAAGATAAACAACATCATGGTCGAAGTATAGAAGAAATAGCTGTCAAGCATAGTTTTTAATGATTAGATAAGGTTGTTAAGATATAATAATTAGTGTTTTAGTCATAGTTGTATTAGGACTGTAAGATAGACAGTTTAACTGTCAGTTTGTAAATGAAGTTTGTTTAGAAGTTGATAGGTGTCAAATTCGAATTTCTTCTCAAATGTTTGGAAGGAATCCAAGGATGTAATGACCACTCTATAAGAGGGAAGAAATCGAATTGCATAGGGTTTGAATTTTCATTGAACAAGCATACTTTTTGTGATATCAGAGAATTATGTTTTTATCTTAATACAGAGAGTTTTGTTTCATCACTCAGGATTCAGAAAGGGTTATGGATGTTTGATTGTCTCATGATGTTTCTCTTTAAATTACTTGCAGTGGCATGAATGTATGCTACTTAGAATTCACTGAAGGCGCTCTAACTTCCTTCATATGTTCATGAACTGTGTTTATTCTTTGTCCTACTATTCTATTGATGCATCTAAACCCTGAAATTACCTGACTTCCATATGAAACTGATATTTATGTTTTGTGAAAGCACATTTGACTCCATTTACCAAATAGATGTTTGGTGATTAGTAGTACAAACAATTATTCACTTTATTCAGTTTATTCACAGAGTTAGCCATCTAATCTTTATTTGCAAATCATTAACCTATTGAGAGAGCCCTCTCAGGTTGAGGAGGCTAAGCCTCAACTAAAATTTTGGTTTTAAATAGTTACTCAGGGTCTCCTTGACTAGTAGCCTATCAGGGTCTGATTTTGAGATAACATTTTGGTGCGTCTACTGGGAGTTTGAAGATTATTCATTCCCGAAATCAAGAAGCTGAACTTCTGAAGGTAGTAGGAGCTCAAAAAGTTTTTCGAGGCTGCAATCTACCTTGGTCACTCCATACATTTTTCAAAGTTTAAAGGTGGCTTTGAGAGGGAGATACACACGGAGCAATCTTGATCCCAATCCACCTACCGCTATGGAAAATCCAAACACTATTTCAAAAAGTCAAATAATTTCAAAAATATCAGGTACTCCATCTCATTCGAAATCTTTGTCCTATGAAATATTAAGAAGTCCTAAAGATAAGAAATTTGGTGACAAGATTCATGAAGTGTTGTTTAGATCAGAAAGTGAAAAGGAACTCATTGATGTTATCTTAGACTTGCAAAAAAGAGGAATTAACGCTTCAACCTTAGTGACACAAGAAGACAAGGAAGAGTTTTGGGAAGCTGTTACCTTTGAATTACTACTAAAAAAAGAGTCTTCAGATAAACTCAAAGAAACTAATCCGTTTGAAGTGTTGCTGAAATCCAACGCTGGTTTACCCCTTCCAAATTGGAGTTCCATTATCAGTGGCTTACAAAAACCAAACAGTCCTCCTCATATCAGTTCCTCATCTTCTTCTGCTCCTTCTACAACCACTTTTCATCCTCTAGTCATGGCTGCTCCTGCTAGATATGCACCACTTGTACTTCCTACTGATTTGCATGACCTTCCTAGTAAATATGTTGCTAGGATTCCTACTTGGGGTAGTGATGAGGAAATTTCAGCAGAGGAATTTTTAGATAGATTCAATGATTTTATAGACAGGGAAGAAGTTGATGATGAGGATGTGAAGCTAATGTTATTTGCACAGAATTTTATTGGTGAAGTTAGAAAATGGTTTAAGGCTCTTTCACCAGGAAACATTAGAACTTGGAATGATTTTGAAGATAAATTCTTAAGAAAATGGGGTAATAAAACCAATCTAGTCCAAGCACTCACTGAATCAACAACCTTAGAAGGGAAGTTGATGAATCTGTCCAAAAGTTTTCAAAAATATTCAATAAAGTTTTTGAGTCAATTCCAGCCCATTTGAAACCTCCGGAAGCCTTAGCACAAATGAGATATGCTGAAGCATTTGACTATGAATTTTCTATATTGTTGAGAGAAAGAGAATCACCTACACTTTCTGAAATGCAAAGTGATGCAGTTAAGGTTGAAGTAAACATGATGGCTACTAAAAATTCAAAAATGGGAAAAAATAAATTGAAAGAAGAAGAGAAACCATCCACCTCAACTTTTGAAGACAAATTTGAGTCAATGATGAAAACCATGGAGAATTTGATGGATAGGTTAGCTGTTGGAAACACTTCAGCTCCTCCTGTGCAACATGAACCTAAATTTAGAAATCCACAATTTAGGAGACCTCAAAATCAGCAAATGCCAAGAGATAATAGAAACCAGCAAGCTGACCCTCTAGTGAGACCTCATTTTCAGCAAAATTTGGTAGATGAAGAAGATGAGCCTGAGATTCCTGAAGAATCCATCCATTGTATTGATGAAGAAATGTCAGGAATCTTTTTTACTAAAGAAGAGCATGAAAAATCTGATTTATCTAATCAAGGAGAAGAACCATCAGATTATCTTAAAGGGTATCAACATGCTATTTTCGAGATGCAAAAGAAATATAATCTCAGAAATAGAAATGTTCCTATCATTGCAAGAAAAGCACAGCCCAAGAAAGATGCTCCAAAGGTTGCTGAAGCTAAGAATGATACCCCAAAAATCGCTGAAGATAAAAAGGACATTCCACTTGGTAAGAAAGACACTCAAATTCCTCCTCTTGTCAAAGATGCTGAAAAGTCTGTTTCTGTTGTCAACCTTGAGAATGAAATTTCAAAGATTAAAATATCAGTCCCTTTCAGTGAGATTCTCAAAGTGAATGAATATAGAAGCAAGATAGTTAAGATGTTGAATTCACAAGCAAGGGCTGTTGATATCTTGAATGTCCAAGAAGACAATCCTATTATATATTTGGGTCCAAGGTTAGAAGATGATCAAAATGAAGAGTTTCCTTCTTTCTATGTAAGAATTAGTATTCATGATATGAATTTGTATAATTCTATGTTAGATTCAGGAGCTTCTCATAACCTCATGCCCAAAGTTATCATGGAGAGAATGGGATTGCAAATCACAAGACTGTATAAGGATTTGTTTTCTTTCGATTCTAAGAGGGTTCAATGTATTGGTCTAATCAAGGATGTTGTTTTTGGCCTCACGCAAATTCCAGCAAAGACAATTGTTATGGACATTGTTGTAGCTGATATTCTGCCAAAATTTGGTATGCTATTGTCAAGATCTTCAGCAGCAAAGATCAAAGGCACAATGCAGATGGATATTTCTTACGCCACTATTCCTGTTTTTGGTGAGCAAAGGAGGTTGTATCAGGAGACTAGAATGGCCTACATGGTAAGAAGTAAAGATAAACCTCAAAATTTTTCTATTTATGCCTTTGATACTGAACTTGGATCAGCCATTCTTTTCAATGAATCAACTAATAGTGTTGAGGAAGAAATAAGAGAAGAAAATCAGCATTCAAAAAACCAGTATTCAGAAAATCAGCATTCAGAAAATCAGCATGCAGAAAATCGACAAGTAAAGGACGATGAAATGGAGGAATGGTGGTCATTGTACTTTGATGGATCAACAGGAAAAGAAGGGGCAGGAGCAGTGATTTGGATTACAAATCCAAATGATGAGAGTAAGTTTTACTCTTACAAATTGAATTTTGATTGCACAAACAACATGGTTGAATATGAATCTTTGATTTTGGGTCTAGATATTTTGAAAAAGATGAAGGCTCGAAATATCTCTATTTTTGGAGATTCTAAATTGGTTATTAGAAAATTTGAAGGTGTCTATCAAACGAAGGATGAAAGAATGAGGGCTTACAGAAATTTAGTTTTAGACATGTTGGAAAACTTTCAGTCTTATTCCTTCATAGTCAAAACTAGAGATCAGAATTCTATTGCTGACTCTCTTGCTATATCTGCAAGTCTTTTCATCATTCACATGCATTCAAATGAAAAATATGAGATTGAAATTTTTCATAGACCAACCATACCAGAAAATATCATAAATTGGCAAGTTTTTGAAGATGATCAACAGGTAAAGAATTTCATTGAGCTGAAAGAGGAATTTGAAAGTACACATGTAGATCAGAAAAATATGCTTGTTGAGTCTAAAGAAAATTTTGAAGTTTTGCAATTGAATAATAATGCAATACCAAAAGGTCTTATTCCTCTTGAGAAGCTTTTTGATCAAAATGATTTTTTTAAATCACCAAAATTGCAAGCTGATGAAGAGGAAGTAGAGAGCTATAATCTTGGTACATTAGCTTTGCCTAAAATGATAAAAATTTCAAAGCTTCTTTCAACTGATGTGAAATCCAAATATATTGAGATGATGAGAAGGTTTATGGATGTTTTTGCTTGGAGTTGTTCTGATTTAAAAAAATATGATCCTTCCATTATTCAACATACTATTCCTATCAGGGAAAATGAGAAGCCTTTCAAGCAGAAATTGAGGAGAATTAATCCTCTTCTCATGCCTTTGATTGAAAAGGAGGTTAAGCAACTTTTTGATGCAAAGATCATTGTTCCAATCAGATTTTCAAATTGGCTTGCAAATTTAGTTCTGGTAAGGAAGAAGAATGGACAAATCATAATTTGTATTAACTTCAGAAATTTGAATAAGGCTTCACTAAAGGATAACTATCCTCTTCCTAAGATGGATTCAATTTTGCAAAATATTGTTGGTTCACAAAGGATGTCTATGCTTGATGGATTTTCAGGTTATAATCAGATTCTTGTGCATCCAGATGATCAAGAAAAGACAGATTTCACAACACCATGGGGTACATTCATGTATGCCAAAATGCCTTTTGGTCTCATGAATGCGGGTGCCACTTTCCAAAGAGAAATGGACATTAATTTTTCTGAAGAAAAGGATAAATTAGTTGTTGTTTATCTTGATGATATCATAGTCTACTCAAAGAAAGAAGAAGATTATTTGAAACATCTACAAAAAATTCTGCTGAAATGTAGAAGGTTTGGTATCTCTCTTAATCCTACTAAAAGCATTTTTGCTTTGACATCAGGAAAATTACTTGGTCATATTATTTTTGAAGAAGGAATTAGGATTGATCCTAAAAGAGTCAATGCAATTCGAAAGGTAGATTTGCCAAGAAGTAGGAAAGAGATTCAATCTTTTCTTGGGAAAGTGAATTTTGTTAGGCGTTTCATTCCTAACTTTGCTGAGATTGTCAAAGATATACCAAGGTTGTTAAAGAAAGGAGTTGACATTAAATAGACAGCTGAAGCAAAGAAATATTTTGAAGAAATCAAGAAGGGACTCACACAAGCACTGGTACTCATCAGTCCAGATTTTTCCAAAGAATTTCTGATTTTTACATTTTCTTCTGAAAACACAATTGTTGGAGTTTTTCTACAAAAAGGAAAGAAAGGTATTGAACAACCTATTTCTTTCTTTATTAGGACATTAGCAAATGCTGAGTTGAAGTATAATATTCTAGAGAAGCAGGCCTATGCTTTGGTGAAAGCTATAAAAGATTTCAGAATTTATGTTTTGCATTCACACATCATAGCATATGCTCCAAGTGTTGTGATAAAAGACATTCTAACTTAGGCAGATCCGGATGGCAAGAGGGGAAAATGGATCGCCAAATTGTTGGAATACAATATAGACATTAAACCAACGAAGTTGGTGAAGGGACAAGGCTTGGTGAAGCTAATGACTCAGTCAAATCTAGATTGTCTTGACATAAATCTAAATGCAGAAATTTCAGAAATTTCTAAAAATGAAGAAGAGTTGGTTCAAATTTATGAGAAATTTCTTACTTCAGAGTGGTATAAGGATGTGCCTACAGCATAATAAAGCTCCTGCTGGTCTAACTAATTCCAAATCAAGGTTTTTTAAGTTAAAATCATTGTGATATTTTTTTTATGACAGAAATATGTTTTGGAAAGATGCAGGAGGAATTTTGTTGAATTGTTTGCTTGAAGAAGAGGCTGAAAAGATAACTGATGAGTTCCATAAAGGTGATTGTAGAGGACACCATTATTGGAAAGCTATAGCAAATAAGATCCTAAGAGCTGGATATTTTTGGCCAACAATGTTTAAGGACATATACAAAAAGATCGCTGCATGTCATGAGTGTCAAATTTTTGAAGGAAGAAGAAAGCTTGTACCTTTACCTTTAGTTCCTATCTATGTTGAAGCTCCTTTTCAGCAATGGGGTTAGACATTATTGGAGAGATACATCCATCTTCATCAAGGCAGCATCGTTGGATTCTTACAGCAACATATTACTTCACCAAATGTATAGAAGCGATACCAACTAGGCAAGCTAATGACTCTGTAATTATTTCTTTCTTAGAGAATAATATATTGTCAAGATTTGGCTGTCCCATGAAGATTATAACAAATAATTCTCAAGAATTTAAGTCCAAGAAGATGATTAATTTCTGCTATCAATATCACATCACTCTTGGACACTCTACAGCCTACTATCTGCAAGGTAATGATCTTGCTGAATCATCAAACAAGAGCATTGTAAGAATCATAAAAAAGGTACTGCAGGAGAACAAGAAAGCTTGGCATTTAAAGCTAAAGTATGCCCTATGGGCTGATAGGATTTCTACAAAGAGATCAATTGGAACTTCGCCATATGAATTATTCTATGTAGCTGAATCTATTTTCCCAACATCACTTGGGGTACCGGTTATGAAGGTAACTGAAGGAATTAAAGAAGAACCAAATTTCATCCAAAGGAGGATAAACCAGCTGATAGCCTTGCAAGAAAAGAGAAATGAAAACTATGACAGTCATCAACATGTTCAAAACAGAATCAAGAATACATTTGATAGGAGGATCAAAGAAGATAGTTTTTAGATTCATGACAAAGTGCTGAAATGGGAGACCAAAATTGAAGAAAAGGGCAAGCATGGTAAGTTTGAGAATTTGTGGAAGGGTCCTTTTCAAATTGCTGGTTTTCATGGGAACAACACTTACTTATTGCAGGAAATTGATGGAGGATCATATGCTGGAGGGCCTGTTAATGGTAGGTTCCTAAAGCGTTATGTTTGCTGAAGTAACATCACTCATTCATGACATTGTATATACTCATCTTTGTCAAGTTTTTGCTAATAAATGACAAGCTGAAATAGAGAAATTAAGCCCGAGGTGAAGGCCCAACAGTTCAAAGAAGATGCTTGTCAACAAAATTTTCTGTTTTTTATCAAAATGGATGGCACTGGTGCTGCGGGTTCTTAGTGTACCACAAGGGCACACTATCCCAAGTGGAGCCACTGTTATCACTATAAAAATTTTCTGAAAATTGGTTAGTTATACTTGTTCCTAAGTCATAATGCTAGATAGGGTTAGAGTCATTTTTATATTTTTAAAGGTCTAGATCATTGGTTAAAAGTCTCATTCCATCACCAAACAATGTTCATTAACCTTGTTTCATTCTTCAAAGATCTTATGCCACGTTTTGAAACCCATTTTTAAAGTTTTTTTTTTTTTTGAAAATTTGATGAATAAGCCACGAAACCATGTTTTCGTAGCGCGCTCAGTGTAAAAAGTTGATTTTGCGCTATGAAAATGCTGGTGATTTCATAGCGCAAAAACCCAAATTTGCAAATCATGCGTTACGAAATCGGGGATTCTCAGTTTTGCGTTTGAAGCTGTCACATCTGTGAAATACAGTTAAATTCCTCATCATTAGGTGTCATCCACGAGTTCTCCTTCATGCATGCAACCATTCATTATAATTATTAGGGGTCATTTGTCATCGATTAGGGGTCATTTTTTATTGGTCCTTTCAAATTTGAAAACAGTTGGCTGTTTTCGACTTCATTTGTCTCATGCAAGACAATAGTGCATGCATGCTTATGTTTTGAAGAAGAAATTAGTGGTGAAAGACCTGAGTTTACTGAAACAAATTCAAGCAAGGCTGTAAATTTTTCAAGCGAGGCTGTGAAACTATATTTCAAGCAAGGCAGAACTGAAACAAATTCAAGTGAGGTTGCTCATTCAAATTCAGGTTATATCAGTATTTTCAAAACTTTCTATCAAGTGAGTTTGAAATTCATTGCTGGTGGAAGCAGAATTGTTATCAAGCGAGGCAGAATTGTTATCAAGCGAGGCTGAACTCATTTACCAAGCGAGCCGGTTCATTCAACAGGAAACTCTGATTCCTAATTTTCTGAAGGCACATGGTTTTCAGAGGGATTATCACAGATTTCTGAAGATACAAGGTTTTCAAGAAGAAAATGGCTGAAGAAAGGAGTCATAGGTCTGGAAATTGCCTAAGAAAAAAACCTGAAGGTGTAGAAGCCCTTACAAAAGACAAGTCTATTGAAGAAGCCTTTAAGAAAGTAGGTTGCTGGAGGTTTTGTGAAAAAATTCAAGGAGGGCACACTCAAGTCACCAAAGAATTTTCCATAAACTTCATAGGATCAAACTCAAAGATTGGATTCCCCACTTTACCAATTTCCCCTGAAGTGATATCAGCAGTTACAGAAATTCCGAGAGGAGAAGACAGGTGGTTTAAAAACTTCAAGTTTTACATGGTACCCTGAAAAATATTTCTAAAACCAAAGTTTACAGAGGTTGACTTGAACAAAGCTATGCCAAGAAGTTATGTCAAAGATACATTTGCCAATATACTCTACAATATTCAGAGGTACTTCACTTGCAAAGGGAGATACCACAAGGTGTATACCTATCACTTTAAACTCTTGCTTCATTTCACAGGGATGATATCTTTAGATTTACCTTTTTATCTTTTGAGAAGTTTGGTTAAGATTTATTATAAGGTACAAATGAAATTTGAGTCATGTGAAACCTCATTATTTCACCATGGCTTAGTCAAGTTAATAGTCTTACATGAGCTGCAGAGAGAAAATAGAGATTGGGCTGAATTCCTCTTTCTGAGTAGAATTTGGATTGAAGGAACATGTGTTAGTCCTCAAGCTAAAGAAAAAAACTCCATCAAAGATTACTGCCCCTGTAGAAACAAAGTCAAGAAGATTTGTTAAGCTCAAGCCTTGGAAAAAAGTTAAAGAACTAATGATAAGAACAATAGAAGGCTAAGGGAAAACAATAGAAGGCTTAAGAGGAGAGTAGAAGACTTGGAAATACAACTAGCACAGTTTGAAGATCAGCCACAGCTAAAATAAGTGCAAATAGTAAGTGTCATCCTTTAACAAATTTTTGAGGTTATTTGGTAATATCTCATTTTTGGAGCTGTTTAAAGTTGATGTTTATGGGTTATGAAAGCTGATATACACCTAGAAATATAGTATTAAAGGGTTGAAAACTAAAATTTTGGAAGGAAGCTGTGAAAAGTGAAGACTCAGCAGTTTCGTAGCACTCTACGAAACTGCTGAAGCTGACACAGTAGTTTCGTAGCGCACTACGAAACTCCTGTAGGATGCAGTTTGAAGATTGTTTGAAATTTTCAAAGATGAAAAGGGTTTGGTTTTGAGATTTGATGCTGGTGGGAGGTATATATAGAATATCAATGAAGATCCAGGAGGTTTGGCACATAAAAATGGAGGTTTGAAGCATGATTTTATAAGGAAAAGTCTGCGCTACAAAAACAGTAGACTCATCAGTTTCGTAGCACAACAGTATTGAAAGTTTTTGCACCATTTTGGAGGTTCGGTATTTGCACAGCTGGAAGGTCGAATTCAAATGAAGGTTATAAGAAATTTTCCACATGTTTTGAGCACAAGTTCTTCAGTACTTGGTTCGAATGGACAGAAATGAGGCATTCAACTATTATACAGGGAACATGCTCCTATTTTGCAGGAATGGATAAGAAGCAGGTTGATGGGGTCTAACAGCAAGAAGATATACAACATCATGGTCAAAGTCCAGAAGAAATAGTTGTCAAGCATAGTTTTTAAATATTAGATAAGGTTGTTAAAGGTTGTTAAGATATAATAATTAGTGTTTTATTCCTTGTTGTATTAGGACTGTAAGACAGATAGTTTAACTATCAGTTTGTAAATGAATTTTGTTTAGAAGTTGATAGATGTCAAATTTGAATTTCTTCTCAAATGTTTGGAAGGAATCCAAGGATGTAATGACCACTCTATAAGAGGGAAGAAATCGAATTTCATAGGGTTTTAATTTTCATTGAACATGCATACTTTTTGTGATATCAGAGAACTGTGTTTTTATCTTAATACAGAGAGTTTTGTTTCATCGCTCAGGATTTAGAAAAGGTTATGGATGTTTGATTTTCTCATGATGTTTCTCTTTAAATTACTTGCAGTGACATGAATGTATGTTACTTAGAATTCACTGAAGGTGCTCTAACTTCCTTCATATGTTCATGAACTGTGTTTATTCTTTGTCCTACTATTCTATTGATGCATCTAAACCCTAAAATGCCTTGACTTCCATATGAAACTGATCTTTATGTTTTGTGAAAGCACACTTGACTCCATTTACCCAATAGATGTTTTTTGATTAGTAGTACAACCAATTATTCACTTTATTTAGTTTATTCACAGAGTTAGCCATCTGATCTTTATTTGCAAATCATTAACCTATTGAGAGAGCCCTGTCAGGTTCAGGAGGCTAAGCCTCAACTAAAAGTTTGGTTTGAAATAGTTACTCAAGGTCTCCTTGACTAGCAGCCTATCAGGGCTGATTTTGAGATAACAGAAGACAAGGACAAAATCCAATCTTTAGTCTCTTGGAGTAGATGTATGGGCTATAGTTGAAGAAGGTTATCAATATCCAACATCAGTTCCTACAGATGCAGCGGAAAGAAAGAACTATGAAATCAATGCAGAGGCAGTCAATGCATTATTGGGAAGTTTGACTAAATCAAACTTTGTCAAAGTCATGCAGTTGAATACAACAAAGGAGATATGGGAAAAAATCATTCTAAGCTATGAAGGTGATACCAAGGTAAAAAGCGCTAAACTCCAAACTCTTAGAATTCAATATGAAAATCTCAGGATGCATAATGAGGAAAGCATTGCTAGTTTCTTTTTATGTCTAGATGATATTGTAAATCGTATGAGAAATCTGGGTGAAACCATAACTGACACTACTCAGGTAGAAAAGTTTTTAAGATCACTAACTCCCAAATTCGAGTCAAAAGTGTCTGCTATTGAAGAGAAGCAGGATCTACAAACTCTTACTATTTTTCAACTTCATGGTATTCTGACTGCTTGTGAAATGAGAAAGGAGGTTCATCCGAAGTCAAAGGAGCTGTCTTTAGAGATGTTGCAAAAGGAAAATAAGTACAAGAAAAGGAAGGATCAGGGTATTTTTCAGAAGAATATGAGGTAAATTTTGTAAAGAAGCCACAACTTGGCACTAGAAGATTTAGAGGTAAGCTTCCTTTTAAATACTTTGCTTGTGGAACAGTTGGTCATTATGCTGCTAAGTGTCCCCATAAAGAAAATCATGAAAAAGGAAAGGAAGTGGCAAAAGGAAATAAGAATTGGTTTATCAATAGAAAAATTTATTATACTCATGAAGATAGTGATTTACTTTCAAATAGTGAAGAAGGAGAATTTGATCAAGATGTTAGACTTCTCATGGCTTTTGAAAAATATTCTAGTGAGGCTAAGGATGTTGATCAGCGGTTGTCATTGATGTCAACCCAAGAAGCACCAAGGGCTAACCCAATATTGCATGGTAATTTTGACCTAATAAATTAATATATTCTGGGTAAATAATGCTTTTGATGGTTTCTACTTGTCGAGATGTTTCCGTTGATATATGGCACGCCATGTAATTCTTCACGGTTTGAGAGATATTCATGTTTGAAGTTTGTACCACCAGTTAGTGGGCTAAAACCCCATGGGGTTGGGGCATGGGTCATTGAAAATTCATAATTAATATTTTTTAAGCTCCTAAAATCCCTCCCAGATTCACTTGTTGAAGCCCCTCTCAATTTAAGCATTTATATAAATTGTGATCTTCATTTCCTCCTTAGGAAAAGGATTTCGCTATCTGAAACATGTCATCATGGAATTTGCGCTATAAATTTTTTTCTACGAAGGTTCAAAAGATGAAATTTTTATGAGGTGAAGCCAAACTCTTGAGGAAGTTGCTGTAAAAATTTCGGATCAGGGCGCTCAATATTTTTGGAGATATGATCTATGGAAGTCAGGGTTTTTGTAGGCTCCTGAAATTCATCTCAAAGAAGTGACCTTGGTAAATTCGTCATAACTCTCTCTCTGAGTATCGGATTGGAATTATATAAAAAGTGGTGGATAGTGCACAATATTTGATTTTCACTCTATCAATTTTAGAGCCAAATGAAGAAACAATGACACGTGGCACGTCGTACAATTGCGCTCTATTGAAACAATCGATAATTAGGGCATTGTGAGAGATTGGGTATAAATATCTCTTGAAGAATCCAAATTGGGTCAGACCTGTGGCATTGGAAATATGACTCAGAGGACTACTACATGACCTAAAATCAGATTTTGAGGATCTGAAATAACAGAGATACAATAGATTCAATATCGAGCTCCTAGAAGGAAAGAAAAAGCTAGATCATGTGTTGTCAAGGGTTGTAAAGGACCAGAATTTCTACGGCAGCAAAGCAAAGCAAGGTGTAGTAGAGGGTAGCATGAAAAGAGCAGCAACCAAGGTGCATAAAAGCAGCAAGAAGTTCATCATATGAAGTCTTCAAGTGGGCAGCACCGCATACAATCATTGTAAATGTATCATTGTACTTAGTCATTGTAAATACATTATTGTACAAATTGTACTAGTGTCTACCTGCCAAGGGTGTGTTGGGAGGTCTAGGATCATCATTAGGTGGTTGTGTCAAAGTTGGGGTTATGGTATAGTATATCTTCTTCTTCTGCATCATTCTATATCATTGTAAAGTGGACCATTTTCCCTGGTACGGGAGTCCATTATTCTTTTATTCTTCTATAGGGTGGTAGGGTGGTGCTAGGGTGAGTTGTAGGTCATTGGGTGTTGGGGCATCCGTTCAATTGACTACTAAAGAATCTCGGGCGTTGGAGCGTCCATCCACTGGGAGCTGGACAAGAATGATTTTCTAGATTATAGTAAGTTGGAGCTTTATTTTCAATTGGAGTTGAATATTAAAGAATTATTAGAAAATCATTAGGTGGTTTTTGTCCCAGAGTGGGTTTCTACCTTAAAAATTGTGTGCATTTGTGTTCCTCTTGTTTGCTGCTATCATTGTACAAAAACTGATAATAATTGAAGATTAAATAATGTTCTAATTGAAAGGAATACTGATTCACCCCCCCCCCCCCCTCTCAGTGTTTCCAACAATTGGTATCAGAGCTTGGTTCCTTCAACAACAGTTTAATAGTTGGAAGGAGGTCATGGATCATACCAAGAATGGGTACCTCTATTCAATGAAAATAATTATGCACTTTGGAAAGGAAGAATGGAGGTCTATCTCTTGGCGCAAGGTTACGAAGTATGGGACATTGTTCAAAATGGATTTACATCAACTACGGATGAACAAGGTAAGAAGAATTTGGTAAATGATGCAAAAGCAAAGAATATTATTATCAGTGGACTTATTGAATCTACTTATCATAAGGTGTTGGGTTGTAAAAATACGAAAATGTATGGGACAAGCTTGAGAATATATATGCAGGTGACTCAAATGTCAAAGAAGAAAATCTTTAAATCTATAGAGAAAAATTTGAGCAACTCAGAATGAAAGAAGATTGCAACATTGCTACATACTTCCAATACGTTGATGAAATAACCAATACTCTGGAAGGATTGGGAGAGCCAATTGATGAGAAGAGTATTATACAGAATATTCTTAGAACGTTTCCAGGGAGATTCAACCCAAAAGTATCAGTCTTAGAATACAGTGCAAATATGGACAAACTCAACAAAGATGAATTACATGGAGTTCTCATAGCATATGAAATGAGACTTGATGAAGAAGAGGGTACTTCGCATCTAGAAACTATGTTCGTTGCATCTAAGAAAACCAATAAGGATAAACAACCTTCAATTGAAAAGACATGCACCTACAAGTGTGAAGAAAAGGCAGATGATGGAGAAAGTCTTTCAGATGAAGAATATTCTTACTTCACAAGAAAACTAAAAATTGGCAAGGGAAAATTCAAAGGTAAACTTCCATTGATATGTTTCAGTTGTAATGAGGTTGGGAATTTTGCAGAAAAATGTCCAAAAAAAAGTAATGGCAACTCAAAAGGAAAGAAAGGCTTTAAGAAATTCAACAAGAAAGGATCCAAAAGGAACTTTCTCTCTAAAGAAGATAGCTCATCATCCGATGAAGACAATGACAGTGAAGAAGAGGCCAATGAGAGAGTATTGTTTATGGCCAAGCATAATAAACCCAAGCACAATAAACAAGAGGTATCAAACAACAAAGAAGAAGGATGGCCCATAGAAGAATTTTATGAGGAAGCAATCAAGCTTATAAAAGATCTCAAGGCGGAGAAGATCTGTTCCAATACTCTTGAAGAACAAGTTCAAGGTCTCACAATTGAAGTTGAAGAAAAAAAATGCATTGAAGAGTCACTTCAAAAGAAGTTGGAAGAAAGCAACCAAGAAAGGGAAGAATTAGAAGCCGAAGTAGTCTCACTGCGTGAGGAAGTGAAGAAAGGAAAAACTATCCAAAACTATGCCAACAACTCAAGGGCATTGGAAGAACTCATCAACAATCGAAGATCTTACAACGACAAAACTGACATCGATTACAAAGAAGAAGAAGCAGGACCCTTCTACAACAAAATACAATGAACCTATGAGATCTGACATGCATGTAGACTTCATTGGACAAGATTCACAAGAACAGCCTTGGAAGACAATTCCTCAACGAAAATTTCCATCCAGGTACCAACATATTTTTTATGGCTACTGTTATTCATGTGGATGTAGGTTTTAACCCTGAACATAAATTATCTACACACGAATATTATAACATAAAATAAACAATAGAGATAGCATAAAACATAAAACAAATAAACACAGAGATTTTCCCCTGGATCCCAAATCGAGATGACCAACTTGATTTTTCATTATATTCCTTTTAGTGTTAAAACACATATATATACATGCCGAATCATACATAAACCCCAATCCATTAACCTTGGATTAGAACATAACCGTAGTTCCCTTGAACAGATCTACAAAAATACCAGGGGCCGAAAATCATCGTACCCCAAAACCATGTGCAAAACCATGCACAAAACCATGGGCACGGACCGCCCACCGGGAATTAAGGACCAAAAATTTTCGCCGGGGCACTACCCCGGACCCCAACAGGGGGGGCTACCGCCCCCCCTATGACCCCCCCCGTTGTGCCCAACGCAAAGGGGGGGCTATCGCCCCCCCTCTTACCCCCCTGTGCTTGATTAGTCATGGAAAGAATATAACACATACCCAACATTCTCCCACTTGTTGTTTTCTTTCTGCAGGGGGCCACAGGAGAACTTAGTCATTGGCCCAATTCTTCAACACCCATTTTTTCTCTACACCGAGAGAACTTCTGAGTGCTCACAGACTTCGTCAATGCATCTGCAACATTATTCAAAGTGCCCACCTTTACCAGCAACACCCTTTTAGCCTCAACCATATCTCTAACAAAGTGATATTGAACATCAATGTGCTTTGTATTTGAATGATAAGCAGGGTTCTCAGCCAAGAAAATTGCACTGCTATCACAAGATATCCTTATAGCTTTGGCTGTATCAACCCCATACTTGACACCGCAACCAAACTTCTTCCTTGCTTGCATGAGTGGCTACTATGCATTCTGCCTCTGTAGTTGAAAGTGCCACTACAGACTGTCTTTTACTCATCCAACTGACTGCACCTCCAAATAGGCTAAACACATACCCACTTGTAGATCTTATTTGGTCCATATCTCCAGCCCAGTCTGCATCAACAAAACCATGAATGTCCAACATTATTTCCAATCTTGGTCTTCCCTGGTAGCACAAGCCATAATCACCAGTGCCACATGAATATCTGAAAACCCGCTTCACTACTGTCCAATGCTCCTTCCCTGGGTTTGACATAAACCTGCTCAATACTCCCACTGCATGTGCAATGTTTGGTCTAGTACAAACCATTGCATACATCAGGCTACCCATTGCACTTGCATATGGAACACAAGACATATCATCCTCTTCTTCTTGTGTCTTGGTACACTGTTCAACAAATAGCTTTACAGCTACAGGAATAGGAACCTTCACCAGTTTACTATCCTGCATATTGAACCTCTTTAATATTGTCTCGATATACTTCCTCTAGTTTAACCAAAGCTTCCTCTTTTCCCAATCTCTCTTACTTTCCATGCCCAAAATATATTTTGCAGTACCAAGATCCTTCATGTCGAATTTGGAGAACAATCGGGTCTTCAAATCTTGGATAATTTCTTTGTCATTATTTCCAATCAACAACATATCATCTTACATATGGTACCAAAGAAATAACACTTGAATAACTTGGCCACCAATTAATTTAAAATAAAACACAAGGATCCTCTTTCTTTTGGTAAAGTCAAGTCCCTCCAAGTCCCAAGATATAGGTATCAAATTTCTGATACCACATCCTTGGTGACTGTTTTAACCCATACAGAGACTTCTTCAACCTGAATACCAGTTCTTTTTTACCCTTCACCATAAAGCCTTCAGGTTCCTTCATGTAGATCTCCTCTTCTAGATCCCCGTGAATAAATATTGTCTTCACATCCATCTATTCTATATCAAAATCAAATGCATCAGCAACAGATAAAAGTAATCTCATAGAAGTAACTTTGGAAACAGGAGAAAAAATATCACCAAAATCAATTCCTGGCACCTGGGAATAAAATTTTGCTACCAACCGAGCTTTGTATTTCTCCACCTTGCCTTCTACATTCATCTTCTTCTTAAACACCCATTTGCTCCCGATGGGCTTCCTTCCAGCCGACAACTCCACCATATCCCATGTTTATTTTTTGTGCAAGGATGCCATTTCATCAACCATGGCCTCCTTCCATAGTTTTCCATCCTCTGAATCTACTGCCTCCCTGACAGTTCTGGGTTCATCATCAGTTATAGTTAAAGCAAAACCTGAACAAAAGGCAGATGGACTATACCTTTCTGGTTGCCTTCTTTCCCGAACCGATCTTCTCAAAGTTGGAGTTTGTGGCTCTTCCTCTTCTGAGTCTTCTTCTGTTGTAGAGTCTGATTCATCCTCCTTTAGCTCAAACTCTATCTTCTCAGGTTCCTTTGGTAGGACTTCATGTGTAACAACATCTTTCACCTCTCTAAACACCACATCTCGGTCGTACACAACCTTCCTTGTTTCCAAGTTCCAAAGCTTGTAACCTTTTAAACCATCCTTATACCCAATAAAGATGCACTTTTCAGATTTATTATCCAACTTGGTCCTTTTTTTCTTTGGAACATGTACATATGCATCGCATCCAAATACCCTTAGATGTGAAAGAGAGGGTTTCTTACTAGTCCATACCTCATGTTGAGTCTTATCCTCCAACACTAATGAAGGTGATTTGTTAACCAGATAGCATGCAGTCTCCACTGCCTCTGCCCAGAATTCTTGTCCTAACTCGGTACCACTGAGCATGCTTCTTGCCTTTTCCATCAGTGTTCTGTTCATTCTTTCTACAACTCTGTTTTGCTGAGGTGTTTGTATGAGTGTGTTTCTGTCAGGCATATACCACACTCTTAACTTTCAAATTTTCTGCAACTCCCACCATTATCCGTCCTCAAAGGCTCCTTTATCTTCTTCTATTATTTTCCACCAAAGCCTTAAATTCTTTAAATCTATCAAAGAATTCAGATTTCTTCCTCAAGATATATATCCATGTATTCCTTGAGAAGTCATCTATGAATGAAACATAGTACACAGACTTTCCCAGTGATGGAACTGACACAGGTCCAAACACATCACTGTGCACAAGTTCTAATATCTTGTTCGCCCTCTTAGCACCAGAAGGAAAACTCACCCGATTCTGCTTCCCATATACACAATTTTCATAGAAATCAAAATCCAGAGAGAAATTAGATATACCTTCTACAATACCATTTCTATGTAGTATCCGAAGCCCCTTCTCTGCAATATGTCCAAGCCTTTGATGCCATAGCATGGTCTTTTCTCCAAAGACAGCTAGGCTTTCCGATCCACTTTCATAAACCACAGAACTATTCCACCCATCAATAACAGTGCTACCTTGTAGCTTGTACAGAGTTCCAGTCCGAACTCCCTGCATTAATACCAGTGCTCCTCGAACCATCTTGCAGGCATATTTCTCGAACACTCTTTTTACACCTGCATCATCCATCTTGCTTACAGAAATAAGATTTCTAGCCAATGCAGGAATATGTAGAACACCAGGAATTTTTCTAATCCTTCCACCTTGCAGCTTCAGCTTGACCTTTACACGTCCGACGATTCTGGCCTTCCTATCATCCCCTAGAAAGACATCAGCACCATCATATTTCTCATACTCGTAGAACCACTCCCTATGGGGAGTGAAGTGAAAGGATGCACCTGAGTCAATCAACCATGAAACATGATCTACATGTGTATTTGAAGAAGAAGCCAAATACACATCCCCACCTTCATCCGAGGTGGTTTTTTCCTTTGCAGAAGGAGCATCATCAGATCCCTTTCCTTTCTCAGGAGCTTTAGATCTGTAGTCCCTTTTGTAGTGCCCTTCCTTTCCGCATTTCCAACATACCTTTAAAAACTTTCTAGGAGATTTAGATCTCCCTCTAGATTTGGACCTCCCACTCGAAACCTTATTCTTGTTTCTGTTTTGGGACCTTCCTCGTACAGATAAGGCATCTCCATTCTGGCCCTCCATATTTCTCTGTCTCATTTCCTTCGAAAACAAGGCTGAGAAAATGTCATCAAAATTCAAGGCAGTTGTATTGCTACCTATTGCAATAACCAGACTGTCCCACAATTCTGGTAGAGAACACAAAAAAATGATGCACTTATCTTCATCTAAGATTTTAATATCAACAGATGATAGCTAACTTACCGTAGTATTGAAGGCATTCAGAAGCTCTGTCACTGAGTCTCCATCCTTCATCCTCAGGTTATACAGCTTTTTCCGCAGGAACAAATTATTCACCAGAGACTTAGATTGGTACAAAGTCCCAAGTTTTTCCCACAAATTCTTCGTCGTGGCTTCCCCAGATACATTCAACAATACTGAATCTGAGACACACAACCGTATTGTGCTCTTAGCCTTTCGATCCAGTTTC
Source organism: Pinus albicaulis (assembly GCA_034641835.2). Classification (NCBI taxonomy): domain Eukaryota; kingdom Viridiplantae; phylum Streptophyta; class Pinopsida; order Pinales; family Pinaceae; genus Pinus; species Pinus albicaulis. The sequence continues at coordinate 939,343,243 of CM076580.1, forward strand.
TTCCAGTCTTCATCTGACATTGTCGTTGGTTTAGTACCTGGATCTACCGCGATCCACTGATCTTTATCCACCAGCAGATCCTCCATCTTGAGCTTCCACAACTCAAAAATCTGACCATTAAATATCTCAATCTCTATCTTTCTGCCGCTCACCATCTTCTTTCACTGCAATAATCGATCCCGCAGATCTTCCACTGAACAGGGTCTACCTCAGGCCCGAGCAAAAAACCCCTCAGTAGCAAAGGCGTCCCCTTGAAGCCGAAACTTCTCTGATACCAAATGTAGGTTTTAACCTTGAACATAAATTATCTACACATGAATCTTATAATAGAAAATAAACAATAGCGAGAGCATAAAACATAAAACAAATAAACACAAAGATTTTCCCCTGGATCCCAAATCGGGACGACCAGCTTGATTTTTCATTATATTCCTTTTAGTGTTACAACACATATATATACATGCCGAAGCATACATAAACCCCAATCCATTAACCCCGGATTAGAACATAACCGTAGTTCCCTTGAGCGGATCTACAAAATACCAGGGGCCGAAAACCATCGAACCCCAAAACCATGTGCAAAACCGTGCACAAAACCATGGGTGTGGACCGCACACTAGAAATTAAGGACCAAAATTTTTTCACCGGGGCACTGCCCCAGACCTCGACAGGGGGGGTTACTGCCCCCCCTCTTACCCCCCCGCACATGATTAGTCATGGAAAGAATATACCACATACCCAACATTGGAAAATTTGGTCATAAAGCTAGAATGGGTGATGCATCGACCAGGAAATCCAAACCACCTGTGAGATCCACAAAATATGAACCTCCTAGGCCTGAAACATCAATAGATTTGAACATTTAAGAAATAATATTGAATGTTACAACAGTTTCCAAACTTTGGACACATAGCCAAAGACCGAAGACTTGAAAATCTCCAAAAACAATCTTCATAACCGTGCTCTAAAAATGATGGCTCAAAAGAACAAAGATGTGTGGTATGTTGATAGCAGTTGCTCAACGCATATGACTGGAGATAGAAATAAATTTGTATCTCTAAAAGAGAAGAAGGACAGAACCGTGTCCTTTGGAAATGATGGATCTTCAAATGTTATAGGATCAGGTACTGTCACTCTCAGAAGCAAATATGCTCTAGCCAATAATGTTCTATTGGTTGAAGAAATGAATCACAATCTACTCAGTGTTGGACAAATGTGTGATCAAGGACACACAATACTATTCAACTCCATGAAATGTGAAATCAGGAAATATGTGTATGGTGAAATTGTGGCTACAGCAAGTCGAGCTCCAAACGACATATATGTTCTGGATGAAGCAACTAAAGCATGTCTAATAGCTAAAGAGGATGATACAATAATTGGTAGCAATGATGATCGAATAAGTAAGAAGTTTGCTAAAAAGGTGCAAAGTGATTTCGAGATGTCTTTACTTGGTGAGCTGACAAACTTATTAGGGCTTCAAATATCTCAGCAAGAGAAAGGAATATTAATATGTCAAGCCGAGTACATCAAGGAAATTCTCAAGAAATTTAAAATGGAAGATTGCAAACCCATCCTTACTCCAATGGTAACAGGTTTCAAATTGAGCATAGACGACTCATCTAAGGATGTGGATCAAAGGTTGTAAAAATATATGATTAGTAGTCTTCTATATGTAACAGCCTCCCGACCAGATGTTATGCAAGCAGTTGGACAAGTAGCAAGATTCCAAGCAGCACCAAATGAATCACATATTAAATATTCACCAGCATTGGAATATCTTTGCCAGAAGCTTAGGATTCTCCCAAGTTCTCATTAGATTTTCCTTTTTCAGAATATAAAGGGGGAGTGGAAGTAGACTACAGGTCTGCGGGATGGTTGCGTGTCAGGGGGAGTGGAAGTGTGTACAGGTCCATAGGATGGTTGTGTTTCAGGGGGAGTTACCCTTTGCCATTGATTTCAAAGGGGGAGATAATGTTGTAGGAAGAGGTGTAATGATCGCAGGGGGAGTACTTGTGTTGCCACCAATGCCAAAGGGGGAGATTTTTGATCGGCAGTTGTCATTGATGTCAACCCAAGCAGCACCAGGGGCTAACCCAATATTGCATGTGAATTTTGACCTACCAAATTAACATATTCTGGATCAATAATTATTTTGATGGTTTCTACTTGTCGAGATGTTTCTGTTGATATATGGCACGCCATGTAATTCTTCACGGTTTGAGAGATATTCATGTTTGAAGTTTGTACCCCCAGTTAGTGGGCTAAAACCCCATGGGGTTGGGGCATGGGTCATTGAAAATTCATAATTAATATTTTTTAAGCTCCTAAAATCCATCCCACGTTCACTTGTTTAAGCCCCTCTCAACTTAAGCATTTATATAAATTGTGATCTTCATTTCCTCCCTAGGAAAAGGATTTCGCTATATGAAACAGGTCATCGTGGAATTTGCGCTCTAAATTTTTTTCTACGAAGTTTTAGAAGCTGAAATTTTTATGAGGTGAAGCTTAAATCTTGAGGAGGCTTCTGTAAAAATTTCAGATCAATGTGCGCAACATTTTTGGATATATGATCTGTGGAAGTCAGGGTTTTTGCAGGCTCCTGAAATTCATCTCAAAGAAGTGACCTTGGTAAATTCGTCATAACTCTCTCTCTAAGTATCGGATTGGAATTATGTAAAAAGTGGTAGATATTACATAGTCTGTAATTTTCTCTCTATCAATTTCAAAGCTAAATGATGAAACAATGACACGTGGCATGTCGTACAAGTGCGCTCTGCTGAAACAGTCCATAATTAGGGAATTGTGAGAGATTGGGTATAACTCTCTCTTGAAGAATCAAAATTGGGTCAGACCTGTGGCATTGGAAATATGACTCAGAGGAATACTACAAGACCAAAAATCAGATATTGAGGATCTGAAATAACAAAGATACACTAGATTCAATATCGAGCTCCTAGAAGGAAAGAAAAAGCTAGATCATGTGTTGTCAAGGGTTGCAAAGGACCATACTTTCTACGGCAGCAAAGCAAAGAAAGTTGCAGCAGAGGGTAGCATGACAAGAGCAGTAACCAAGGTGCACAATAGCAGCAAGAATTTCATCATATGAAGTCTTCAAGTGGGCAGCACTGCATACAGTCATTGTAAAGGTATCATTGTACTTAGTCATTGTAAATACATTATTGTAAAAATTGTACTAGTGTCTATCTGCCAAGGGTTGAAGAGGCAGTGTTGGGAGGCCTAGGATCATCATTAGGTGGTTGTGTCAAAGTTGGGGTTATGGTCTAGTATATCTTCTTCTTTGGCATCATTCTATATCATTGTAAAGTGGACCATTTTCCTTGGTACGGGAGTCCATTCTTCTTTTATTCTTCTATAGGGTGGTAGGGTGGTGCTAGGGTGAGTTGTAGCTCATTGGGTGTTGGGGCATCCGTTCAATTGACTACTGAAGAATATTGGGCATTGGAGCGTCCATCCAGTGGGAGATGGACAAGAATGCTTCTCTAGATTCTAGGAAGTTGGAGCTTTATTTTCAATTGGAATTGAATATTAAAGAATTATTAGAAAAGCATTAGGTGGTTTTTATCCCGGAGTGGGTTTCCACCTTAAAAACTGTGTGCATTTGTGTTCCTCTTGTTTGTTGCTATCATTGTACAAAAACTGATAATAATTGAAGATTAACTAATGCTCTAATTGAAAGGAATACTGATTCACCCTCCCCCCCCCTACCCCCCCCTCTCAGTATTTCCAACAAAGGATACCTTTATGGATGCTCTAGAAGAAAATGATTTTCTTGAAGAAATAAATCAGCTGAAAATATGTTTGGAAGAAAAAAAAAATTCCATAGAGACTCTAAAGAATCAGCTTGTAGAAAAAGGGAAATATAATGAGAAATTAGAATGTGAAATAGTAAGTCTAAGAAAGGAAATTGAGAAAGTGAAAACTTTGAATCTAAGATTTGCTAAAGGATCTGAAAACTTAGATGAAATTATCAAGATACAATGTTCTCCTCTTATAAAGATAGGTCTTGGATATGTCGGAGAATCCTCTCAGTCTTCAGCACCAAGCTATCTAAATGCAGCTAAAGCCAACATACAACATTCTGTCACTCAGCAAGAGAACAAAGATACTTCACAGGTAAGGCATGACCACTTTAATACAAAGAACAATAGCATAAATATCAATCAGAGAAATACCAATCAGTAGGTAAACACAAATAGAAGGTTTCATGATCGTAGAAATTTCTTCTTTAATGGGAAATGTTTCTCATGTCATAATTTTGGTCATAAATTTGTTCAATGTGTTCCATACAAAACCATCATGACAAGAGAAGTAAGAAAGCAAAGAAATGAGACTGGAGTAAAAAATAATACTTATAACAACTTTTCTCCTCTTCAAAATGAAATTGAATGTGCTTATTGCAATAACTTTGGTCATGGAGAATATGAATGCAGGAGAAAACTTAAGACAAAAGAGCATATATCTTCAAGTTCCAAGGTATGGAGAAAGAAGGACTTACATGTTGAGAACTGTGGCATAGCCTTATTTGCAGAAGGGGAGGAAAATCAGTGGTACATTGATAGCGGATGCTGAAAACACATGACAGGTGATAGAAATAAACTCCTTGCATACAATGCTCTAGAAAGAGAAAAGAATGTTACCTTTGGAAATGATACTCCTGTTGTCATTAAAGAAAAAGGCTCTATTTTTCTAAAAGAATAGGTAAAAGCTAACAATGTTATGTATGTGGATGGATTAAAACATAACCTGTTAAGTGTGAGTCAAATCTGTGATTAAGGAAATGAAGTTGTCTTTAGTTCAAAAGATTGTGTGGTACGTGAACTTGACAAAGGAAAAACCGTAATAAAAGGAACTAGAACACCAAGCAATCTATATGTATTGAAATTTTTCAAAGAACAATGTTACTTAGGTAAATCCTCGGAAAATTGGTTATGGCACAGAAGATTGGGGCATTTGAGCTTCTCTCAAATCAGCAAATCTAGCAGACTCAAAGTTGTTCGTGATCTTCCCAACATCACTCTGCCTGAAAGTACCATATGCAAATATTTCCAATTCGGTAAGAAAACCAGAGTGAAATTCAATGCCAAATAAGGATAAAAAGGTAAGCCTCTTTAGCTCATACATACTAATTTATGTGGACCTATAAGGAAAAAATCACCCCATGGAGAACAATACTATATTCTATTTATTGATGACTTCTCTAGAATGTGTTGGATTAGGTTACTAAAACACAAAGAAGCATTTGAAAAAATTCAAATCTTCAAAGCCCTGGTTGAAAATGAATTAGATCTAAAAATAAAATGTCTTAAATCTGACCGAGGAGGGGAATATATATTAGATGAATTCTTTGATTTCTGTGAACAACATGGCATAAAAAGATAGTTTTCTGTAGCTGGAAACCCACAACAAAATGGCATGGTAGAAAGAATGAATAGAACAGTTCAACAGATGGCTCATGCTATTCTTGATGATTCTGAAACACCTGATACCTTTTTGGGAGAATCAGCACATACCACAGTAAATATTCTTAACAAGGCTCATGTCCGTGTGAATAGTGATAAAACTCCTTATGAGCTCTGGTATGGTAATATTCCAACTGTAAATCATTTTAGAGCTTTTGGAAGCAAATGTTTTATCAAGAACAATGATGAAAAACTTGGTAAATTTGAACCAAGAGCAGATGAAGGAATATTTCTTGGCTACTCTTCAAGAAGTAAAGCATATAAGTGTTACAATAAAAGACTTAGGAAGATTGTTGAATGTATTGATGTTGTAATTGATGAGTCTCTCTCAGCTCCTAAAAAGGAAATAACATCAACAACTAAAGATGATGATGATGTATATTTTCCCTCATCAAATAGCAACAATATAGAAGGTGAACCCAATGAAGCAGCAAAAGAAGATCTATCTGAAAAAGCTCCATCTAGGTATGTACAAAAGAATCATCCAGAATCTCAAATTTTGGGAGAAAAGGGATCAGGTATCCAAACAAGAAGAACTCTTGTAGGATCCCCTAGCTATTTGGCATTCTTATCCATTATTGAACCATGGAATGTAAACCAAGCTAGCAAAGATGAATGTTGGATTCAAGCCATGAATGAAGAACTTGATCAGATTGAAAAGAATCACACTTGGGAATTAGTTCCAAGACCTCATAATAAAAATGTTATTGGAACAAAATGGATATTCAAAAACAAGTTAAATGAAAATGGAGATGTTATTAGAAACAAAGCTAGACTTGTTTGTAAAGGGTATGCTCAACAAGAAGGTATAGAATTTGAAGAAACATTTTCTCCTGTAGCTAGACTTGAAGCCATAAGAATGTTTCTTGCCTTTTCAAGCTTTCAACAATTCAAAATTTTATCAAATGGACGTTAAATCTTCCTTCCTCAATGGTGATCTAGAAGAAGAAGTTTATATAGAACAACCAGAAGGATTCATTTTGGGAAATGATGAAAAACTTGTTTGCAAACTTAAAAAGGCTTTATACGATCTCAAACAAGCTCCAAGGGCATGGTACTATCATCTTGAAAAATATCTTCATCAACAAGGTTTTTCAAAAGGATTCGCTGATAGCAAATTATACACAAAAATTGAAAAAATAAACTATTGATTGTAGTTGTATATATTGATGACATCATTTTTGGGAGTAATGAAGAGTCCATGAGTCAGAAATTTTCTTCTGTTATGCAGCAAGAATTCAAAATGTCTTTACTTGGTGAACTAACATTTTTTCTTGGCTTACAAGTGCAACAAGCAACAGATGACATATTTTTATCACAAGAAAAATATCTTAAGAAAATTCTGAAGAAGTATGGGATGGAAGACTGCAAACCTGTGAGTATGCCAATGGTAACTAGATGTAACCTCAGTTCTCATGATGATTCTACTATGGTGAATCAACCATAATATAGATCCATGATTGGAAGTCTGCTTTATCTAAGCGGGACAAGACTAGACATTATGCATGTAGTTCGGATTGTTGGACAATTCCAAGCTAATCCAAAAGAGTCTCACCTTTAGGTTGTAAAAATAATATTCAAATATCTACAAGGGACTCAAGACTATGGTCTATGGTATCCAAAGAATGTTGATCTCACTCTTCATGCTTACACGGATGCAGATTGGGCTGGAAATGTTGATGATCGAAAAAGCACTAGTGGTGGTGCATTCTATATAGGGCCTCGATTAGTATCTTGGTTCAGCAAAAAATAATGTTCTATTGCCTTATCTACAACAGAAGCGGAATATGTGGTTGCCACATCATGTTGCACACAACTACTTTGGATAATGCAGACTTTACAAGACATTCAAATCAAATGTTCACCTCCCATCTCCATTTTGTATGATAATACAAGTGCCATTAGTATCTCAAAGAATCCTGTTATGCATTCCAAGACCAAACACATTCCTATAATGTATCACTTCCTATGTGAACAAGTGCTTGAAAAAAAGGTTAAATTGGAGTATGTTCCCTCCAAAGAACAAGTTGCTGATATATTTACTAAACCTCTTCCTAGGGAAGCCTTCGAATATCTCAGATAGAAGTTGGTAGTTGTCTCTGCCTCTCTGATCAAATTTGCTTAATTTCAGAAGATTAAATTCAATACGTGAGTTTCATAAATGAAAATCGCGTATATACACGAGTTTCTATGCATAAAACCACATATAGGTTTTGCTGACAGAAATTCACTGGGTCAATGTTTCAGAACAGTTGTGGTGTTTAGGATACACAAGCTCAATGGGAGCACTTGTCTTGTGGAAAAGGATGCATTGTTGGCATTCTGATTGGCTGCTGTGTTATGATCTCATGTTTGAGGTTCTTTGGTTTTGGTCATAAATAGTCATGTAAGGACTTATTCAAATTTGTAAACCCACTTGGCTGGGAAGTTGAGTCAAATTTGTAATTCCACTTGGTTGGATCATTGATGTAAGTATGAGCCCTTGGTGATAGGCAAGGTCATACTCAGTTGAGTCATGTACTTCATTGAAAAATCTATATAAAGATCCAGCATGAACTCAGGGGGGTCATGATAAATTGAGTACACATCAGATATTCAGAGCTCATCTTTCTACAAGGGAAGAGAAACCTTGTTTTGGTCCACCCTTTGCCCTTGATGTCAATTGGGGAGAGTATTTTGGTTTTTGAATAATGGTTATGATTAATTTATTTATCTATTGTGATGATCAAACACCATCATGGTTTCCATCAATTCCAAAGGGGGGATTGTTGGCAATATGTTGCAATATGTTGTCCTTGATGGCAACCTACTTGATGAAGCTGTTCTTGATGAAACCTACTTGATGAGTTTCCTTTTTGATAAGAAACCTATGTGTTAAAGATGTAAAAATGATGTTTCTACAGGTCAGTTCAGATGTGACAGAAAAGGAATTCCAGTAATTGCAAGAGAAATGAAACATGAAATATTTCTCAATGTATACGTAGGTTTGATAAAGGCAAACCGCGTATGGAGGCAATGTATACGCTACTTTTATGAAGGAAACCCGCGTATACATTCAGAATTAGTATATACGCAGTTTTTATGAAGAGAAGTTTCATATACACGCGGATACGAACGATCCAAGTCGTGTATGCCTTTTGCGCTCTAAAATTATGATACCAAGGGGCATTACCATGGTGTTAGTCCATAGTATTGAGCACTATATGGTCTATTTTATTCCGTCCAAGAATACCATCAGCAGTTGTGTGGTTTTGACTCATGGTATTGGTAAAGGCTAAATCTATATAAGGAGAAGAAGATCATAGTGCATGGTGTGCATGAGTAAGGGTTGTTACTGAATAATTTTCTCTGAGGTATATTTACATGGGATGAACTAAGTTTTAATTGATAGATCTGAATCTATGATGCACCCATGGATACAATGATGGTTCAGGATCTCTAAATCTAAAATGACTATGCTCTTGTGTGATCCATTGAATAGATGATTAGATCTATGACCTGGCGCAAGTTTTCTAAAGTCAAGTGAAGAAATCTGGGTAAGTTCTATGGATCTAGTTCATTATGAAAAGTTTATATTTACATATCTATACGCTAGTTCGTCTCATTAAAAGTGTGTATATACACGAGTTTTCTTCAGAAAAGGCGCATATGACAGTTAGGGTTTTCTAAAGCTTATTGTAGAGGTTTTTTCTGTTATTCCTACTATTAGTCTGTTGTCTATCAATGAAGTCTTCTTGTAGATATGGGTTGTTTGAATACTGTATATGCTACTACGTTGATTATGTACAAATCCGATCAATGAGACAATAAACATGGTTGATGGTGAATAACTGATGAAGGGTTCTGCATTTCTAAATATATCTAACTGAAAGCCTCAGATCTAGATCTGAGATTGATTACATTATGAAAAATAGTATTCACAGATCTATACGTAGGTTGGTGTGAAGGAAAGCGCGTATACATGCGGGTTCAGTGAAGTGAAGTAGCGTATGAATTTTAAGTTGATGAATGTTCAGGGTTGAGTTTGTATCTGCATATTTATTCTAAATTCTGGGTTATTTCTGAAGTTCTGGTTACAGTGGTCTCACTGTTCTAATTGAAGTATTGGGTAAAATTTATGGTTGTTGATGTTTATGAAGAGTTGTGTTGACGCTGTTTGATCCAGTATGAAAATTGAGGAAACGTGGTCTGCAGTGGTTCTGAGGCTTGAAGCCTTCAGTATGGAAGTAGAAGCTTCCTGCCAGTAGAAGTTGGTGTTCTGATCAGGGGGTTGAAGCTCCCTTCCAGTAGTGACTGGTAAATGAGATTAGGGGGTTGTAGCTCCCTTCCAGTAGCAACTGGAAAATGAGAGAAGGTTGTAGCCTTCTGTAGGTAGATGCCTATGTACTGATATGAGTGTGCATTAATACAATATTGTAAACAATTTTCCATATAATAAATATTGAAGATAGAGACGACAACAACAGTGGTTTTCTCTTGAATTAGGTTTCCACCTTAAATATTGGTGTTCATGTGTTTTTATCTTTTGTGATGATTTATACTTTTTTAACTACACATATTTATTGATTATCTAACAGAAGCATGACTGGTAAACTGAGTTAAAGATTGTTCCTGATTTTTTTTTTCTAATCTGCAAAATTGTATTAGTATACGCTAGTTTCTTTTAGTATATGCATGTGTATACACGAGTTGGGTTCATCAAAGCCGCGTATGGAGCTTTGTAAAGAAAAATTTTGTAGAAATTATATAACATATGCATGTATATATCCAGATTCTCCTGATATAACAATATTTATCTTCTTGCTAAATACATAATCCTTCCACTGCTAATCTTTTTTCGGAAATTTAAAACTCAATTGCAAACACATGAAGCAATAAAAACAATCGCACATAACACAGTTTTTTAATGAGAAAGCCTGAAGATAAAAACCCCAACTATCATATATTATGTATCATGGAGATCATGTAACAATCTCATACAAATCTTAGTACATCAAGCTCTCAGTACAATCAATCGTCACACACTAACATGAAGAAATCTACAAATCTATGTACTGATTTCTTGCCACCTGATAGCCTGCCTCCATTGCACAATCCCTACTGAAAAAGACCCCTGAAAGAATTTGAATTGGCCTTGCCTTGACTGCGCAATCCTCATTGGCAACTTCAATGTGTGTGTGATGCAATCACTGCATCACTATAGTCACAACGGATAGTCCATCTCACCCTTTCACCTACCTCTCCATTGGGTCTCCACTAGAACTGACATGCACTGTAGTTAACTGTTGTATTTGTTCAGTTGATTAGTGAGTTATTATTTGTGAATTAATTAACTAATTAATTCACTCCACTCTCACTAGTGTATCATTCATTTAGACTAGATACTACTAGCTTAACTGAGTTTAACTCCAATAACTGAGTTAAACTGAACAACAACTCCATGAACTACTCTTCCAACTCTATCATCACTTTTCCACTTTAGTTATAACTAAGTCCTCCATGCATGAACCACCAGTAAACGCTAGGAATTGCGTAATTCCTTCAGCCCATTGATTTTCCAAATCTGTATACTAAAATAAAGTGCTCCAAGAGAATAAGTTGATATTTAGAGTTTGATAGTTATTAAGGGCTAATAATAATCGACACATCTATTTTTAGATCGACGATCTATAAATAGACTTCGCCCAATCTTCTAAAAATATAATTTCATTTGTTTTTCCAACTTGACCAACCATCCACAAATAGCATCCTGCAACTTCTGAAATATGATCACCATGTCTAAAAATAGATATAGTCTAAAAATAGACATAGTCTAAAAATAGACTTACACCTAAAAATAGCCTGTGGGCCCACTTAGTGAAGGTGATTGATTTTCACTAAGATTCATCATCTTGTTGAATCTCAACAAAGTTAAAATATTTTCAGTAAGCTCTAAATACTGATTCACTCCCCCCCCCATCTCAGTGTTTTTCCCAACAAGGGGGATCTCATAGACGATGGTTTGAATTGGCTAGGGCCATATTCTTGGTACCGTGTGAGAATTTCAACAGAAGTTTCTAGATAGGGTAGAACAAAATCAACATTCGTCAGGGATCTCTTGTCATGGTATGTCAATTGGACACCGGTAATGATGCGATACTCATGGGGGAAAATCATGGTTCGAAAGACATAGGATGCTATGGCAGACATGGTGTACATATAACTCCGCCCAAGGAGTATATTGTAATCTAGGTAAGCATCCAAGACCTCAATGTCTATAAAAACCATCTTTCTATCCAAGAAGACCGAGACATTTTGATAGAGACCGACGGGAGAAGAAGGGCACCCATCGTATGCTCTGAATGTGATGTCTGATGGCTTCAGTTCGGGAGATCCTAACTTCTGCCAAATTTTATTTGACATGATGCATGTGGATGCATCCTCGTCAATGATACAACGGTGGATAATGATGTTCTAGACTGACATCAGTATCTAGAAGGCGACCAACGAAGGAAGCCTAGGGGTGGCTTTATCTAAGTTTAAAGCCATTAGGCATGAATCGGTAGGGTCGATTACACATAACTTGAAAAGTAAGGCTTTCCTTTGCTTTGGGCAAGATTGCAGGACTTCCAAAGCTGACATGGCGGTGGGAGATTGAGATAAATCGTCCACAATGCTATAATTATGGGCCACTTTGGAGTGGCTTTTTGCTTGCCTAGTTGGTCCCTTATCTATTTTTGGCAAAGGTTCAATAGGTGTTTTTGATATAGTAAATGGTGATGTAGGTGCACTCGTGCTAGTCCTTGATGAACTGGTGTCTTGCGGGGTATCATAACTTTGATTTTGTGTTTGAAAGAAAATTTCCTTGCCATCCATATAGATTTTGTGGTTTTTGTTTCCTAAATCGTCAGGGGGTGTTTGATACTGTTCGATACTAACCACCCCTTGGTGGGGGAAGGGCTCCTACATTATAGCCATTTTCTGTGTGGGTCCCCCTTGTCCTCGGTTACCCTGAAGCTTCTTCAGCTCGGGGAGTTCAAGACAGTGATGAGAGTAATGGCCATACTCACCACAAATTGCACAAGAGTGGTTGGTCTGAAGATTAGCTCTCTTTTTCTGCCCTTGGGAGTTATTTGGCTCCTGGTTTTGATTTCGGTTGGAGTTGCCCCTAGCCTGAGATCGCATAAGGCGTTGTTGATTGTTGCCCCCCTGTCTAACATTTCCCTTTTGTTTTTTTTTGGTTTTTTCCTTGCCATGTTAGGAGGATAACTAGGATTCTCTTGGTCGTATGACTGGCATGTTTGTTCTTGGGAAAGCTGCACAAAGTTCACTGGTGCATTGTTTTGCATTGGTGGGTTTTGTGTCGGGGATTAGGAATATTGGGGTTCCTGTCCCTGGTTTGTGAATGAAAGTTGGGGGGGAGCTCTTCCGTTAATGTTTCTATCTATGTAATGGGTCCCCTGTGCAGGAGGGCATGATCCTCCTTATTGATGATGGTATGACTGCGCCTTATTGGTCACGTTTTGCAAAGGTGCATGATGACTCTAATGGTAGCTTGGTTGCGGGATGTTCTGGTTAGGATCATATGCATAATTGGGGTATGGATTAATGTTGCCTAGGTGATTTTGGGTCAGTGACCCTATCAATCCATCTGCAGTGTTTGACATGTCTGGAAATTCTTTATAATTTTGTAGGCATGGGGCGTTAGGCAGGATGTTATAGATGTATCCTTACTGCGTGTATATCAGCTCAAGTTGTTGGGATTTTATAATGGCGTCCTCTTCGGAAGTAGGTACTTGAGTTTGCCACATCCTTCGAAATCTCTACTTTGAGAGTTTTCAGGAATAGGTCCAGTAAAACTCGATCGTTGAGTTTGGATTTACACAAACTTTGACATCACCACCATTCATGGAGATGGTCTGAGATATGGATGGCTGGTGTCTATCTAAAATGCATCATTAAATCCATTCCTGAATCATGGTGGATGGGTAACTAGAAATATGTGAGGAACGCAGTAGCGAGGGCACTAAATGTACCATGTGTAGCAGAAGGCTGCTCCACATACCATTTCGCGGCTATTCCGGTTAAGGTGCGCTGAAATAATCTTAGCTGAATAGTATCATTAATAATACTATTCAATAAACAACATAAGTGGAAATTCATTACATGGTTTCCAGGGTTTTCTTCTTGCTTCCCTTTGAAATTTATAATGACCAAAGGGAGCTTTGTGGGCATGGGGGGCCAAGTGGGGTTGTGTGCAATGGGGTCATTTGTTAACTTTGATAGATCAGGTAAGTTCGAAGATGTTAAGAAAGGTAACTGTGTGTTGAGCGCCATTAGAGACTATGAAAACACATGGTTTTGGTTAGGTATAGGGTTTTTCTATGGCATACTCGGCTGTGTGTCTTGTTGGCTCCTGAATAAGTAGCACTCCTCTGCTCCCTAGGGGTTGTGGGAGGAGTGGTGTGTGGTGACCCTGGGGGGGTTTCTATTGGTGTGACATTGGGTGACCCTTGGGGGTTCCCAACTAAAAATTCCCCGATAAAGTATGAACCGATAAGGGTGGCGGTGTTCCATCTTTGATGCATAAATGGCAAAAGACCTGGAATTCCTTCTTCTAACTGGGGGAGGTCCAAAAAATTTCTAGATTGACGAGGTCCCGTTGGGTCTGTTATGGTGTTAAATAGGTATGGTTTTGGAAATAATTTTTGGTTTTATGGGAGGGGAGAGATTATATATCAAAGAAAAAAAATGATCGCATACATGAAACAAAGAGAAAATCGAAGGTTAATTTCCCTAAAAGACCCAATCGTCCTAACAATATCAATTGTAACTAGGCCTTGCGAAGATATATTTTGCTGGGTATTGAGGCTAACGTCCTGAAAGAACTGGCGATGCCTTCCAGCAGCTGAAGAATCGACCAAGCTAATGGAAAGAAGATCTAGTGTTGCCTACACTGTCACCTATAGGGAAGGATGCCCTAGATTTTTCCACTAAGTACCATCATCCCACATGATCATTCGAGTCTTGAGCTTCTTGGTAATCAGCTACTAGTACCGAGCATTAGATGGGTTAGGTAGCCCCAAATAATACCGCACGCATTGGGCCTAAGCTTAACCCCCTCTGATTTGGGTCTCTATGGTGCTTGGGTTTTCTTTTCCGTGGGCAGATACATGGGTTTAAAGATCCCTATAAAGTCAAATCATATGTTTTAAGATTTAAACTGACCATGGAGGCTTATTGGATGCCTACCCCCATGGTCCTAACCTGAACTATTAATTATCTTATGGCCCCAGTGGGGAGATTTAATGAGTTCACTTATGGTTAGTTTTAAGGTGGCTTAATTTGCTTATGGTGTGGCAATGTGTGTGAGAAAGTGTATAATCACAAAGTTTGTAAGATTCGGATACGTGGTGATCCTTTACACGTCCTCCTATTTAAACTACCTTTGATTGTTCCTTTTGAAAAGCAAATCATGTGCGGATAGTGGGCCACTTACAATTTTCCTATTAAACTAAATGTTTGACTAAAGGGAGATGGGAAATTATCAAAATAGAGTGTTCATATGCATGCCCAAGGTCACCAAAAGGTGCAAGGGAAGCATTTATTACTTTCTCTCTAAGATAATTTAGTCCTGGTCCTGATTCCTAGTGCAAATATTTAAACTAAAATTAATGCTACAACTAGGAAAAAATAAATGGAAACTAGCTAAGAATGCGTGGATATGGGCCACTTACTCCTTGCTAATTACCTATGTGTTTTGGTGTCTGTTTTCACAAAATAAGTTCATTCAGATAGCATGGGTGGATTTTAGCCACTTACTTTCCCCCTAATTAAACTATATGAGTTTGTGAATATAAACTTACAAATTAAAACTATGCAAATAGAAAAACTAAAGTGAAGCTAAAAGTATGTCCTAACAGTCATGGGACACCAAACACAGTGCTGGAATATTTTCTTTGGGCTTCCAGTCACTTTACAATTGTAAAAACTGAAGAAAACTAATGAAAAATAGGTTCAGTGGTTTTCGTGCAAAATTTTCCTACACAGGCATGCAACTCTGTGCGCAGGTCTGAGTTGAACGCGCGTGGACTGCAGGGTCTGTCTATGATGAAATTGTGTGGTTTTCCTGCATAAAAAATTATGAAACTCCTTCACTGAAACTATTCATAGTGGGTGAAGGAGAGAAGATGAGGAGGAGAGCTGGTCCAGTAGCAATCCTGAGCAGAGAGAAGGCTCTGCAAAAACACAACCACTTAGCTAAAGGGTAAAATAAGTGGAGTCTCCAATCCTGTTATGGTGTGTTTAGTGCACGAGTGTGGTAAAACACCAATGCTTGGTAGGAATGGTTGCAACCTACAAGCAATGTTCACAGGCAGAAAAAATGGTTAGCTGGTTAGTGGAAACATGCTAACATATAAAACACACTAAATTATGGAACATAGTAAGCTGCAAATAATAAGTAGAAACACAACTATAATAAAACCAAAAACACAAGATCAAATGATTCAAACGAGACAATAATACAAATGGTGGAATAATCCCCTCTTATTGACCACTATTAGTAAAGAAAAGGTAGAACGTTACACATTTGCCAAAGGATCCTTAGAGCTATGGAGCTCTAATACCCAATGCAAGGAGCGCTTTACCCTTGAGCTGGTTCCGCAAGGCCTCTCTCTTCTCCTAAGGGATTTGAGTTTTTGGGTGGCCAACAACTGAATCCTTTAACTCAATTGCTGCTTCGGATCACACACTGCTGGTTTTCTTATGGGAAATTTGGCCAGCATAACAATGTGTTCTCATTTTGTTCTTCTCATGGTGAAAATTTATAGGAAAATTAAAATCCTTCTTCCCTCTCTTGGTACACTTGTGGATAGTGATCCAAGAGTGGGGTTTGACTCCTTTGTGTGCTCACTTGAGGTCTTAAGGTGGCTCTATGTGGCTGTCCTTGGGTGACCTCAAGTGGATAATCTTCTCTTGAAGTGTGTCAAGTGGTCCCGAAAGGTAACTTCCACTACTCCCAGGACCACGTGTCTTTTTGAGGGAAATCCACACAGACCAGCATGCGTATCGAAGAAAAATTACGCGTGGAGTGATTTTTTCATGTGTCTTCTGTGCGCAATTCTATATTTTTCCTCTTGACCTTAGAGATTTTTAAATTTTCCAGATTCTCTAATGTTTCTCAACCCTGTAAATCCTTCTGCTTGAAATTTCATAATGTCATTTTTCTTGTCCAATTTTCCAGTGATAACAGGCGTCAGCAACCTTCATCGTCAACCAACAACATTCCACTACCAAAAGTGGCATAAAAAAAACCACTATATGTTAGATAAGCTTAACTAGTCAAAACATCACGAGCATGGGACATGCCCGCATCGTAGAAATATTTTGTTCATTCTATCTCTTGTAGGTTTCCAACAGAGCATAGTGTCTTTTTTACTCAAGGAAAGGGGTCTCTCAACTCAGTTCCAAAGCAAGTTACTCTCTCTCTCTCTCAAAAGTATCACACATAAAATAAACTATAATGTATTTCGACTATATAGCTCTTCCTAGATCTCATACATTAGGGGGCAATTGTTAACACTGGAAAATCGTACGGGAAAAAGAAATTAAAAACGTTAAGAAAAAGGTACAGATAAAGGGTTTCCAGAGAAGAAATACATTAGAGGAGCTAAAAATATATTTTTTCCTAAGGTCAAAGGACAAAATTTATGGACCGCACATAGAAAACATTGGCTCTTGGCACGCAGTGCAACTTTCTCTTTGATAGTCGTGCACTATGCGGCTATCCCTTCGATCGTTGTGCGGTCCTTGAGATGACAGAATGTCACCATCTGGGACCATTTTTCACACTTGGCGAAAAATATTCTCACACAACCTAACCAAGTACAATCGCCTTTGAGCCACCTTGAGGCTTTAGTGCAACACACAAAAGAATCATACCCCCACTCTTGTGTCACCATCCATCTTGGGCCAAGAGAAGGAGGGAAAATTTGAAAATGGTCTATAAAAGAAAACCTTGGAAAGAGAAATAGGAGACACATTGTTATTCTAGCCAAATTTCTCCATAGAAAACCAACTTGTGTTGTCCAACAATAGGAGGATTGGAAGGACTCAGTTGTTGGCCACCCAACATCTTAGTCTAAGAGAGAGGAGTTCACCACATGTTCGTTGATCTACCATCCTTTGAGAGCGAAGAGAGGCTTGCTGAAAAATTGAGGGGAAGAGACCCCCTTGTCTTGGATATTGGAGCTCCATAGCTCAAAGGATCCACTACAAGAGTTCATTCTATCTTCTACTACTACCAGCAACTAATAAAGGGAGAAGTTCTCCATTGTTGAGTTATTAGTGTGTTTTATCTATTGAGAATGTATCTTGTGCATGATGTTTTATCTTTGTTTCATTGTTTATGTACCATGTTATGTTTCCTTTCTAACTTAGCTTATTACATGTTGAACTTGTTCCACTAATGTTTGACAAACCATTTTGACCTGTGACTCTTATGTAGGTAAGTAGCCTCCCTACTAAGAAAAGTGTAGTTCCTTCGCCCATGCGCTGAATACACTACCAAAGGAATGGCAACTCACCCCTGCATCATTTCATCATCTCTAGTCACACTCAGTGAGGAGTTATTCCCAACAGAGGAGGCATTTTTTTTTCACTCTTCCTGACTGCGCACATTCTGCTTTGATATACACGCGCTCCGCTCTTGTGGGGAGATAAGTCGCGCGGTAGGAAACTAGCTCATTTTTGCTTGTTTTTTTTCCATTTTTTGCAGTTGTAAAGTGCTTGGAAATCCTTAAAAAAATTTCCATCACTATGTTCTAGTATTTCATGACTAATTAGGACACTTATTTGCTAGAATTTAGCTTAGTAACTAAGTAGTTTTAATTTTAGTTTCTTTTTTTTCAAATCATACATAATTTAAGTAGGAAAAAGTAAGTGGCCTTCAATCCACATATGCTGTCCAAATAAACGATTTTCTGATAAAATATACAAAACACATAGCGTAATTAGCATAAAAGTAAGTGGCCCATATATTCCACATATCTTTAGCTATTCATGTTTTTTCAATTTTTGCATTAGATTAGTTCAATTTTACATTAGGAATTGGGACTAGGACCAAACTGTAGAAAAAGAAGCAAGTAATCTCTGCCACCCTTGCACCTCACTGTGAGCCTGGGTATGCACATGAACACTTTCTT